>OU015756.1:8556756-8567289 GCA_907169655.1 Acomys percivali
TAAGTGAAATAAGCCAGGTAGAGAAAAGCCAATGCTACATAATAACATTCACACGTGGAACCTAAGAAAACTTACCTCATGGAAGCCAATAGTAAAATGACCATTGCTACAAGAGGCTGGGAGGGTGGATGGAGATAGGAAAGCTTGATCGATGGGTATTAAGTTGTAATTAGGAGTAGTAAGTTTTGGTATGTTAGGAAGTTGTCTGTAGCTAACAAAAATGTAACTATATTCCAACAAGTTAGAAAAGGTAAGTTTGGATGTTACTTTCCATGATATGTGCTTGAGAAGATGTGCATTAACTCTATTTGATACTATGCAATACTTATATGTATCAAGACATTGTGTGATGCATCCTAACTATGTACCTTTAACGTTTTAAGTATCAGATAAAATAAAGTTTAAAGTTGGCAAAAAAATAAATAAATAAAAGGGATTAAGCTAAACTTAGCATTAGATGTAAACTGAATGACACTGGGTATCCAGTTTGTAAAATCATTATTACTTCTAAAGCCAAGTAGAGCTACGAAACAATACTGAACTTGACTTAGAAGTATAATTGTTAGTAACAATTCCCTATTGTACATCATTTTACGTACTATAGAATAATGCAAATACAGATGACACCGGCATCTTAGTGTTCAAAGTTTATAGAATAACAGTAAAGAGATACAGATGATCACCAACTAAATTGGCTCAACTAGCAGCTTTCTGAATTTTACATTCATGCAGAAGTATGAGCTCAGTAGATACTATACTTCAGGGCTTGAATTTTGGTGTTTTTCCCAGGCTTATGACATACTCCGTGATATTTTCACACTGCTGGGTCCAGCCTGAGGGCGCAGCTCCCATTCAGCCACAGGATCACGAGGAAGAACACTGAAGCTGTGTACCGTGCAAAGCTGCCCAGTGTGACGGCGACACAGACGATGAGCGACTATACCACGGACTTATTTCCAGTTGGAATGGTTGCACACCAAACAGGGCAGCATTTGTGTAAGTAAGTATAAAACTAATGTGTTAAAAAAGTTCTGTGACACTACATCTTAACTTCCAACTACCTATATGAATTTTTTTGTTTAACTTTAAAAGCATGCCTTTCTACGTTCTGAGTCCAGAGAAACCCCAGGAACAATAAAGGTTCAACGCAAATGAGCTCACCAAACATCCAGACCCTGACGCCAGAGATCCTGAGAAAATAGTTAAGCCAAATTCCAGGGACAGAGGATGAACAACTCAAGTGTGAGCGATTCTGTGACAGAAGAGCAGGGACGAGGCCTGTAGGGGGCTGTGCTGGCTGCTGACGGGAGCAAACCTAAAGAACTGGACTAAGTTAAGATGGAAATGGTGCAGCTGCTGACGTAATTAAAACATCAACTAGACTAAGCATAATCTGAATGAGAGACATGAGAGATGGTGATTTTAAAGCATTGGGCGTCACTGGGGGTAACTAGAGTACCGGAAATTAAAAAGATAAAAGAAAGAGCTAAGCTTACATTGTTCCTTGAATGTGAAAGACACCGAATTTCTAGCTGAGGAGACAAAGATCTTCTAGGTAACCAGCATCTGACAGCATAACACAATTAGAAAAAAATAAAAAATAAATCCAGCATCTTTGCAAAAAAACGCCGTAATTAGTCCAGGCCACTCTCATTAGCAGGTACAGACATCGGATCACAGATTGCGTAAAGCACTGCCACAGGGAAAGCGGACTGTTACCACCTGAAATGCTGCTCAGGCTCTGCATACCTCAGAGTGGAACAGCCAGGCATTTTAGGTCTCTGGTGTGATACATTTGAAGTGTGCAGCATCATCTAAAACATCCTTCTTATCATAAATATTCAGCCTAAATTATAATTCCAGAAATTACTTTCATATAGGAAAAAAAATTACAGGCAACGGAAAAGAAAGTTAAGTGGCCCCTTGAAGAAACAAACAGCTAATCCAGAACACTGAACAATCTACAGAGCCAGGGTTTTCTCTTGTAACAAACAAGTAAACTATATGAAGGAATGGAAAAAAGAGATGAGTGGGAGATGGATTTATTTAAGGCAGGTTTTAAGGTTGCGTCAGTTAAATGTAAAGCATGGATCTTTTTTTTTATCCTGTTTCAAGTAAATCAGCTGAAGAGACATTTTTAACAGAACTGATAAATTATATTTGTGGATAATAGATGACACTGAAAAATTACTTGCTCATTTTTAAAACATTCTGACTACATTACAGTTATTTAAAAAAATCACCATATTTGTATTTGTGAAATCGAGGATTTAGGGGGAAGAATAACACCATGTTTTTAAGTGCTTCAGTAAAGACAAAATGAGTCAATAAAGCAAACTGACAAACGTTGGGTTTGCTTTATGGGCTTGTAAAATTCCACTGGATGTCTTTATAAGCAAAAAAAAAAAAAAAAAAAAGTCTAATTCATATCAATGTCATTAAGTAGCACAAATGGAACATTTCAATGGTTATAGCTCTATATAAACAATGTATTTCACTATATATGAATGTAAATATAAAATAAAAGTCACTTGAAACTTGTTCATTGAGAAATAACCATTATTGATTGTTAGATTTAGTATTTTTATAAAGGCCAGCCAGATGGTTCAGCAGATAAAAGCACTCGCTACCAGATAAGCCTGACAACTTGAATTCGATCCCCCGTAAAAAGACGGATGTAGTGTATATCTGCAGTCCCAGCACTGTCACCATTTCAGCGGGAAGTAGAGAGAAAAGAGCCCAGAGCCTCGTGGGTGAGCTTGCCTGGACTAGGCAGTGCCTCAAACAAGGTGAAAGGGGAGAATGGATGGCAAGAACGGTATCATCTGATCTCCATATGCACATCACAGCATTTGTGTACCCCACCCCATATCATATACATGCGTATATACTGTATAAAAATACACAACAAAAATAAAAAATACTTCTAAAAAAACTTAAAAAATAAAATAAATTTTTTAACATTTTTTAATTAATTTATTCGTATTACATCTCGATTGTTAGCCCTTCCCCTGTTTCCTCCCATTCTTCCCTCCCTCCCACTTTCCCCCTTCTCCCCTCCCTCCCACTTTCCCCCTTCTCCCCTCCCCTATGTCTGTGATTGAGGGAGACCTCCTCCCCCTATATATGCTCTTAGGATATCGAGTCTCTTCTTGGTAACTTGCTATCCTTCCTCTGAGTGCTGCCCAGGCCTCCCCATCCAGGGGACATGGTCAGAGAAGGGGCACCAGAGTTCGTGTGAGAGTCAGATCTCACTCTCCACTCAACGGTGGAGAATATCATGTTCGTCAGCTAGGTCTTGGTAGGGGTTCGAAGTTTACTGCCTATATTCTCCTTGGCTGGTGCCTTAGTTTGAAGAGGACCCCAGGACCCAGATCTGCCTGTCATAAAAACAAAAACTAAAGCAAAAACAAAACCCAAAGTCTGATTGTTCCCTACTTACATAGTTTTGCAAGGGAAAAATTAGTCTTTGTGAGTCATGGGAGGTCTCCTGTCAATGAAGACAATGCTATCTCTGTACACTATAACTAATTGATATTTTAAGTAGATTTTTAAGATGTGCATTAATGTTACTAGTATTGTTACTATACTACATAAAACTTCTGTAAGGGCAAGGATGGAAATTTATGACCAAATAAAAACTTGTCTTGACAAAATAAAATAAAATATAAAAAATAAAATAAAAACACTTTCCTAAACAGAGTAAAGCTGAAAATAAAGTCTGTAGCTGTTAGCAAACCACTCAGTCAAGGTCAATATATATGCACAGTACGAGATTATCCCCTTGAAAAAGAGCTATTTAAAAGTTTATGTGTAACTATAAGTTTCTTTGCTGTGCATGTCATATAATAATTTCTACCATGCAATCTCTTTCTGGTTTGGACTTGAAGCATCACTCCAGAGACCAGCTACAGACAGAGGTGGTCACTCTCTGGGTGGACCATGAGATGGAAATGGTGAGCTTCCAGGGGTGACAGGTGAGATAATATAGAAGTGAAACCACAGTACATGAAAGAGACGGCATATGTGCCTCTCGGGCTCTGGAGAGGATGGGAACACATCCAGGAGACTGTAAGGAAACCAGGGGATAGCAGGGAGCTCCACCAGGAGTACCAGGACAGGAGAGAGACTGGAAGGGCCCATGAAACCGAGCCTTTAAGGACATGGATGCACATGGTATTTATTGTCCCTAGGGCTTTGTCATGGAGCTGTGGACTGGTTAGTTTAAGGGAAAGGCAGGCACACAGGAGAAATTACTTCATTGCTCCAGTGTTGACATTAGGTTTCGCTGTGCTCAGGAGTTGTTGAGTGTGTTAGCTTTTTTTTTGGGGGGGGGGTCATGAGATGGCCAAACAGTGGCTATAGCAAAGACAACCAAAGTCACTTAAATAGGCACACGTGATGGGTTTCAAGCTACTTGTGTCAGATCTTGTTATTCAAAGGCTTCCTTTAAAAAAAAAAAACAATAACAACAACTACTAGCCTTCTGTCTTAGAGGGAGGTTCAACAAGATATAGTATGTTCTAAAGGGACGTGAAACATTCCACCCTGCAGGGAAGCTCCTTAAGCTCAGGAAGTAAACAACTGAGAAGTTTCAGGAAGTCCCTGAAACTAAGCAGATACATTAGGTTCTTCCTTTTCTGCCCACCTAGACTGACACTAAGGACTGACACTTGGAAGAAAAGAAAAGCCACCTGCAAGAGACAGAGACCAGAGAGGCAGCCTGGTACAGGCTCAGACCAACTGAGATGCCAGGAAAGGACATTCTATAACCTGTTGAGCTGCCTGCAGGCTGTGCAGTGTGCTTCAGGTGTCTTCCATTCATGAGCTGTCTCCTATGCTGGGTGGGCTTTTGGTTATACAGTTGTCTCTGAGTCGTTTCTTTTTTTTTTTAAGGTTCATTTATTATTATGTACACAACACTCTGCCTGCATGTACACCTGCAGGTCAGAAGAGGGCACCAGATCACATTATAGATGGTTATGAGCCACCATGTGGTTGCTAGGAATTGAACTCAGGACCTCTGGAAGAGCAGTCAGTGCTCTTAACCTCTGAGCCATCTCTCCAGACCCTCTGAGTCATTTCTGTTAGTAACCCCTACTCCATACTCCTGTTAGTAACCAAGAGAAACTCATTAATTCACTAAGTTGGACTTTGGTGTTATTTTTTATAATTATCTTATCATTAGTTCCTTAGCTGAGGTGAGTGGAAGTTTTTTTGTGGCTCTCCAGTAGTGTCACACAACAGGTCTAAAGTGGATGGTGAGAAAAAAAAAATCTGTATTTATAACCAGTAGTTAATGATTGGTAGACTAACCACTACCTGCAATACTGTTTGAATCTGTTCAGCATACATATTAATTTGCAAAACTCATTTATTTCTCTTCATCATTTATTGCAACATTTTATAGCAACATTTTGCAAATGGCAATAAATTCAACAAATATTCATAGCACACCTACTCTGTGCCAGGTGTAGAACTGGGAGAATGCACTAATAAATTTTGCAAATGGAAGTCCATTAAAACATGGATATATAAACTCAAAATCATAATAAAACATGACACGCTCGAGTGGATGTGCAGAGAAGGTGTGATACAGCAGACATGGGGCAACAGCTGGCCTTCCAATAAAAATGGGAGGAAAAGTAGAAAGGGTCACTTATCTGAGATATTTGTGCTGAAATTTGAAAGGTGGCTCCAGTTTGGGGTGAAATGACAGTGAAATGATATTCAAGGTAAGGGTCTGGAGGCATGAGAGTCATGTGGCATGAAGTCAAGTTGTCTGTTTGGCACTTACTTCAGTGAGGTGATGACCTGTGAATAGTGGCTCCTGGGGAACTCAGAAAGGCAAACCTAGAAGATAGAGATGCCTGGCAGTTTGAAACTGCATGGAGAACAAGGTTTGCAAACCTAGCGTTTCAGATTAGAACCAGGAGTTTAAGGTTATGCTCTTACTTTTTTAGGTCATACACAGAGAGAGAGAGAGAGAGAGAGAGAGAGAGAGAGAGAGAGAGAGAGAGAGAGAGAGAGAGAGAGAGAGAGAGAGAGAGAGAGAGAGAGAGCGCCAAGCACTGAAGTCGTGAGTGTAAGCCATTTTGCAGTGGATCACTTGCCTCTGGACAGATTTTAGACATGTTTGTTTTATTATGAAACTGAATAGATTCCACCCAAAGGGAGAATTTATTTCAAAACCTAAAAACTATAGAAGATCTGCTTTCTATTTTTCTAATGTGTGTATTTCCTTGTGAGAAAACAGATCTCTTCTGTTGCCCACTGGGTAACACATTTCAAGGCCTTATGAGAGATATGCTGTGAATCTAGTCAGCTCTGGGTTTCTATTCATTGTTTCGGAAGTTTAGTCCATAGCACTGTTGTGACAGATTCAGGGAATACTTGCTTTTTCTCTATATGTATCTTTGGATATAGTGTTGAGATATTGAGACTTTTTGTTGTTTTATGTGAGGGTTTTTTTTTTCTTTTAAACTTTATAGAAAATCTTCTAGCCCTCATTATTATTTGAAAGAAAAGACAGTATTATTTTTGTTCCAAGTAGATGGAGCATTTAAACTATAAGTTCAAACTTTCTCCTTTCTTTGGACCCATGGAATTGTTTGTTCATTTTCACAGAAACTACACAATACATCAACTTAGGTGAGTTATAGGTGTCTTGTTTCCATGGAGAAGTCGGTACTTTTCATGGATGAGAGCACGCAGCATGGGGTAAACTTGCTGCCTCTCTTCTCGCCCTCAAGTATGCCCGTCACAGCTTTGCTCTTGGAGCCGCCCAGTCACTTGGATTGTGTGACTACGCTGTCATGTACACAATCCAGAGAGATTTCCTTTTCTCCCACCAGCTCCAAAATAAGTTCCTGTCAAACCCTGGAAATCTTTTGCTATACTTTCTTGATGTGAATAACAAATCCCATTGCATGGTTCTGGCATTGCAGCATTGTATAAAGCATCCATGCAAAGACGGGGACAAGGCGAAAATGTCACAAAGTAATTCTCATGAAGCAAAATGGTCTTCAACTGCACCTGGCTATGTCAGTGACACTTCTTCCTCGTGGGGTTTCATAGAACTTCCCCAAATTCAGAGAGTTAGAGAACAGAAAATAATCTTGTAAACCTTTAAAAACTGCTGTGATCTGAAGAGTTTTCTGGTTTGTTTGTTGGTTAGTTGTTGGTTTTTAGGCTGTTCCTTTTGTGAACCTGGATCTTCAACAACACAAAAAATATCAAAATTCCAACATACTACTTGTAAAGACATCTGTGCAATGATTAGATATAAACACATGGGTGAGATACCACCTTGCACAGCCATCTAAGACTATCTGCCTTATACAGTGTATTTGGAAGTCTGGATGAAACATCTCTCTGGAGAGATATAATTCAGTAAAGACAGTATCACTGCTAAGTACTCTTTCTTTGTAACACACATATGCATGCTAGTATACCTGGTGTGGGACACACAAGAGAGAAACATGCGCACACATACACTCACACACACAGACACATGTGCACTCACACACACTCACATATAAGACACACATAGACACAAACACAGATACACACATGCATACACACACACACATACTCACTAACACACACACTCACATACACGTAGACACACAGACTCACACACAGACACATGCCCACACTAACACACATGTGTACACACATGTGCACACACAGACACACACATATACTCATACAAAGATAAACATAGACATACAGGCACACACATGCACACAGACACATACATATACACACACATGCACACACCTACCTACATGCATGAGCACATGCATGCACACAAATGCTGTCTCACACACATGTATACACACATATACACACACATACACACATACACACACACCTCTAACAATGTTCTACATATACCATAGTCATCAATACTCCATAGAACAGACAGATCCTAAAACAACCTCTAAGGGTTGAAACATGCAAATCCTACCTGTTGCTAAGATACTTGGGTCCTTTCATCTTCTGAAATTCACTACCAAATTGGAAGCAAGAGGAAGAACCATTCATAAAACAAGATGGTGACCTGAGAGGCTAACTGTTTCTGTAGACACTTCACTGTGCGTTTGCCTTTACAGGGCAGCATGTGTATTAATCATATTGGTAGCCTCTTCCATAAAGGAAAGACTCACAAGGACGCGAATTAGAAACAACAGAAAAGCTTGATTTAAAGGATGTGCTGAAGTTTGTGCCATAGTGCCACGGCAAAATAAAACCATGACCATTCTTCCACGTGCAGAGCAGGACTTAAGCTGGGTTAAATGGAAAAAAAAAAAGCATTTGGATATGTTCAAAAGCCTGGTAAAATGTGCTTTCCCATGTGCTGTAATTATATTTATCAAGCAAGGACACACTAGCATAGTTCTTTTTTTTTTAAATATATTTATTTATTTATGTATGTATACAGTATTATGCCTGCATGTACACCTGCATGCCAGAAGAGGGCACCGGATCTCATTGTGGATGGTTGTGAGCCACCATGTGGTTGCTGGGAATTGAACTCATGACCTCTGGAAGAGCAGTCAGTGCTCTTAACTGCTGAGCCATCTCTCTAGCCCTAGTGTAGTTCTTAAATTACGCTCCGAGCTTTTCAGCTCTCGCCAAGTGACACGGCGTCCTAGAGTGTCCCCACAGTCCTCATGCACCCCAGCTTCCCAACACTAATTACTTCTTATTTCTAATCAAAACATCTCCATTCTTCTATGCCACCTGCAATTTGTGAATTGAAAAGCCTTGGTCAAATGGCTTTGTTGCAAAGTCATTAGCACTTAAATTTGTGGGAGGTGGCATGGGTTCATCTCACAGAGATTTCCACACAAAGCGTTGGCTTACACGCCGTATTAATATTTTGTACTGCTGACAGCATCTGTGTAAGGCCTGTGGGGAAACTTTATGTGATGGATCAGACCATCCACAGGCATGATTTGAGCATCATAAGATGTTAAGTGGTTGTCTTGTTACTGGAGGAAGGTATTATGTGATGGAGAAGAGATACACACAAGTCTTTTTTTTTTTTTTTTTTTTTTTTTTGTGGTGCTTCACAGATAACATCACTGGCATTGAAGCTGATGCAGTGTGCGGACCTTTTCAGACAATAAAATATGTCACAGGTGATTTTTGGAGAGATGGGGAGCACGCAAATACATTCAACTACCTCTGTTTTTTTTTGTTTTTGTTTTTTGTTTTTTTTTTTTTGTCCTCAGCCTTATGTTCTGAGCAGCACTGTACCAAGAGAGGACCATTTAAAAGGCCTCCTGAGACCAGGTCATTTATGTCAGCAAGGTGTTTTGTGAAATTAACACATTGTTCTTGTCATAGAGCCATTGTAACGGAAATCTATTCCTCTGCGGTTGCCTCCTGAGACGACAAATCATTTTCTCTGCCTGAAGCCATGTTTTCTAGAAGAAAGCCAAGAGGATGGCTTCGGGTTATTACGGAGGTGACATTGCTGGCAAGTTTCAGCACAAGCATGGTCAGCTCATGTGTGTGTGTGTATGTGTGTGTGTGTGTGTGTGTGTGTGCGTATGTTTAACTGACAGGTGCAATTGTTCAAAAGATACTAAGATTTTTAAAAAAAATTAAAAAGCCCTAAGTTCTTAACTTTTTCATATTCTTCACCTCAGACCATTTTGAAGATTGAGCTGTGGGACTCTGAATCGCTAAGTTGTCTGTCCTTGTGGTTATAGCGGTGCTGCCACAGGAAGACTCATTTCTCCGGGCTCCTGCTAAGTCGTGCAGCCCTGTAACGATCACTTAATCATCATAGACTCCTTCGTTTGTAAAATGAAGAGAGTGGACACCATGCCTATTGTGTTGAATGCTTACATTATGAGATGTTTAGACCAGTTCATAGAACACTCATAAAACCACACACCTCAGATCACTGTGAAGCAAAACTGGGGATGGGGGGGGCGTTAATTGAGAGTTTGCATGCTTCCCTGTGGTCTAGGCCCTCTCTATACCTCACAAACAGCCTCCTGCCAACTTGACTCAGGCATGCTGTGCTGCGAGGCTTACAGGCGCATGCCTTTAATCTCAGCGTGCCAATCCTGAGGCAGGAGGATAGAAAGCTCAAGGCTAGCCTGGGCTACACAGTAAGGCATTGTCTCAAAAGGAGGAATAAAGAGGGAAGAATGGAAGGAAGGGAAGGAAGGAGGGCATTAGGGAGGGAAGGAGGGAAAGAGGGACAAGAAATGAAGGAAGGAAGGGCCTGGATGTTTTTAAGAGACCTGATGCTTTCTGTATCCTTTCTACAAATTTAGTTTGTTAAGGACCACACAAAACAAGCAGTCCCTCACTATAACTGTCTTCTGGGAATTGGTTACTGTTCCATCTATACTTGAAAAACAACAACAACTATATTTACTATAGTAGATAAAGTACAGACAAGATTATCAAGTGTGAATGATTACAATCTTTATCACAATTTATATCTCTGCCTGGCCATCTGCAGAGCCCAACCACACCTGCCCCTAAGGCCTGTCCACCTGCAGA
>OU015756.1:8567299-8581722 GCA_907169655.1 Acomys percivali
CACACCTGCCCCCAAGGCCTGTCCACCTGCAGAGCCCAACCACACCTCCCCTCAAGGTCTGCCCACAGAGCTGCTTTATATTGTTGGCCATTCGACCTCACTCATGACTGTAGTGCTATAACAACTGATGCTGTAATTTATAGGTAATAAATATAGATTAACTGGGAGAAATTGTTATCAATTAACAACAACATTAATTAGGCACATTCAACTTTCATGAACAATTCGAATTAGATTATTCCAAAAATGATCAGGTAGATAATTTGGGGGAAATTATAATTTGTTTGTGTAGACTTCATTTCTTTTATCCACACTTCTGGTTCACCATTAAACTATGATGATAAATGAAAGATATTGGCAACCTTGCCTATTCTATTCAGCCTAACTTATTTTTACTGAAAATAAATACCTTTCTTTTCTAGTTACTAATCACTTCTTGTAAGGCTTTCATGTACTGCACAAATGAGTAAAACACCAGTGATAGTCTCCTGTGACTGGGGCAAGGATTGGGAAGGGTGAGACTAGGAGGTGCCTGTCTGTGTGCACATATTATTCACAAGACACTGTGCTCAAACAAAACAAAACAAAAATAAAACAACAACAAAAAAGAACAAAGTCTGAAACCAGGAGAGGATTTGTAACAGCAAACACGATAACTCAACTGTACAAACACATTCCTGAACTGTAAGAAAATCAAAACTCCATACCTCAATAGCCTCAGCTATGACGATGATACACAAAATTAAGCACATCCTCTCATGGTCAATGGAACAGATTACAATAAAGCAGAATACAATAGCCTGATGGTGCTCTGAACCAGACCTAATAGCCATTGCAATTAGCAATCCACAAACTAAGCACATGTGTTAATAAGAGCACACCAAGCACAATACTTTTGTATGAGAGTTGGAATAATTTATGACAACTGTCTTTTTTTTTCTTTTTTAAAAAGATTTGCATCATTTTGTTTATGTGTCTGAGTGTATATGTGTGCTCAGGTGTGAGGAGGCACATGCATCTGTGTACACACAGAGGCCAGAAGAAGGCGTTGGAGCCCTTTGAGCTGGAGTTAGAGTTATTTGTGTATCTCCTGGCTTATCACATGGATGCTGGGTCCAAACTCTGCTCCATCTCTTCACCCCTAGCTTTTCCAGTTTTTAAATTAATGCAATTTAAGTGGGGGAGTAAAGGGGGGCCTTTGTTAATAGTGAAAACAAATTTATTTTGTTTTATTTTGCTTTTCAAGATGGGGTTTCTCTGTGTAGCCCTGGATGTCCTGACTTTGTAGATCAGGCTGGCCTCCAATGCACAGAAATCTAACTGCCTCTGCCTCCCTGAGTGCTGGGATTACAGATGTGTGCCTCTATGCACAGCTAAATTTAAATTTTAAACCGAGAATAACTACTTGGATTATCCATGAAACATTGTAAGCATTATTATTACAAACTATTCGAGAATTTTTTTTAATGATAAGACTATAGAATTTGAGGCAAGGATGCCAATGTTACATGCACTCTGACACAGTTTCTTTTTTTGTCATTTAGTAACAACCTGAATACAAGTACTGTTTACTAAGTAAGCTCCAGTGATGTGTCAGGAAGTCGATGAGACCTCGGGTACTTCCGTGATGAGTAAATACAGTTGCTGTTATTGTTGGTGTTGGTGGTGGTGGTGTGTGTGTGTTTGTGTGTGTGTGTGTGTGTGTGTGTGTGTGTGAATCTACAGGAAATGTACTCTAGCAGACAGCAGTTTTAGCAGGCACAATGTCAGCACAGTGGTGATCAGGGCTGACTCGGTTGCTAAGGAAACATATAAGCAGAGAACATACTGCATGACAATAGCATCCACACTGATTCTAAGAACCAAGGATGACTCGCACAGTAAAGAGAGTCAAAGGAGCATATGGGCTGTGGATGCAGGGGCAGGGCTGTGGAAATGGTGAACATAGAAGACAGAATGGTGTGCTCGGAAAGCTGTAGATGTTCAGGGTGGTTTGCAAGAGAACTGTTACTATCCCTGATAAATCGATGCCTATTAATTCTAGATTTTGCTAATCAAAATTTTGGAAATCAAAATATACCATGGTCACATCTCTTATTAGTGTGAGATTCTATTATTACTGTAGGGAAAACTTTTGCTACTATTTTGATTTGATTCCCAGAATAGAATGACTTCATAGGTACCAATTCTCTCAATGCCTCTTGCTTTCTACAATGCATTAACTCAACCATCACTGCCTGCCTTCTGAGTTTACACTGAACACCTGTTACAGAAAGTCCTGTTTCCAGTGCTGTGGGGTTTTCGCAGGACTGTCTTCAGCCTTGCACCATTTTTTATGTATAACGAACACAGTTTCTGTTTCCAACTGGAAGTCAAGTGGAGTTCACATCAACCTGGAAGTCATCTTCATAAAGTCAATTTTCCTTACAATTTTACATCCTTCAAGTCTCTAAGCAATCTTCTGGAATTTTCCATGTGGAATGCTGAGCAAAATATGTCCTCTAAAGGTAGGTTCTCCCATTTCATTTCAGCAAGTTATCTTTGTCTTTAATCTAAGCTTTACCTTTGCAGATAGAAGTCCATTTGTGGGGGGAGGGGCACTGGAGAGATGGCTCAGAGGTTAAGAGCACTGTCTGCCCTTCCAGAGGTCCTGAGTTCAACTACCAGCAACCACATGGTGGCTCACAACCATCTATAATGTGATCTGATCCCCTCTTCTGGCCTGCAAGTGTGCATGCAGATAGAGCATTCATATACATAAAAATAAAATTTTAAAAAGAAGAGCTGAGAAAGGATGTTTTAAAAAAGAAGTCCACGTGGAGGGACAGCAGTGTCTCCACAGATGCTTGAGATGTGGAGCTTGCTATGGTCTTTGACTAGTCACTTCAGCAGCTGAACGCTGTAACCCAGAACTTAGGCCCAGAGTGGTCAAGAAGTTATGTTTTATGAAAATAACTGTACACTCATGGAGGTGCATCACACTGCTGGGCTCCGGGAACCATTTCTCCTCCTAATGTCCAAGGTTCTATAGAAGAAGCAACTCATATGTATCTTCCTAGAACTTTCCAGAAAAGAATACAGGGAAAGGGGAAGAGGACATCCCAGGAAGGGGAGAAGGAAAGAAAACATAGATGGAGACAGACTGCAGAGTCTTTTAAAATGGTCTGGACTGCCAATGCCATATAGAATCAAGTCAGCACTGCTCAGGTAATCACCATGTGTTTCTTGGGCAAGGATTTGATCCCTAATAGGTAGGTAGGTTAATGGTGTGGTCTGATTAATCCATTAGGAATACACAACCCAGGTAATACAGACATTCTGATCAACTATTCTCAAAGCTGATGTATTTAGTTGAGAGATTTTATTTGCTTATTAATGAAGCTGGGAAAACTCAATAAAGAGTAAATATTTGCTTTAAGAGACTACATTAGCTTGATAGTTAGACAAAAATGGACATATAGCTGCAGAACTTTCCAATCCTCGCTGTAATATTCCTAGCACACATATTGAATGTGATGATAGTCACTTTCCAAAAACACATTTTGAAAAACTGAGATCGTGACACACTTAAACACAGTGCTATTGTTCCACTGTGGCTTTGCCCAAAGGCGAGGTGGGCAGCAGGACTGGAGTGAGACAGGTAAAGCCTGGGGCCAACATAAGCAGAGAGGGGGGTCTAATTACAAGCCTGGGGTAACAAACTGTGATCTACAAGTTGGGTGACCCTTTTTCTTGAGACCACTGAGAGCACTTAACCCCTGAAAACATTGGATGATGGGAACATGCCTTCCAAATGAGGTGGAGAAGGGGTGAATGAAGCAATAGTATCTAAATAATGCAGGTATTCTTAGACTGAGAGGACGGAAGAGACAAAAACCTCCCCTCGCTCACCTGTCAGGAATTCAGTGCTGACAGGTGTCAAGAGCTGCCTGTGCCCTTCCCATAGAGTGGGGATGACGGGATATCCCTGACTACCTATAATAGCAGAAAATTTAAACCAAACAGCGTGTCAAATGAGAGGAACACCACAGAAAAATATTAACCAGTGAAGGAAAAACAGGGACTCGGAGAAGAAGAAGAAGAAGAAGAAGAAGAAGAAGAAGAAGAAGAAGAAGGAGAAGAAAAGACATGTTATTGTTTTAAACAAGTAGGCTTGCTACAGACTTTCTGAGAAGATTAATTAAAACAAAATTTGAATTAGGTGGGAGTGAGCATTGGAAATATGAATATGGAAATGCTGGCAGAGAAAGATCTCTCCCTCCGCCCCCTCCCACCAATAAACAGCTTAAATACTTTATTTAGTATATTGAGTAAAGCTTCTGCTCCTAAGGAATAGGTCAGATGCACTCACTCAACATGGCATGATTCCAGAACTCTTGAGTATCTGGTGTGAAATATCTCCCAAGATGAAGTAACTGGCTGACCCACTAAGGCGAGTTCAGAAAACCACAGAGACCATGCACAAGGCAGATGGGTGCTTGGACCAGACAGTACAGGATAAATTTGTCTAGGCACATCTAGCTTGGCACTTCATAGATACTTAATCGGAGGGGTTATAGGTTAACACCGAAATGATATGGCTAAGGATTTGGAATTTAGTACCATTCCTTTAATAGTTTAAACCATGACGGATAGGATATGAATAACGTATCCCAGATTGGCTGTGCACTCACTGTGGTGCTCTGCCTCAGCGTCCTGAGTACTGGGATTGGAGCTGTCTACCACCATGCCTGGCTCTTGGTCAATAATTTATTGTTAGTTTTCAGAGTGCACTTTGCACGTGGCTGCTTGCATATCAGTGTGGCACTCCCTCTGGCCAGATGTGTTCAACAGCTATTCACACTTGAGCCAATCAACTTATGAAGACGGAGGAAACATCCCCGAATGGAAATTCTGGAGTTGGCAGCACAGGATGATGATGGGAAAGCAACTCAGAAAGCCCTGTGCTACAGTTCCGAGTCTGGAGTGCCCTCCCCAGCCCACTCGTTGAAGGCTGTTCAGGGGGAACTGCAGGGAGCCCCAGGAGGCGGGGCCTGGTAGAAGGTGGTTACATCATAAAGGCATGACCCTTCCTCTTTCCTTTTTCTTTCTTTTTAATACATTTTAAAATGTTATTATAATTTATTCATATTACATCTGCATTGTTATCCCGCTTGTATCTTCCGGTTCCCACTCTCCCTTCCTCTTGCGCCCTATTCCCCTCCCCTAGACCTCTGACAGAAGAGGACCTCCTCCCCCACCATCTGACCCCAGCCTATCAGGTCTCATTAGGGTAGCCTGCATGCCCTTCCTCTGTGTGCCCAAGAGGCGCCCTCACCCAAGGGGAAATGATCCAATCAGGAGCACCAAGAGTTCACAGCAAAGGCAGTCCCCGCTCTCCCCACAACCGTAGAAAACGAGCTGTTCGTTGGCTGTATCGGAACAGGGGGGTCTAGGTTCTCTGCCCGCACTGTCCTTGGTTGGTGCATCAGTTTGTGCAGGTCTCCCTGGGCCCAGATCCGCTCGCCTTGATGGTCTCCCTGTAGGGCTCCCGGCCCTTCGTCTTTCTCACATTTGCTTCCCAGGCACCACCTCGGAGCTTTTGCTCCTCAGTCACGATTCCCACAAAGATGATTTCCCTCCCTACGAGCTGAAAAACAGCGAGGCCCATTGATCACAGACTGAAATCTCTAAAGCGATAAGCCAAAATGAACCCTTCCTCTTCAAGTGATTTTTTTGGACCATTTTCTACGGAAGTATTCACATAAACTTCATGTTGCTATTAACAAAACAAATAATCAAAGGACCACCGTTTCCCGTTCCTTTGGGTTTCTTCCTAAACTGTCACGCGGAACTTGAGTAATAGAGCGTGTGTAAATTCTACCCTAAATCCTTTGGTGGGGTGTGCCTCATTTGCTTCTTATTCTTTAGGATAATGACTTGTTGTTTCAGTGTTCCAAAATGTGCAGTTTTATTGAAAGCCATTATTTATAAGATTTTATATGTTTTCTCACCTAAGCCGGTGAATCTTATTTATGTCAACAATCTCAGTAGTTCCTCATATACATAGTATTTATAACTCTGCCTATAAATAGTAATGGCAAAAACCACACTTTATGGGATTTTCATTGTTTTTTTAAGTTTTTCTATTTTTTTTTTTTTTTTAGAATTTCACACATTAGCATATGTGTTAACATAATTTCTACACCTTCCTTTCCCCTCCAACTCATCCTACCTCTCCCCCTCTTGAATTTATCACTGTTCTATAATTACTATTGTTACACACACACACACACACACACACACACACACCCTATTTATTCTTGTTCATGTGTACATAAATTTTTGGCTGTACATTTAAGACTGGACAACCTGCCAGGGCTTATCCCTGGAGAAACTGACCCTTCCTCTCTTAGCGGCCATGAATTGACTACACCGCTTTGCCTGGGGCTGAGCTATTGTGAATTTTCCCTCTGTCCACCTTGGAATGTCAACTGATGTGATCGCTGTGCAAATGTCACTTAAATGACCATATGGTTGAGATTTCATGGGTGAAGTGATCTTGCCATGTCTAGAAGATGCTACCTCATGGTCGACTCCTTGCTCCTCTGGCTTTTACACCCTTGCTGCCTCTACAATGTTCCTTCAGTCTTAGATGCCTGGGTTGTGTTGTAGATGCACCAGAGGGAGATGGGTACTTACCATCTGCATTTTGATCAAGTGTGGATGTCTATAGCAGCCTCTGTCTGTTTATTTGATGGATGGGGAATGACACTTGTCTATGTGTCTAAGGTCAAGTATTTAAATTATGATTGGAAGCTGTATTGGTTTAGTGCTAGCATCTATGATCTCACTGGTCATGAGTAGTTGGCAAGATTGGCAGTAACATGTGTGATTCCCTTCTGTTGGTTGTGTCTTAAGTCTAGCTAGAGAGATGTTGGTTACCTTCGAGATATAAATGCCACTACTGCGTTGTTGAAAGATAGCACTCTAGACTGGCCGCTGAGATGGGAAATCAGCTTTTAGACTTCCCAGTAATTGGCCATCCAAGACAATTGGCAGTCAGTCCTACAGCTGCTGCTCAGTTCTCTCCAGTAACAGAAAGAAACACACTGACCTTATTTCCTTACTCCAATGGACACTTTGCACGATATAAGTAGGTTTTCAGAGTCAATTATTTGATAGAAGGTACATGAAACCGCAAGCTCCATGAGATGCCCCCTCATGGCCTTCTTTCTGACTGAGAAGCCACACTGAGGAGCTGTTCCTCTTTGGACATCCTACTAAGCTCCCTAGTGATATTCTTCCATCTGGACTCCAGGCAGAGTGGAGACTTTTCCATCTTGTAGACTTTATCATTTTAAGCCGTTATTCTGGTATTCGTAGGAAACATGCCTGCCACGTTCTTTGTATTTACTGGGAAACTGAATTGTGGCCTAACATCCATCTAGCTTCCCAATATCTTCATGTTCAGGAATCTTTCAATGATAATATCTAGCAACTTAAATTTTCTAAATTTGCTATTGTGTTATTAAGGTTTTTCTTTATGGTCTCAGTAAACTTAAAAACAGCTTGTTCTTTTTTTTTTTTTCCTGTGCAAATGAGCTTTGGTTTCATAGCATAAATCTTTAGAACTTATCTTTTACACACTCAATTTTCAGAATCATAGAATAGCCTTATCATTCGAGGGGGTCTCATTAAAAATATCTATTTCTTAATTATAAGACAATTGCAAGTAATAGTTCTAATAAACCCAACCTCGTGTTTTTGTTTGTTTTTCACTTTGTTGTCTATAGCAACATTTACTGAATGTAGTAGGAATTCTGCTCAA
The DNA here is from genome assembly GCA_907169655.1 of Acomys percivali. Lineage (NCBI taxonomy): Eukaryota > Metazoa > Chordata > Mammalia > Rodentia > Muridae > Acomys > Acomys percivali. The sequence continues at coordinate 8,575,110 of OU015756.1, forward strand.
CTCATTTTCTTCTTGGCCAAATTATCAATTCCTGTTCTTCTATTCTTGGAAGAGTCAACTGCCAACCCTGTGCCTGTAAGTGTCTCCTGTAGGCATGGCGGTCTCGGGTGACTAGTCACTTTTAACTTGTATTCATGTGTCACCATAGCAGTACTAGATTCTAAACCAAACCCTTAGAGAGCAAGCCCCATGTTTATATTTACAGAAACAACACTCAAAAAGCAAGTTCATTTTCAAATGCTGGCTCAACCAGCTACTTAGTTTACAACCTATCAAGTAATCATGGTAAATATTTAGTCCGGACCAACCACACAATTTATTTTTAACACAGCTAGAATTTTCAATTGTCTATGGAACCCGAGTAGGGGTAGGCTAGCCCATATGACAACCAACCAAAGTCCCAGCGACTTGTACAATGAAAACGTTTCACTTGGCCATATTGTCGGTAAGGACAGATCGTGGGAGAAGTCACATTGTCATGTACTAAATTATGCACAAGATGGATCTTTTTCTCTTGCTTTTACCCTGACCAGGGCTCTTGGACTTCTGTCCATGGAGCTGGAAGCCAGAAACAATGTAGAAGTTTTACATGGGACAATGTCAAAGTTCAGACTTACAATACACTCAGACACTTGTTTGAATATGTATTGTGCAGAAGTTGTCTGCATCCTCTTCCAAACTGCAGAGCAAGCTGTGGAATGCTATGTGCCTAAGGGGTGGGGTAGGGGGAGCAAGCTTGACAAATGCTGTAGTGCTGGCTACTACAAATGCCTCCATATAAAGATGGTAAGAATATTCACTCATAACGTTAGCATGTGGTGGAACAGGTGGTAAAAATGATCAGTGTCAAATAAGTCCCTCAAGTTAGAATATGGAGGAAATGTGGGGGCTGGAGAGATGGCGCAGCTGTGGAGAATCCTTGGTATTCTTCCAGAGCACCTAGGTTTGGTTCCCAGCACCCACATCAGGTAGGTCACAACTCTCTATAACTCCAGTTCCATCAGATGTAGTGTCTACTCTGGCTTCCTCAGGCACTGCACACAACTCGCACATGTATACACAGACTCGCAAACACATAATTTAAAGTAGTTTAAAAATGAAAATCAGACCAATTCTTCAGAGTCACGGATAACATCTTCGGTAAGTAGATTCACTTCTACAGAACACACTGTTCCCTCCCTGGGAGCCAATTTCTTGCCTCTAGAGCAACTGTGCTGAGCATCTCATTCCTTCTCAGCTGTTAGAATATAGGTTGGTACTCCGCCTTCACTCTACACAAGATTCTCATCTGCATCACGTGTTTACAGAGCATCAGCCTCTACATTTTTGAGCATCTCTCTGAAGTCTGAGAGACAGATGTCCTTATCCTTACTAAACATTTAATCATATATTAGTGTGATAGAACACACAGGAAAGAAGGGATAAGCTCAAAGATCCAGCCTTCAGATAGTCAACTTAAGGATTCTTTTCCTTTTTAATTATATGTCTTCTTTTGTAGACCCTCATGAGAACCAGAGAAAAATTTTAAAAGTGAAAATCAAGTTCAATAGTCCAATTTGCTTCTTCTCTTCATTATCTGACTAGAAAACATGAAAATGTTTATTGACTTGATATTGAAAAGTTATCTATAATATTTTCCCTCTGTGATCAGCTTCGTTATGATCATAATATAATAAGCATAAGATAATGCTGTTCCCATGAAAACCTTACACACATATACATATACACAAGCATACACACACAGGCATATGCAAACACACATGCACATAGACATACACACACATGCACACAGACATAAATATGTATGCAGACATATACATACATACATGGTCACATGCATGTAAAGGCATGCAGACATACATGCACAAGCATACACACATGTACATACATGTATTGTATGTTATTTTCAGAATCATCGAGAAACTAAACAATTTTAGTAGTTCAAGTCACTCTTAAGGACATCCCCCTTTAAAAAATAAAGGATGTGCCTACAAATACGACCACACCTTATTCCTTTGAGGATCCCCTATTTATGGTTTGGAAGAGAACACACAGGGAGCATTCAAACTTAATACTGCATCAAGCATTCTCCAAAAAGATTAAAGGAAGTCTCTCCAGTGGGTCTGTCATTGAAATATAAACATTTCTGCAGATAGAAAAGTGTCTTTTTAGTTTTTGTGGGCCAAGTATTCATTTAGTAATGACAGAAAGCAAACAGATTCCTACTGGAGGGGAAAGAAAGATGCTTGCCACCAATGAAGGACGGGGATTAAAAGGATATGGGGAGAACATATCTCCAGGCCCACCCACAGTGAGGAGCTTTTCAGCTGGATCCAATAGCAGTCTAAAACCAACATGACAAGAAACAGAAAAAAAAAAAAAAAGGTTGAGAACTTGGATTGTGTTCCTGCCCACACACAGGCAAGGGCTGTGGAAAGAATCAGCGAGCTCACTGGCATCTGATAGGTTGCACACGAAGGGAATCTCGGCGAGTGCTTTCTTGTTTGTGTTTGGTTTGGTCTGAATACTGCCTTCCTTATTCTGCATTTAAACATTATGAACACATTAGTTAAGAGAATGCACACTATTTTCACTCATGGGAAAATGATGGATGCTATAGACAGAAATAAAAGCAGTAAACAAGCACCAATGAAAAGGTTACTTTTTGTCTTTGTCATAAAATTATGCATACTGTATTCAAATGCGAAAGCCACGATGCATAAAAGTTTTCTTAATCATGAAGGACTGCCACGTCATCTTTAGGAGCCACGTTAGATAGGAAAGACACCGGATTTACTGACTTAGCTTTAGTAACAAATCGTATATGTTTCAACGCTGATAATTTATGACTACAATGATTAATACTACACTGGAGGCTTTTTTTCAGTTTTTAAAAATATATTTTATTAATTTATTCATATTACATCTTAATTGTTATCCCATCCCTTGTATCCTCCCATTCCTCCCTTCCTCCCATTTTCCCCTTATTCCCCTCCCCTATGACTGTGACTGAGGGGGACCTCTTCCCCCTGTATATGCTCACAGGGTATCAAGTCTCTTCTTGGTAGCCTGCTATCCTTCCTCTGAGTGCCACCAGGTCTCCCCATCCAGGGAACGTGGTCAAATATGGGGCACCTGAGTTCCTGTGAATATCAGTTCCCACTCTCCACTCAACTGTGAAGAATAACCTTATTCTGCACTGCATTTCTCTCCCAAAATAGTTACATCTGTTTCACATGCCAACACCCAAAATGTTTGCTATAGTGAGTAATAACCATGAGAATCAGCGTGGTGGCCACGACTGAGATTAGTTTTTGTGATACAATGGTGTTAAGGTCAGTCTTGTTACTGGAAAGCCCGTTTTTAACCAGTGGCAGGCATGGCATATTTAAACAGGGCCTTTGTGTCTGAGCCAATCAAAGTAGTCCCAACCAGTCCCCCCCAAGACCCAAGACCATCGGGGTGGGGACAGCACTGTGGCCCTGCAGTAGCAGCAGAATCCCAGAATGAGGAGACTGGGTGGCTCGTGTAAGATGTCTATGGATGATGGAGGCCTAAATGTGTTAGCACCCCCTCAATTGTGTCACTGTACTCCATATTGATCTTTGACAAAGAGATTGATAGAATAACGAGATGCTTTCAGGGCATAAAACTTCGTTCATATTCATTGTTAGCATCTCCTTAGCTGCTCAGCATTAACTGGCACTTACTTTAGATGGATGACTGCGGGCCTTCAGAGATCTGGCCTATCCTCTGTGAGAAGATGTTATGTATATAAGGCCGACGCTGACTGTCTTGCTAGTCTGTGAGAACATCTGGAGGACAGTAAAGGCAGTGTTCGACTGGTGTGAACAAACACCTTTCATCAGTGGAAAGGGCACTCTTACCTGAAAATCTTACAATTTCTAAAAGGCCCTCTACTATTGGCCAGGAAGGCCCTGAGGCACCGTAAACCACTACTGTTCATTATGTACCAAAACTGAATTGTCTGAACCTATTGCTGAAGACACCACACACAGAGAAATAAAAGTGCAGCTGAGCTGCAAGCTTTCTCCGTGCCATCTTGCTCTCACCGTGCAAGCTGGCGAGGAATGCCTGTTGCTGTCTTGTGTGCTACAATACTGACAATCACTTACTTTTCTATTGTTGTGGTAAAACACTATGACCAAGGCAACTTACAAAAGAAAGTGTTTACTTTGGGGCTCACGGTTTTAGAGGGTTAAAAGTCCATGACTTGGAGCTTGGAAAAGCAGTTAGGAATGATGCTGGAGCAGTGGCTAAGAGCTCACATTTTGAAATATAATCACAAGGCAGGGGTTAGGGGTAGGGGTGGGAAAGACTTGGTCACATAATCTTTTGAAACTTCAAAGCCCACCCGAATGACACAGCTACTCGTCTCCTAACTCTTCCAAACAGTTCCACTAACCAAATATTCAATTATATGAGCATATGGAGGCTGTTCTCATCCACATCACCATAAATGTCATGGCAGGAATGATGTGCCCACAAGTGCAATAGTAGCGTGGCTGTTACAGGTGCAATCAGTGGTTTCTGATTGGCTTCAAGGCTACGACCAAAAGAAGTTAACACACTAATGTTACTGGGAGCTAAGGTAACAGCTTGCGGAAGGGAGGGTCACAGGACCCAATGGCGGAACAGTTGTGTTTTGTTGAATGGCTGTTAAACTACCTCATAAATGTTTATGCTTATATCAGTGGGTCTTTGGTGGTGTCAGTCACCGTCAGCAACAAAAGGAAAACTTTCTTTGTTCAATGGATAATATACCACAGACTCAGACACACCAGTGAAACTTCTGGTTTCAAAGAAACAAATTACAGTTGCTATGGCATAGTGGTTTGATGCTTAGGCAAAAGTAGACGTCTATATCGCTTCCTCCAAATCCAAGAAGCATCATGGAAGAAGAGGCCAAAAATATAAGATCTAGAGGAAGGAATGGCTATTGTGTAGCAATTTCTTCTCAATTGAAACATTCCTTGGTGAAGGGAAGAGGTAAATTCTCGGGACCAGGAGGTAAACAATAAAGTTCCTGAAACTTACAAGATTCACAAAGCTCCTCCAAAGGTTACATTTACAGTAATAGTTTCTAGGAAAAGGAGACTATATGACTTGTGAACCTGCCTGAAAGCCCTGCAAAGAGTTCTAGGGAATGCAGGTTTTGTGAGCTGTCATCTAGGTGGGGGTGGGCTTTTCAGAGGCACGGCTGCTTTTTACTATGTATGCTCCCACACTTAACCTCAGCAAGCTCATTGACTTGGCAAAAAGGGCGTCAGTGAAATCATTAGTTTTATCTGTCATGAGTGCCCTAGCTGAAGTGAACAGACATATGTCCACCTCTTTTTAAAAATAATCATACAAGAGTTTACCAAATTATGAATGGGTAAAATGGGTTCTAATGAAATGAAATATCATTGGTGATTAAAAAATGGAATGAGATTTTGAAATAAATTATGACGTTTGGGAACATGGAAAACATGCCAAGTAAAATAATGCAGACACAAAAACCACACAGAACACTCTATGATTATGTTTATATGAAGTGTTTATAATGAGCAATGAATGGCAGGGAAAATTAGTGGTCACCAAAGGTTGAAGCAGGAATGAATGAGCAACAGTGGCTACAGGCATGAAAATTCCTTCATGAGTGTCAAAAACTGTTCTGAAATTAGTGGTTAAAGTTGTATCATTTTATGAGTATACCAAAAAAAAAAAGCATAGAACTGTTCGTGTTACAAGGGTGAATTATTTATGCACAAAATGTATTTTAACACAAAGAAATTGATGTTGGTTTTCATCAAACTTCAGAATATTGCAAAAATAGATGAGATACATATAATGAATCCTTTATTTTATATAACATTTTCATCTATCAGTTAGTTCCTGGTTTTGATCGCTTTATCACAAAGCATATTCAATGTTATCATTGGTGTAATTATTCTATAATTGTCCACATAAATGAGGTATAAGAACAAAATAGGGTATAATAAACTCACAAGACTGGCTGACAAAAATAATTAAATCACAGTAGCTGGTTGAAAATTATAAAATGTATACTGCAAACATATTTACAAATATTAGTGATATTTGGGAGTAGACTTTAATTCTGTGAATATTTCTATATATGTACATCAGAAAATAGCAATGAAGAAAAGGTATATTTGAAGGATATATTATTAGAAAAGTCAATTTTGTCCCCATTGTAACTCATGGATGACCTCCAACATAGATTTACTGATTAATGCAGTTTGAGATGAGGTGTCCTCTGCATAAAAGCCCATGTATTGATAGCTTGGTCTTCCAATTGTGGTGGAACTGAGAAGATATTAGATTACAAGGCCCAGCCTTCCTGAGGGGGTAAAGCCCATTGGTAGCTTTATAGCTTGATATTATTCAAAGATGATGGATGCTAGGATGTGGGACTTGGTTGTGGTGAGACTTTGAGAGTATGTTTCACATCAGGATCCCTCCTCTATCATCTATCTCTCTGTCTGCCTGTCTCTGTCGGTGTCAGTCTGTCTATCAGTCTCTCTGTCAGTCACTCCATCTCTCTGTTGGTTTCTCTGTTTCTCAGTCTCTCTGTCTGTCTCTTGGTCTG
>OU015756.1:8586521-8605234 GCA_907169655.1 Acomys percivali
GAGAGAGAGAGAGAGAGAGAGAGAGAGAGAGAGAGAGAGAGAGAGAGTGTGTGTGTGTGTGTGTGTGCAATTAGAGAGGATCTGGGAGGAATTATTAGGGAAGGGGAAACTGTGATCAGAATATAGCATATGAAAAAAATTATTTTGATAAAATAATTTAAAAGACCGGGTTACAAGTTTAACTCTATTTTTTTTTTTTTTTTTGCATCTGCTAGAAATGTTCATATGTTTTTGCCCTTCAAAAAAATAAGAATTTAATGAGAAAAATACATAGGAGTAGATAACGAACATGCCAGCACGCTGGGGGAGTGGGGAATCCTGATACAAACTTCCCTGGGGCCCATGTGTACTTGTCACTCAGAGGGTGAGGTCATGGGCTAGAGGTGGAGCCCTCTCTCCACCTTTCAGACTTTCTTCTCAGTAATACTTGACAACAGAGACTACAGAAGCTTGGAGTTTCTGCCTTGAGATACCAAGTCATTTGAGGCTGGGGAGTATTATGTATTTAAGATAACTGCTTGAGTAATGAAAACAGTATATATCTTCTGAAGTCTAGACTATGCCTTCTGCAGAGATCCAAGAGTTATTTAAAATAAATTTAGGTAAATTTCCTTTTTCATTGCACTGAAAACATCCCTAGAGACATGATTGTCAATTTAAGATTAAATTGGTAAAGTACTTAAGTATGGTTGCTTGGGGCAGGACTCAGGCAATTGTGTGATATATACCTATCTGTGCTGGGATATTATAATATCTAGAGTAATTTTTCTCTGATAAACATTAGGTACAACGTGGCACTCCAGAATGACTACAAACATATCCCTCCAGATTGTTCATTTTAAGTATGATTTAAATCAGAAAATTCAAAGCAAAACTGTACAATGAGACTTAGAAATCTCCAGGTTTTACCTTGATTACCAAACACCAAAGGCACAAACACTGGAGTTTTCCTGCCAAATGAGACAGAAAGCCGACTTGGCATGTCTCCAGAAGAGAGAGCTCATCGGAAAATGCTGGAGAGTCACAGCTCTGTGACTAACAACCCTTAGAAGCTTAGCCGACTGAAAAAGACTAAAAAGCACCTTGGAAGATCTACAGACCATCTTCCAACGTTCTCCTAGACTGCCTTCTGTAGATGGCAGCATCTGGTGGTCACATGCTCTCTGTGAGCTGAGTATTTTTGCAGTAACAGGTCCAAATTTCCCAAACCTGGATTTCCCAAACCCAGCCTGAGACAGTTCTGTAGTTTATGACTTAATTGATTATGGTCACAGTTTAAAGGCATGTTGTAAAAAAAAAAAAAAAAAAAAAAAAAAAAAAATATATATATATATATATATATATATATATATATATATATATATGCAAAGGGTTAACATAAGTCCTTCAGAAGGTATCTGTATGACTTTATTGCCCAGAAATGCATTCCCCGCCCCTAGCCTTCTGGTACATGTGAATAATCATTATCAAATACACTTAGGGAATAACTACCTCACTTTACTTTCTTCAACTTCACCAGATTAAATTACAAATGGAAGTGATGGAAACCCAAAAGCATTTTTCCCTGGAATGTAATTTAATGACCTAAACCATAATTCTCTATGGCCATGTTTTGGGAGCCATACTGTAGTTCCTACGCAGATCTGTCACTGATTTATATAGTTCTGCATAGTAGCAATGCAGCACATCCAGTGAACAGTGGTGACGAAGAAAAGCAATATCAATGCAATAAAGATTTGTACTTGGTTGAAAGACTAGGGGAAAAAAAACATTGCAATGTAAATTAGTCATTGGTTCATGGCATATCCCAGTTGTATGTTTATGACTCAGCCTTTGTTAATGACATTTCTATTGGAAAGTGAAGTGGTGCCTCAGTTGACCCCGTCCATCATTGATTGAGAATTTCCTATAACTAGTGCCTTTCAACAAGTATATGATGAAGATTTGGGAAGATTTCTCTGTAGTATTTTGGCTGTTCATTTCTTACTAGTGCTTGTTCAAAGGCCAGGCCTTTCTGTCCCTTCTAGAGCTTTAATTTCTATAAAACAGTTGATTATCAGTGTATTTTGAAAATTTCTTATTTGTAATTAGGTTGTACTCTTTGAACCCCTACACTGAACGTTCAGAGATTCACTATATAGCCTCAGATTTAAGAATTCCTTCCATCTCTTCCGTGGCTTTAAATCTCTCTCTCTCTCTCTCTCTCTCTCTCTCTCTCTCTCTCTCTCTCATGAAAAACTGAAATCTGGGGAAGTTTCTCTTATCTTTATTGTGTAAGAAGCCCCCCCCCCACAAGGCTAGATCCAACGCTAGCAGAAAGGGATCCAGAGAGGAAGGGGCCATACTCATACGCATGCCTGCAAACGCACTGTCTCTGTGCTTTGGATATGAGCCTTGCATGACCTGAGATTCCCAGACGCTTTCATTTTAATGTCAGGGGGTCCAATATGTTTGTTTTAAGTGTATAATAAAATGTAACTGGGGATGTGTGTGCTGCAAAGGAAAGGACCTCAAACTGACTAAAAGCAGAAGCTGCAACGATGCCACTGCTGAGTTGCTTTCAATTGAGCCACCTACATGCACAATACAACTCTTGCACCAAAGGCCCGAGGATCATTGTGGAAGACGGGGCAGAAAGACTGCAAGAACCAGAGGAACAAGAATTTTGCTTTGAGATCATTGTCTCCTAGGAACGTCAGACACTGTACCCATAAAGTCTCACCAACATGACTGCCTAACCGTGAGCCGAACAAGGATAACAGCAATCAGCACTGTGATGTGGAAGGGACAAAGTTCACAGGGCCTCAGCCCTACAGAGAGAATCCCAGGAAGCTAAGGAGCACAGAGATCGGGAGAAATGGTCTTCCCCAGGAAAGAGCACACCAAGTGGTTATCCAATACCTAATGGTCAGTCCCGAAAACATAAACATAAAAGTAACGTTACTGTCTTAGTTGCTGTTGTGTCGCTGGGAAGAGACAACATGTCCAAGGCAACTCTTACTGAGAAAAAACATTTAAAGGGGGACTTGTTTATAGTTTCAGGGTTAGTCCATAACCATCATGGTGGGAAGCATGGCAGTATACAGCCATTCTGATAGGCAGGCTGGCAGGGAGAGAGGGAGAGAGAGAGACAGGGAGAGAGAGGGAAAGAGAGACAGACAGACAGACAGTCAGACAGACAGACAGACAGAGGCAGAGAGAAACAGAGGCAGAGGGAAGGGGAGGGGAGAGAGAGGCAAAGGTAGAGACAGACAGACAGACAGACAGACAGACAGACAGACAGACAGACAGAGAAGAAAGAGCGGCGGGGCAGAGAGACAGGCCTGACATGGGCTTTTGAAATCTCAAGCCCACCCCAAGGGACATACTTCCTCCAGCAAGATCATACCTCCCCAAACAGTCTATCAACTGGGGACTACATGTGCAAATATATGGCCCTACAGGGGCCACCCTCACTCAAACCACCACAACTATACAGACTTAGCAGGTTGTACTTAGGCATTTAGGAACACACACATATTTAGGAATATAAATGTATATGTATATAGTTTGCATGTATGTGTATATGTATATATGCAACAAAAATTAATGTAAATAGAGACCATGAATTTGAATTTGGAAGAGATAGGCAGTATATGGGAGGAGTAGGAGGGAGGAAAGAGAAGGGTAAATGATTATCCTATGATCTCAAAAGATAAAAAACTAAAAAAATATGTGGTAGATGGGTATGGTGGTGCATGCCTATATTCCCAGGAAGTGGGAGCCGGAGGATCAGACGTTCAAAGCCACCCTCAGCTACATAGTGAGTCAGAGGCCAACCTAGGCTACATGGGATCCTATCGCTAAACAAAATAAAAATGACAAAAATGGAGAGTGTGCTCAATGGAAAGCGCAAGACATAAAAACAAATATTATATGGAACACTTTTATTTATGGTCTTTAAAAGATCAGGGAAATTCAGTCTAGAGTAATAGAGGTTAGAAACCACTGCCTTGGCACGTGCGATCTGTGTGTCTTAGTGTCTGCATGTCTGTGAAGGAATGCTCAGAAAGAGACACAGTTGACCATCCAAGAGTAAGGAAGACGTCATTTTCAAATATTTGGGCAAAGTGAAGATGTTTTTATCGTGGATATCTACAAAAAAAAATGTTTATCTCTGTCAATGATTACCAAAGTGAGCATTTGAGAGCTGCACATTTTAGTAGGGGTAAATTGCACCTGATGAACTATTTATTTCATTGGAGGTGACAGACTTCTTACTTCAATAAACTCCCCCACCCACCCCAAATAAGGACCTGATAAGAGGGATTTGAAAGCAACCCAGGAAACATGAGAGAGACGCGCTGGTGCTAAGGAACGGACAAGAAACAGGGGTTCAGATATCTCTAGGACCCTCGTCCACCGTGAATACTGTTCTCCCGACACCTGCATTTCCTTCTTCCCACCTCTCTCCCTCCATTTCAGCTCCAGCCGCTGAAAATTCACAAGATGATGAGCACTCCTCAGTACCGCGGGCTAAGTGAAGTTACGTGGTCAGTCAGCTCTCCATTCAGCAAGTGCGTCTCAAACAGCCGCTGACTGCCATGCGCTGCGTGTTCCTACAGGTCCTGGGGCCTTGGTGGTGAACTAGCCTGACAAATCAATTAGGAGAGCAATTCGAATCGAGGAGCAGCGACCTAAGAGCTGTAATTTCAGGCAATAGAGATGTAAGGAAAGCAGCGCACAACTCAGGGAGACTTAAGGGGAGGCAGGAACTCGAGTGGAGCTGAGGCTGTGTGCGCGTGCGCGCGCGTCAGTTTTCAGGGCAAGGAAAGGAAATCTTTTGAGGCTAGAATGAGCTCACCAGCGAGGGCGAACGAGGGTCACAGGGACAGCAAGACGAGTAAACAGGCGGCGGTCTCTGTCTGGAGTGTATGCGGATGTGAAGGGTTGATTTGTTTCCCCGTACTGACAATGGAAGCCATTTTATGTTTATATACAGAGAAAAATAGGATCTGACTTCTATCTAGGGCTTTGGTTTTTATTTGTTGTCCTTACTGAGGCGGATTCCGACTCTGTAGCCAGGGCTGGCCTGGAACTCACAATCCTCTAGCTGCAGCCTACTGAGGTCTGGGATTTCCGGCTACAGCACACTCCCTTTTAAAATTTATCTTAAGGAAACAAACAAACAAACAAAAAAGGTAAAGGGCTAAATGTTTGTATACAAAATACTTTTTCGTCCTCAAGGGGTCAGGTGGGGTGGCCGCTTCTTGACAGCTCTGGCCAACGTGTAGACTATATGACACACAGTTACTCCCACCATAGAAATGCATTTGGGCAAAGGAAGAAATTTCATAAAAGGGACAGGACTGGACAGATGCCTCCGTGGTGGTTAAGAGCACTGGCTGTTCTACAGTAAGACACAGCTTCAATTCCCAGCGCTCACACAGGAGACTCATAACTGCCTGCACCTCCAGTGCCTGGCAGTCTGATGCCCTCTTCTGGCCTCCTGAGGCATTGCATGCACACGGTCCACAGACTTACAGGCGCACAAAACATGCAGACACATAAAAATAAAAATAAAATGAAACCAAGAAAAGGGGTGAAAGCTGGAGTCCCATAAACACTCACTACATTTAAGACTGATTTAAAATTTCAGGGACTTTTCCCCACTGCCAAATGGAAGGCACGATGCTGATCAAAATCGGGGCTTCAGGACTTCTTGCTTTGGAAGTTGGAACTGCGGTCTGTAGCAGCATAGCTTGTGGTTTCTGCCCCTGTGTGTATATCATCCACTTCAGACATGCTGATGTTTCACTTAATAGTTGATGCAGGTCTGACATTTTCCTTCAGCATAAAGTAGCTGGAATTACTGACGCCTGCAAGTACAGATAACTCAGCTTTGTTCCTCCACAGCTTACCAGGGGCCATTGGCTGGGTCTCCACTGTCCTCAGCTATATCTGCAGTGAGTGTGAGGCACCAGGAATGTAAGCTATGTGCTGAGGCCTTAAAGGGAGATGCCATCATAACAAACTTTTTTTTTTAATTTTATTTTATTTCTCTTCTGCAAACTGTAATATGCTAGGAAGAGTGATGTCTTTAAACAGACAGAAACATCACAATTAGGTATAGTGCTCAAAAAATTTTGGCAACATGTCTGGAAGTTACAAAAATATTTGAAGGGGGGGGGGAACTAGAGAGATGACAGCGGCTCAGCGGTGAAGAGCACTTGCTGCTCTTACAGAGAGCACAAGTTCAGTTTCCAACACCTACCATGGTGGCTCATATCTGTAACTCCAGTTTCAGGGGATCCAATGTCCTCTTCTGGCTTCTGAAGATACCAGGTAACCACATGGAGCACATGCATACACGGAGGCAAATCACACACAGTGTAAAAATTCTGTTTTCTAATATACATAAACATCTATGGTTTCCCAGGAAAGAAATCCTAAAGGCCTTGGGTCAACTTAAAGGGGGGCCTTGTCTTCCATTGAGGATGAGACACTGGCTGGACTGAGGAGGACTCACTGATGACCCAGTTCTCTGGTGTGTCACCAGCCATGCTGACTAGGTAAGTCTGCCTCAGCACTCTACAGCATCTTGCGTGGAACTCCTGAAAGTTGGCACCCCTTTGAGGCAGAACTGATGCAGAAAATGGCTACAGAGCACCAGCACACAGACATCTGTAAACTGCGGGTGCCATAGCAACAAGGCCAACCCAGAGAGGTTTCACGTCAAGGCTCGGAACCTCAAATTAGGAGCGCTAGGAAGCCGAGTGGCTCACATTTCAAATGTTTGGGTTTCGCTTTTAATATGAATGTCTATATAATAAGCTGTGTTGGGCGCTGAACACAAGTCAAATCTTCATAAAACTCAGGGATTCAGTTTCATGGTGTAGAATTTTCCATTTGTGGTGTCATTTCGGTATTAAAAAGTAATTTAGAGCATTTTTGGAGTTTAGATTCTTGGGCTGGGTGTGTACCGTTAAGTTTCTCTAGGCCTTATGGGAGGCTGTTCTTAGCCTTCAAAAGCCTCAGCGAGACTTCGACTCCAGGCTGTTAAGAACCACTGTCATCTCTCATTTAATTTACAGAGAAAGCCCCACAGAGGCTAAATATGTTACAGCCTCTGTGGCTATTCCTCATATTCCTGCCAGAAGCAAGAGCGTCGGGTCAGTCCCCTCTTCCTGGACAGGTGACTAAGTCTACACACAGGTTCTCCTTTTACATTCCCCCGTTCCAGGTCACTGTGCGCCGGGCCTGATGGACACGGGATCATGGGCCACACAACCAGAGCAGCTGCAGGACATGCTCCTTACAGCTTGAGTCAGCCTTCAAGCTAGCCAAGCCGCAGCGAGCTAACCAGCCCTGCCCTGCTTTCCACATGGATGTCGCCCCCAGAAGCTCCCTGTTAGCCTTTTCCGTAGTATACCGTTCTGTACTTCACTTTGGAGCCACGAGGAACAGAGACTCGTGTCTTCTATCTGCCTACGTGCGACGGTGTCGTAGCCCACCATCGCGAGAATCGTCGGGTGGAACGAGCTGCGTGGGACAAGCGAACAGCCTCATGCTGCATCGCTCTACTACACTGATGTTGCTTCAGGTCCCGAGCACAGCTTTTCAGGGTCAGTGTTTAAGTAATCTCAGTAATTTTCCTTGATTCATTAAGTCTTTAAAGCTCTAAATAGGGAGAAAGTGGGGAGGAGGGGAGGGTGGAGAGGGGAGGGTGGAGAGGGGAGGGTGGAGAGGTTGAGTAATAGTGGAAAGGAGAGAGGAGAGACAGGGTGCTAATATTTAATTATTGGGCTAAGGTGAACTGACCTAAAATACATTTAAAATATCAGAAAGCACTACAAAACTGATCGTAAGTCTTTAGTAACAATTTAAAGAAGCTTAATGCATCACTAACATTTACCACTAAACACGCCTTTACTTTCTTCTATAGGAAGCAAAGCCAAGACACAAAAGCTGAGTGCAAGGCTTCACGGCAAGCATGGGCACGTCCGCCGTGCAGGAGTGTACTGCATGCACGACTTACAGGCTTGCAGCCTGTTAAATGTCAAGAAGCTTGAAACTGGTCCTGGTGGAACCCTAGAGGCCAGCAGCTATGAAGCAGCACCTCTTCACCGTGTTAGCCAGAGCAATGCATGAGCACAGTGCTGCCTCCCGGTGCCTCCTGGTGCATGCCAACAGAAGACAATGCACGGAGGCTGCAAATTGATGAACCAAACCAAATAACTGAGGTTCGTTCACAAAAAGTGGTGTCAATTATTTAACACATATGGATTACGAGGTAAAGAAATGGCCAAGAAATGTATAAGGTCAAGGACTGACACAAACTAGCACTACACTTGGGGAAATCACCTGTCCTTTGGGCTTCCGTTTCCTTTGCGAATGGGTGTATTGTATACACAGAAACAACAGTAGGAAGAGGTGCTTCAGAAAGAGTCAGTCTTCTTCAGGAATGTGGCCCCTGACAGCCTATCCCTGCTCCAGCAGATGGTATATACTGGTACCATTACCGGGACTCGGTGTGTTTAAAAAGAGGACATGAATTTAGGAGAGATACACGGCAGGAGGGTAGGGTAAGGGCTGGAAGTGAGGGAGCAGGGAATGGATTTGACCAAAATCCATAACACGAGTGCATGGATTTCTTTTTAAAGTATTTATTCACTTTATATCCTGAATGAAGCCCCGCCCCCCCCTCCTCACCATCCCACCCTCCCACGCTTTTGCTCCTTCCCGCCTCTCCACTTCTTCTCAGAAAAGAGAGGCTTTCTTCAACACTGTCCCCAGCCTGTGAGACTTAGCGTGAGGAAACCCAGTTCATCGCTGTGGCTGAAGCTCTCACGTCCAACGACAACTTCTCATGCACGGCTCTTCATCTCTCACAGCAAGAGCGAACTTTCCGAAGACGTCAGGGGGTGTATTCCTTACCACACAACACACCGCATTCAACAACACACTTCTTTAATGAAGTAGGAGTGCAGACTTTGAGATTCAGAATGGCTTCCCAGGACCAGAGACCTGGGTCTATAGGGAAAAAGAGTCCTTTTCTGTGCGTGTACGTTCATACTGTTCCAGGTAGTATTGGCTACAAGCACTCTGTCCTTTCAAAGAGAGAAAAGAAACGATGACGCTGAGGAAGGCCCTCCTGCCTCAAGGACACAAGGCATGCTTGTCCAACGTGGAAATAGATGACATCCATCCACTCTTAGAAGCTACCACATCTCCCTAGACAAGAGAGAAAGACACCTCTGTTTCCCACTGCATGGCCTGGCCACTCCAAAGCCCTCTGCAAGTCCTTCCTTTTCTACCACACATATTCACATTGCTCATCTCCCCTCTGCCACCCACAGCCAATACCTTCACACTCCGGAAGGTCATAGAAACAAAATGACCTCCCAATAACCTGCCTCTGTATCTGCATTGTTGTTCCCCAGAGCATTTCTAAGTATCAACTTCTGAGACGGGGTCTCCAGTACAGTCCTGAATGTTCTTGTGTCCCTACCTTGGCATTTACATTGCCAGCCTTCTTCCATTCTTTCTCTCTTGCAGGGGTCTAATCCACCAGTCAAGGAAAACTATGGAACCGGTAGAGAAATGAGCCGCTCTTAAAAAAGACTCCAGTGCTGCCAGACAGTTTCACGGATAGAAGCAATTAACTGAACCTTAAATGTAGGATAGGGACTATGGGTCATGCCATAAATTAGAGCCACGGTGAAGATTTCTGTTGTCTTCAGAAGTTAGCATCCAACTCGCATGCATGTATGGCTTCCAAAACAGTGAACTCAGCCTTTCTTGTGAGGTTGCTGGCTTGATGGGATGGTTAAGTTATGTCACAGGAACCGAGAATACCGAACCAGCCCGGGGAGGTGGCCGCGAGGCACCAGGGCGTGGAGGAATAGGATTTGAACAATTAGGAGTGAGGAAAAGAGGTTATAGAATTAAATCCACCCTGTCTCATTTCTCTGAAGCACTTTTAAAGTTTATCAGCAAAAACTATCTTTCTGCCTGCTTTATTTTTCACACAGCAATTACAGCAATTTCTTAATCTCAGGAGGATGCTGGTATTTTTGAAAGGCAATAAAACCGGTTCTGGAATTATGTCATAGGCTTGCAGAACACTTTTCTTTCTAAGCCTTCTTAACAATGCCACCTCGAGAATTTCCTACTTTGGAGATGCTATCATAATCCCAGCTATGTGGCATAATTAAAGAGGGCAGGGATTTCAGATAAGTTCATTTCTGTTGAAGACAAAATAGAAAGCGTGTTACACACAGACCGAAGGACAGGCCCAGAAGTGGCTTATTCTAGTTCTGAGATTGGGGGAAAAAGAAATATGATCTGGCATCTGAGTGGGGACAAATAAATATGGTGGTTTCTCTAAGCAATGGGTGAGGAGACAGCTCAGAAACTTGTTTCGTGTGACCACGGTAAGATAGATCAGGGCAATTTAATTGGTATCAAGATTGAAATGGTTGCACGAAATTATCCCCCTGGGGTTGTTTTACTGCTGCGATATTGTAGATTTATACCTAGCTCAGAAAAGCCTCCTGGAAAGACTCATTTCTACCCTGAGCACAAAGCCTGAAAGGAGCCCACAATGAGGAAACATTTTACACACTTGCCATTTGGATTAAAAAAAAAAAATGCAGATGCAACTATAGACTCCAGAGCAGTCCTTGCTAATTGGATGCAAATTCTGCAAACCCCCTCGTGCTAGGATCCTATTTCAGTCAGCTACCAAAATGCATGATTATCTAAAAATAAAACAGAAAGGAGGCTGTAAAGGCATTGTACTCTCTTGGGAAGACTGATGGGTCTCTGAAGGTGAGCCGGGTCCATCTGCCATGCAGAAGATGGGCAGAAACTGTGGAGTGATGTGGGAATGAAGTGTAGATTACCACAACAGCTCTGCCACCCACATTGCCGTTCCTTCCCAGGGCATCATCCATAGGATGATTTTTTTCCAATCTTTTAGATTTAATTTTATCCCTCGAGACCAGAAAAACAAAAAAACAAAACAAAAAACAAACAAACAAAAACAAATACAACAACCAACCAACTAAAAAGGAAAGAAGCAGGATATGGTGACATCCACTTGTAATCTCAGGCCTGGGAAACAGAACAATCCCTGGTATTCGCTGACCATTTAGGCCTAATCTATGTGGTAAGTTCCAGGCCAATGAGAGAGCCTGTCTCAAGAAATGCAACAAAACCACAGAGAGACCACAGAAAGAGAGCAACAGTAGGTGTCCAAACCGCAAGCGTCTAAGGTGATGGACGTGGTGTCCAAGCTGACAGTAAGCAGCAAGATAAAAAAAAAAGGGGGGGGGGTTTGGGGTTAACAAACATCAGCAATGTTCCCTGCTCTTTAATCATCCCAAAATGAAACATGTTACCACGTCAGAGTAAGAAACTTTGTAAAAGAACCCTAAAATGTATTGAGGAGAAAAACATTTTTATGAAGTGTTATTCATATGGAAACTGTAGAAGCTTTTTAATCAGAGTCAGTACAAGTCCAGTGGTCCTGTCACCAGGCAGTGTTCCTCTACACAGAGACCACTATTACAACTCCTCCTCCTCCTCCTCCTCTTCCTTCTTCCTTCTTCTTCTTCTTCTTTTTCAACATTGTGCTTAGGTATGGACTATGCCCTAACCTACAAGAGACAGGGAAGAAGTCAGAGAAGTGGGTTGGCTTGCCCAGGCTAGTGTGGGAAAGGGGCACAGCTAGGACCACATCCTCCTGAGGCCAGAGTCCCTGTGAATGATAGTCTAAACAGAACTTTACAAATTCTGTATACCTATGGTAAAGGGCATTCTTTAAAATTAAAACGTATACTTTTGTAATGATGCATTAAAAAAAAAATCAGCCAAAACTAAAATGAAATACCACTAATATATACCATGTGGACTCAAAATATGCTATGATTAAGGCCTGAGCAACAAACTTACCCCTTATGTTTTCCATGAAAGTAGTTGCCTGTGGGGATGGAGAAACAGCTCAGGGGTGTAAGAACACCTGCTATGCAAGCATAAGTCCCAGAGGTTGAACCCCCAGTGCCTGGGTAAAAGTCAGAAGTGGCTTCAAGTACCTATAATCCCAGCGTTAGGGGGACATTAAGAACCCAGGAGCTCACTGGCCAGCCAGAAAACAGTAAGATGCAAGTTCATTGGCTGACCTCTTTTTTAAAAAAGATCCTAAGAGAGGTCATGGCAAGACCAACCAGAATGTATCATCCTTACGTATGAAATTGTTAGAGAACTTAATTAAAATATACGCATCTGCATATATTCATGATCTCTGAATTCTACTTCTCGTTGGCATTTGCCTATTGCCTGTGTTGAGTTTGAACCATTTAGTGCATGTAACTGTCCCTATGTCTTTAGCAAATGTTGTCTTTGTGTTTACAGCTTTTCTTTTCATTCTCTTGAAAACTGCACGTTTTAATTTTTAACAAATTACTTATTTCCTCTGTTATTAATCTTATCTTTGGTATTATATCCCAAAAAGCAAGGCCTTCTAAATGTCCTCTTTCATTACACCTCATGATTTTTGTATTTAGGTCTATGATATAGTTTGAGTAAATGTTTACAGAGAGAACAGGTCCGTGTCTGGATTTTTATTACTTTTACAAACAGATATCCACTTGTTCCGGCATAATTTGCTGGAAAAGGTCCTAATTCCTCCATTGTGTTTTTATTGTCACATTTTTATTTTAATTAAAATATGATTACATCATTCCTTCCTTCCCCTCCAACCCCCCTCTCAAATTCATGGCCTCTTTTTATTTTTATTATTATTGTTTATTATTATTTTAATGATACTTATTATTTGAATTTATGCTATCTATCAGTAAAGTCCAAGTGGAATAAAAATCTCAACATAAAATCAGACACACTAAATTTCTTAGACGAAAAGAGCCTTGAACTCATTGGCACAGGAGACAACTTCCTGAACAGAACACCAACAGCTCAGGCTCTAAGATCAACAGTTAATAAATGGGACCTCATGAAACTGAAAACTCTTTGGTAAGGCAAAGGACACTGTCAATAGAACAAAATGACAGCCCACAGGCTGGGAAAAGATCTTCATCAACCCTATGTCGGACCAAGGGCTAATATCCAAAATATATAAAGAACTGAAGAAATTAACCACCACCAAACTAAATAAACTAATGAAAACAAATGGTGCACAGAACTAAACAGAGAATTTAACAGAGAAATATCAAATGGCTGAGAAACACTTAAGGAAATGCTCAGGGTCCCTAGTCATCAGGAAAATGCAAATCAAAACGACTCTGAGATTCCATCATATAGCCATCAGAAAAGCTAAGATCAAAACCTCAAGTGACAGCACATGCTGGCGAGGATGTGGAGAAAAGGTAACACTTCTCCATTGCTGGTGGGAGTGCAAACTTGTACAACCACTTTGGAAGTCAATCTGGCACTTTCTCAGAAAATTGGGAATAATTCTACCTCAAGACCTAGCTATACCACTGCTGGCCATATACCCGAAAGATGTTCCACCATCCAACAAGGACATTTGCTCAATTATGTTCATAGCAACTTTATTCATAATAGCCAGAATCTGGAAACAACGTAGATGTCCTTCAACTGAAGAATGGATAAAGAGACTGTGGTACATTTACACAATGAAATAAATACTACTCAGCTATTAAAAACAAGGAAATCATGATATCTGCAAGCAAATGGATGGATCTAGAAAAGAGCATCCTGAGTGGTAAAACCCAGACTCAGGAAGGTATGGGTGGTATATACTCACTCATAAGCAGATATTAGCCACTTAATACAGGATAACCACACTACAATACAGACTGATGCAACAGCAAAGGACCATGTATGATGTGGACCTAGAGCCTCTGCTCAGATGTAGCAGACAGGCAGCACAGTCTCCTTGTGGGTCCCACAATATGGGGAGTAGGGGTGACTTCTGACATGGACTCTGGCCCCACCCGCAACACTGATTATTCCCCCTGGTGGGGCGGCCTTGCCAGGCCACAGAGGAAGAGTATGTAGAGAGTACAGATGGGACTTGATAGGCTGAGGTCAGTTGTTAGGGGAGGGGGAGGGAGGGAGAGGGTATGAGGCAAGGAGGGTGGGGTCAGGAGGCGACGAAGGAGGGAGCAACGATCAGGTTGTAAAGTGAACAAATTAAAAATTTTTTTAAATTTAAAAATTTACAGATTTAATAGTATGTATTATTCTTTTATTATATATGTGTAAATATGTATATACCATCTGGCGACTCTATTTAGTGTTTGTGTGTATATATTTCAGGCCTGTTTACTTTATGCTGGATAACCAGTTGGGGAGCCCACACCTGGAAAGACTAATTCTCCTCCCAGCAGCCACTGTAGTACGATTATCTAGGGGCGGAGCCTCATGAGATTTCCCGAACCACATTAGCATATTTATTGGTGTTTTCATTGTTCAGATCCTGTTAAGGCAGCCATAGTCTTCATATTGTGGGCGGAGCTTCCCCCGGCATTTCTAGGAGACAGAGTCTCGCAGCTGACTTCCTGGTCCTCTGGCTTCTACATGTTTCAGCGCGTGATGTTCCTGAGCCTTGTGTACCGGAGTGTATCTGGAAACTCCACGCTCCGTTTGACCTCTGCATTTTGACTGCCTGTGGTTTTCTTTACGGGCCTCCTCCGTCTTTTGCTGAGGAGTGAGAGCTGCACTCACCTGTGTGTATAAGGATGCGTTTTGGAATGAAGTTAGGGATGGTGCTGGTCTAGGATGTAGGTTCTCCCTCAGATCTGTGACCGCTCTATCTCACTAGCCCTGGGTCGTTATTAATGACACCCCTAACCACGCGTAGCCATTATGAGCACAGAGACCAGTAAAGAGAATCAGAAAGAGTGATCTTGAAGTGTGGTTTCTACAGATGCTTCCTTTTAGCGTCTTATTGCTCTTTGTTTTCCTGTACCCTTGGTCCCACCACACCTCACCTTGCAGCCTCTGGGCATGCTGGCCTCACAGGAAGGTTCCTCCTGCTTATAGCTCCTTTCATTGCATATTTGATACAGGTTCAACTTCCTCTGCGTGGTATCAGACAAATATATGCCTTATGGAGACATTTTCACACCTTTATCTCCCATTATTGAAGAGTTATAACACTGATATTCCATAACGCAAAGTTTAATTCAGTAGCAAAAAATAATGAGACAAAAAACCATGTGTGTCCGATTCACATTTGTGAACCAAAAACTACTTACTTCCTGTCTGCTGTTACTCTCTGTTTTAATTCATTTGTTATTAGTGTGCACAGGCACAGGCATTGCCCACCCTGTGAAGGTCAGAGGACAACTTGGTGGAGTTGGCTTCCTCCTCCCACTGTGGTTTCTAGGTACTGAACTCTAATGACCAGACTTGCACGGTGACATAGCTTCACTGGCTGAGCCACCTTAGCAACCTGCTGTTTTCTTATCTTTATATGGCATCTGTGGCAGTTTGAATGTAACTGGCCCCCTACATTCTGATATTTGAATGATTGATTCCTGTGGTGGATGTTTGGGAAGAACCAGGAGGTATGGTGTTCTTGGAGGAGCTAAGTCACTGGGGGTGGGCTTTGGGGTCTCAAATCCCACATCATAACATGCCTTGCTCTCTCTCTGCCCCCATCTTGAGACTCAGAAGTAAGCTCTCAGCTAGTGCTCCAGCGCCGTGCCTACCACAATGCGTTCTACCCTGATGGCCATGGCCTCACTCTTGGAAGCTATGAAACAAGCCCCCAACCAAACGCTTTCTGCTACAAGCTGCTGTGGTCACGATGTTTCATCACAACAGTAGAGCGGTAGCTAAAACAACATTTTCTATCTCATCTCTCACCACGGTTTGACAAGAAAAGCAAGCAAATGGACATACTTCAAGCTCTGACTAAGAAGTATTATCCTTTATTCTGGGTCTGAATTTGCCTTATTAGTCAGATTACAGATTATTTTTGGGAAATTACGCATTAAGCTTTTCTGTAAATAAAAAACATCTTATTTGTAAGTCCTGGGAGTAGGAAAAGGGCAGATGAGTATGGGTAGTTGTTGTTTTGTTCTGTAATTTCACTAAACAAGAGAACCAGAAGAGATGGCTCAATGGTTAAGAGTACTTTCTGCTCTTCTGCAGAACTCGAGTTTGATTCCCAGCACCCACATAGCGTGGCTCACCATCAGCTGTAAGGCCAGCTCCATGGGATCCAATCCCTCTTTCCTCTGAGGACTCCTGTACTCCATGCACACAACTATCTTCATGCAGATGTATATGTATAACTTAAAATAACAAAAATAATTTATAAAAGGACAAGAAAACTGAGAAAAATATTGAGCAGGACATTTGGGCATCATAGATCTTTAAGTTGTTATCCTGGTACTCTCAAACATGACTATAGAAGAAATGCAAATGGATGTTTTGTTGTTGTTGTTGTTGTTTGTTTGTTTGTTTTTACCCAAACTGAATTTTCATGTGTGTCAAGATGTTATCAGAAGTGAACCTCTCTCTTGGTCTAAAATGAGAATCAGCAAACTGATCTAAGGGCCAAATTACCCTCCAGATTTTTAAATAATATTTTACCCATCTGTTTAAGTATTTCAAGTAGATGCTTTTATACTTTAGCAGGAAGGATGGGTGGTTGTAGAGACACTCACGGCTCCGGCAGCCTAATGACTTCACCAGCTACCTCTTTGTCAAGGAAAGCTGCCCAAGGCAAAGAGAGCAAGCCCATTCTTATCGCCAAAGAGAAAAGGCCTGTGAGCGATGACTGCCAGTAAGATGTGTAGAAAAGACTACTGTGGGGCTTGGGGAAAGGTTTTCACTCTTAAGGAGGACCACCCTATGTTGTTTCCCAGGCTGAATATTATATCTGGAGGCAAAGACATCAGGGGGCATAGGAAGGGCCTGGCTGGTGTTTGAACCATTAAATCATTCTACTTGGGAGTTGCTCCTTCCTTCAGACTTTCTCTTTTGTAAAATAATGCATGCTCCTCGTTGAAGCAGCCAACAGTTCTATTTCTGTCACAAGTTTCCGTAGAGGAAGTGCCTCCTAACTGGAGCATCACCCTGCCTTAAGCCCTGTGGAAGGCCTAGATTTTACATGCATTGTCTCCCTCTGTGCAGAGAACTTTTACTACCCTGCTTCTTCTGTGCTACTGCTTAGGGAAGGCAGCCCCGCCCCCAAACTGTGCATCGAATCCTGTCAGTTGCCATCTCTGTCTGTCTCCATCTTCTAGCTAAGTCTATGCCTTTGAGGGACAGGGAAAGTTCGTCTAGATCCCATAAGGTATATCTTAAGTTGCTTTCTTCAAGAATTTTAAAAAGAGAGAGGGGCTTGTGTTTAAATGCAAGTATCAAATATGTCAGGCTTTATAGTTTATATAAGCCTTTAGTACAATTATGGATTTCAATTTATAACACATACGTTTTAAAACTTTTATTCTTCTCTGCAGGTGACAGCATTAAATTGTGGTGGTTTCTAGAAGCATAAAGTGATTATTTCATTTTGTCTTACTAATAAATACTTACTGAGTGAAGCATTTTATGTGCTATCCCAAAGTAGTGACTTAAATTGAATTTAGCAAATCCAGTAACGTAAACTCCTTTGATTTACCAACTAATCTACATAAATCAAGGTTCCTCTGAGAACTAATTGAGGAACTATTTTCCCATTTGAAATTGAAACAAGTATTTTTGCAATGCAACCCCATTTTATAATAAAATTCTTGCTGACAAATTCTGTTCTAGTACATAATTGTGATAGTCCTGAAGGTACTTTTAATTTTGTTAGGAGAAAATTGTCCAATGCTACTGGAAGCAAAAATCATAAAATAAAGTGGAATTCCCAATGCACACAGAAAAACTTGGGTCTTATTGTTTATGCCACTATATTTTGTCTGTTTAATCTTTTATGAAGTTTCTTTTTGCTTCTTGGGGAAAAAAACAGAAAGTGACATATTTTTAGGAGGAGGTTTTGAACAGGTGGTAAATGTGTGGTAATGAGCATTTTTAGAAATGTGTTATATTGTTACATGAAAAATGTTCTTTTTAAAAATCATTTCACTTGAATACTAATTTTGTCCATTTCTGAGTCTCATTTTAGCAGCAGAAGAATAGAAGTTACAATATCCCATTCCTACTCTCCCCCAAGATTAAACACACAAATTCTACACAATAATAACACCGATGTATTATGTTATTATTACCATTATCTTGCAGGAAATTAAAAAAAAAACCACTTTTGGTGAAAACTGTCTGAAGCAACCTAGTTCAGAAGAGGAATAACAGCTCTATCAAGTCTTATTTGTGTGACCAGACAGCCACCCTACAATAGCCATATGACATCCGAGTTCTAAGGAAAAAAATTATAGGCAAAAATTTAGGGAATTGGTCATTGTCAACAACAATTTGTTAGAAATGTCTATAAAACATTTAAAAAGTGAATCTCAAGAAAGAATTCATAACCAATCCTCCAACTAATCTTCCTGTCTAATTGAAAACAACCATTAACTATGATTAATATCTTGGCTTGGAGAGCTGCCTCAGTGGTTAAGCATGTATACCATTTGGCATAGGAGTTAAGTTGGGTTCCCAGCACCCAGCACCCAGCTCCAGCACATAACTGTTTGTTACTCTAGCCTCAAGGTCTTTGATGCCCTCTGGCCTCCATGATCACTACACACACACACACACACACACACACACACACACACACACACACACAC
>OU015756.1:8610097-8638091 GCA_907169655.1 Acomys percivali
GGAGGGAGGGAAGGAGGGAGGGAAGGAGGGAGGGAAGGAGGGAGGGAAGGAGGGAGGCAAGGAGGGAGGCAGAGAGGAAGGAAAGAGGAAAGAAAAGGGGCAAAAAAATGAATGAAAAATTTAGGCAGGTGGTGGTGCATGCTTTTAATCCTAGCACTTTAGAGGCAGAAGCAGTTGGGTCTCTGTGAGTTCGAGGCTAATGTGGTCTACAGAGTGAGTTCCAGGACAGCTAGAGCTGTTACACAGAGAAACCTTGTCTTTGGGGGGTGGGGGGGAGGCGCAGTGGTTACTGTGGCTCTTACATAGGACCTGAGATCAGTTCCCAGAAGCCCCACATGGCAGCTCACAATCAGGACCTGGACCTGACCCCTCTTCTAACCTCGGGAGCACCATGCACACATGTGATCCACATATGATATATGTGCAGGAAAACATTCTATACAGTAAACGAATCTAGGAACAATTTTTTTTTAATCAGACATGGAGTATTAGAGAAAAGTAATAAAACTGGAATCTGTTTTCTAAGTGCTAAGTGAAGTGAAAGACAAGTAGCCAGAATTAGCAGAAAACAAGTGAAGGGGGAATTTCCTATGTTCAGATTAAGATTCTAGTATCAAAGAGTCTAAAGAAGTCCTAAAACATTAAGGAAATATTATCAATTTTATTACAGTAAATTCAACAATTAAATAAATTCACTGATAGAAGCAAACTGCCAAAGCGTATTTAAGAAGAAATAGGTAATAATTTAAATAGCTACGCAGCTAATTAAATTTTTACTAGCAGGACTTCCCATAACATGGAGAAATTAAAAGCTTAGGCTTAGATGATACCGTAGGTGCAGTACATCAAATATTTAAATATCAAGTGCACACAAACCCATCCAGAAACATGAAGACTTCCTAACTCATTATATGAGGCCAGCAACAGCACCACTCTAATATTAAACCAGACAAGGTCATTGCAAGAAAGATTACAGATCAATATCCCTAATGCTTATGGATATAAAAGTTGTAAGACAAGATTTAGAATTTAAATCCAACAATACAGTAAAGTGACGTACATAATGACTAAACAGGGATTATTTCCAGGATCTCAAGGTTTATTGAACATTTGAAAGTCAGTAAATACAACTTACCATATTAACAGACCAACTCATACAACCATCTTAATAGAGGCAGTGATATTTACCACTATCTCAAAAATAACTAAATTTGAAAACATTGACACTTCAATAGTCTGGTCCTGGGGAGGATGGGAGGCAGATAGCGCCCTCTCCATTGCTCTAAGGCACTCTGGGGGATGCTTGGAAGCTTTTCTTAAAATCAGTCACAGGAGCTGGAGAGACACTCTGTGAGCACGATGCTCGAAATTACATACATTGGCAACAACGCGTTAAATTATACGCCAAAACTGTGAATTTTTATCGTCTGTGAAGCATGCCTCACTAAAACCTCCAAAAGTAAACAAAAAAGATGACTATTCTAGAAGCTGACCAGATGCATTCCGCTTTAAGACTGAGCACTCTGCAGTGTCCTGTTCTCCTCGGCACCTTGAGGAGCTGTCTCTCTGTTAACTTCCATCTACTGTAAAAGGAAGCTTCTCTCGTGAGGGTTGAGACGCCCTCGTCTATGGCATAACGATAAGTCATCAGGGTCAGTTAGCAGAATAGTATTAATAGGCCTAAGTCCCATGACCTATCTAGCAACAAGTTCTTGGCTCAGGTATCAGTGCAAGCATTGATTTTCATGGTATTAAGCATGCCTTAAATCCGATCAGAAAGTGATTTGCTACTCCCATGCCACGCGTGCCACCATTATACAAAGTATATATGTCTCCCAGGCCTGTCAATCTATATCCCTCAGAGCTCTCCCATGAATATGATTAAAATATTTTGTGTTGTATTCCAATTAATTTAAAGTAAAAATTGAAGCACTTATAATGAGTTATTTATACAAATTTAAGTTATTTGCGTGGGGGGGGGGGGAGTTATTTTTAGCAACTCTAAAGACGGATCTTTGCTTCATAAACCCTAAGTCCCAGCAGCTCGTTATGTATACTTGTGATGGTGAAAACATTATCGAGCCTTTAAAAGTTATGTCATACAGAGCAAATGCTTCCTCTAGCACACCAGATGAGTGTGACCACTGTGTACACATCATACCTTAAAGTGGTACAAAAATATATTTCAAGAAAGCCATACACGTTTTACCACAGGACGTGTGACAAGTGTTGATTACTGCCCACTGACATATCTGCTTCAAGAAAAAAAATATGTTTGTTGCTCGAGGCACAGGAGTTGAGGCCAGATGGCAGGCTTTATTCACAGGCCATTGTCAATGTTCAAAAGAACACGAAATGATCACATAAAAGTCAATGTCTTGACTATTGACTTTTTAAGGGGAGTTATGTCTTAACACGGGCCCTATAAAAGGCTTTCATTCCTTACCCTTAAAAATTACAGAACTAAATTTTAAACAGAGATGCCAGAATTTACCACTTATGCTTAAAGGAATTATATTCCTTCCCAACTCAGTTTTCTCAGGGGTTTAAAAAGATGTGCCTTAATGCGGGTTTTCATACATTTCCTCTACACCTTTAATGACTTGCTTTTTCAGAGCACGAATTAAAATACAGCTACTGCCATGTGTGTAAACAGCCAAAGAGCTGACAATCAAACGCTGCCAAAATCAGCTGCTCTGTGCTGCAAAGGGCAAGCGAGTATGACTGTGTGCTAGACAGTCTTATTTACAGCTGACGTTATGACACAGGCAGGAATTGGTGCAGGAGGAAACATCAGTGATCCTGTCTAGAACAATAGATGTCACTCTTCCTCCTGGATTGGCCTCTGCTTGCTTTGAAGGACGCTAGAGAGTTCGGTTTTGACATTGCTGTGTGTGTGGATGGCTTCCTAAGCCTTCCCACATTAGCATAAATAGTGACTAGTGTCTCCCCTGTTGCTTATAGACAATTATCACCCACTTTACAAATTGCCGATAGTGAAGATCACAGCCCTTAACATTTGTTGAGCAGCCCCTGGGTACACAAGCAGTTCCAAAAAGAAAAGGAAGAAGAAGTGGATGACAAAAAGAAGAGGCCGGCTCACAAGCACACAAACATCCAAAATTAGTTTTGTTGGGTGTTGGGTGTTGGAGCATAGTGCCTGAAACGGCACCTTCCGAAGATTGTGCAACCGGAAAGGACTGTCAAGTCAAAAGAGGGTGATGCTGTTGGCTCTATAAGTAAAGCCTTAGAGATGTTTCAGGACAGGAATACTGACGTATGAGGGAAGTGTGAGGGGTCCTTAAGCTGCTCACTGACAACAGTGTGTTGCAGAAATCTGAGGCAACCCTTGAGGCCTGGCCTACATGTGCTGAGCGAGCTTGTATCTTCCTTATTAAAAAGAAAAGAATGGAAGAAAAGAATATTCATTTTCTTTAGATCTATCAGGAGTGATAAACGTTATAGGTTGGACAATTTTCTGATTTCCAAAGGAAAGAGAACCAAAGAAATCACTTAGCTATAATGACGTGTGTGTGTGTGTGTGTGTGTGTGTGTGTGTGTGTATGTGTGTGTGTGTGTGTGTGTGTGTGTGTGTCACTTTGAAACATGTTTTCTTAAAATTAAGAACCAAAGACTTAGGCAAGGCAAGGAAGCATTTCATAACAGAAGAAAAGGCATGGGTGAACTAATAGATGCTCTCAAAATAATGCTAAGTCACCTAAAAACAATGCTGTCTCTCCCCCAAATTCAGGATAGGCTAGTACTTAAGTTGAAAAAGTAACCACTGAAAGAACTAGATGAGAATGTTGGTGGTACCTTCTACATCTGGCGTGGGGAGGAAGGATGTAACGCCTGTCCCTACAACCATGGGCAAAGTGATTGAGATGCTTCCCTGAGAATGACGGGGAGCCGCCTGTACCAGATTACTGCCCAGGGTTAAGTTAAAGGGCACACCTGGAAACATCCTCAAACTCTATTATAAAGCCTTTTATAGTTGATATATAAATACTGTTTATATGTCAATTAAACATTAACATTCATGTTTGTTTGTTTGTTTGTTTTTAGTTTTTCAAGACAGGGTTTCTCTGTGTAGCCTTGGCTGTTCTGGACTCATTTTGTAGACCAGGCTGGCCTCAAACTCATAGCAATCTGCCTGCCTCTGCCTCCAGAGTGCTGAGACTACAGGCGTGCACCACCATGCCCGCCTAAACATTAACATTCTTAAAGACCAAGGGGAAATATATTGAATAACAAACTCAAACGTACACACACGTACACACACACACACACACACACACACACACACACACACACACACAGAAAGCCAATAAGCACGAAAACATGCAGTGTCAGGTGGGGCGGTGGGGAGATTTCAATGTTCTTAAAGCACATTTTGAACTCTCATGAGAATGGTAAGAGTCTGAACTCTTGGACTCTGAAGGTGTGGCTCACCTACTCAGAGACTGGGGCTTCAAAGCAAGCTGTCGCCTTAAACTAGTCTAACCGACAAGCTTTGGGCTCAAGGGAGTTCAGTATATAAGGTCATGTATTGTTTTCTGCACCAGAGGTGGTGAGAGCTGGGAGGGCAGAGCTGGTAAATGAGGACTCACATCTCATGCAACATCCAACTTTATTCAGAGCATCAGACAGTTCATACCCTGAGTGTTGAGAAAGGTCTCCGGGATAAAGCTCTCATAGTTCAAGCTGTATACTATCACAAGGACAAGCTGCAAAGGGGCAAAACATATTTTTCCCTAGAGGCATGTAAACAAATAACAATAGCCAGTTACAATGAATAATCTGATGTAAACTCACTCCTACCTGCTACTTGGGAGGGGCACAAAAAAACACATTCCGAGAACAATTCTGTGTTTTGAAGAAACTGAGGTCACAAGACTCATCTTGTTGTTTTGGAACGTTCTCACAAGCATTCAGAATTCTCACATGACTCCATTCCTGAACCATGTTCCAACAGCAATATTAGCTTTGGGCCTCCTCATGTATGTACATACATACATACAGACACACACACTATACTCATATGCTCACAAATGCATACCATGCACATACAGACAAAAAAAAAAAAAGAAAGAAAGAAAAGAAAAAGGGCAGTGAGATTATGAGATCATGAGGCTTAAGCAATTAGGTTTCAAGTTAACACAGCTGGAAATGGCTCAGTGTTTGGTAGTATGGTCTGCTCATCCAGAAACCTAGGGTTCGATTCCCAATATCTACGGGGTGACTCACAATCATCTGAACTACAATTACAGGGGACCCAGTGTTCTCTTCTATCCTCGCAGGGCAACAGGGACACACATGGTACACATACATATATATAAGCATAATATCTATACACACACACACACAAAAAAAAAAAAATTAAAAAGCAGGCTCAAGTACAAGCTAACGTTTTAACCTAGAATAAGTTTTTAGTTTGACAGCTTAGATCATGAAAAAGTATCTAGATTATGTTTCATTTTCCTTGGCTGTAATATAATGACCTCGATAGAAATTACATCACTGTATCTACTTCATAGGGTTATTATGTAGATCAAATGATGTAATCCATTTTCAGTGCACTTAAAACTGACACAAGCACTGAAGAATCTTCAGTAAATTAAAATGACAATGAATTCTTTCATATTTCAAGTTATCAGAAATATACAGGCAATACTTCTACTAAGACTTGAGAAACTGATCTGTCATATACACACGAGCAGCTCAAACTGGACTTAGTGAGATACACTTTTTTAAAGGACAGTTTCAGATGACAAGAGCATTTGTTGTGAGGAGACCCAAGATGGAGGAGCCAAGTATGCACTATATCTGAACAGCAGTGAGAGCAGAGCCATGCGATGGACTCCCAAACCCCAAACATCTATCTTTCCCAGAGTGTGGGAAACTAGAGGTCCAACCCCAGGTCACCTGCCTAAACCCTCGAAAAACTCCAGGGCTTCTGGCAGCGTGGCCTCTGCTTCAGGCCTTCCAGTACGGGGGCTGGGGTTGGGGGAGAAGAGGGATGATGAGGTGTGGGGCAGGGAGGAAGGAAGGGACAGATGGATAGACGGACAGACAGCACAGGCACCCAGTCTTACCAAGAGGAGACTTTCTGGATACCATCCTTGGACCTGCCGGTGGAGAAGGGTGGGATGCTGCCCCGACTCAGTCACTGTGCTTACTGAGTAGAGTGTCTGGGCACTGGGACCTCATTAACCTTGGAGCAAAAAAAGCAAGTAATGGGGCGGCCAACTCTAGGTCCTCCCTTGGCTTGAGGAGGTTCTCTGGGCACCTGAGGAGCCCACTTGCTCCCCCACAATCATACATCTGAGGAGAGCCTCCAACAAGTTCATGAGAATCACCAGCCAGTCTGAGACCATTCCCAACAATCTGAAGAGGACACCTTCAGGATCATCCAACTTCCTGCCCAGGGCTCTTCCTGCATACTGCCCCACCCCGAAGAACTCCAGCTGGCAACAGGATCTACCAGCAAACACCGTAGATAACCAGATGGCTAAAGGCCAGCATAAAAACACAGTCAACAAAAAAACAGAGCACTATGTAATTTTCAGAACCCAACTATCCTACAGCAAGCAGCCCTGTATCCCCTAACACAACTGAAACACAAGTAAATGACATTAAATCTATGATTATGAAAATGATAATGGAGGAAATGAAGAAAATCATTAATGAAATACAAGGAGGTCCAGGCAAACAGTATGAAGCTTTTAGAGGGGAAATGAATAAATCACTGAAATAATTACAGGAAAATACACACAAAGAGATGAAGGAATTGAACAAATCATATAAAGAAATTGAGGAAAATAGAAACAGATTAAGAAAATCAATAAAATGGTTCATGATCTGAAGATACAAATGTAAACAATAAAGAAAGCACAAACTGAGGAAACCTGAGGAAATCCTGGAGAGAGCTTGGGGAAGGAAACAGGAACTACAGAAGTAAGCTTCATCATAAGCATCATCAACAGAATCAAAAGAATCTCAGGTGTAGAAGACGCAATGGAAGAAATCAATGAATCCATCAAAGGAAATGTTAAATCTAAAAAATTCCTGACACAAAACATTCAAGAAAACAAAGGCACCTTGAAAAGACAAAACCTAAGAATAATAGGAATAGAAAAATAGAAGATCCTGGTTCCAAGGCCCAGAAAATATTTTTTTTTTTAAATGTAGAAGAAAAATTTCCCAATCTTAAGAAATGCCTATAAGCATACAAGAGGCTTATTGAACACCAAATGGATTACACCAGAAAAGAAAGTCCTCCCGCCACATAATAATAAAAATACTAAATGTACAGAACAAAGAAAACACATTAAAAGCTGCATAGGAAAAAGGCCAAGTAACACATAATGGAAAACCTATCAAAATCACACCTGACTTCTCAGCAGAGACCATAAAAGCCAGAAGGGCCCAGGCAGACATCACAGAAACCTTAAGAGACCACAAATGCCATTCCAGACAACTATACCCAGCAAAACTTTCAAAAACCATAGATGGAGAAAACAAGATATTTTACAACCGAACAGAATTTAAACAATATCTATACTCAACCCGAGCACTACAGAAGATACTAGAAGGAAAACTCCCACCCAAGGAGGTTAATTATGCCCCCCAAAAATACAGGATATAACTTTACCATAGAAAAACCAAAAGCAGACAAGCACACAAACACAGTTCTACAACCAGTGCCAAAATGAAAGGTTCTAACAGTCTAATATCTAATATATCTTGACATCAATGGACTCAACTCTCCAGTAAAAAAGCATAGAATAACAGAGTGTATGCATAAATAAGACCACTGGTTTTGCTGCATACAAGAAACACATGTCAACCACAAAGACAGACATTACCTGAGAGTAAAGGGCTGGTAAAAGATTTTCCAAGAAAACAGACCCAAGAAGCAAGCTGGAGTGACCATTCTAATATCTAATAAAATAGACTTTCAACCAAAATTAGTCAAAAGAGATGAGAAAGGACACTTCATACTCAAAGGAAAAATTCCACCAAGATTACATCTCATTTATGCCTCAAGTACAAGCACCCACATTTATAAAAGAAAAATTACTGAGGCTTAAATCACACATTGAACCCCACACATTAATAGTGAAAGACTTCATTCAGCATTCCACTTTCACCGATGGACAGGTCGAGACAGAAACTAAACAGAGAAATAATGAAATAAACAGATGTCATGGGTCAAATGGACCTAACAGACAGACATCTATAGAACCTTTCACCCAAACACAAAAGAAGATACCTTCTTCTCAGCACCTCAGGGAACCTTCTCCAAGATTAACCATTATAGTTGATCACAAAGCAAGCCTCAACAGATACAAGAAAATTGAAATAATCCCTTGTATCTTCTCACACCACCATGGAAACAGAACTTCAACAACAGCAGAAATAACAGAAAGCCTACATGTAAACTGAACAATTCTCTACTCAATGACAACTGGGTTAGGGGGTAAAAATTTAAGAAATTGACAACTTCCTAGAATTCAATGAAAATGAAAGCACAACATACCCACACCTATGGGACACAATGAAAGCAGTGCTAAGAGGAAAGTTTCTAGCACTACGTAACCTTCATAAAGAAATTG
Organism: Acomys percivali; assembly: GCA_907169655.1. Taxonomy (NCBI): domain Eukaryota; kingdom Metazoa; phylum Chordata; class Mammalia; order Rodentia; family Muridae; genus Acomys; species Acomys percivali. The sequence goes on from OU015756.1 coordinate 8,618,716, forward strand.
GCGACATCTCATAGAAGCAAGACAATGGAGCACATGAAAGCCCTAGGGGGGAAAAGGAGACGTATTCAAGAGGAGTAGACAGCTAGCGATAATCACACTCAGGACTGAAATCAATAAATTAAGAACAAAGAAATCAGCACAAAGAATCGACAAAAGTAAAAGCTGGTTCTTTGAGAAAATTAACAAGATAGACACACCCATAGCCAAACTAACCTAAAGGGGAAAGGAGAGTATCCAAAATCAACACAATCAGAAATGAAAAGGGAGACGTAAGGACAGATACTGAGGAAATCCAAATAATCATTAGGTCTTACTTCAAAAGCCTATATACCACAAAATTTGAAAATCTAAACAATATGGACAAATTTCTTGATAGATTCCACATACCAAAACTGAATCAAGATTAGGTAAATAGTTTCAACAGTCCTATAACCCCTTGGGAAATAAAGGTAGTCATCAAAAGTCTCCCAACAAAACAAAACAAAACAAAACAAAACAAAACAAAACAAAACAAAACAGAACCCAGGGCCAGATGGAGTCAGCACATAACTCTACCAGACCTTCAAAGAGGAGCTAATACGAATACTCTTCAAACTATTCCACAAAATAGAAACAGAAGGAACATTACCAAACTCTTTCTATGAACCTATAGTCAGCTAGATACCTAAACCACATAAAGACCCAACAAAGAAAGAGAATTTCAGACCAATTTCCCTTATGAACATAGATGGACAAATACTCAATAAAGTACTCAAAAAACTAATCCAAGAACACATCAAAAATATCATCCACCATGACCAAGTAGGCTTCATTCCAGGCATGCAGGGGTGGTTTAATGTACATAAATTCATCAACGTAATAAACCATTACATTGTTCATATGTAGTTGATAAGCAGCACAGACTACTCTTGTGGGTCACATAATGTGGGGAGTAGGGGCTGCCTCTGACATGGACTCCGGTGCTCACGTATTGATCTCTTCTTCCTGGTGGGGCGGCCTTGCCAGGCCACAGAGGAAGAGAATGCAGGCAGTCCAGATGAGACTTGATAGGGAGGGATCAGATGATAGAGGAGGAGGAGTGCTCCCCACTTCTGAGGACTAGGGGAGGAAGGAGGGGGAGGAGGGAGAGTGCTACAATCAGGTTGTAAAGAGAATAAATTAATATTAAATGTATAAAAATAAATAAATGAAAAAAGAGCACTTTTTGCTCTTGCAGAGGACCCAGATTCGGTTCCCAGCACCCACAGAAAGGCTCACAACTGCTGACACTCCAATTCCAAGGTACCTGAAGTCCTCACCTCACTTCCATGAGTACCAGGCATGCATATAACTGCACTGAAAGGTATTTTTATCCTTCCCACAGGTAATCAAAATGCAGGTACACATGCCGACAGAGAAAATTATAGCGAATTATAAGCAAATTAGATGAAGCAATTGTACTTTATTTTAAAAGGTCACATGGGACATAGTCAAATTTTAGATTTTTGTCTCAGCATGTCAGCACTGCTCTGTTTGGGCATCTTTGAGGACACCTCTAAGATTTCATTCATTCTCCAGCATAGAATTAGAATATTCGCTCTGTTCTCAGAGCTATAGAGAACACAGAAAGTATTATGGTTTTTACTCGGGAGATTTTTTAAAAATGTATTTAAAAATTACAATTCCTCCCCCCCCCAAATCCCCACACAAAGAGGTCAACTGGCTTGATTCCATTCGCTTTCTCAAATAGAAAGGGGTCTGGGAGAACAACTTGGATCCTGAGTGTTTCCACCCTCAGCCATTAACAGTGGAAAATATAAGTCACAGTGTGCTGGGCACACTGCAGCCCACAAGTGGAGGGGGTGTGCCGCGACTCTTTTAATTACTCCCAAGGAACTGAGTGCATGTCTAGCCACCGACTTTTCTTTTACAATTTTCCTAATAATGAGCCCTCTAATTGCTTCTGCTGGAACTCTCGGCCACAGTAGTTTTTTTTCTTTATTCTTCCTCCCATTCTGCCCACACACCCCCACATCTGAACAATCCCCATCTTCCCCCCCTCCCTCCCACCCCATGGCAGCGGGGGATGGGGGAGTAGGCGTCTGAACTTGATGAAGGTCTGGTTTTTACTCCCTCAAGGTTTTAAGTGGTGGAATTAAACCACAGCTTGCTTTGGTCAACCATCCAGGGAGTGGTTTAGGAACCGGCGAAACAATTTGATTTGCAGCTCACCTACCCACCTGTGCTGGCGTGGTGTGGAATTTCAAGTTACACTGAAAGCGTGGTCGCCCGTACCTCAGACATTCCACACTCTCCTGAGCTGCATTACTATGGAACATTTGTCAGGCAGCCAATTATGTCAGCCCCTAATTGATTTATATTAGCATCTGTACAACAAAGTGGGGGAAGGGAGGGGAGCCTGGGCCCAGGTCTGACCTCTTGAGTTTTCTGGAGACACTGCAGGTTTCATAGACAAGGTACTTTTCTTTCTCTCTCTTTCCCATATATTCTCTCTCTCTCTCTCTCTCTCTCTCTCTCTCTCTCTCTCTCTCTCCTCTCTTTCTCTCTCCTTTTCTTTCTTTCTTTCTTTCTTTCTGTCTTTCTTTCTTTGTTTTTATGTGACATGTCTAAAATTATATAAATGCTAACAAAGCCCCCATAAACTTCTATTTTTTTTTAAACATGAGCTCACCCTCCTTGCCATTACTATTAAATTCTTAAAAAAAAAAAAATCTGTCTCTAAAAGATGGGCTTCATTTTCCCTGGGATGGGGGCACCAGGTAGCGATACCAAAGAACCCCCTTCAGCATTTCTCTTCTACGGCTTTCATTTAAAACAATGGTCATTGACTTTAATAGCTTATTTTTATACATAGACCCTTGCTGGATTAGAAGTATCAATCTACATTACTTATCCAGGAACACCTGGTCTGAAGTGAGCTCCAAGTTGAGGGAGCTAGGGGATTCAGCAAAAGCGGGTCAAACAGGACCTTCATTCACTAGAGTTTGGAGCTTTGACACAATTTTTTATGTACGAGTGTGTTGGCAATGTGATTGTACCTGTTGGCATCTCAGGTTGTGGATCTGGCCTCTGCTGACGCATGCGTGTGCAATGATTTCCACACAACCATCCTGCAGCTTCTGTAGGAGGTACTGGGCCTGAGTGATAGTAGACCTTTATAGGGTCGAGTGGGTATTGGCAAATTTAAGAAAGGAAATACATGGGTGTACCTAAAACTCTGGCTAGAAGGCAACCACCACCAGGAGTAACTGCATGTACTGACCGTAGAGTATCCACAATGCTTTTATCTGTTGCCACGATGTACCTGGCTACTATGGGTCACTGTGTATGGGGATCTTGGTTCATATGGATTTGGTTACAATGTAACTTCTGTCTGAAAAACAGTGGTAATTGGAAACAATCTTTTGGAATTTGGGAGTTCTCTAGAAGTAGAGAATTCGAGAAGTGACCTAAGAGAGATAAATTGCTAGTACCACCTGTGCTTAAAGTCATGTTACTGTACACATGCTAGATATTATATGTTAAATGTTCCCAAAGGAACTAAGTGTTAAGGGCTTAGTTCTCAGGGTGTGGCACAACTTGGAGGTAGTGAATCTTAAACAGAAAGAATGAAGTCGAAGTATCACTATTCAAAAACAAACAAACAAAAACAGTATCACTATTCAGAGATGATATGATAGTGTACATAAGTGACCCCCAAAATTCCACTAGAGAACTCCTACAGCCGATAAACACCTTCAGCAAAGTGGCCAGATAAAAGATTTTTTTTAAAAATCAGTAGACCTCCTATATACAAACTACAATAGGACTAAGAAATCACAATAGCCACAAATAATACAAAGTCTCTTGGTGTAATTCTAACCAAGCAAGTGAAAGACTTGTATGGAAAAAGAAACTTCAAGTCTCTAAAGAAAGAAACTGAAGAAGATAGCAGAAAATGGAAAGATCTCCTATGCTTGTGGATCAGGAGGATTAACATAGTAAAAATGGTCATTACCAAAAAGCAATTTACAGATTCAATGTGATCCCTATTTTTAAAAAAAAACCTGTACAATTCTTTACAGACCTTGAAATAACAATTCTCAACTTCATATGGAAAAACAAACAAACAAAAAACCCAGAATAGCTAAAACAATCCTGTACAATAAAAAAAACTTTCAGAGTAATCTCCAGCTGATCTTAAGCTGTACTATAGAGCAACAGTAATAAAAAATGGCATAATACTGGCATAGAAATAAGCAGGTTGATCAATGAAATTGAACTGAAGAACCAGAAAAAAATAAAACAAAACAACCACACACCTAAAGACACCTGATCTCTGACAAAGAAGCCAAATCCACACAGTGGAAAAAAGATAGCATTGTCAACAAATGGTGCTGGTCTAACTGGATGTCTACATGTAGAAAAATGCAAATAGATCCATATTTATCACCTTGCACAAAACTCAAGCCCAAGTGGATTAAAGACCTCAACATAAAGCCAGATACACTAAATCTGTTAGAAGAAAAAAGTAAGAAAGAGCCTTGAACTCATTAGCACAGGAGACAACTTTCTAAACAGAACACCAATAGCTCAGGCTCTAAGATCAACAATTAATAAATGGGACCTCATGAAACTGAAAAGCTTCTTCTGTAAGGTAAAGGACACTGTCAGCAAAACCAGACAAGAGCCTACAGACTCGGAAGAGATCTTCACCAACCTTACATCTGACAAAGGACTAATATCCAAAATATCTAGAAATCAAGAAATGAAACACCACCAAACCAAATAATCCAATTTAAAAAATGGGGTACAGAGCTAAACAGAGAATTTTCAGCAAAGGAACATTGAATGGCTGAGAAATACTTAAAGAAATGCTCAGTGTCCTTAGTCATTAGGGAAATGCAAATCAAAACAACTCTAAGATTCCATCTTACACCCATCAGAATGGCTAAGATCAAAAACTCAAGTGTCAGCACATGGTGGCAAGGACGTGGAGCAAGGGGAACACTTCTCCATTGCTGGTGGGAACACAAACTTTTTTTTTTTTTGAAAGAGAACTTTTATTTTATCCTGGTTAGCCTTATTTTGATTCTTTTTTTTTATTTTTAATTTTATTAATTTATTCAGATTACAACTCAATTGTTATGCCATCACTTGCATCCTCCCTCCTTCCTGTTTTCACCCTATTCCCCTCCCCTTGGTCTATGACCGAGGGGGACCTCCTCCCCCACTATATGGTGATAGGCCATCAAATCTCATCTTGGTAGCCTGCTTATTCTTTCTTTGAGCGCCATCAGGCCTCCACACCAAGGGGAGGTGGTCAAATATAGGGCACCAGAGTTCATGTCAGAGACAGTCCCCGCTCTCCACATAACTGGAGAATGTCCTGTCCATTGGGTAGATCAGAGTAGGGGTACGATGTTTACTACTTGTATTGTCCTTGGTTAGTGCAATAGTTTGAGCAGAACCCCCTGGGCCCCGATCTATGCATCATGATGTTCTTCTTGTGGGTTTCTAGGACCCTCTGGGTCCTTCTATTTCCCAATCTCCTATATTTCTCTTACCTAGAGTCTCAGTAAGATGTCCACACATCTCTCCCAATCTCTTGGTAAGTGAAGACTTTTGTGGGACATACCTTCTGGGCTAGTGCCCAATTATAAGTGAGTATATACCATGTGAGTCTTTCTGCTTCTGGGTTAACTCACTAGGATCATTTCTAGTCCGATCCATTTGCCCACAAATTTCAGGATTTCTTTGTTTTTAATAGCTGAGTAGTATTCCATAGGGGAGCACAAACTTCTACAGCCACTTTGGAAATCAATCTGGTGCTTTCTCAGAAAACTGAGACTAGCTTTACTTCAAGACCCAGCTATACCACTCCTGGGCATATACCTGAAAGATGGTCCACCATACAACAATGACATTTACTTAACTATGTTCACAGAAGCTTTATTCTCAATAGCCAGAATCTGGAAACAACCCCAGATGTCCCTCAACTGAAGAATGGAGAAAGAGACTGTGGTACATCTACACAATGGAATACTACTCAGCTATTAAAAACAAGAAAACCTTGAAACTTGCAGGCAAATGGAGAGAATTCGAAACCATCATCTTGAGTGAAGTGACCCAGACTCAGAAAGATACGCATGGTATATATTCATTTATAAGTGGATGTTAGCCCAAGATAGATGTCCTCAGAGATCCACCCAGCAGGGGGGAACAGGAAAGATACTGGGACTTGCAGCAGGACTCTGGGCAGAGTGTGGACAGTTGTATGGAAGAATGGGGAATGACAGGCCCAGAGGGTTTAGGATCTGGGGAATGGAAGGACCCAGAGCCAGGCGGGTCTGGACCCAGGGATTCCCATACAAACTGTTGCAGCAACCAAGGACAATTCATATAGTTCAGATACAGCGAATGGACAGTTCATCCTCCATGGTTGCCGGGGGAGCAGAGACGGCCTCTGACAGGAATTCTGGTGCCCCTGATTTGATTGCTTCCCCTTGGTGGGGAGGCCTGGTGGTACACAGAGGAACAGGAAGCAGGCTATCCAGATGAGTCCTGATAGGTTGTGGTCAGGCAGTGGGGGAGGAGGTCCTCCCTGTCAGAGATTTAGGGGAGGGGAATAGGGTGGAAGAGGGAGGGAGGGCGGGAATGGGAAGATACAACTGAAGGAATAATAATCGGGATGTAATATGAATAAGTTATGATAAATAAAAAAAACAAAGCAAAAAATAAAAAAGAAAGAGGTAGAGCTTAATGTTACATCACTGGGTTGTACCCTTAAAGACTGGGCTTTCAATCCCTTTACCTCTCCTTGTTCCTAGCCATCATGAAGCGAACAGCATTCAGCAACCAGGCGCTGACCACCATGGGGCTAACCACCTAGCCCCCAAAGTCAAAATAGAAAGCTTGGTGATCTTTTTATCTTGCTTTCCTCTTTTTAACTTGAGTTTTAATATTTTTTTTTCAGGTATTTTTATCATGGCACTAGGAGTCTGATTAACACAACTCTCTTAGTTACGGTTTCTATTGCTGCAATGAAACACCGTGACCCCTCAAAAACCCAAACCAAACAAATAAACAAAACCAACAAAACAAAACAAAACAACAAGCCGGGTTGGAAAGGGTTTATTCAGCCTACACTACCACATTGCTGTTCATCACTAAAGGAAGTCAGGACAGGAAGTTAGTCAGGGAAGGAACCTGGAGCTAGAAGCTGATGCTGGGCCATGGAGGAGTGCTGCTTAGAGTCTTGCTTCATGGTTTTCTCAGTCAGCTTTCTTACAGAGCCCAGGACCACCAGCCCAGAGATGGTACCACTCACCATGGCTTGGGCCTTCCCCCACTGACTGCTAATTGAGAAAAGGCCTCTCGGCTGGATCTCATGGAGGCTTTTTCTCCACTGAGGCTCCTTCCTCTCTGATGACTCTAGCTTGTGTCAAGTTGACATACAAAACCAGCCAGTACAACCGACCCTTTGTCAACCTAACACACAAATACACCTCTATTAACCCATAGCCTCTTCCTTTCTTATTCATCTCTAAGACCTCACATTGAAAACAAATAACTCACAGTCTTTGCAAATTCAAACATTAAAATTTCAACCTCTTTAAAATATCCACTCTCTCTCTAGAAATCAAACGTTTCTTTTAAAAGTTCAAGGTCTTTCAGCTGTGGGCGCACCTGTAAAAATAAAAATTAATTGAATACCTTCTTCGAAAGGAAAGAACCAGGGCACAGTCACAATTTGAACCAGGCAAAGCTAAACTCCAACAGTGTAAATAACTCGATGTCCACTATCTGGGACTCACTCACGATTTTATGGGCTCCTCCAAAGGGCTTGGGTCACCTCTCCAGCTCTGTAGCGCTCACAGTTTGTCTTCTAGGCTCCACTCCACTGCTGCTGCTGTTCCTGGTGGTCATCTGACGCGACTGGCATCTCTAAAATAACGGGGTCTTCTGCGGCAACTGGGCTGCACTTTCACCAATAGGCTCTCACAGGTGCCTTTCATAGTGAAAAGCCTCAACTTCTCTGCATGAACTTTCAGACCTGGGCCTTCAGCTGCCACTGAGGCTGCACCTTCACCAATGGCCTCTCCTAGCCTCTCACAGTGCCGAGCCTTAGCTGTTCTCCATGACCCCTTCGTGCCTTCAAAGCCTGTACCACCTGGCTGACTCTTACACATGACCAGGTCCAACTGCCAGCACGAGATAAAACCTCGGCCAGTTCTGGAGCACAGCTTCTCTGTGCTCTTAGGGAACACCAGAAGATTTCACCTCAGTGATACTGGTCTCTTTTTCTTTCTTTTTTTTTTTTTTTTTTTTTTTTGGTTTTTCGAGACAGGGTTTCTCTGTGTAGCCTTGGATGTCCTGGACTCACTTTGTAGACCAGGCTGGCCTCAAACTCACAGTGATCCCCCTGCCTCTGCCTCTCAAGTGCTGGGATTAAAGGTGTGTGCCACCACTGCCTGGCTTGCTGGTCTCTTCTTAACCACTGCTGATTTCTCAGCTCCAGCTGACCAGGATTAATTGTTCCAGTACTGAGAACTTTCACTCTAGCAGTTCTGGTCTCTTGTTAATCACAGCTGGTTGTCCATCCCCAGCAAACCAGAATCACAGAATCTTAAATCAAAATAGCAAATGGCCCCAATAGAGTCTTTAAATTTTCCTCTGAAATTTCCCAAGCCCAGGCTCCATCCTCTGCACTGCTCTCCACGTTCTCATCCTCCAGGCTCCCACAGAACTTCCCACTGAGCTCTCACCACTCAATGGTTCTTCAAGCCCAGTTCCAAAGTCCTTCTGCAATCCTCCGCAAACCATGGTCAGGTCTGTCAAAGCCATATCCCACTATCCTGGTGTCAGTTTGTCTTAGGGTTTCTATTACTGCAATGAAACACCTTGACCTAAAAGCAAAGCCGAGGAGGAAAGGATCTATTCAGCTCACACTTCCACATTGCTGTTCATCAGCAAAGCAAGTCAGGACAGGAACTCAAACAGAGCAGGAACCTGGAGGCAGGAGCTGATGCAGAGGCCACGGAGGGTGCTGCTTACTGGCTTGCTTCCCGGCTTGCTTCCCATGGCTTACCCAGCCTGCTTTCCTATAGAGCCCAGACCTGCCAGCCCAGGGACGGCACCACCCACCATGGCCTGGGCCCTCCCCCAGGGATCACTACTTGAGAAAATGCCTTACAGCTGGATCTCATGGAAGCATTTTCTCCACCGAGGCCCCTTCCTCTCTGATGACTCTAGTTTGTGTCAAATTGACACACAAAACCAGCCAGTCCAACAGCATAGCAAAGTAAATGAGTGCCCCCACAATATTAACACTTTGGAAATCTGTATACAAAGACGATAACCGAAGAATACAAACTTCAACTTGTTAGCCGGTAGTTTTTTTTTTTCTAGAGTGTCCCTTTTTATACTTTATCTTTTAGTGTTTATACTGTTTCACTTAAAGGTTTTGTAATCATTTTAAAATGTCAAATCCTTTTGTTGTTCACAACCCACATCCATGGAACCCTTGGGCACATTTTTTATTTTAAGCCAAAGAGTCAGCATCTCATTTATCCCAAAATGGCTCCAAACTTGCTATAGACAAGGATGAGTTTAGACTTCTGACCTTTCACTTCTCAAGTCCTGGGTTTGCAGGCGTGCACCGCCACACGGCGTTTCTGTGGTGCTGGAATCTTAAGGCTTCGGGCATTCTAGACAAGCACTGTACCAACTGAGCTAATCCTGGTTCTTTCCTGGAAAACTTTGCCAGGTAGTTTGCTGCAAGAATCACTTATTTCTGACTTCTAGACATCGTCATTCACAGGGACTACAGTGAGGTGGGAGTGGAGTGGGCTCTCTAAAAGCATTTTTTCCCCCACCTGGGCTGATGAGATGCTTCATTGGGTAAAAGTGCCTTCCACCAAGCCTGATGGTAGTGGAAGTTTTGGTTTCTTTAAAAAATTTAGTTATGTAAACATGTTTTTGTTTTAAGCCCAGGTGTGTGATATGGGGCTGTTTCAGATTGTCCACAGCAGCAGACTATTTGTCTCATGCAGGCGACGTGAGGGCGTGATCTTTGACAGCTGCTGATAGTTTAATTCTGGGGACTCTGAGATGGTGTGATTGCCAGAGCCCAGAGAGTGAGAGGGGCACTCTAAGGAAGGCTGTAATGACTGCTCCCCGCTGCTGTTCCTGGCTGCTGTTGTTGCGTTTTGAGGGGGAGAAGTTGGAGATCTCCCGACTAGGAAGATTGGTTGCCCCAAGGAACCCTAACCAGCAGGAGCTACTGTAAAGAGAACCATGCCCCCTCTCCCCACTAACCTTCTTGCTCTCCTACCTGTTGCTGGGCTGTTAGAAGGGATTGGGGTGGAGAAGGGAAGAAATGGCATAAGAAACCAAATAAAGTAGATAAACATGCAAGCTAAACACCCGATGACCTGCGCTTTATGTCTGGGATCAATACTTCATCAGCAAGCCTCCAGGCCTTCAGTGTCAGATCAGAGCTACTGAGACACTCCTGGATTTTGAGCCTCTCTGGTATGAGAGAGCGATTGTTGGATTACTAAAACCACATGGTATAATCCAGTCTGACAAGTCACGTGGGTGTACATTGTGTGTACATGTATATGCATGTACATGTGTGCACATGTATGCGTACATGAGTACATGTGTGCATACATGAGTGTGGACATGTGTGTGTTTGTGTTTGTGTGTGTGTTCATTCATTCTATCAATCCTGTTCCTCTAGAGAGCACTGACTAAAACAGCAACTCTAACCAAGTTGCCGGCTTAGACAAAGCACTGTTCTCTGCAGCCTTCTGATGTGCATACCAGTGCCAGAAGTTACTGTCATTAAGATTTGCTGGGCTTTTATCTTTCATCTTACAGAATGAAGAAGCAAACTCCCCTGTGGCTACCTGTCCTGTGGTACTTCCTCATTTCTCTTGTCACATAGGATGCCTCCAGGTGGTTGTTTCTGAGCTTCTGTATCCATCTTCGTTCCTCTCACTCTCCCTGGCGTCCGTTCTCGTCATGACTCCAGCCATTTATGACTTCCATGTGACTAACCTAGGCTCACAGATTTGCAGGCTTGTTTTCTTGACCTCTTAGAAGATTGCACATGGTCAGTAGTCATTCCATGACATCCATTGACACATTTGTTGTTCTTTGTGGTGGTGGTTTTCAGAGGTGTTTCCCCTCCTGCCTAGCTACCAGCTCCTTCTCAGTCATCTCAGATGGAGTCTTTATGGGCCATATGCTTTTGGTTGGAGAACCCCAGAGGCCAGCCTTAGACTTCTTTTTCCTTTCTCTTTCTGATTACTCCCTTAGTGAATAAGTTGATTCACAGTCTTTTCAATAGCATCTCCATGTTAATGGCTCCAGGGCTCATAAATCCCTCCTGGATTCATATACTTGACCGCCACCCTGACATTTCCAGTTGACTGTCACTCAGAACTCCTGAATCCACCCAATCCAATGACGAGGAACGTCATTGTCCTACATTGTTCCCCACCTGAGGTTAGACATCTGAGATTCCTACCATCTTTCCAGGCGACCCATTTCGCCCAACACTGTCCATTTTACTCTGTTATCAAGATGGCAGCAGAGTTACCTCGTGTTAATATAAATATGTACAAGGCTGGTTTGGAAGTTGGGAGACCTAGCGGTAGCTGTGGTGAAGGTCGCAGATGGCACCAAGGGGGCGGGAGCAAATGTGGAAAGGATCACAAGGCAAGACAGGAAAACGGCACAGGGACAGCCAGCCTGGCCCTTGTAGGTGACTCTCTGTGGGAACTAACAGGCCCCAGAGGAACCATAAAGTTCCCCAGTGACTCAGTTGTCTTTTATTGAGACTCACCTTTTATGGACCCACCACCCCTCTTATCATACTCAAGACCAAGCGTGCAACACACAGGACCTTGGGGACCATTTCATGCCCAACCCCTAACAATTTCACTTATCTACTTATTTTTTGTAGAAACCCTCCCTATTGCCATACAGATTGACTCTATTTAGTGCTTGTCATGCATCGCAAACAGCTTCATGAACAATTGCTTTCTTGTGATTTTCTCATGGTGGATCAGGAGCAAGTGGGGAAGAAAAAAACAACCATGCCTATGATAAAACCGCAGGATTGGTGACGAGAAGAGGCCGGTCAGGTGAGCAATGAGGGAAAACAAAGTATTGGTATCCAACCAGGAATTTGAGGAATTAATTAGGAATAGATTTGAACTAATCTTAAAATACATATTCATTTGAAAATAAATATGACAGGGCTGATGAGCTAGCTTCTCAGGTAAAGGCATCAACTTTGCTGGCAAGCCTCCCATCCTAATTCTATGTCCCACCAAGCCTGTAGAAGAACAGAACCAGCTATTGTAAGTTGTACTATGAAATGCACTCCTATTCTGTAAGCAGGAGTGCAAGCACACACACGTGTACACACGCATACACACAGTCACACACAAGCACACATGTAAATATAAAAAGAATAAATATTACAGCCATAGCATATAAAACAGCTCCTAGCTACTCGGTATGTGTTTTCCGGGACGAAAGGCAGTTAATTAGTGAGCAGGCACTGTGCAGAGCTGAAAGGCTGGGCAAGCTGTGGGGATGGGGTAAGGACAGGGATCACCTAGTTATCCTGTAACTAGGATTTAAAGTTATCTCCCGGAGGGCTTTAACAGGGACTTGATCCATTGACATCTACTTCAGAAAGATATTTCTGGTAACAGTGAACACAGAGCACTGTGTAAAGTAAATAATAAGACCTGCTAAGTCTCTGCTGCGAGAGACAGATAAGAGTCCAAACTCCAGCTGCCACCATGGGATGCCAGGGCAGGCAGGAAAAAAACCTTGAGAAAACTCAACAGGAATGGCGGCGACTGATGGTTAAACAGGAGAGAACCGGGGCTGGGACTGTTCTGCAACTCAGGTGGAGAACACAGATAAGCAGCTTAGGCTGCCACGCTGCTGGAGGCTCATGTGACACTTCCTGGTTGGTGGGTGAGAAAGCAAAGGTTTTAGATACAAAATCAGTGCCGGCCACAGAGGCTGACTGGGCAAGAGTACTGACATGTAGCCATGCCAGTCACCTAAGCGAGAAACTCCTGCTCACCATTGATTCTTCTGCTCATTTTTACATAACCTGGGGGAAATACACAACTATGCTCACACAGGAAGTTGAGCAACTGAGTGAGGCAGCTGCCAAATTTCATCTCTGGCTAGGCCAAAAAAAGCCATATATAGAAAAAGAACCAACCGCCAATGGGCTTGGGGATGTAGCTCCTAAGAAGCTCTCACCTAGCTCAGTTCTGCACCTCAAAAACAAAACAAAACAAAAACAAACAAACAAACAAAAAAACCACACAAAACCAAATAAGCAACAACAACAAACCCAGAAAATAAAACAAAACAAAAACCCTCTGCAAAACATGAACAACAACAAAATAAACCAACTTTATAAAAACCACGAGAATAACCTCATGATATTAGATATTGTCTTCAAACTGGACCTAAGATTTAAGCTTGTGAAATAAATAAGTCACTCATAAAGCCCAATAAAGACATATGAAATAGAGAACAGGACTGCAGGCAAAAATCTAAGAATTATCTTGTAACAGTTGTGAACTGCTTTCATTCTTAAAAAAAAAAAAAAAAAAAAAAAAAAAAAAAAAAACTTTAATAGTGTAAATGCAAAAAACGGCTGCATGAGTATTGGTTAACCCTTTTCTTCATTCATGGATATCTAATGTATGATATGGGATTCAGGATCAGGCACTCAGATTCTCCGTATTAAGTGAAGTGAGTAGAAAAGAAAAGAAACTTGAAATTTTTACGCTAAGGATGAATTTAATCAATTATGTAAAAACAAAACTTTTTAAAATCAAAAGATGCTCTATCCAATAATAAACTTTATGAAGAAAGCAACAACAACAACAAAAAAAAAAAACCAACCACACACACACACAAAGAGACAAATGACCCAGATACTGGCATAATTCTGTAAATGCATGCGTACAACCCCTCCGGCATATTAAAAGATTGTACCAACTGAAGTATGTCTGGGCTGTTTTTAGGTCACACCTAAAGTCTCTCACAGCCTGCTGCCATCCTTTTTGTCTTACACAGATTTTAAAAAGGCTTGTGAATAAAGAGAATTCCCGGTCACTAGATATTACCAGAGTATTGAAAACTGTTAATTCATGAAGGACTGGTCTTCTCTTTGAAGACGGACTCACCATTGTGTTATTCAATGTGTTAACAGAATGTTGTCTTTAAAAAAAAAGTAAAATTTCCAAATGGTCCTATTGCCCTAGTCTAATTGTTTCAGATGCCAGAACCAGAGGAGACAGAACAGTCGGCAGTGACACTCGGTTCTCAGTCTTCTGAAAAAAAAATGGCAGCACAGCACATCGGCTGTTAACACTCTACATGTTATTTCCCTGACATTGCCAATAAGGTATAGAGGCAAGGAACACCGTTCATGTAGCCATGGATGCCTACTACACTTGGGGCTGTTCCAAGATCACATGTGCACTCTTGATTGCACGTAATGACTATCTTTGGAAAACAAGAAAGTTATGCTGAGAGTTAAGTGTTTTAGTTGAAAGTAAACCAAATCTTAGGTGGGAAGTACGGCTCAGCGGTAACACACTGGCTTAAAGCCCTGAGCTCAACACCCAACGTCACAAAAACAGAAGAAAACGGACAGACCAAGTGATTTAACATGCACCTACATTGCTCTCTCTTTATGTCATGTTAGAAGAATTTAATGTCTACATATTTGCTGTTCGTGCGATAGGAATCATCAACACAATGCATATTCTTTCCTTGCTGGTATCACAGAAATTGGGTTCCCATACTTTTTCTAGACGGGTAAGATTTATATGTTATGCGGGAGTTTGACCACCCAGCATAGTAAAGTCATGTTGACGAAACCAGTGTTTTCTTTTGTTAAGAAAGATTTATTTTTAGTTTATGTGGGAGTTTGCCTACAAGTATGTCTGTGTACCATGTGTGCATCTGGTGCCCATCGCACCAGAAGAGGTCGTCAGAACCCCCTGGCACTGTTGTTACACAGTTGTGGGCCACCATGTGGGTGTTGGAAATCGACCGCAGGCCTTCTGTGAGATCAGGAAGGGTTCTTCATGGCTGAGTCATCGTTCCAGGCCTGGAATCTAGTGTTTCAGCTAAAAGGGGCTGACTTAAATGTCTGTGCTCAAGTTAGGAAAAAATAACTCCTTTAAAAAAAAAAAAAGCTCATAGTTAAGATGTCCTTGTTTGCAGTACTTCAGGCAACAGTGTAGACAAAAATCACAGTAAGGTTTCAAAAATATGACAGTTTGATAAAGCCAAAACATGGGAACACACTTTTCCTAGTCACTGGTCATCTGAGGAAGGGATGCACTTCCTGTGTTTGACTCCAGGGTCTAAATAAAAGGGGGAAAACTTCCTGTGGTCCATGTTTAGGTCCCTGGCTCTCATCAGAGGAAGACACGGAGCAGGAACAGCTTACCTCCAGCCAGCACCTCCTTTTAGACGGTTCAGCTTCTCTAAGTGCTGTTTTCAGTTTGCTTCAAAACAAAACAAAACAAAACAAAAAACAAACAAACAACCCCCCCCCAAAAAAAACTGCACAGGGCTGCAGTGCACACCCTCAAGCTTTTATTTATTTATTTTTTTAAAGATTTATTTACTATTATGTATACAGACATGCTCTGTCTCATGTACACCTGCAGGCCAGAAGAGGGCATCAGATCATATTATAGATGGCTGTGAGCCACCATGTGGTTGCTGGGAATTGAACTCGGGACCTTTGGAAGAGCAGTCAGTGTGTTTAACCTCTGAGCCATCTCTCCAGCCCATACATTGAATGTTTAAAGTTAGTATGCTGCACTAATTCTTGTCACGGCAATTTACCTTGGGCCAGAGTGTTTTCTTTACATGACACACACAAGAGTTTCCTTGTTTACCTAGTTGTCATGTTTGTCTAGTTTTATCACCAGAGTCTTCAAATGGAGAAAGTTATATCTTCTGTTGCTCGAAGCCATGTTACAGTGTTGGGAATCTTCTGTTCACTTATGTGCACATGAACCGGGCATATAATATTCTCCGCTAACACTGTTTAAAACAAATGACTATGGTTGTTGGAATAACAGGTTCAATGCCTTAAATTTCAACCAAGTAAGAGCTGGCATGACAGTTAGGACATCATAAAAAAAAAAAAAAAAAAAAAAAAAAAAATTCAGAACACCTTCAAAGCACTGTGCACCATGCCACCACGCCCACGTCACCACGCCCACCGGATCACCACGCCCACCATATCACCACATCCAGTGAAGACCAGTAAGTGCTGGAAAGAGCCGGATAGCCTCCCACACAGCAACTGTAGATGTCCTTCACTGTGGTCCTTTCCACCTCAGAGGCCTGCAATGAGGAGCCCTTGAGCTACCACACAAGCCATGGTGGATGGGAAACTCCTGATGCACACACTGGGTACTAGACTACAAAGACATAAGCATCATTAAGGAAACACAGACTGTGGAATCATTTAAGCTGCAATCGTGACCAGACCGTAGCAACACAACTCTTCCTGTTCGTGAAGTTAGACATGTGCTTCTGGTGGCCGTGAGTGACTCCTCATGGACTGTGATTGGCTGGGAGCCACATGATAGCGGTCGGCTAGCACAGCATCCGGGAAGGTGAGCTGGAAGGGCCCTTTGGCGGTACTTTAATATGCTAAATATAACTTTAATTCATTTGAGATGTGATGATATCAATGAAGTAGGCCTAGAATGCATTGAAAACAGTAAAATCTATTATTGTATAAATGGGGCTTGGCACCAAATGACATGTTTTATTAAATGTAGTGTGCAAAATAGAATGAAGTGAGCTCTATTCAAAAAAGGTATAAGACGGGATTATTTAAAAGGCTTTAGTACTCATTTTCAATAAAAAGAAATCTGGCTTTATAAAAAATACATAAAATAGTCATGGATTTATACCATTAATTTACATAAGATATTTTTCACATAAAACAAAGTTATAAAATATTTTTAAAAACACATTTTTATATGAAAGTTATTCCCAGTATAAAATTTTTATAAATTTTTGTAATTTTGGTTCATCTATATAAATAAAGCTTTTTTTTTCCTTTTTTTTCTTTTTAAACTTTGTAAGTCCATTGAAAAACACAGGGTTCTGTCTCTTTAAGACAGAAGCCCAGT
Source organism: Acomys percivali (assembly GCA_907169655.1). Classification (NCBI taxonomy): domain Eukaryota; kingdom Metazoa; phylum Chordata; class Mammalia; order Rodentia; family Muridae; genus Acomys; species Acomys percivali. The sequence continues at coordinate 8,635,926 of OU015756.1, forward strand.
TGAGGTAGTATTATGGGATCTTTTCTTGGGTCCCTTCCAGTCTTAAGTGTCCAGATCACAAGGCTGGCAGTCTGGAGTCCTGTAAGTGTCTAACGTCTGTCGGTAAGTACACCTGTGACTCCCTTCCAGAAACTCTGTCCTTTGTCTCTCCTCTTCCTCCGACTCAGAGTCCAACTCTGTTGAGGAAAGTGATTTCTTGTGAGAGGGCCTCGGCTGACGGTCTGGTGTTTGTGCAAAGCTTGGAAAGGCATCCTGGTGTGGTCTCCTCAGGGGTTTTCCAAAGGTACCTGGGAGAGAAGAGAACTCCGTGAGCGAACTCCATGAGTACATGGCTCCTTCGCTAGCACGTAAATAAATGAACACAGAAAGGGGCGAGCATATTCTTAATAACACGGAGAAGCTTCTCACTAAGTCCCTCAGCAGGTGCAGGTCTGCGCTGTGAGGAGACTGTTTACAGAGCACTGCGCAGAACACCTGCACGACACTTAGTTAAAACTGCCAGATGAATGCATCCGTTGTCATCTTTTCTCACAGCCATTAGTAACATTCACCACTGAACAGCGAGGCTCCTCAAGTCTGTCACTTGAGAACTGCTCCTGGGGCCCTTGCTGGAGGATTTGTGAGCCTCTGGTTTTCCATAATATAGAATCAGTCCCACCCAAGTACAGCCAGTGATTTTTCAATAGACTCTTGGCCTGCCCTTTCTCTAACTGCAACAAAACACCTTCCAAATAAATTCTCTAGTTCTACAAAATATACTTCACTTTTTTTTCCTTCAGGAAGATATGTAAATAATCATATTGGGACAAAGGGAAAAACTTCTTAAACACTTAAGTAAAATGGTTCGGAATTCTCCTTTAAAAACAAACCAAGAACACACACACACACAAAAACAACACCAGGGCAGGTTGAGGGTTGTTTTTCCTGATTGCTTCGGCTCAGTAGAAAGAGCACCCACTCCCTGTCCTTCCCTCCAACTGCTCCCACATATGAGACCAAAAAACTTCACACTCTTCCCATGGTGCTGGCTGCTGTCTGAAGGCACTGACTTGTGCCACGAGCACCGCAGGCCTCCTCTGCTGAAGACAGTCTCGCTCGTCTGAAGCAGGCTAGGTAGGACACCACTTCCCAGTTTGCACTGTGAGTTCAGCTAGGAGTCGGCAGACATACGAAACCACAACCACGCAGAGCATACAGCTCCACCCCCTCAGGCTGCCAGGACCCAAAACCACTTTTTTCCACATGGCTGACAAGCTCAGCTCCTAAGACATTTCCCAAACTCTTGTCTCCTACATGCCACACACAGCATAATCCAGAAATCTCCTGGGCTTAGGCACAGATTAAATGCATACCCGCACACAATCCCCACCCCTGAGTGCATTTTGGAAACGCCTGCGTCTCAGAGGGTATCAAAGTAACATTATAAATGAAGCCAGAGTCCCGAGCTGAGAGTTTGAGTCCAAGAGGTAAGGTAATTAATTCCCAGCATGATAAACGTACCCATGAAAGAGTTACTTGAAGTGACTGATCCTGGTTCCAGACTTGAACTAAAATCCAAAGAGGACTTGTTTAGACACAGAGCCTGCATTGCGGGTCCCTCGTTCTGAGAGTAGGTGGGGTTCACGGGCTTTCTCGAGTGTGGCCACGGGATGCTGCCGAGGCTCCGTTCGCAGGGCTCCTCTGAAGGATGAGCACAGGGGAAGCAGTCCTTCTTCATGTAGCTGGCCTCACAGTGGTCCATCAAAGCCATCCTTGGGTCAGAGCTGCAACCTTTTCAAGTTGGGATCCGCAACAGAAAGGATGGAGTTAGTTGGCACCTTGAGAAGATGCAGGAAACAGAACTGCATTCGAGCAAGAAAACCATACCTGGAAGATAAACTTCAAACGGATCTGGGCTGTAAAAGTTCCCCTTCAAGTACACGGGGCCCGTGGAGGCCACAAACGGGCAGAGAAATGGGTCGGGTGTAGCTTCCCCGTCAGCTTCACTGCTGTTGTCAATATGGCAGGTCCCTTTAAAAACACAAACCTCAGTCAGTGAGGCAGATGTCTCAAATGTCATTCAGCATTCTCTGATTCTGCATTTTCCATATTTAGAGATGAAAACTTGGTTACGATGTAATTTGAGAGAGAGAGAGAGAGAGAGAGAGAGAGAGAGAGAGAGAGAGA
>OU015756.1:8638491-8659474 GCA_907169655.1 Acomys percivali
CCTTCCTTCCTTCCTTCCTTCCTTCCTTCCTTCCTTCCTTCCTTCCTCCCTCCCACCCTTTCTGTAAGTATTTGTCTCACCTGTGACTAAACTCTGAAGCTGAAAACAAGCAGGCCTACTCAGTCTGGTACAGAGCAAATACAAACGCTTAGTGAGAGCTTGTGGTAAAAGATAAAATATTGGGTGTGAATGACCCCAGCAGTGTGTCACACACAGAGTCCATGGTAAGTGCCAAATACTATGTATGTAGCTCTCCATCTTCACCATAAGCCACCTATCTGGGAAGTGCCATAAGTGCCTGTGTACCCCAGGAAAGGGTCTGGGCGGAGATGCTCCTCCATCCCCAGCCTCGGGTACAAAGGACACCTGCAGGTAACATCAGCTCCCTGCCTAGCCTGTAAGCCATCTGGCCTCTGGCCCTACACAAGCAACGCCAACAGAGGACATGCCTCGCCAAGGAACATGCACAATGTAAGGGAGGTGCGACAATCCTCAGAGAAACAAAGTTTGATCTAATTTGCTTATCATCTTTTATCATTAAAAAGGGGTGCTTTTCAAGAATTTAAGAAAGGCTCAGAGGTTAAGAGCACTGTCTGCTCTTCCAAAGGTTCAATTCCCAGCAACCACATGGTGGCTCACAACCATCTACAATGAGATCTGGTGCCCTCTTCTGGTGTGCAGGTGCACATTTGGGCAGAATACTGTATAAATTATAAATAATTAAATCTTAAAAAAAAAGAATTTAAGAAAGGATATAAAGTGTGAAAGTGTGTGTGTGTGTGTGTGTGTGTGTGTGTGTGTGTGTATGTGTGTAAAAATAAAAGATCAGATGCCCCCTGGAGGTGAAATTACAGGCAGTTCTGAGCCACTGGGAACCAAACCAAAGTCTTCTGCAGGAGTAAGTGCTCTTAACAGCTGAGCCATCTCTCTAGGCCACTGATCCTGGAATTCTATGGGGCTTGCCATGAAACTGTAGGTTGCTTCTGACAGCACAACCAACTGTCCTCGGTATTAACTCTTCCAGTCAATAAGCATGGGAGATCTTTCCATTTCCTACAGTCTCTTTGTTGTGTTTCTAAAGTTTTACTTGTGTTGGTCTTCTGCTTTCTTGTTTAAGATTTATTCTCTGAGCGGGGCAATCCTCTTTCTCTGACAGTTCACTCACTGAGTGTCTGTCCAAAGCATGTCCAAATCTTTAATAAAACTTTAATATCCACTCTGGAAAAGCAGACAGTGGGGGGAGATGGAGGGGGTAGGAGAGGGGGAAGGAGGATTGTAGCTTTGCTAGTGATTTTGGGCTAGGTCCCCACCACTGTTATCAATTTCTTCTGGGAATTAGTATTACACCCAGGACTCCCCTGTGACAGCAAAACAACAGGACAACTCAGGCACTCACCAGCTCCCTCATGTTGTGGTAAGAAAAATCCGCCTCCTGAAGAAGTAACGAACTGGTGGTGGCTTCCGCTTTCTGAGGAGACGTACCCATCCTGTCTGTCAGCTAATGTTCCCTGAGATGACAAATAACTAGGGATATCGGCTGGCAAATTGGTCTCATCTGTAACCAAACAACAGCATTTCCGTCAGCAGCCTTGCCCCCACAGCTTCTGGCACACGCAGTAAGGTGCAGACGGTTCTGATGTCTGTAACATCAGTAAGGGAAGATCTGCTCTGGAAAAGCCAGGAAGGGCACATGATGGCTTTTCAGCTCTGGAACACTAGTTAGTTTTTACAGTATTTGCCAGGAAACACACACCCCTACCCAAATTTCAAAACCAGATTTTCAGTAGTCAATGATTCTAAAACATGAACCCGGGCCCTTGACCACTCTCCATTTCATCAATAGCAGACTTTGCAGTCAATCCGCATACACACAGCGGAGAATGGCACAGCCCACAGGCACCTCTGGCCTCCCTAGGTCCATCCAGGAGAAGAGGGCTATTTCACTCTATGCTTGGGTTTTATCTCAGCCTTCAGGATATCCTGGTGAGGTTTTAAAACAAAGATTAATCTTTGTGCATAGGTACTATTTCAGGCTTGGGGTGTAATTTTTAGCTAAGCATATTCCTGCATCTCACAGCCAATGAGTCAGCCCTCTGAAACAGACCCAGTCTGGGAGAGACATTCTAGAAGGGAGTGTCTATGAAACCACAAATACACATGACTTAGGTTTCGGCCAAAGCTTGTGTTTACACACCTGTGTTGGTAATGCTGCAGTCTTCGTGCCTTCGCCTTGTGTGGTATATGATGACCACCCACACAAGAGATGTGCCCACCACACAGCAAACCACGGCTATGATCACGACGCCCACGGTGGCCCAACCGTCATCGTCCAGGGCTGGGGCAGTCATGTGAGGGGAGTCGCAGGTAGGAGTGGGGATCACACTGAGGCGAACGTTGCCTCTCTCGGTGCCGAGGGTATTGGACATCTCACACGTGTACTTCCCAGCATCGCCGACATCCGAGTCCACGATAATCAGCAGCTGATTGGCCGCCGCGAAAAAGTGCCTCTCGGTCACCACCAATGGACTGTCGTCTTTCGTCCAGTTCAGCCTCGGGGGTGGGCTCCCACCAGCGATGCACTGGAGAACCGCTGTTTCTCCCTTGGTGACTGTTCTGTCTAACAGAGGCCGCAAAAATGATGGTGTCTCTGAAATTAGAAGGTTTTAATTTCCTAAATGAGAACTGAGTTCTATGTAAACTGCATACTCCTACAGCTCATTGGATAAGCGTATTAAAGAGCCCATCCCACCCCTCAACATGGTGACCTGGGACCACATCAATGTGCCACCAGTTAAGGGTAAAATGTACTACTTTTTATATCTCGACCTCCCTCAATTGTGCCAACGTTAGCTAAGTGGTAGAAAATAATTTCACGCACAAGACTGTGTGTATACGTCTCTAACACTTTTTAGAGATTTCTCTTTATTACCTTTACTTATGTGTATGATGTGTCTGCATGTGAAAATGTGCATGTGAGAGAGATGCCCGTGGGGTCCAGCCATGGTGGGTTCCCCGGAGCTGGAGTTAATGGCAGGTGTGAACTGTGCCTTGTGGGTGCTGGAATCAAGCTCAGGTTGCTTGAAGCAGCCTGCACTCTCAACTGCTGAGCCATCTCTCCAGCCCCACACTTACTCTTTTAAAATCAAGTTTATCATGCCAGATACATAGGTCTGTAGGAAAATTCCGGACCTGTTTCCATTATCTGGCATGTTGGCAGTGTGGTTATTTTTAACTCGCTCAAAGATACGTGAATCATGAAGTTGTTCTCCATCTGGCAAACAGGTGAGAAATAAGAAGCGGGGACTTCCACAGAGATGCAGGATGGGGGAAGCAAAGAGAATGGGTCTTCCTAATCTAGCTATAGCTGCTTCCTTACATGTTCTTTACGACACTAAGATGACCAGTTCTCATGAGTAGTCTACGCACACAAGGACAACCCTGGACATTGTACTTGGAGTGAAGGGGGCAGAATCCTCTCCCTGGCCTGAATGTGTGATGTATCACTGGATCCAGAGGCTGTTTGATATATACATACACATATATATACATACATTCACAACACACACACACACACACACACACACACACACACACACACACACACACATATATATATATATTTTTTTAGGGTAGGGCTCTCTGAGTCTTCAACTACCCCACCCTCATCCCCATCCATGTCATCCTCCTGCCTCGCCCCCACATCCCTCAGCCACCCATCCCCCAGCAGCTTCTAAGCCTAGAAGGTCTCTGGGTGATCTGGGGCAATCAAGAGGGACTCAGAGTCTTAACTCCCTCACCTAACACAGTCAGGGTTGCGTTGGCGGAGACGCTCCCTGCACTGTTCTGTGCCGTGCAGCTGTACACCCCGATGTCCTCAATCTTCACATCTACTATGAAGAAGACATCGTCCTCTGGCATCACGTGCATACGTCTCTCGCGGGCAGCTGGGAAGTCTGTGCCTCCGTCCTTCTGCCAGGCTATCTGTGGGGCCGGGTGTCCCACCGCTGCACACTCCAGGCGGGCCATGGCCCCAGCGCGGATGGTGAGGTCCATGGGGGTCTTGGTAAATGAAGGCAGCACTGTAATCACAAATTGATGCAGTTGTGACATTGCTCCTCTTTCTGGGTGCCCGCAGAGATGGCTGGCTCAGGTAAGGTGGGGGTTCTTTCTAACTCAAAGACAGAGAAACTAAACTTGAGCTGGAGAAATGAGATAGTTTGCTCAGGGTTACAGAGGTGCAGGTGTGATGGAGTCAGGATGACACAGGGATCACAGGACCCTCATATGGAAGATCTTCCTGGCAGTCTCTCTGGCCACATTTTAGTTTTCTCAATAACTAAGTGTGAGATCTTGGGGGGAAAAAAAAATCAATAAATCTCTCTGTAGTGTGACCATGTGCTTCATTTATTTTATTTTATTTTTTCCCAGTTTTGCAGGACCAAACGTCTTGTGACTTTATCCCATTCTATACTCTAAATTTTCCAATGTGTCAAGCCTTGGCAATTGCTTGCTGAATGAATTCATTAATGAATAATACCCTAAATCTTCTACCGGGCAGACATTAACAGTTAAAAATGATGACGTGGTGAACGTCCAAAATACAATCTTAAGAATTGTAGGACTGTACGCCTGCTGTGCAAACGATGCTACAATCATGCTGTTTATTAACGGTGGCTGCTATGAACGCACTTACTGAGCACCACCCAAATTCCAAGGACTTCCACCAAGCTCCTGACCCACACATTATCATATCTATGAATCATGGTATTTCTATGAAGTGGCACTTGTTATCTCTTTATTTTTTTATGTGCATTGATATTTTTGCCTGCACACATGTATGTCTGTGTGAGGGTGTCAGGGTCTGCTGGAATTGGAGCTACAGAAAGTTGTGAGCTGCTGTGTGGGTGCTGGGAACCGAACCCGCGTCCTCTGAACCCGGGTTAAGTGCTCTTAACCGCCGAGCTGTCTCTTCAGCTTCATCTCTAATTGAAAGATATGGGGAAGGAGGTAAATCACTTGCTAAGAGTCACATAACTATGTATCAGGAGAGGCAGGATTCATACCCAGAGCTCAGCTAAAGGCCATATGCTTTAAAAAAAAAAAATTATACTCTATGGCCCTTCACATCACAGTGTTCTCTATGGGCGAGAGAACAAAAGCATCCGGTTCATTTTAATTCTGGCCCAACCTGTCAGAGTTAAGTGAGGGGAATTCGGTATAATCATTGCTTTAGAAATAAATAATCAAGATCAGTGATCTTGTGTAGTGAGAGGTGGGGAATGAGCTAGGCGGCAAACTATGAGAAAAAGAAGCAGGGGTGGGGCGGGGAGGGAGAGCGAGAAGGGGGAGCAGACAACCACTACGGCTGCTTCTAGAGGTTGTGTTTAAACACTGGAGGAAAGTGGGTCACGCACTGTTCACGGTGAGCTTGGCTTTGACGGAGTATGAGGACCCGAAGTGGTTGGAGATGACACACTGGTATTTCCCTTCGCTGGCGAAGTCCACGCCGCGCAGCCTCAGGATGGTGGTGTACTCCATCACCTCGCCCCCCTGGGCCCGGAGGTGGGCGTAGTTCTCCATCTCAGCATCCTGAAGTAGCTCGTTATCTTTTTTCCAGGCAAAAGTCATAGGGGAGTCACTGCTGCTGGCAGCCGAGCAGGTGAAGCTCACGTTGGAGCCTTTTATTGCTGACTGCGTTTCTGGCTGGACTGTGATCTGAGGTTTGGGAAAATCATCTGTTTAAAATGGAGAGGGAGGGGGGTGAAAAAAATGACATGAAGGCCTGAGAGCACACCGCCACTCAAATCCCAACACCAGGAAACAAGATAGAGGACAGCTAGGGTTGACCCTGCCTGTGTTTTACAGATGCACCAGCGACCCCAGGGTTGAGGGACAACCTGGGAGGATGCTTCTAGGTAGCTTGCTTGAGTCCAGTGGAGATGGAGGCTCCATCATTATTTACCTGAGATAAGTGTTACCTTGAAACGATCATAAAAGTTTATGCCACATGCCTGGCGCTTAATATAAGCATAAGAGGAGCAGTTAAGAAGCCACAGGGAAATTAGGCCATATTTAAAACCGAGTGATGCAGTGGAGTGACACTGGCTGACAGCAATTAAGTGATTATTCCAGAGGGGCCTGTAGAGAGGATTTGCAATATTTCCAGCACAAGGAAATGATTTAAGTTTGTGGTGACAAATCAACCGGGTAGCCTGATGTGCTCACACTACATCTTCATGTACTGAAAGGGCACAGTACATCCTATGCCCATGTATAATTACCGTTAAACACAATAAAAAATAGACATACACCTATGTATTCACACAGATGTGTTATATGTGCATTACAGTGTATAAGGTATATATTACATATATATGCATACATATTACACATATACACACATTATATAATATATATAATGCACACACACATATATACACATCATGCACACACACACATGCATGCATGCATGCACGCATGCATGCACGCACGTACATATTTGTTTTTTTTTTTCAAGACAGGGTTTCACTATGTAGCTCTGGTTCTCCTGGAACTCACTCAGTAGAGTACACGGGCTTGAGACTCACAGAGATCCACCTTCCCCCACCTCTAGAGTGCTGCGGTTAAAGGCAGGTGTCACCACCATCTAGCAGGAATACTTTTTTAAGGAGGAGGGAAAAGAAACAGCTTAAAAACTTCCAGGCTGAGCCGGTCTGGTGGCACATGCCTATAATCCCAGCTGGGTGGGGGTGGGGGAGGGGTGGGGGGGGTGAGGCAGAAGCAGGCGGATCGCTGTGAGTTCGAGGCCAGCCTGGTCTACAAAGCGAGTCCAGGACAGCCAAGGCTACACAGAGAAACCCTGTCTTGAAACAAACAAATACAAAACAAACAAAGAGCATCCAGGCTCCCAGATGACCTTTGAATGTTATCCTCAACCTTCTGCAACCTTCTGCACAGGCTCTCCATGAAAAAAGATAAAGTCCACCATAGCAAGCAAACATCAACGACAAATAATCCTAACCCATAGCATCCAGACAGCACCAAGGGCCTGGACAGACCTTGCTGTTCTTTCAGAGGACCTGGGGTTGGTTCCCAGCAACTCCAGTCCCTGCGGTTCTAATTCCTCCCCTGACCCCACGGGCACCTGCACACATGCTGCGCAACACAGACAAACAGGCGCACACATCCACAAACAAATTAAGAAAAGACAGTAATGGACAAAAAGCAAACAAACAAAAAGAGCCAGAGACAAATTGAAGCGAATGAAAAGGCACATGCAAGTTAGCGCCCTGGCTGGGGACCGAAGTGGGACAATCCATCAATCACGCTGCTGCACAGCCTGCCAGGGCTACATTATAATTAGAGCCGGGCAACTCTCTCATTCTACACAGTTATTTTTAGTTCTCTGTTACTTTTTGGAAGAGTTACCTTTTTTGGAACTTCAGTTTCTCAGAGATGGTCTAAATAAAACCCCCGAAGGAAACTACAAATCTCCCAACACGGACTTTTAGACAACGGCTAATCTGAAAACACAGGCTTTTGGGGCCACGAGAGGGAGAGGGGTGCTGCTCTGACCACAGTGCAGCTTTCTTACCCTATGCCTGTGGGGCATTAAATAGGGCAGTGTGATTCTTTGAAATTTCCATCCCATAATTCAATGTTCTGATTCACAATGGAGAAGGAAAAAAAAAAAAGAATAGACAAGCACACAGATCTCTGTGAGTTTGAGGCCAGCCTACTCTACAAAGTGAGCCCAGCACAGCCAACGCTACATAAGAGACACCCTGTCTTGGAAAACCAAAAAAAGAAAAAGAAAGAAAGAAAGTGTGAAGAAGGAGTAGCTTAGGCCCCTGCGGATGACTGCCAAAAACTTATTTGGATATGAAATCTACATCAGGTTTTATTTCCCCAAAATTGCTGACACCATTAAATTCTGCAACCTAAAATATATATATATAATATATTAATATATGATAACATATTATATATTGACATATAATATATTATATTGTATGTAATATATGATATTATATACACACAATATTATATAGACATATAGGGAAAGCAGTGTTAGTTGGGTTTAAATGTCAGTATAAAATGAGGGTCTACAGTATTTTCTCACACTTGCTTAAATTAAACCAATTTTAACTTTGTATTTTATGCACACATTTATTTTTGTAAAAGTTTCCCTGGCAGCTAAGAGTGAGGAGCAGTCTGGTATATATGGCAGAAAACTGTAACAGAGAGAGAAGGACATTGTATTTTTAAACCCTCTTCTGGTCCTAACCAGCTACAGTTACTCTGGGAGATCTCAAGTACTGAGATTTGTGGTTGCTACAACAGTGATCTTAAAGTTTGCAATAAACTCGACTTGCCATTCCTCCTAATGCTTCAACAACCAACAGTTAACGTCTCAGTAGCCCTAATTCCTTAGCTACTTTTTCCCCCTACAAGCCACTCAAGCTACTTTTTCCCCCTACAAGCCACTCAAAAAGAACAGAAAGCAAACTGCTCCAAAGCACCCAAAGCCCCCTTGTGTGTGGGAGGAGCTTGTTGCTGGCCCCACCCCTCCTTTTTGAGCTATAGGCAGTTAATGGTGGATGAAGGAGGGAGAATCAGGCAGCTACAGAGCACTGCCCTTTCTCCCACCCATGCTCATGCAGATGACACTGATGACACACAGTGGGCCACGACAAAGGCACAAATGTCAGAGCTGGGTTCTCGGAGGGAGGGGAAAGGACTGAGAAGGGATGACGGGGAAGAAATATATATTTTTCATGGACCATCTTCGAAAGCTACTGCTGGGAACTATTATTTTCCCCCATGGTCTCTAAAAGTAATATGCAGCGAGGTCAAGAGAACCAGCCTCAATGTACTCTCAGCCCAGACAACTGTGGCTATGCCATTTACAGAACCAGCATCAAAGCCAGGACTGGTCTCCACAGGAAGGCTGGGGGGGAAGTGAGGTGAAGGAGAAGAGCTGCCTCGACTCTGCTCTCTCAGGATCTGACTTCATTCCTGCCACCAAACCATGCTGCTGCTAAAATAAACATGGAAACTCTACCTGCGCCCATAGAACTTTAACAAGCAGCAAACCCCAGATCCACACCTACCTCAGCAGAAGTGAAATGCTTTATTACGAACACAGATCTTTTCAAAACCACTGTTTGGACAAACGAGTGGCAAAAAGAGTCAGCAAAAATCACGAGCGATGCTTTCACTCACCACACACGAAGCCATCCGGGCTGACAGTGAAAATACTCCTCCCTTTCAGCAGCTGAGGGTGGGCGCAACTGGCATTGACGAAGGTCTGGAAGTTCTTGTCTGCCACCCACTGTGGGAGCCATTTCAGCTGGCAGTCGCACAACAGGCTCGACGTATTTAAATGCCTGAGGAGGGGAATCACATTCCATGTGTTTTTGTACAAAATGCAGATTTTCTAAAAGTTAGCCAAGCTTAAATAAATATTAACCAAAGTGAGGAATTTGGGAACCAAATGCATGAAACTGTAAATATTCTATCGTCTACCTTAAAGTGCAAGAAACTGAGCTAGCAGGGCCTGTGGTCCTTCTTGTTCTTACTGAGGAAGGGATGCTGTTACAGCAAAAAAACGCCCAACTAATGGGACATGAGAACTAAATTTAGGAAGCATACTAAATATGGGCCCACAAACTTAAGCTACAAATCCAAAACAGAAAAAGAAATTCCAGATGTAACCGAGGGGGTCACAGATAGCCAGCTCTCCTTGTTTCCTGGCGTAAACATTAATAATGCAAAGAATGAGCTAGATACATTTTGTAGGTGACAAACCGCATGACAGATGCCCTCCTGGGCTTTATTTGAAACTGGGGTGGGAAAAGGGGGAAAAAACGGGGAAACTTACAGCTGCTGAAGTTTCTTCATTTGGGAAAATGCATTGCTTTGCAAAGACATGATTGCGTTGTCACTCAGGTCACTGGAAAACAGCCAAGTCAAAACACGTCAGGGTGAACTCAGGCCAGGGTGTGTCGTTAAGGTCCGGGCCACACCCCACTACCCACCCCCATTCAGCAACCAAATACTCCCAAATACTCCCTCCATGCTGAAATGCATGCTTGGGACAACTGCAGAGGAATCCCTCACAAAGCCCTGACTGAGGGACCCAGAGATGGGTTCTGTTCCAGGGGGAGGGTGTCATTTCTGTTGCCGCTCTCTGGGCATTGACTCCTTGGGGCTTGGGCTGATCCGCTTGTTGTATTATTTATTCTGTTTCTCATCATTCAAATTTTCTATTCAAATTAAGGGTATAACCTACTGTTTCATGATTGCGTGTTTTAGAAAATATCTGCCCTAGCTCACTTTCTGTGATGTGCGCTGGCTCAAGTGATTTAGATATACGTTACTGTAAGTGTTCCTAAATCAACACAGCCAAAGATGGCTACTCTGGAGCTTGGCATGAAAAGGGGGAAGGAGTTTGTTGAGGCCTTTATTTTCTACTCCAGCCTAATTCTGTCACACGCAGCTCACCAGTGCAAAGACAGCAACGGTCAGCAGAGACTGTATTCATTAAAGCCAACAACGCTCCAGGCAGGACATCCATAAAACCGAGGGGCTATTCTGTGTTGGCTCTATTTTTAACCAGCACTTTAAAGCAGTTTGAGTTAAACTAGCAGCCACCGTGGTTACATCCCAACCCCCCCCCATCCTCCCCACACACAGTTCACAGCATACAATGGGGATTTTGAATGAGACAGACGGTAGCAACAGAAAACAAAGAAAGAAAATGCCAGACTTGGGTAGGGAAAATAGTCTGGGAGAGTCAGGGAAGGTTAAAGAAAATTGAAGTAGAGGTTAATACTCCGCTGATCCACTAATTCCACTTTCCCAGAAACGGAATGGGCCAGTTGACAAACCCTTTGGCTAGTTTTCCTCTGAAAATAATCTGTTTCAATAACAGCAATCCTGGCTTGACACTGCAGCACTTGGTTTTGCAGACTCGCTCTGCACCTTCCCACTGCCGCACTGCCGGGCGGGGCTGGCAAATGGCGGTGTCTCTCTCAGAACAACTGGTGCAGCCGGGATTTCCCACAACGTTAGGTCACAGTCACAGATAGACAACATCCCAGTGAGGGCCCAACCCAAACGTGCATTAAAAGGATAACATTTGTCCAAGTTAACACGGAGGACAACTTTTTGCCACCGTGTCACTCTCAAGGACATCTTCTTGATCTTTAAAATTCAAGGCATCTTAACTGTCAAATTGGATCCATGAATCTTTGAGGAGTCTATTAACTTTTTTAAAATAGAGGCAACAGCAACCGGGCAGCATTCTTGTTAAGTGCTACATGTATACGTGTGTATATGTATGCATCCGGACCATACTCCAGGAAAGCGCACAGATAAAAAGTAAGCAACTACAGGTAAATAGGAGGCAAGATTGACAGGTGACAGGTCAATGTGTAAATGGGTTTTTTAGCACGGCAAGAAACGCTCATAAACAGAAACCCTCTTGGGCCACCCTTAGGGGAACTAAATTCCAGTTACTCACAGGTGCTCCAATGCGTCCAAACCAGTGAAGGCCTTTTTGGTAATAGAGCGAATCCGGTTTCCTTGGAGTATTCTGGGGGTTGGGGAAGGGGTTGGGGAGGGGGAGGGAGGTACAATCCCATTGTAGTTAATTTTAAAAAGTCATTTTAGTAGCAGAACTCTTACTTTAAAAGCCTATTTACATTTATGAACAATACTGGTTTCTTCAATTAAGCAATGTGACTCGAAATCCTGGACTCCTGGTATCTTGTTCAATAACATGACTTATGTGGGTTTCAAAGCCTTCAACAGACGGCCTCTGTGCAGGAGCTCCGATAGGAAATGCTCCCCCATGAGCTCGCGTATTTGGACATATGGTCCCCAGCTGGCCTGACTGCTAGAGCCCTTGTAGAGTGTGAAGCGTTGCTGGAGGAAACACGCCGCTGCCGGGGTTGGGCTTTGTGAGGGTACAGCCTGGCCCCACTCCCGGTTCACTCCGTTTCATTCGTGTGGCAAAGGCGTGGTCTTTCAGCTTCCTGCTGCCACCTCCAAGCCTTCCCTATGGCTGTGGACATCTAGCTGTCTAGAACTGTAAGCCAGAATAAGCTGTTAGGTTGCTTTTGGTCATATTTTCTCACAGCAAATAGAAAAGTAGTCAATATAGGTGCTGTGTAAGTTTCCCTGGGGAATCACGCTGCCCCTCAGAGGAGCTTCTCCCCTCTTCTCTGGGCCCTTCCTCCACCTATTAAAAACAGAACAATCTACAAGACCTTTACATGGCAAAATGTGATGTGTTTGCACCCTTTTTGGACCCTGATGCAGCGTGCTTGGTGGGCAGTGGACAATCTCGCAACTATAGCACAACACGGACACCTTCTAAATGCTGGCGCAAGTGTACTTGCTCCCCACACAGTGACTGTTCCTAATGGGTAACAGCCAAAATAGTTTTCAAGTTCTTAACTAGGTATCAAAGGGAGTAGTGCTTAGTGAAACTCCAGGATTGAATTTTCTACCTTTCAAATATTCACACATCATGGGCAACAGTACTCAGGTAGGGTGCAACCTGACGGCATATCTACTTCTAACTCTCTGTGACATCAGCTATGGATCCGACGTCAATGAAGACGACCATTGTAAGTCACAGGGCAGGCAGGAGTATACTCACAGGCGCCTCAGTTTGTCTAGCCCAGAGAAGGCTCCATTCATGTCTTCGATGGTCCATGAAATTTCATTGTTCTTCAGATCCCTAAGGAACACACGGTACTCTCTTTAGAGACGCTTTCCAGAAACCTCAGGTCAACACCTAGGCGGCGTGCCGTTTGTAAGGAAGTCTTCCCACTCCTCCATCTTTACCCACTTCAGAATAAGGAACTCGGTTCTCCCAGGTGTCCTCACATCCTGAACCCAACATTTTTAAAAATTTCCCCTAAACTAAGACAACAGCCGCAGCCCTGTTAAGCCTTCCATGAAGATGGCTAAACTCTAAAGTCTCAAACAGCAAATACATTAAATTTTAAAACGAAGTTCCCATCACACAGACAAGACACCGTGCCAAAGCACGTGGTTCGTCTTTCTACTATGTGATGGTTCACATGCAGGATGGTGCAGATTTCTGAGAGTGCAAAACGCTGGAGCTCACTGCACAGCATTAAATTAACAGTGGAGAGATTTTTCAAAAGGTCAGTTAATTCAATACTTTTCTTCTGTAGGACAGAAATCAGGGGATGGGTAATTTGAAGAATAAACATTCACCTTTCCTTTAAGCCCTCCCTACAGCCCTTTTTTGCTCTGGGTTATTTTTATTCTATATTTCATAAGGAAAACAATTAGTAAACTTCAAATTGTTTTTCTCTTCAGCAGTTTTGAACTTCCTAGTGGTCCTGTGTGCAATCACCGGGCAGTCTGATCAGTGTCCTTTTTTAAAATCCCTTTAAGAAACACACATGGACGAATTGGTTCTATTCTAATCAAACTGCTCTGGGAAAGATTAAGACCCCCGCTTTGGAGGCTGTACACATTTCCTCAACAACAAAGGGAATCTGCTGGGAGAAAAATGGGCACATTTAGGAACCAATTAGGCTCGTGTACCGAGAGCAAAATGTGTAACTTACAAAGTCTTTAAACTGGAAAGCCCCCGGAAGGCACAATCAGCGATGTAGCTGACTTTGTTGTTCCCAATGTGGAGGGCATTTAGTAGGCTTAGGCCAAGGAAGCTGGAGTCATCGAGCCTTGATAAGTGGTTGAAAGTTAGGTCTCTGAAAAGAACAACAAACAATAACAACAACAAAGCTTTTAGCTTTCCATTCCACACAATAATCTGTTTTCTAAAAGAGAGGGTAATAGATGTAACTATAGTAATCCTGTTTTAACATTCTGCCCTGGCAGTATCCAGGTAAACATTACTTCTAATCCCAGTAATTAAAATTAAATAAATAGTTCATGAAACAATGACTGCTTTTGTCAACGTGCCAGAGAACTGAGCTGGCTTCAACTTATCATGGCCAGAAATGCAGCGACCAGGGCACACAGGAAAGCTGCTGTCGCCTTGGCAACTTTGTTACCAAAATTTCACAGACCGGCGGTAAGACAGTCAAGCTCCAGCAGGATCCCTGCTCTCCAACCTATGGGGGAATAAAAGGCAACTTACAGCTCACTGAGTTTCTGGCAGAACTCCCAGGCATCCGGGCTGATCCTGTTGATGGCATTCTGGCTCAGATGGAGTTCCCGCAGCATCAGCAAGCCGTAGAGCCAGCCTTTGGTAATCTCGGTTAGGTTGTTATGGTCCAGCTGCCTATGTGTACATTGAGACCCAGAGTTCATGATCTAGTCTCTTCAAAGGCATGCATGGCTGGCTGCAACTTATGACGTATCCCTGATGTGCCTAGACACTTGGCTTTGAAATATAGAGACATCAGCAAAAGATTTCTTCTACCCTTCTAAATTCTCAGTTTGTCTGAAACATCACTGAGTCAATCGTAACCATGATTGTATATTATGAGGATTTAATGAGTGCCCACTGAGTGCTCTGGGGTCATTGTATCTGAGTGGGGACTGTGATAAGCCACACTTACAGGATCTCCATGTTGCTCAGCCCCCAAAAAGCTCCATCCATGAGCTTTGTTACTCCATTTCTTTGCATCTTCAGAGACTTCAGTGCACCAAGCCCTTGGAATGTGAGTCCATCCACGTTCTTAATTTTGTTTCGGTTCAGTTCACTGCATAGGAGTATCACAATTAAGCAGTTAGTTCATAGGACAGTTAAATTCTAACATGTGTCCTACACTACAGTATATTTAACCCAGTCAGTCGTCATAAACTACACAGAATATCTGACAATTTCCAGACAATTCATTGACAAGAATTTCATTTTCCCTCTCAATTTATTACAGGGAGTGAGTGTCTGTATAAAACGCATGATATTTATTTGGAATAATACAGAAACGACATTAGGCTTTCATTTCTAAACTGTTGTCCACTCAGGGGGTAGCGGCAAACAAATAGATATTTGTCTTTTGTTGACATAGAAGGAGTGTGCTAACCTCCCAGGAAAGCAGGGTGCCTACTCCGGGGTGGCACACGAAGCTGGTTTTACCACCATTCCCAATTAAATGTTCAGTTTGGTACTTTCCTGCAGGCTGCAGCTCTCTATTTCTGCTGAACACTAGGAACCACCTAGGGAGCCTTAAAAGTCCCCGAAGCTGGAACTGCAATCCCCAAAGGTTTTAGTGTAATTGGTCTTGGGTGCAGTCTGGGCACTGGGGGTTTTGAAAAATTCCCCAAGTCTCTGTAATGTGCAGCCAAGGTTGAAAAGTGCCATAGCGGGAGCCTGTTCACAAGCCATTCTACGATTCTCAACAAGACAGTTCTTTACAGCCGCTTAGGCTATCAAAGCGTCCTGGAGTTGTTGGTATTATATTCTCATAAACCACAGCTATTGACAGACCGTGCGGTTTCTCCTGGTCCACAATGGCACCTTTGTGAAGGGGCAGCTCAGTGGTCACACGGTTTGCCTCTCCAGCAACTCTCTAGCGTGTCTTGTCAGGCAGCAGCTGACGTGAGGTAATAGGGAAGCCTTTTCCCCATCTGGAGATTCCCACCACGCTCGCCACGAAAGGGAAGGCAGTCACCTGCTTGCCTCTAGACTTCTGCCACACCATGGGCATCAGAATACAGACAGCAAAGGGGTAGGGGTGAGACCATGATGCCCAAGGGGCCATATTCACTTACAGGTGCTGCAGCTGAGGCAGTTTGAACATCTTCGGGGGGATGGCTGAGATCCGGTTCCTGTTCAGCTTTAGCACCAGGAGCGTGCTTGCCAAGTTGTCAAAATACCCGGGTTCCATAGACATAACCCGGTTGCCGTTGATACACCTGTTGGGAGTTTGAAGGTCAGAGGCTTGGTCAGGCTTCTCTGGGAAGTTAAAATGCTTTCAGTCTCCCCATTGCACAGACTCTGCAGAGAACCATCAGAGCGCACTTAAAAATCAATAATCCTGAGATCCCTGTGAACCAATTAAGGTTTACATACATGGGCTGGGAGATGGCTCACTGACAGGGTGCTCACCTGGTACGTGTTTAGATGCCCTGGATGCCATATCCAGTGGAAAAAAAATAAAAATAAAGAGATTCACACACTGTAGCTTTAATAAAAATGTCCTGTGCAGACTCATGAGCTCAAACACTTATTCTCCAGCAGGTGGCACTCTTTTAGGAGGTCGTAGAACCTTTGGAGGTGGGGCCTAGCTAAAGGAAATACACCAGAGAGGGTGGGACTTGGAGTTTTATAATCTGGCCTGACTTCCTAACTTCAATGTGACAAGGCTGTCTGCCACTTCTCCCATCATGCCATGAACTGTTCCCTCAAACTGTCAGTCAAAATAAGACCTCCCTTATTATATGGCTTCTTGTTAGGATTGAGTTACAGCTAATACAAATACACTGACAGATCTTTGAAGGAGACAAATATTTGTGTATGTGTACACACACACACATACACACACTTTGTTTTGAACTTGTTATTAATAAACACAGCAATGTTCTAGTTTGGGATTTTTTCAAAATTGTGATACAAAATTGTAAGAAAGAAGATCGCACCTATTTAGGGTTATTGCTAATTTCAAGTCAATAAGAAAGTTATACTTTAAACCAACAGTGGCAAAATCGAGTTTGCTGTATCTCAAAGCACACCCTCCTCCCATTATAACAACATTCTCACGGTGGGTGAAGGGCTTTGGTAATTTGTACTCACAGATACTTGAGCTGTAAGGGTGGAAATGCAGTTCTAAGCTCTGAAATATTGTTGTTGCTCAGGTCCAAAGCCTCAAGGGACTGGAAGGCTTCCAGCTGTTCAGGGAGGATTTCGTCAATGCTGTTCCCAGCCCTACCATTAAAACACAGTACAGGCATCGGGTGAGGAGTACAGACCAAAGGGGGAAGAGCAAGGGTGTCAACTACCCCTGGTTTGTTCTTCGTAAGTATGAAGAATTAAGAATTAGTTGATCCAAACAGTACTTCTAAAAGACAAGCAGCAACCCTATGGCCCTGTGTTCTCTGAGGTCACAACGGAGTATGTGAGGACTGTCCCTACACTACTCTGACAGGACAGTTGGCGTATCCAGGTGTCATGCTCTTAAACCCAAACTGCTTGATCATTTTTCTTTCAGATTATCTTTCTAAGTCCTCCTGTTTTATTAGATAGTAAATGAAGTGTCTAGCACAGAGTGGGCACACCAAGCTACACTGCCTTCACTCCCCATTTCATTCATATATATATATATCCTTGATCCCCATTCTTTCTATATATAATATAATATATTATTTATACACTCATGTATTTAAACTTATTGTATTTATTACTATTAGTGAAAGAGGGCTACACATGTGGAGTCAAGTTTTCTATATCCATTTTGGTGTGTTTCCACAGGATCTGGGGATCCCAGTCAGCTATGTAGGTTTGCACAGCGGGCATATTTACCTTCAGAACCATCTAGCCAGCCTTATTCCTTGATTCCTAATCTGATTCTTTTTTTTTTAAACAGTGCTCTCACACCACAGTGCCAATCCAATTACCAATACTCATCACCCTATGGCTGCTTTAGTGCCTTGCTAGAAAGATCCTCTGCTTTACAGCAAGTTACTAAGTTGCCAGCAAATGAGCTACCTTCTCTTTCTGTGTTACAAAGGTATCCCAGAAGAGTCACCAGCCTGAAAAACCTCTAGATACAGGTAGATACTTGACATTATCAGTCTCAACAACAGACCAAAGTAGACCACAATGGTAGTCACTGGTTACATATAGCTCTTTAAATATAATGTGCGCGCGCGCACACACACACACACACACACACACACACACACACACACGTCCCTAAGCATGGAGGACACACTTCTAATGCTAGCACTCAGGAGGCAGAGGCGGAAGTACTGGATAAGGCCAAACTACCGTATTTTTCAGACCATAAGACTCATTTGACCATAAGACGCACCCAGTTTTTAGAGCAGTAAAACAAGAAAAACAATACAAACAGCAATTGGACCATAAGGTGCACCTAATACCCCTCCACACTTTTGAGGGGTAAAGAAGTGCGTCTTATGGTCCAAAATATATGGTATATGAGAAAACTGTGTCTCAAACAAGAAAAGTATTCCTTTTATCACAGCATCTATATTTCAAGAGAGCAATAGCCAATGCATCAAATGAGGTGGAACATTCCCACCACCTTTCTACTGCACCTCAGATGGGGGAGGGGAGTGCCCAGTCAAACTCTTACAAATGGGCAAAGGTACTATAGCTATTCAGTACCGTCACTATTTAGCACGAAGCAACAATTTTGTTAGAAAGCAGGAGTGGACTGGGCAGACAAGCCAGCAGCTCAACTGTCACATAAGTTACAGTAGCATGGACGTTTTAGGGGGAACATTTTAAGTAAAAAAGCTGGGAACAACCTTAGCAAGGGTTTCCCTTTTCTAACCTAAGGAACAGCCAGGAGATCTGAACATGGCACACGGGGAGCTGAGTCTTACGACCACATCACTCCAGTCCTTCTACAGTTTACAGTAACTCTTCACAAGGAAATTAGAAAATGTATTTTGTATGTGTTTTCTCCTTAGTCGGAAAATAGCCCCTATGTGTCTATGTTGCTTACCAAAAGCTGGATTTCTGTAGTACTTTGGATTTATTACCCTTTTATTAATAACTCAGAGACATCCTTTTCACCTCAGAGGTTAGGCAGCCCTCTAACATGGGCTCCCAAACCTTACACTGCATCTCATTATAACATGCACATCACTGGTCTCTGCCATACTGCAAACTCCTCTGAGGCAGGAATTCATGGTCTTGCCTCTGTGTTGGGAGTGTGATGAAACCAGGAACAATGGTGAACACACAATAGGTGTCAAGCCCTACGTTAAATGAGTCTCATAGATTATGTCATTCAATCATAAACTAATTTCTCTCTTCCAAATACAATAGATAATCTAAAGTTGGGAAACCCGGCTCTTTGAATAACCGGTCCAACCACTTCTGAACCACCTCACACAGTAATTCTAGGTTGGTCCCCAATCAATCCTTGGTTTCTTTCACAGAACACACACTGACATTTTGGCAATTAAATTCTCACTTGTACACACTTCTTCAGAAAGGTCTGCTACCTCTCACACCCTTGACAAAAACAATTCCCAACATCTACTTTCCAAGTGATGGGGAAATCCAACTGGCTCACTGGTACACCATCACAGAAGTAGCCAGGGCCCATTTCAGTCTGTGCCTGCACTCCCCTCCTGAGAGAGACAGGCCTCCAGGGGGCTGTGTGCTCAGCATCCACTTGAAGTTAGAAGGCTGAGTCCCCGATGCTGCAAATGCCAGGTGCTGCTTTCTCCACAGCAAATAATAGAAAGAGAAACCCAGACACGAGCTCTACAACGCAGGCTAGCAAAGCTTCTCAAACTGTAGTTAAAAACCCCCAGTCTCTTCCTTTTAAAGACTTTAGGGTTGTTGTATGTTTGATCTTTAAGGCCCGAGTCATCAGAGAATGTAACTCCAGCATTTCCTCACAGGGTACCAAGCTGGCAGTGTACATCTTAAAAGCAAAGATGACAGTCAAGTTTGAAAAGAAAAAAAAAAAAAAAAAAAAGGAATAAAATCAGCAGTTCTACATACAAGTCACCAATTACCAAGTCCATGGGCTTTGTTTAGAGTCAAATCAGCCATGACCTTTGATTTTGAGCATTTCCCACATCTGGATTTGCCAGAGTACAAACTCCTTGATCTAGCTGTGAGGCACAGGCTAAAGCAAGTGAGACAATTAGTCAATTTCTAGGTCCTGGAGACGAGGCTGTCCAAGCCAAGCCAAGAGGCCTTAGGGTCAGGGTATGGGGGCTGAACGAAAGCACAATTTGGGCGACAGAAATTTTCTTTTAAATTACGCAGGCCAGTGTTTCTATCACCAAGATGCCCTCCACCAGCTGCATGGTGCCTGAGATGCCCAGGCCCACCTGTCTGTCCCACATCTCCCTTCAAGTCTGTACCTGGTTTGGGCCCAAGTTGCCTGGGGCTAGACTACCTAAACTTAAATAGTGCTTTTCAACAACAAAAAGAAAACAATAGTTGTAGTGTTTGGTTTGTTATTATTAGTTTTTTTTTTTTAAATAAATGGGGCAAATTGGTTTTTCGAGGGAGGAGGAGGCCCACAGGTACCTATCGTGTTGGTCAAATAAGGCTACAAGTTAGATAACAAGCCATACAATCTTTGGTTTATATATTCATTTGTTTATAAGGTAATTATGAACAAGGTATTAAAACTGCCAATTACTTGAGTGACGAATAAAATTTTCCTTGCAGTAAAAGCACGGTTCAGCCAAAGCCAGCAATTTCCTGAACTGCACAGCTCCTAAATTGCAGTGTGAAAGTGCTCCGTTCTAGATGGAGTATGCACAGTGTGGTCTTTGTCAGCCTCACTGCCCAACACAAAAATCCCTTACAAGCACCAGGATAATAGCCCCTGTATCACAAAAATTTAAATCTGCCCTAATGGAACCGAATCAAATCCAAATTCGAGTTTCTTATTACCTTAGACTAACTGGCAAACTACCACCTGATAGGTACCAGTTTAAAACAAAAACAAACAAATAAAAAACCCTTACTTTACGTTATGAAAGAGGGGTTTAAAAAAGAGAGAGAGAAGTAACTACATTTTTTTTAATGGAAAAAAAAATCTCTTATCACCTGAAACTTAAATGCATTTCAGTGATTGCACTCTAAACAGCCGCCTGCCAAAGACAAAGATCCAATTCAGTTTCAACTTTAGCTTTTCTCCAAATACGGATAAATGCCCAAATTCATCAACACATTCAAAAGCCCCACAGCTGATTTGTGCTGAGGCAGAATGTGTGCAGTGCTTGATTAGAATCAGATTCCTTTTCCATCGCCGAGGCTACACACACACACACACACACACACACACACACACACACACACACA
>OU015756.1:8659484-8674832 GCA_907169655.1 Acomys percivali
GGTACAGAGAGTTCCGTGGTCAAATCATTGCTGAGGTGACTTGTAATTAGTCCCTTCAAGACAAACAGACCTTCGGGGCACGGCTGGTGGAGGGCAGACGGACAGTTGCTTCCTTCCAGCTTCCAGTGGCCACAGGAAAAACAGGAGCCCCAGGTAGGTCCAAAAATAATGGCTTCATGTCATCTTTCAGTGAACTTTGCCAGATACCATAAAAATGCAGAGGCAAACACGGCACACCAATTTTCTCTGATATTTATTCTAAGAATGCTGGAGAGAGAGACCTAGCCATAACAAGATCAAGGTGCGCTCGACTTCCCTGGATCCTCAAGTCCTGGGAATGGGGGGAATGGGATGAACAGACAGACAGACACACACACACACACACACACACACACACACACACACACACACACCACACCAGATGCAGCAGGGTTTGTGCTGTGAGAAGGAAGGAAGGAAGGAAGGAAGGAAGGAAGGAAGGAAGGAAGGAAGGAAAGAAGGAAGGAAGGAAAGAAGGAAGGAAGGAAGGACAGTAAAAAGCAGAAGGGCCTGATATCTCCAGGGCAGTGGGAAAAGCAAAGAAAGGTCAGCAAAACTTGCTAATAAAGCTACCGATGAGACTCCAGGGATGAAGACTTAGCTCAGCAAAGTGGAGCCGCACGCCAGCTGCTCAAAGAAGAGGGAATGAAGCTGAGTGTCTTCCCGAGGAAGTGGAAGTGTGCTTGGCTGGCCGGGAGACAGTGTTCACAGACACAGATAGAAAGGTTGACCTTCCAGAGTGAGCTGGCAGGGACTAAAGAGATGAGTCACAGGCGAAGAAGGACACTCGCTATTCCTCCAGTGGGTCTGAGTTCGGATCCGAGCACCCACAATGAAGGGGTCACAACTCACCTGTAACTGGGGGAGGGCATGGATCCAATGCCTATCTGGAGGGCCCCTGCATATATATAACATACATACACACATTTGCATGTGTACATGAATAAAAATAATAAATCTTGGCCGGGCGTGGTGGCGCATACCTTTGATCCCAGCACTCAGGAGGCAGAGGTAGGCGGATTGCTGTGAGTTCAAGGCCAGCCTGGTCTACAAGGTGAGTCCAGGACAGCCAAGGCTAACACAGAGAGACCGTGTCTTGAAAAACCAAAAATAGAGGAATGGGAGGATGCATGGGATGGGATAGCAAATGAGATGTAATATGAATTATTTTATTTTTCAATAAAAATGTGTTAAAAAAAAAAGAAAAACCAAAAAGAAATAAATAAAAATAAATAGATAAATCTTAAAACAACAGAAAGAGAAAGGTAGCTGAGATGAGAGTATGTCAAGTCAGTCCCTGAGAATCACATGAAGCAACGGCTTTCCTACTGGGATCAGCTGTGGGGAGAGGCCTGAGGCTTCTGAGTGATGGGGTGCCATGTACAATAGATGCTCTGGCAGGAGTGGGTGAGAAAACCTAGCCGAAGGACAGGCAAGAACAGACGCAGAAGACAGAAGATGATATTCTGGTTTCCATAGCAACAACCTGCTTAGATGTTATGTCTGGGGGGTCACGCTATCTTTGGGGGGGGGTCTTCTGACTTCCAGAGTGTAGACAAGGCTTTATCGTCTCCTACACACAAGATGGGGCCCCTGCTCTACAGCTCTGGCCTTGGGACCAAGTTTAACTCCAGAGGAGTTTCCATTCGGTCTGATATTGTCATGTTTAGTGTTAGATGTGAGGTGTTTTCTAAGCATGGGGGTTCCATCTTGCTTGGCAGGTACGAAACATTACAGATGAAAACAACTCCTGTAGCTCCTCAGAAAATGGCTGAACGCACAAACCTCCACATACTAGTAACGTGATTCTTTGGTCCTATACTGGGCACACCAGCCCTGAATGTAACCCTGAGTGGGAATTTCTGAGAGCAAAACGCAGCTGAGGCGAGGACGGCCACTTGACACGGTTCTGACTGCTTCCTCCTTCAACTCGCTGCCATCTCCAGAATGTCCAGTTGTTTCAAAAACACTCGGCACACACTGCTAAGTGGATTTAAATGGTGACAATTTACTTCCAGGGTGAGAAAAGGGGCTTTCAGAATGGAGTAGTCTCTGTTGGCGAGAAGCCGGAATAGCAGGTTTTTCCCCCACCACCACCACACTGGAATTCCTGACCCAATCAAACTCTTGCTCCTTGATGAGTAAGAAACGTCTGCCAATAATTTCAACTGTGCCTTTACCTACTGTGCCAGATGAAAGGCAACTCAAGGCCTTGCAGGCGTGATGTGTAAGGGCATGCAGTCTTGGCTACTTAAGGATGCCATGTACAGGAGGCTCTCTCCTTTCCAGAGGATGGGAAACCATGTTTGAGATACTGCAGAGGCCGCTCTACTTGGACTGTTTTGCCCCACTTGTATCCCGCCAGTTCTATTCTTCTGCTGCCACAAACAACTGCTGAATGTGGGACCATCCCATGCAAACACCACCATGCGAGCACATTAACTGTATGGTCTGGTACAGTCTGGCCTGGCCATAGGGAAAATGCTGATTTTTATATAAACTTACGAGCAACCCACTTAGCACGATATATAATCACAAGTTATTAATGAAAACACAACACTGTACAAGCACACTAAAAGGGCATTTATTTTCGGCATCTGTCACACACCACACACACACACACACACACACACACACACACACACACACCATCCCAGTGCCCCCCAAAAAATTTCCCTTGAGCCATCTTAAAAACTACTTTGACTAAATCAGCTAACTTCCCATAGAATCAGACTTCTTTTAAAAGAAAGATTTGGGAGGCGGAATCTGTATCTCCCATACAGATAAAAATAAGCAACAGCCTCTGCTCACCTCTGTGAACAAACTAACGAGGGAGCTTCGTTATGAGTGCGCGCGTGCTTAAACTGGCCACAAGCGCTGTGCCATAGAGTACGGAAGGCAACTTCGGGCGCTTCAGAAGGAAAGCAGAGCCTTGATTGGGAGCTAACGGTGCTGACCAACAGAGGAGCCACGGCGTGAGGAGGACAGTGTCAGTTCTTTTCAGCTAGAGGCCGGGTCAACACGAAGTGTAATTATCTTTTGGATGGCAAGGAGGACAAGGAATAGCTGCAACACAGCATTTTTAACAGCAGTTCCGCAACAATCAGAGCTCTGTATATCTGCCAGTTATAACACATGTTAAAAATGAAAAACAAAACACGTCACTCAAAAGCCCATTCATGCCTCATACAACACAACCCTTCTTTGATCCCAGGCATAAGTGCAAGTTGGTCCTCTGGAAATTGACAACAGAAATTGACACCGAATTCTAAAAGAAGGGGATGAAATTCGGAAGTTGCCAAAAACTTATTTTAATGTGAAATAACTTGTGTACAGCAAAGCCAACGCTGCCTCCACAGGTGAAGGCACTTGCCCCTGGCTTTGAACTCTAGGACCCATGTGGGGGATCTCTAGTCCCCCCCCCCCCCCGGCCCCTCCGGGTTAATCTCATCCACACATGTGCTGTAAGCATTCATGGGACTAACCATCCAATGTCCACACATGTGAGGTACTCATGGGAATGACAACCCAAGATGCCTCAGTGCACCAGAAAATGGTATAAAGTACCACCCCCACCCCCAACACACACACACACACACACACACACACACACGCCAGCTTCCCAGGAAGACAGGAAAACAAACACAGATGACTACTTATACAGAGCAACCCACTCCAAGTTAAGGCTCTTTGATATAATAATTCGAACTGTGGTTCCTTGAGGACTTTAATCCCTTCCTGGTTCAGTCTATCACTCTGCTGGACTTGGTGAACCCAGACAGAAAATGGAATAGAAGGATCTTGCCCAGCCACCACCAGCCGGGAGTCAAGATTTAACAACGGGACCACTGCCAATGACCAGATTTGCCGGAGAGGCTTCAGAAGAGAATCGCAGCATCCCCTAGCATCTTGCCTGGTTCTGAGAGACGACTTGCACAATGTGCCCCTGTACCCCTGATTGTTAACTGGTCTCGGTTAATGCTCTCATTTTCCCGGACCTCATCTCCCACTCACTTCTCTGTGTTTGCAAATGATACCGTGCGTCAGGTAGTTTGGGTGTGCACTGCACAGTGTTCAGACAAGAAGTGGTTGTCCTTTAGGACTTGGTAAGGCTCAGTCCGTGCAGACGGAGGTTTAGAAGCCAGGTGCTGTTGCAACTCTTCACCCCAGTGCCACTCAAACCTGAGCCAACATCAGAGCTGGAAGGGGACAGTCCTGAGGCAGAGTTTTAGGGCACTACACCAATGGGGTTCTATTCAGTGTGTGTGTGTGTGTGTGTGTGTGTGTGTGTGTGTGTGTGTGTGTGTACAGGAAGGTGTACCATCTACTAAGTTCTCAGGAGTGCCCTGCAGCTAGGAGCAGTGTAGGAAGTCACTGTCAATCATCCTGAGAGGCCTGCAGTCAGGTTTTCTTCCTCTCAGAGCTTCTTGTCATAGTCCCAACATGTTGAAGTTTCACAGTAACTGGATGCCTTTTGTCTTCTTCACTGTGCTGGTACACAGTAGGCTCTTTCAAAAGAACTATATTCCTTCTCAGTTTTCGTAATTGTTTTGCCCCCCCCCCATCTTTGGAAATCCCTTCCCTTCAACTTCTGTCGGTGTCTTTTGATGGAACTCAACTCACAGAGGAACCTGCTTCCTAGAGCAATATTCCCATTTTTTCACCATCTCCTGTTCTGCTCTCTATTCCTTTGTCCTTTCGTTTGTTCTGGGAGAATTTTTCAACTTTCTCCCAGCACATTTATTTCTTTGTTAAAATGACCCACATTTCTTCCTTCTTTCTTTTTTCTTTCCTTTCTCTCTCTCTTTTTGTTTTGTTTTTTGTTGTTGTTGGTTTTTTTTAGTTTTTCAAGACAGGGTTTCTCTGTGTAGCCTTGGCTCTCCTGGACTCACTTTGTAGACCTGGCTGGCCTCAAACTCACAGTGATCCCCCTGCCTCTGCCTCCCATTGAAATGACTTTTTCTGAGTTCTTATATTCCATTTTACAGCTTGATAAACACTTGCATTTTCTTTTTTATATAATTAATTTACTTATTTATTCACTTTGCATTCAGATTATAGCCCCCTCCCTCCCCTCCTCCTGGTCCCACCCTCCCTACCTCTCCCCCATCCCCCTCCCCTGTTCCTCAGAAAGGGGGAGCACCCCACCACCCATGCCAGCTCATCATGTTGAGTCAGGGCTGAGCGCATCCTCTTCCCCTGTGGCCCCAGTAAGGCAGCCCCACCAGGGGGAAGATTGAAAAGCAGACACCAGATACTTTTATTTTCAACTTTCCGAATATTCCCTGTGTATGTTTTCACCGGGCTCTTCTGTTTCTTTAGTTTGAGCAAGTCATCTTTTGGCCCCAACGAGAGCAGATCTATTTCTCTGTCTAGCGTCTCCAGGTCCCTACTTCCATTTGTTTCAGACTCTGCCTTCAAAAGCAGCAGGTACTCACTCACATTTTCTAAATAAGTTCTTTAAAAAACAATCTTACTGGCATTCGGGAGGCTGAGGCAGGAAGAGACTGAGTTCAAAAGCCATTCTGAGCTTTGCAGTAAGGCTTTAATCTCAAAACCAAAAAAACCAAACCAAACCAACCAAACTAAAATAAAACAAAACAAACAAACAAAAAACATCAGAAATGGGGAAAGGGGTAGCTGTAGCTAGCTAGGGTGGCAGAATTCTTGCCTCACAGGCACAAAGCTCTGGATTTGGGCTCCAGGACCACATACATAAAGCACAGTGGTACCCGCCTTTAACCAGGATGAGCGTAAGTCCAATATCACCCTCAGATCTATAACGAGGGCATCCAGGGCCACAGGAGACCCTGCCTCACAGAGAAAATAGGGAACATACATACGCTTACTAAAGACTTCAGGTAGACAGACAGGTTGTCACATCTCTGAATGATAACCAGCCACTTAGGTGACAGAGGAGTGATGCTAGGATGGCCCTGGGGGGGGCGGGGTTTCTCCTTGCAAACCCTTAGGCTCTAGCATACGGGCTTAAGCATGGTTGTCTCCCGAGAGGAGACGATGTAACCTCAGCAATAATGTTTGACTCAGTTTCCCTGAGTCAGTGACAAAGCCCTCCATCCCACCCAAACTCCAAAGACTCTGCTCACGTTGTCTTGCAAAGAAACTTGCACTCCTGTGTGTTAGCTTTTTCTTTTTTTTTTAAGTCCTATGGGGCACTTTCACCTTTATAGGTTTTGAATTCCTGGAATATCCTGAGGATGGGCAGCATACGCACATGTGTGTACACACATGGGCACACACACAGTAGCCTTCCCTTTGCAGGGGGGTGGAGGTGGGTGGTTGGGAAGATCTCCACTTTCTCCTTACTTAAGTTTATGATTTATCCATTTGCTTGCAATCTTTTTTATGAGGTTTTCATTTAGCCTGTTATCTTCTTTTTTTTTGGTCCTGATGGTATTTACATTGGGCATTTTCTTTTTCTTTGTCTTATTCCTTTCATTTTAAGGTGGCTACCTTCAACAGAGAAGACATGAGGAATGAATGTGCCCAACGTAACATGCTTAACACATGTCTTCTGCGGTCATTCAATCAGTAACACCACATTTATGTTTTCCTTAACAGTGAGCAAAATATTTACCATTAACTCTGCTTCCCCCGTATGAGTAAACTGTTTTATTGGTCCATACAAGGAACTGTCACTTAATAATAAAAGTGAGAGAGTGCCGCTGCTCGAAACCACAAGTAAACAACCAGATGTCACAGAAGGATTAATTGTGTATATGTGTACACCAGGCTAAATTAATTCCATTTTATTTAGTTCACAGAGCCACAGGCAGAGAACATCACACAGAGTATCTTGGTCTCACTGGTCCCTGTGGAATTTGGCAGTTATGCTCCTATAGGCAAGTGTGCTCACACCCCTGCTCTCTGTGTGCACACTGACACTGAGCTTAGAGATTCTTATCATCACAGAGGCACTACTGAGTGGGACGGTCAAGCCTTACGCCACACAAGAAAGGGGCAGGAGCATGTTAGACTAGAGATAAGAAGAGCCATGAATGGAGGCACATGCCTGTAGTGCAGCACTGAGAAGCCGCTGATGAGAGCTAGGCCTACAGAGGGAGAGCCTGTCCCAACAAATAAGCAAGAACAAATGACAAATGATGGACAAAAGGGTCTATTTAAAACAAAACAAGACAACAAAAACAAACAGCAAAAAAACCCAACAGCCTATTGGGTGTTTCCTCCCCACCATGGGGAGTTAAGTTCTAGCAATGACAACCATAGAGCTCATCTTCCTGGAAAGGGAGCTCGCCAGAATGAGCTGCCGCCCCAGATGTGCTTCATGGAGAGACACAAGGATCACTTTCAGGGATTCTTTTTGTTTGTTTGTTTGTTCTTACAGAGGAAAATGCCTCTTCTGACAATAACAATTGTGCACAGGCATTAATGATAAATGAAAAGTGTTATATATCATATTATATCATATAAAGCATATCAAACTGGCTTCTAATTCTTTGCAAATTGTCTTTGATAACTACATGGTGTGGTGAGTAAGAAAAAAAGACAGATTCATTCAGCGTACTTTCTATGTGCCCAAATCTGTAAGCATTTTTTTTTTTTTTTTTTTTTTTGGGAATAATTCTACCATCTATTCTAGGCCAGTGTCATGTGTGGGTTTACAAAGAAAAAAGTGACCAAATTCAAAAAATTCTCCCTCCCTCCCCCCCCCTTTCTCTCTCTCTCTCTCTCTTCAGACATACACATATATGTGTATTTATATGTATTCATTTTGGCTATTCTACATTATATTTCTTTGCTATAAAAATTTAAATTGCTCAAACACAATAAAACTGACAGCTCACAAATAAATACCAAATTTATCCTTTGCTGTATGGTACCTGAAGTGTGACTTCCATTCTATCTTACTCTACAGAGCACTCTATCTTCCGGCTGAAGCTACCCACAAGGAAATGAGACAGCCAGGCAGGTGGTATTAAGGCTAGGAAGGTGTTTGTATTTATAATTGCCTTCTCTTTTCATGTTTTGAACTTAGTACTTAAGCAACTTTCATCCAAAGAGAGAAGAGGCCCTGTTGGTTACAACACGGCTTCGTTGTTTTGTTCACCAAATGAAGAGTCCTGAACCTCTGGCCTTCAGAAGCCATCAGAGAAACTTGAGTAAGGAAAAGAAGAGGCGAAAGTGACTAGACCAGAATAGAAGCGCGTGTTGAATCTTGCCTCCCCAGTCGTGGAAAGCTAACTGGCTGGGACTTTGTTTTGTCTGTCTTGGCAGAACAAGCCTCCCTTGGCATAGAGATGCTTCCTGGTAGAAACTGTCTCAGTGCCTCGCAGTGGGGAGGAGTCGGCAGGGGTTCTGGTAGGACAAACTCAAGGCAATGGAAGAAGATTTTAGGGTCTTCAAGAAAGACCACTGGGGAAAGACTGTCCAACAGGTCACTCCTTTCAAATCTAGAACTCTTATTTTGAAGGGAGAAAAAAAAAATCCCCAAGTTTAAGAGGTGAAAACAAACTTTAACAGATGGAAGGACAGGAAGGCTGTGTGATTATCTAGGAGAGGGTCATCTGTTCTTGTCTCTATCCACCCAACAAATGCATACTGAGGACTTCCCCTGTACCAAACACGGTCACGCAAGCGTGTCATAATGAATATAAAAATAGAAATGGTATCAGTTTGGGGAGGTTCCACTTTGAAGAGGAAAACAGAAACATTTAAAATCACAAATACAACTAGAAGAAACATGTTCTCAGACAGATACACTTCAGAATGTTAACGTGGCTGGGTATCATGGATCAGGCCTTTCTCCCAGCCTTCAAGAGGCAGAAGCAGACAGATCTCTGAGTTCTTGGCTAGCCTGGTCTACATATCCAAGACTATGTAGTGAGACCCTCTGTCAAACAAACAAACAAGCAAGCAAATCAACTAACTGATCAAACAAACAAAATCCGAAACAAGTGGAGCCTAAGCGGAGGCACAGGAAGAGCAGAGAACAGAGTGATCACGCTATACAGGTAAGGCAAACATGAAGAGACCAGGACGGAACAACACGCCTATCCCTGGATCCATAAAAGGACCCCAGAGACTGTCCAGCTTGAAGAAAGGTTGCTAAGCCCTGTGCATCTAGACAAAAATTCCACTTTTGACCGAATGAGCCACATAAAGAACTGAAAGCTCTTAAAAGCCATGACGATGATGAATACGTATTTCAAACTCAGCCGTTCTAAGCAGAGAACTGAAAACCCATTAAGTCTGTATTCTGGGGACAGGCTAGTTAATGAGTAAACATGACCGTAAACTCACAATGTGACACAGATACATCTCCTTGCATAGCGAATTCGCTTATGTTCAAAACTGTATACAGACACTTTAAAGTCCAATAAAAGAATACCACGTAAGGTATTAAGATGCTTATGTGTTTATTTTGTGGGACTTTCACTCCATGAACCAACAGTGTCTGGTTTCCATGCATGGGAGAAGGATAGGGTCTCTAAAGCAAGACTCTTTGCATGCTAGAAGACACTAGTCCATTCATCCATCACCAGGACAGCATGTGCTTGGAGAAGAATTTTGCAGTTAAGTCGGTCAAATTCCATCGTCTCCTCCACAGCCAGATGTGGGCAGGCATCGGGGATGGTTTGTGCCCACTTAACCAAACAAAGCTTGTTGATTCCCCTTAGAGACCTATGTTTTACTTTTGGCTAAAGTTGACCCTCAAGTTTCTTAATTAATATGACAAACTGGTGATCTCTTTTCAAATATTGACTTATAAAGGTTCTGGTTAGGACAAGTATTTGTGCCTTTACCACCTAGTTATAAAATTATTCAGGTACCTTACTACTTGAATTTTTCATAAGGCTTGTCTTCCCATATGCAACTTGATTTCTGAGCTACAAACCTACTAAAATCACCGATACTGTATCTAAATGCTACACATTAAGCATGATGACGTCTTCACATACAGTCAGTATCTCACAACCCAGCAAGTTTACCTTCAGTGAATCCCAACTAATCCAAGGGTCTGGTTTTGGAATGCATGAGAACTGTGTTATTAATATGGGTTGTAGTCACTAACAGAACACATATTTATTTCTCCAGACGTAAGATAGGGTGTGACATCTCAGCAAAAACATCAAAGGTGGAAATACTTTGAATTAAAATGCATTTAATAGCAAACATAAACTAATGGCCATCCAAGCTTAGTTTGAGCCTACCTTAAACACGGTCAAACGTATATTCACCTATAGACAGACAAAACCATTCCCAGAAAGCCCATTTTATAACTAGGTGGCATCTCATGTAACTTACTGTATGTACTGAAAGCAGGAAGTTGGGTCTTTGTAGCGGTATGCTCTTAAAACACTGTTTAGCCTAAATACTGAGTTGGAACTCTATAAATTGATTATTTTGTTCCTCCCCGTGCAGAGCCCAGAAGCCAACACTTGTGCCACTCTCAGAGATAAACAACCTCCTTATGTGGCTCTAACATACCCCGGGACTCAGAATACAGAATGGCCATAGGATCTGTGGATGGCAGGTATGTCACAACTGTTGGTTTGCAAAGCCACATATGACACTTGATTTTGAGGTATAGTCATACAGAGAGACAGACAGACAAGACACACACACACACACACACACACACACACACACACATTGGGGGGTGGGCAGGTTCTATACTCTATCCTGTAATTCTGCTGCTTACAAAAAAAAGTTAAGAGCTTGTCCAAACCAGCCAATAAGGAGTTCATCCTATCAAGTAATCCACATTTTGTCCCTGGGATTAACGTCCTGTCTAGGTAGCAGTCTCTGCATCTGAAGCCTGGGATACCTATAATCCTGCAGCCATCGCCTCTCTCCGATGGGTTTTACCAGGTATTCTTTCCACTGTTCAGAGCCCCGTAGAGCACACATCAAACCCTCTTTTTCTTTGCTCTCGGTCACTTAGCAGAGGACTGACTTTGTTATTGGGGTCAAAATTCATCATATAAGCACAAATTTAGGCTATAAATGTTGAGTTATTACTGTCTTGTGCTTTGTGTTTTGTTTTGGGGTTTTTTGTTTGTTTGTTTTGTTTTCTTTTGTTTTGACCATTGACAGTAAGCTCGAGTTTTACTGTTAATTCACTCTGAATATAAAATGCACTATCTCTCGCACATCTACTGCTGCCAAGCTACGTTTTAATTTCCACCTCTCTCTTGTGACCCTCATGTTCAAGAATCTACATTGGCCCCCTGCCCTAGGCCTGTGGCCCTGAGCTAAGCCCCCAGCGCACTGTAACTGCTGCAGCTGTGGCTACTGGAGCTCCTTGGGCCCTTTCAAGTGTGGAGTGCCATTTGATCCTCTGCTGGAACAGAGGAGATAGATGGTTAGGCATCTCTGACCATTGGTACAGATAAACCAAGGAGAATTAATTAAGTCTGCCTAAGATCAGACACGCCACTCCTGTGAGCCAGATCCAGGCCTGTGTCCCCAAGCGCAGCCCTAGTCTCTCCTACTCCAGAGGGCTCCAGGTGCCTCTGACATACTCAGATGCTTCAGGAACGCTTTCTACACAAATGGAACCAACCTGCGTTGCTATGACATGTGGCCAGTGCTACTATAGGCTACACACCCTAAACCTGTAAGAGTTTCAAAACTGAAATTTAAAAAAAAAAAAAAAAAAAAGTCTCTGTGGTAGATAGCGTCAGTCAACCACAGGTGCCCAGGAGGTTAGTGAAGAACAAACATCTCCTAAGAGGAAGACCGCCTGAGAGGATGTCTGCAGACAGGGTTAACTGAGGAGGAGAACTTGGCCACGTATGAAAGCAGTACCATGTCACGTGGAACAAAACGGAAACTGCTTGATGCTCCACCAGGCTCTCCCTGACATGATGGGCTCAAACCCCAAAATCTGAATCAGAGGTGACCTTTCTTCCTTCCTTGCTTCTGGGTAGTCTGTTACAGGGACAAAAGAGACTGGCTACCGCCATTCAAGGCAAAAGTCCCTGCCCCTCACATCAAGGACCCACACTCCTGCCACACAGCGCTAGCTTTTGCAGTGTCTCCGTGGCCTACGACCTCACACCAAGGGAAGAGTGTGCCTCCAACACACCTCAGGTACAACAAGCCATCGAAGATGCGATGGACCCCCACATTGCCCACAGTAGGTTAAGAGGCCAGCAGTGGGGAGACGCATGCACCATCAGTCATCCTTAAACACAGCTGAGGACTTTGTACAGCGTCTCTCTCCCTCACCTTGGGAATCCAATATGGCTAGGTTTTTTTCAGAGCAAGACAGTTGGGGGGATGGTCTGATGTATTTTGATGCTAATTATTGCTTGCTGTCTGTGTGACCCACCTTTTGCTTAATAAAAAGCCATCCCACCTGGGCAGGGCAGAGGAGATAGGTGGGGCTAGGAAAGGAAGGAATTCTGGGAAGTAGAAGGACTGCCAGGAGGTGGAAGGAGGGAGATCTGAGGAGAAGAGAGGAAGGCTGCCATGGGTTAAATGGAGGAGAAGCACATGGCCGGCGGCGTGGGTGGAGAATCCGGCCCAGATGAAGAACATGAGCAAGTATTTGGGATTATGGATGGGAGGTAGCTTGAAAGAAGTTATTGGAAGCAGATGGCATGGGATTGAGGCGGGGATCCCGTGCCTGAAGCCCTGCTATGGGAAGTAGTTGAGAGGATTGATATCTGCCCTGCCCCAGGTTAACTAAGGCTATTTTAAAATATAACAAGTGTCTGTGTCTTGATTGCTGGCTAGCCAGGCCTACAGATAATATAGATAATACAGATACTTTTATAAAACAATACAAGACAGCTCAGTTTTGTGGTGTGTGTGTGTGTGTGTGTGTGTGTGTGTGTGTGTGTGTGTGTTGCCCAACACCAACACTCTGGGTGACTGACAAAGGCAAAAAGAGAAGGAGACCCTGGAGTCCCCTCTTGCTGCTTACTCTGTGACAGGCTCTCACTTTAGAGTCATATAATGAATCCTGAGCTACTTAAATTGATTCTCTTATTCTTTTTAATTTGGTCTTTTTAATTAGTGCTATTGCTGTTAGTATAATTTACTATTATTACTTTACCAAGTGTGCACAGTTGAACACTATAAATATTTAGCCACAGGTTTAGACTATGTGTATACAAGATCTGTCTGAATTACTCTAGTGCACATGGCTTTCTGTAAATAGTCCCTAATTCATACGTTAATTAAGCTAACCATAGACTATATACCGAGCCACAGAAGTCTCCAAATATAGAGCAGAGCCGTAGAAACGAGGTGATTTGATCACTGGGTGACAGCTGGGTATAAGAGGCAAGGTGCGTGAGGCAGAGCAGGCCGAGATGAGCTCCAGACTCTAGCTAGCATGGACTATGAGGCCCTCGCTGAACCTCACCTGCTCAGTGAACCCTGCTCTCTCTGCACGCCCCCCCCCCCACACACACACTCCTTTACATTTTTTAATGTTTATTGTGGTGAGAGGTGCCACAGCGAGTAACAGTGCACTTACGGAAGCCATAGGATGATTTGTGGCCATCGGTTCTCTCTCTACCACATGGGTTGTGGGAAATGAACTCAAGTCCTCAGGCTTGGCAGCGAACGCCCC
Organism: Acomys percivali; assembly: GCA_907169655.1. Classification (NCBI taxonomy): domain Eukaryota; kingdom Metazoa; phylum Chordata; class Mammalia; order Rodentia; family Muridae; genus Acomys; species Acomys percivali. The sequence goes on from OU015756.1 coordinate 8,673,094, forward strand.
TGAGCAACCTCACTGACCTTCTTTGACCATGCCCACCCCTCAGACCTTCTTCCCTACTTTATTTTTCTCTCCAGGATCTGCCCCCCTCCTCCCCATCCCCTCATCCCCCTGCCCCCCACTTGGACAACTCTTACGGTATTGCCCTTTCCTGCTTCCATGAGAAGGTGAGACATTCCTGCTTTGTGGCAAGGATTTCTGTCTGTTTTGCTCATTGCTGACCTTTGGCCCTTAGATAGAACTATAACTTGACACATAGTAGGACTCTGTCAATATTGGCCTTTCCTGACCACATCAAAGGTCAGCTGCCTGGGCTCAATGGTCACACCTTTATCAGGAGCAAAGCCACCTTTGTCTTTGAAGTTGGTTTACCTATCGGTCCCCCCCGCCTTGCTAGAATGAGGTTCCATCAGAGGCAGTTTGTGGCCTCTTCCATGAAACAGACTCTCACATATAACATGTATTCACCACATTCTAGGTGAACGAATCATCTCGCTCCCCATAGCCCTTCACCTGGTGTGGACTAGATAGATGGCTTTCCTTGCTGACTCTCCGCAAATCCTCACAATGACTCTGGAAGACAGGCACAGCTCTAGTTCTCATTTTCAAGAAGAGAACCCACACAGAAAGATGCACTGGGGGCGGGGCCTCCTGTTGTGGGTAGGGGGCAGTAATGAATCCAGGACCACTTGATTTGAGCTTTGTTTTTTATTTTTTATTTTTTCCTCAGTGAGGCTGAGGATGCCTTGCATACCCACACAGCCAGCCAACACTCTACTGCTGGCCTATACACTCAGCCTTGAGCTTTGCTTTTAACAACCTTTCTCATGGCATGGCCGTCCACAGACCAGGGCAGTCACCACCCTTCTATTCTGCAGAAGGGGTAGCTGTCGCCCATCTCCAAGCCACTCTCTACACTGATGCTAGACTGATGTTTTCAAATATTACATTTGGTCATCATACTTTTACAGAGCTCTTTGATGGCTTTTTACTGAAGCTCATGTTTTGAAGCAAAGTTAGGCAGTAGCTATAAAAACACTGCTGGGAGGTGGGTCAGTCCATAAAGTGCTAGACGGGAAGACTTTGAGGCTTTCTAGCCAGCCTGTCTAGCTAAATTAGCGAACTCTATGCTCACAGACAGATTCCATCTCAGATAATGATGATGATGATGATGATGGAGTTGAGAAAGACACCCAACATTGCCCTCTGGCTTCCACATGCACCTGCACATAAGAACTTGTAAAAAGGTGACTATGTCATCTTGACTGTGATACTGACCTGACTGTTATTTCAGAAATATTTATGTCAGAATTGATCAGAACCCAGAGGACAGATGTGTTACAACAGACACTCCTGGTCTTGCCCCAACCCACCAATTGGGACTCCTAGGAATGAAGTCACAGCACGTTCATTTTAACTCCAGGGCCACCTCTGACAACTGCTTGACTTAATCCTTTTCATCTCTAGGACACCTGGCAAATATCTCCAGGTCTGGCAGTACCATTTAAAACTACCAGTATCAAGACCAAGACCTGTGCAGCTTTATTTATCCACCATGCTTCACAAACCAAAGTTCCCTAACTCACGCTGCAGATTTCAAATGCGCTTGGGACATGGCTAAGTCATGCCATAAAGCAGAGGCAAGACGTGGCCAGGACTTTTACTTTGAGATGGATGATTCCATTTCTAAAAACAAAACAAAACCAACCTAGCCACAGCTACACAATGATTGAAGAGAGAGA
>OU015756.1:8674842-8695397 GCA_907169655.1 Acomys percivali
AGAGAGAGAGAGAGAGAGAGAGAGAGAGAGAGAGAGAGAGAGAGAGACTGACTGGAGACAGAACTCACAGGTTAAGAGCACTGGCTGCTCTTCCAAAGGTCCTGAGTTCAATTCCCAGCACCTACATGGTTGCTCATAGCCATCTATGGTGAGTCTGGTACCCTCTTCTGGTGTGCAAATATTATATGCAGGCAGACTACTATATACATAATGAATAAATAAATCCTTTTTTTAAAGGCGCGCACACACACACTATACCCTTGCACCAGCAGCACGTCAGTGAGCTCTGAGTGACCTATTCAGGTCTTTCACATACTAAAAGATCCGCTGTCATGTCTGAGATAAACACTGTGAAGAGGATGTTCAGGTCTCTCCAGCCAGCACGCCAGGCCACTTATGTTTTACCAGGCTTCAGAAGAGCCTGTCTGTATTCATCTTTGGACACAGAATGCCATTTGGCCCAGCTCTTGCCTTCTACAACTACAGCCAGCCATCTCTGAAGCTACTCCAACTGGGCAGGCCCCACGGCACAGAATGACAGCATGAAGCTGGTGTGTTAAATCTGTGTTCTTACAACGCATTCTAAACACAGTGGATATATATGTGTGTATATATATCACAGATATGATTTTATAGATTGTGAGATCCTTAAATATGTCTTAGCAAGACTCTAACGAAGTTTTTGTTTGTTTGTTTTATATCACATAAATAGCCCTGGGGGGGGTGGGGGGGTGGGGGGGATGTTTTCTTCCAAACAATTTAGAATTTAAAAAAAAAAGCAAAAATCCCTGGTAACAAATGTCAAACAATTTTAGAACGCATTTTAGATATCATGTGAAGGAGTTATCAAAACTGAGTTACTTCCTGTGGTTTAAGACATTCTTTTAAATTTCAGAGATGTATTTAAAAATGCTGATTTGTAGTGGAGATTTCTTTCAAGGGCTTCTCTACAAAGGAAAACGTTCTCGCTACACACTATGATACAGAAGACACAGATGCTTTAGAAATGACTACATACTGCAACACTCAGAAGGGCCCTCAGGAGAAAATAAAACCTTTGTAGAAAGAAACTGCCAGAGAGGTAAAATGTTCAAGACCATCCATGGACATAAAAACTATTTTTCACCCTCCTCCATATTGCATAGCAGGCTCCTCACATAAACCACCACCCACAGGGGTTTCCTAAGCAATTACTGGGCCTCTCGTTATGTGAGAAGAACAAAACAGCGACCGCCCAGATGTACTATGATGGATGAAAGGGAAAGGAAGTGAGATTATTGAGGCTAATTTGACCCACAGCCTCACTACAGCCAAACACATACTGACACAGCATGTGCAAGACTCATAACGTCTCCTGTGTTGTTCCAGCCTTTAGCTTTCTAGCTACAAGTGATAGCATTCAGAGGTGTGACCACAGCTATTTAGTTCCAAAGGGAATTTCATAACTTCCTTGCGCTGCACACTCTCAGGCTTTCGACTCTACTCCAGGCCAAACTCTAGGCTACTACCCCACCCTACCCAGAGCGAAAACCACAGTGCAGACCCACAGCCGCCAGGGTTCCAGGCTCTTAAGCATGTTGATAGAATCTGCCAAAACACAGGACAAAGACGACAGGATAAAGAGAGGTTTTAAAGAGCCCTCTTGGTCAGTCAAAAATAACTCTCGATGCTGCAAGACGCCTTCCACCCAGATGCCAATAAAACATGAAGAAAATAGGTATTAATACTAATATAAAAACTTTTTTAAAAAAAATTCAGTGTTTATTTGACAAATACCAAGAGCCTTTTCTTTCATTCGCCTCTGGTTTTGATCTGTGGAGAAATGACATCCTATCAAATGCCACTTAGTTCTTATTCAGACAGAAGAAAGCAGACACAGCGGCTGCAGGGTGACTCGGCTGACCTGGGCCTTCAGTAAAAACAAACCACTATAAATCACCAGATGTAAGCAATTGGAGAGTGATCACTTTAATTAATTGACCAGCTTGCCTGAAATTTACTGTGTAACTTCAACCCTCCCAACACCCTTACTAAAAGAAAGAAAGAAAGAAAGAAAGAAAGAAAGAAAGAAAGAAAGAATGGTGGGACTTTATCAAGTTGTTCAAAGAACATGTTTTAACTTTAGAGACAAGTAAAAAATTTAATTACTCAAGATCAAAATGGGAAATGGCTTAACTTTAGAAATTAATCCTGAAGTATATGAAATGCTACTTTTAAATACTGCAAGGACAAGATGGTCCAAAAACTGATCTCAAATACACGAATATAAACATTATCTGCACTGAAAATACAGGAAAACTGACACAGTTTTAATTGTATCCAAAAACTTTACAGACTAACATTTTGACTTCACTTACTGCTTCAGTTACCTACGCAAACATTTTCAGTTGGAGTTTCTAGCTCTGATTCCCATACCAGGAGCTGTACGTACAAGGGAGATAGCTCACATGAAAGGCAGACACGGCTGTTGATCAGACCCTATTCAATTCCCAGCACCTGCATCCAGCAGCTGATGACTGCTCCTCAGGATCCAGTGCCCTCTTCTGGATGCTAAGGGCACCTGTACTCACTCACATGCGCACAAATCCGCATATACACATAGCTAAAACTCAAGACCATGCCTCAGTGGCAAACTGCCAGCTCCCATTAACCTCACACGTAAGTCTGATCATTTTCTATGAACACTGCCATAATATTAGCACCGCCCACAGTTCCCATGACAACCACTGGGCAATGCCAGAATTTAAAGTTCTGGTCTACAGAATATAACCAAAAGCTCAAAGTCGTTTCTTTGGATCCTGGATGCCAAGGTAGCAAAGACAGCGGAGTATAAAGCACGCTTGTTGTAGGATGTTTGAGGGAGTTGTAGTTTAATAGACTGCCTAGGAAGCAAGCTCTGGGTTCCATCCCCAGCACCAAAATACACACACACACACACACACACACACACACACACACACACACACGAGACATAGAAGTGAAAGCAAGTTAATCTATCTCGAGATTAGGCCTCTTGGCCTTCTTTATTACACCATGGGAAGGATATTCATTTAAGAACTGCATGCTAGTCCATACAGACCAGTGATTCTCAACCTTCCTAAAGTTGCAACCCTTTAATACAGTTCCTCATGTTGTGGTGACCCCAAGCCATAAAATTATCTCATTGCTACTTTGTAACTGTAATTTTGCTACTGTTATGAATCGAAAGTAATTATCTGACATGTGACACACACACACACACACACACACACACACACACACACACACACCCGCCCCGCAAAGGGTTCGAGACCCACAAGTTGAGAACCTGGATACTGCTAGCACCTCTCACTCCTAGGAACATACGTGGAACCGATGCTGATATTCACTTACAAGGAGAGTTGTCTAATACTTGCAGAGACTGGCCCCAGGTTTGGAATGGTCTCCAATTCATTGTTGTTCAGCTTCCTGTGAATGCCAAAAGGAACAGAAAAGGCTATTTAGGCCATCTGAAATCCGAAGACACGAAAACACTATGCATTATTTAAAGACATCACTCAAGTTAAAAGTCTGAAGTTCTTATAATCCAAAAGTTTATCCTGGAAAATGGTCCAAGGGGGACAAATTTTATGCAACCCTCCAAAGGGAAATAAGTAGGACTCACACTTCTCGGAGGCTTCGAAGGTGGCTCAGAGAACTTGTCTGGATAAAAGATAATCTGTTGTGACTAAGGTCCCTGTAAGAAAACCAAAGTAATGTTACAAGTAGTTTCTTAAATGTCACTAATATTACTTAATGACTTACTAGGTAGAGCAGGGGGTTTGAATTCTCTCTCTCTCTCTCTCTCTCTCTCTCTCTCTCTCTCTCTCTCTCTCTCTCTCTCAACACCAGTGACAAGCAAAGAAATAATTGGACCATTCTGTCCAAAAATTAAATGGCAACCAAATGCCAAACTCACAACGACAAACTGAGGACAAAGTTGGTTTAAGAGGCTGGCAGACTCAAATACTTGAAGCCCACAAGCATTTTAAGAGATGTTTTTTGGCACATGGTGAACAGATCTTTGTGAACTGTAGTTTGCTTCACCCCTTCATCTCTCCACTCCCAACTTGATACAATGACATCATAGACTATGAAAAGTGTCTAATTAGGCAGGTCACTGAAACAAGGACTCCGAAGAAACAGTTTATTATCACAAAATTAAGTACCAATGTCCTTATTGTGCAAAGAGGACAGGGGTGGACATCCATGGGTATTTATTTATTAAAAGGCTAGATTCCTAGTATGGTGTGTGTGTGTATGTGTGTGTGTGTGTGTGTGTGTGTGTGTGTGTGTGCGCGTCTGCAAACACATCCCTGAATGTACAGATTCAAAAGGATACTTGACAGCCTGAATCTTCTCTCTCAAAAACTCCTTGAATTTCAATATCCAGTAATGTAGCACACCATTTAAACCACACCGACCTTCTAAAAATGCAGGTCAAATGCTACGAGCACCCTGTGAACAGATTTTAGACACTAAAAGAAATGTGCTCTTTACTCAAAGGCTCAGTCACAGGTTGTTAACAATTCCCACAGACATCAAAGTGCTAAAAGTAACAAACCCTGGTGGATACAGTGTCCTGGGCTAAGAAGTCTACCCAGCATCAAGATTTGAAATGAGGAACAACAACAACAACAAAAAAATCCAACAACTGTTTCAACACCCTGCCTACATGCAGCCAAACTAGTATAATTGAGATGAAATGGGCAAAATCGCCACCAGTAACCAGGCTCAAGCACAGGGTAGCTGGAAGCGCCCCTCTGCAAGAGGCAAGCTGATCCCTAAGTTAATTTTTCAGTGTTTAAAAGGAAGGTTTTTAAGTAACCTATGTCAGCTGCTGACAAGCATCAGCCATGTTATACACAGCAGAATGTGCTCCCCCCTAACAACAGAAATCACACCCAGAGAAAGTGTTGCTTCTTGCCTAACTGGCAATTCAAAATTAAAGATACTGTCAGTCTCTGAGCTTTAAGCTCCGGTGTCCGAATTTCACCTTAAAACAAAATTAAAAAGGACTTTCAAAGATTTTATTCAAGCTCTGTTTACCTAAAGACCTACCAGACAGTAACAGACACGAGTAGGTTTGTCCTGGTAGAGTTATAACATGAAGGTGGTGGGGGGGGGGGGGGGAGATCTGGCTCAGTTTAAACTATAAAAATCCTGCAATTACAACCACTGCTGTGCACGCTCACCACGCTGGCTGGAGCCAGACACTTTCCCTCACAGGCCAGCCCAAGTCCATCTGGAGTTCATCAAGGAAGCTGTGAGCCCAACAACTCACGTTAGCAGGCGAACTAAACCTGTGTGCTTTAGCACCCCCAGACAGTCACAGATTGCCCTTAAAACATAACCAAAAGGGAATCCTCCACCTGGGACTTTAGCCTCACTCCACAGACAGCCATTTGGACCTACTTAACTGAAGAATGCTGAGCCTGCCTCCAGCCCACCATTGTTTCCTGTGTTTGAAAGCACTGGGGGGGGGGGGGGGTAGGCAATCTGGTATTTACATTTAATGCAGTCTATTTTCTTTTAAATTAAAAGAAAGAAAAGAAAAGCTAAGAACTGCTCTTTGCTCACTGGAAGGATTATTTCACTGGGAGATCTTGGGAGAAATGAGATTTGAGTGCTCCAAGTTTTCCACCAGTAATGGGATGAGATTCCCCCAACAAAAGACGTTAAACCGGGACTGGGCCTTCAGCCCAGTGCACATTCAGGGGACACTGGTTTCATGTCCTCCAGCAGGAGCTGGCAGCCATACATATTTCAGTTGTTACAAATGCTTCCATCCTGAGCTTTGTATACTATTAAAACCACATTATATGTGGGAAGGGAAAAACAAAACGAAACACTTTTTACTTCTGAAGTGACTTTGACTGCTAAATACTTAAAGCCATGGGACTTTTAAATGTTCCTGCATCTTCCTTATATTGGCTTATAATGGCTGAGAGATACAGTGACATTGCTGCCATGAGCCCAGGACAGAAACCACTCCATAGGCAGGGCAGATTCATCATTATCTGAAGGTCCATGAAAGAATAGCTTCCCCCAGGAAACTGTTTTAAAAGACTCGGTGTGATTAGGTGGACAGATGGGAAAGGTGGTGAGGTGCTAACTATTTATCCAGAAAGCCACCCGGCAAAGGCATGGGGGAAAAAAAAAATCAAGCCCCCTGTATATGGTAGAGTCACCCTGAGTATTATCAAGCCAATGAGCATATGTGAAAATTATCGAATTTTTACCACATTTGGTTCTGGCCATCATTTTCTTCTTTTTAAGCATTTGGAAATCTGACTTCCATCTCAAATCTGAAAATACACAATACGGCCTAGCTTCTTAATCAATCCCATGGGGGCCTGCCAAGCTGCTAACTCAGCAGAAATATGGAAAGCCGAAAAAACAAAAAAAAGGCAGGCTGTAGCTGTTTTAAAACCCTGACTCGTAAATCAGCCTGCTATGCCTGAGTTTTGGTCTGGAAAATATAGAGAAACAGCTGTGGAAACCATAAGGGTGATTGTTCCTTTCCCACCGCCCCACCCCCCACCCCCCCACCATAGTACTCTGTCCCCAAAGATTCACAACAGGCCAACACTAACACAGTCACACCAGCACAAGGCACCTCTCGGACTTTCGCCTCAGCCCTGTGAAGAGCAGCTCAAACACTTCTGTGATAAGATAAATCATCTGAAGTTCCAGCTAGAATTTAATAACACTTGAGGTTCCCGTAGGCATCAAACAACGCCCCCCCCACCTCTCTCCTGCTTTGCCTAACAAGCCCCCCTCCTTAGCTTCAGAGCTCTGGAGACAGGCACAGAGCTCTTTGAGTGAGCTTCCAGCAGTTACTTTTTTTTTTTTTTTTTTTTTTTAACAGCCACTTCCATTAAAGAACTGCAGGTTCCTTCTTAAAGCGGAAACAAGTATGGCGTTATTATTGTTTAGCCCGGCTATTTAGCTTTCCATACAAGGCGCTCCTGTGGCAATAAAGAAAAACTGGATAAACAGGGAGGGACACACACACACACACACACACACACACACACACAGGCAGCACCACTGACATTCCTAACTTGCAAATTCAACAAAGGAAACAAAAGACACACAGCATATTTTCCTCAACTTTCTCATTAAACTATCCCAAAGACAAACTTTAGCTCTGCTTAATGAGTCAAGGAGAGGAGAGCTGCGGTGAACGCCACACATTTTCTGCTCAGCCCCTGATCTTGGAGGCATCTACTTAAGAGCTTTTGTAATTATGTAAAGGTTTAACTAGCAGCAACTCACACCTCCTGTTGCAGTACCTCAAATAACAGGGGGTGGGGAACGCAATTGCATGTTTTTTTTTTCTTTCTTTCTTTCTTTTTTTTTTCTTTTTTTCTTCTCTGAGGTGGAGAACAGGCCTCTAGAGCTTTGAGCACGAACAAAGGGAACATTGACAATAAAGAGCTTAAGACCACATGTTTTTGGTGACACCTACGAAGATGGTCAGAAGTCACACAATTCCAAAAATGGAGAGGCTGTTTGATGAGCGACCACAGCGGGGCTTCTGACAACCGGCCGGGCGCTTATTTATACAAGTGGGATATATTTTCACATCCGTCTAAGGAATGTAGACTTGTATTGAGACAATTTACTCCTGGCGGAAATGTAATTAAGGACTGTGCTAACCAAATAAACTGTAATTTGTTTTTAGTGTGCCACCAAATTATCTGCAAAACAAAATCCTAATTAAGTCAGCTCCCTTTAAGAAAGTTTAAATAGGCATTGAATTCCCCCTTTTGATTCGACGTAACCTCTGATCAAGGTCCACACAGTTTTCTGAGCTCCATCTAAGATCCGTGGGTCTTGACAATAGCACGATACTGTGCTCTGACAGCGTTCAACGAGCCACCTGTCACTGAGAAACTGCCACATAAAGTTAGCCTTACTAAGCGTTTAAAGGCACTCCAGGGGAACACAGTCTTGGTTTTCTCTCCCATCCCTATTATTATCCATAGGCGTTCACCTCTAGGCACTCACATGTTCAGTTCCATATGTTGTCAATGGAGCCATTCTGCTTTCACGGATGCAGCAGCGTGACCCCCCGCCCCCCAGGAGGCAATTGAACGGAATTAGCCACAACTAATTGAAAGTCTTGCTTTAGGCTCAAGTCTTTATCTCCCCCTTCGCGAGTAATAAAAGCTGCTACATCAGGCATTCCATAAGCAGCCATTAAATATCAATCCAATTCTCGTTAATTCTATTTCCTTATTAAACCGCCTTTCAAAACGAGCGTGTTGTTTGGTGGTCAACAGTTTATAACTGATTAGGGAATTTAGGTTGGGATCCTGGTTCAAAAGGGTCACTTCTTAAGCCGCCTGGAAAAAGTTTCAGCCACTATTGTGAAGACCTATGATTGTTTAAGAGCTGAGAATTTCTGCTAGGCCCAAATTTAACGATCTTAAGTATGAAGTGCAATTTGATTTCTTTTAAACGGAACAACTAATTAAAACACACACACACACACACACACACACACACACACACAACATTTGCTCCTTTGTTTATGGCTTAGACACTCCTCCAATTTTCACAAAATTAGGGGTTGGGAAAGAATAAAGAGAGTTGACACTTGTAAGGACTCCCATTTCCAAGTAAATTATATTTTCTTCCGTGTTCTTCCACACAGTTGGCAGTGGCTTCGGGTTTTCAGACTCCCCAGCTAAAATTTGCCAAACAGCACCCAGCGCTGGGCACTACAGATCTCGGTTCTGAAAACCTACTTCCTCCTTCGCGTATCTGCCGGATCACCGTTCGCACCTAACCTCTCACCCGAACCAAGACGCATTACAAAGTGGCCCCGGGAAGGAGGCTGATAGTCCGCTAAAGTGAAATTAAGCACAGGGGCTGGGGGAGGGGGTTGTCGGTGCACTATAGCTTGAGCAAGGGGTTCTAAGTGAAAAGCGCGCATGCAATGGCCGTCTGGGGACAAGAAGAGACCATAACCACTGAGAAGCTACAGTTGGGCCAGATTCTACATAAACTAAGAAGAAAAGCTGCAAAGTCCAGAGTCTCACAGACCGTCTCCTGCGGCAAGCCAAGCGCCCACCTGAGGGAAGGTAGAGGGAGACAGAGTTGCCCCACAAGGCTCCACTTCTGGCCTGGGCGCCGTACACTGCGCCCTAAGCCCCGTGGGCGCTTCTCCTCGCGCACCCCTCGCCGGCCGTTCCCCTCCACCCCACCGGAATGATACTGATACTCACAGCCGTGCGACCCAGGCAGGGAGAGGATCGGGAAGGCGAACCAGCCGGCGGCGGCTGCAATCTAGCAGGTCCCCGAGGCAGTGGCAAGCGGCTGGGCACGGGCGCCGAGCAGCTTCCTCCGAGAGTTGCCCCGGCGCCCCGTGGCCTCCGCGCCCCGCCGGGTCCGCGCGCCCCAACCCCGCGCACAGCAGCAGCCCCAGCGCCGCCGCGGCCACTCGGAGCCCGGGAGCACCCATCGCCGCGCGCCCCGCCGCCTCCGGCTCGGCCTAGAGCTCCGCAGCCTCGCGTCCCACGACGAGCACGGACTCCCAAACGAGGCTAGACACGCCGATCTCGGCCGCGTGTTCCTCGCCGCTCAGTCCTGGCACCGAAGGCCTCGCATGCCCGCGCGCAGCGGGAGAGCCAGCAACTAGGGACGGCCAGCAGCGGCGCGAGCAGCCCAAGCGGCGTCCGCGAGCACGATCACCCGCAGAGAAACTTTTCCGCCTGCGGCCGGCGGCGGAGCGCGAAGTCCAGGCGCGATGGAGCGGCGAGGCGGAGCGCGGAGGCGGGCGCGCGCCCATTGGCCCGCCTGGCACCCGCGGCCACGTGACAATAACAAGGCTCCAGCCCGGGGACCGGCGCCCAGGAGAAAGTGGAGCTGAGATTGTAGGAAATTCCGAGTTACATTTTCCAGAGTCTGCAGCCAGAAGTCTCCGCTATGTCCTGGGAACCATAGATCAGATGGAAAGGAAGGGCAAGAGCAAGCCAGCGAAGGACTGAGCCGGCTGGTGCTCAAAGCCAGCCCAAAGTTACTGGGGGGTGGGGGGTGGGGGGTTGGGACGACGAAAATTTAGGGAGTACAGTTTTGGTAGTTTTGGTGTTCCGAGGCCTTTCGATTGCAAGCGAGGGAACTGTGTAGATTATTATTCGCGGATGAAACAGTGGCTTTGATGAAAAGTTTTAATATCCGTGCCAGTGGGGTTTCTTATGACTGTAAGTTGGATATATAATGTATATGGATGGTATATGTATATGATGTATTCGTATAGCCTGGAAGCCCAGCACTGGAAGACAGAGTGAGGTAGGCAGCTCTATGAGTTTCAGGACAGCATAGTGAGACTGTCTCAAATGTATGTATGCGTGTGTGTGTGTGTGTGTGTGTGTGTGTATGGAAGGATGGACAGACAGACATGACTTTTGAATATGGTAGCTTGGTTTTTACAGTGGGTGGAGTCAGAGGGAAACGATCTTTTAATAAACCCAGGTTGGCAATCAGATTCCAAGCAACAGCTAAGAGTAATAAAAGCAGTCAATAATACATAGTGAGACCTTGAAAGAAAACAGACAAACTCGCACGTACCTTGTTCTACCTTTTGAGTGCTTGAGGCTTTTGAGTAACTATAGATCTTGCCTGTCTGTGGGGGATACTGAGGGAGGAGATAGATTCAAGCTTCAAGACGACTCCCAGTGATGTCTGTCTGGACTTTCTCTGCAGGTAACCCCGGGCAGCAAGGTGTTGGAAATAGGGACCTCACAGATGCCCTGCTGACCCCGGGGAGTTGGGGGGGTGGGAATGGGCCCCGAAGAGATACATAGTACTTTGTGGGGTGGCATAAACTAATTTTTTAAGGCTGCATTTCTATAGGCCGCCCACGCATGTCTGTGGCTTGGGCTGCGTGACAAGCTAGACGGTGTGGAATGAGATAGCTGACGGACTTGAGACTTTAACCCCACGCTTAAGCGATTCCCATTGTAGCCAATCACCTGTGGAAGCGCTGCCATTCCTGGGGGAAAAGGGAGGCAGAGCCTACCTAGCTCAGGTAAGCTATCCCCTCCTTTCCTTTCAGTCTGCCAGTAGCTCCACCACGTTTTAGAACAATGGACAAGAGATAGTTATAATTATGGGCCTCGGTTTTTGAATTGTGATTCTTTAGTCAGGCTATGGATTTTTTTCAGGTGAGTCTTGCTCAGCTAATTCACATAAGGAAAACCAGGTTTGCTGCTCTGACTTTTTTTTTTTTTTTTTTTTAAGAAGAGAGAGGTTGGCACACACATTCCCATGATGTTATGTGACAGGAGTGAGTGCCCTGACTTGCTCCTGAGATGGCAGAGATGATCAGAAGTCGGCTGTCCTTTCGTCAACGCTGAGCTCTCTTTCGCCGTGTGCACTCAATTTCGCTTTCTTCATGAATTAAGTTTACACTTACGTGCTTATATTTACATCACCCTGACTTCCACTTGAGACCTTTCTCCTAAACACACACACACACACACACACACACACACACACAACTACCACCACCACCACATTCAAATATGATGTATCTAGAGTCATGTTTCAGCATCCTTGAACCTCATCATTTTCATCCTGTGTTCACTGTCTCCTCTGACATCGTGCAAACTCAGCCCTCACCACTCCTGCTTAGGTCACCCTCATCCTTCCTATCTGGTGCTCTAGGGCTCTCCTCACAGAGAGTGCTCCAGGAAGCTCACACCCAGGCCCATGATCCCTCAGCCCGCTTCCTCTCGTGGGTTGCATGGTCTTGGAAGTAGAGTTTGGAATTCTGCATTTGGCCCCTGATGACCTCTTTAATTCCCTGTACCCCACCCCACCCCATAACCTACAGACTCCCACAATTCACTGCAAAGTTGTGTGTTTTGCTCCTTCCACTTTCTGCTCCTTCGCTGTCCAGGTCATTTTGTTCCCCCTTCAGCCTGGTCCATTTGCACCCCTGCTTAGTGATTCCTCCTAAACGGGCTTCTCTAAGCCCCGCTTAACTCTCCCCAAAGTGCACTACTGGCTTGAGTTTCTTAATCAGCCAGTTTTTTGGTTTTTTGTTTTTTAAACCAGGCTTTCCTCTGTCAGGTCCTTGCGTAGTCCCTGTCACCCTCTGTCCTCTCTGTAATGCCTCCTGAGTGTGGCCTACGACGCCTCCACTGGATACCAGCAGCTCTTTACTCTTACAGTGTTGCCCCCCCCCCAATAGTTAGGGCCAATCCTCAGTAGGTCCAGGCCTACTGGTGTGTCTTTATAATGGCGCAATTAAATTAAGCATTGTTAACCAGATAAAGATGAGCATTTCGGGATGAGACACACTCATGAGAATCGGGAGTGTGGGAAACCGGTGCTGGAACAATCCAAACAAGTAAGGTTGGCAAGTGCAAGACGAGGGGTGCACACCTGATGAGGACCTTCCTGTTGCACCATCCCATGGCAGAAGGCATGCAAGAGAGGAAAAGGGAGAGAAGAGAGGATGTGGGAAAGGCAGTGTTCATCCTTTTTAATCGGGAACCTGCTGTGGCCCGAGTGTCATGGAGCAATTCATGAAGCCAGAGCCTGCCTTGCTGATGCCGTCCAAGTCAACAGCATTGGCTTTGGGGCTGAGCCCACTGGACATGAACACAGAGAGAGAGAGACACTCCACCTATGGGGAGGGCAATTCTGGATCTCTAGGAAAAGTCTCACACAGATTTGTTTCGTGGGCCTATATAAGATCCTGTTGTGCTTGGAAGCGGTCGGTGGGAACCCAGCAACGGCGGCGGCGGTGGCGGCGGCAGCAGCAGCAGCAGCGGTGGCGGCGGCGGCAGCATGAAAGTCACATGACCACTGAGAGTAGAAGACTTAGCAGGGAAAAGATTTGGAATGTTGCCCATGTCAGTATGCCCTTTAACCATACAGTCAGTACAAAGTGCAGCTATCCTACATAGAAATGTAAAGCAAGTGGTTTTCTTTTTACAAACTCCCTGATGCCTTCACCAAACAAAGACCAGAGAGAAGTTCTACTGGGTACATATCTGTCTAGGGTGACAAGGACCAAAGAATGATTTGAAGCTCCCTGTCGGCACCTTTATTTTAGTCTATTTTATTTGAGTTTCTTATACCTCTATCTACCTTCACCCTAATCCCTTTTAACACCCCAACACCAGGTAGGAGAGAAAGGTTAGTGGGGAGAAGGGGGCGGAGTTCCTGCTGGTTAGGGTCATCTGGTTCCTTGGGGCAAGTCCGATTTTCATTTCAGGATACCGCCAACTTCTTGTCAAACTCCATCTACAGCAACCAGGATTCACATGGGGGAAGCAGCAGCCACCTTCTTCTTTCGTGGAGTCACCAGTCTCTTTCCAGGCTCAGGCGTTTATTCCCTTTCCAGAGCCCTCAGAATTAAACTATCTTCCCCTGGCAAAGATCTCGCCCTTCTCAGAGACCGCATAAGGCAAATAGTCTGCTGCTGTGGACAATCTTAAGCAGACCCATATCCCACACCTGCGATTAAAACAAAAACTTATTTATATAACATAACTGAGTTTTTAAAGACACCAAAACTTCCACTCACGTTCCGCACAACTCTGTATGGATTCCTTTAGATTTTGTGGGAAATAAAACAGAAAGAGAAGTCCTGGGAAAGGGATAAAGAAATGCACCATATTTGATCTTTTTGTTTTTGTTTTTTAAAAATATGTTTGCCAATGTCCATGCTTAGAACATTTGTCCCTAACATGATAAGGGTGAAAGGGAACCCCAAGAAGCAGTTATGTCACAGAGGCTTGGCTTTTCTAAAGGGGCTGGCAGTGCTGCCACCACAGTGCAATGCATTTCCTGCTCTGGTAAAGTTGAGTTTGGCCCCCCTTTCTCTCTCTTCCTCTCCTGTGCTCTTTCCTTTCTGCCTTCTGCTATGGGGTGAGTGATACAACAGAAAGTCCCTCCAGATGCGGGTGCCTTGACCTTGGCTTTCTAGCCTCAAGCACCGTAAGAGATACATCTTTTGTTCTTTATAAATTACTAAATCAACCAGGGGTGGTGGCACACACCTTTAATCCCAGCACTCGGGAGGCAGTGGCAGGTGGATCCCTGTGAGTTCATGGACAGCCTAGTCTACAAAGTGAGTCTAGGACAACCAAGGATACACAGAGAAACCCTCTCTTGAAAAAGCAAAAAAAGGAAAATAATAAATAAATAAACAAATAAACTACTAAGTCTTGGGTATTCTGTTACAGTGGCAAACAAAACAAAACAAACAAACAAAACTAAGAATTCTGTCAATTTCCCAGAATTTGTTAGTAAACCACAGAGATTCCTGAAACAGGCTTAGTGAATTGCTTCCTTTCTTCTCAAGTTAATACTCTCTGATCTGTGCATACCACACCTGTGGCTGACTGAGTTGTTGGGGCTAAGGCCTAATCAATAGAGTATGTAGTATGAGGTAATCATAAGAGCTCATTTTGACTGGGAGTCACTTAACACCTCAATTAAAATGAGATAGCCTATTCGGTTTCTTCTTCCTCCTGAGAGTCACAGGTACTTAAGAGTGAAAATTGACTTCCTGGTGGAAAATGCCTACGTCACAGCAGTTTCTCACTTGTTACTTTTTCTCTGGTGAATGGTATGTCCTGACTCTTTTCCAAAATGCCTGCTATTGCTTATTTTGTGGTGAGTACGTTCCAGACCCAGTGCTTTACTAGGGTGGGTTTTGTTGTTGTTTTATTGTTGTTGTTATTGTTGTTGTTTTTCTTTTGCCTCTGGCGAGTGTGTGATTTGGTTTGCAAGCTCATTACACACTAGCTCACTTCCGCCCCCCTCCCCCCGCCCCATCCCCCACCCCACACTCTGCTGGCAAGTGAGAGACTTTCTTATCTTCAATGCTGGCAAGGCCAATGACTCAGAGATAAGAAGTAATAGAGGTGCTAGGTTGTCGGTTTTAACATCCAAGGACAAGACTGAAGCTGAATGGCTCTGTCCTTGCCTTATCATCACAGTGAATGACACGGTTTGTGTACCTGTGAACTGTGAAAAGGGGGGAGAGATAAGGCAATGGAGAAAGAAAAGTGCAAAAGTCCCCGCCAGGTGTTGCCAGAAGGAAATGCACCCGCGCCCTGTAACCTAACCTGAGCTTCCCCCCCTCCCCCTAACCGTCATTAGGGCATTAGAGCAGATTTTGACCCCCTTCTTTCCTCACACCCAGGCATACACAGAATGCAGTTTCTAACGCAAATATCTGTGTCTAGAAAGAGATGGCCATCCATCCTTTTTTTTTTTTTTTTTCTCCGCTTGGCCAACACTCTGGTATTACTTGAATTAAAAGTAAACACTGTTATCTGAGCGTTGACTTAGCCACAGATTAAATACATGCCGCTTTACGTTTGTAACCCTCTGAAGGAGACTCATAGTGTTGGATAGAAGTGGGTACCCAGGAAATGAACCAGGTGCTGCTTGCCTGCTGCTCCTGGGTGTCTGCATTAACAAACTCAGCTCCCTGTCCCTAAACAAGAAGACACATACTAGCACACTGTCAGTGTGAGTGAATGTTTGAAAACAGAAAACAAAAGAATTCATAAGCCATTTTAGCTAAAGGTCTTACAAAACATCTATGGCTCTTAGACGCTAATACAAAAGATTCCCATTGAGATATTATTGGCTGGAGGATGAAGCTGCTGGAGGAAGCTGGCTATCTCACCGCACTCCCAGCACACCTGTCTGCTGCTGCAAGCAAGGTCCTTGCACTTACTTCCGCCAGACCTGAGTGGCTTTGGGGGTTGCGTGGGGGGCATTCACCTTTTCAGTTCCCAGAAATGAATCCCGGTCGCTGTCTTCTGTCATTTGAGCGTTTCTGTTCCCACCCCCAACTCCTAGAGGAAAACTGAAGTGTTTCGGCAGCAATACTTTAAAATCTTTTCTACACGGTTTAAAGAGCTGCAGTCATTTCTAACAGGGTCTCATAAGCAGTACTCGGCTTATTTTCTGACTCACTCCTCGGGACATGGAATAGTTCTTTTCAGCTTTCATGTTTTACAGACGTGCAAAAGTGCCAGTGAGAGTCCTTTGCAGCACCTCACACATTAGCAGTCAGCATTTGCAAACTCCCACAATTCATTATCACCACTATTGGTTCTGACGTGCTGAGGACTGGGCCGAGGGCGTCACGTGTGCAGTACAGGTAGATGCTCTGTGACTGAAGTATCTCCCTAGTGTTGTCTAGTGAGTCTTGAGCCAGCGTCTTACTAAGTTTCCCAGGCAGGGCTCAAAGTTTTGTTCCTCCTGCCTCAGCATTCCAGTGCCTGGCTTCTTAATAGTCTCTTAAGTGTCTAGTGGGCAGTAAAGCATTTATTTCCTACAGCCTTGCCACAGGGTACCCATCTATGGTAGGGTAGGGAGACCATGGTATGGGGCACTAAGACCACACCCTTTCACTGTAGAGTTGGAAGAAGTGGGTTTCCAAAGTGTCCCTTAGGGCTGCAAAGAGGATCACCTGCAGCCTGGGGGCAACAGGCGGAGCATTGCAAATGTTGTCCCGCTTGCTTCCCATCTTTCTGACATGATTAACGGTGGGAAGGTTGGTAGGTACAGATAGATGCGTGCCTCATCCCTTTAGAGCCTGGTCTGTGAAGGGGGCCGGTTGATGCCCTTGCCTTGGTATCAGAACGAGGCTCGAGGTCTACTGGAGGACAGACCCATCTTCCAAATGGTTTCTTCCACCTCGTGAGTGCACCACAGCTGGCATGTCAGGATAGCTTAACTAGCCATCCCTGCTCTGACATGAACCTTGGCTAGGCACCTGGGGTGTTATCAGAGTTAGAAAAACAACAACAACAACAACAACAACAACGCTGTATAATTTTGTTGTGGCCTTATAATTAGGATACTGGTCCAAGAAGCCCAGAGATATGATAATAGTGCTAGAGTCATACTCCAACTGTTGAGAGTCTTACATGTTGTAATGGCATTTCTTTTCCTTCGGTTTAGGGACCAGTGCTAATCTTTGTACTTTCTGACTCTTGTACATATAAAGAGAGGTCTTGAAACAAACAAGAGTCTCAAATTGGCTCAGTTTCCCAATCAGCGTTTGTTTGAGGCTGTCCTTCAAGCTGTTGCCTCAGAAACATCCAAGAGGCTTCCCTTAATTGGGAGACTCTCCCTAATTAATTGATAATTAAGCAATATTAGGAGTTAATTGTTGCTCAAATTCAAGCCCAGGGCTGGGAGTATGGCTCAGTGTTTTGGCACATGTTTAGCATGCATGAGGCCTTAGGTTCAATCCTAGTCCTGTAAAACAGCCAACCCTGGCATCCGGTAACCAGCACCATTAAAAAAAGGAATCAGTTACCTGATTCAATTTGTACTACTAACATTTTTTATTTTTCTCTATACTTAAGTTATTTGGCACCACGACAAATGTTTTCTACAATATACAATACAGTCATTATGACATTGAGCCTTCTAGAATTCTTTTTTTTTTATAAAGATTTATTTATTTATTTAATGTATATGGATACTTCATCTATATTACGTCTACACATCAGAAAACGGCATCAGACAATTGTGAGCTGCCATGTGGGTGCTGGGAACTGAACTCAGGACCTTTGAAAGAGCAGTGAATGCTCTTAACCAGTGAGCCATCTGTCCAGCCCCAGAGCCTTCTAGAATTCTAATACACCCAGATATACATGTTCTAATCGTATAAGAGAAAGTACTAGAGACACACCCACACTGGGTTAAAGGTCGTAAATTTATTTTTATTGTCTAATATTATGGGTTCTCCTGTATGATTCCAATCTATGTGCCGAAGGACTTAATATGAAAGTATATTGAAGTTTTCAGACGTTTTTTAAAATGCGCTATTAAAAGTGAAGCTTATTTGAGCATTTGGTCCTGGCATATAAATTATGTGGTTTGGATAGATGTAGTGGTAGGATTAAATTCAGGGTTTCACTCTGCTAAAAATATGTTCTACCAATGCCACACTCCTCAAGCCCAAGTGAGCCTGTTTTTAAAAGTCAGGGGATCCTTTCCCAACTTGAATTTGAAAGAGATATTTATTTGTAGTGATGAAAATATACCGTGGGAAATTAAATGAGATGTGAGTAATTAATTAGATCAAATGCCCATGGCACTGTCCCCAAAGATTTCAAGAGCATTGGCAGGAGCGGGTGTTTCCCTGATGTCTGTGGTAACCGGCGCTTAGGGACCACCAAGGAGTTCTGGTGGTCCTCGCAGACTTGGATCATTCCTTCTAATGCCAGTGAGAGTATATGAGAGCTGTCTCAAGGTGAGCATGGGGGGCGGGGTCTCTGATGGGATAATATTATTGTGCGGCTGGGTAAAGATTGTCTTATTGTTCAAATACTGATTTTCGTACTAGCAGAGAGAGGGATTCTGGGAAGAAATCTCAGGCAGGATAGTTGCCAGCCCGACACTCCAGGACTAACTGACTAAGAATACAGAGTAACAAGCCATGTGGAGGGACATAGAGCAGGCCCATGTCTCGGGTTAGAATACATGAGCATCTGCCCAGCTGTCGTACCTAAGCTAATCATAAATATGATAAATGACCGTTATTGTGGCTACCAAGGCACTTTTAAAAGGTTTTTTCCAGAGACGTTTAGGAAAACAGCTTTTAATAAAGCCATTCAAATGTAGTCTGTCTGCTTAAAAATGGCTTAACTATCCTAAAGCACTCCATATTTTGTTACTAAGGTTGTATTTTTAAGAGAGGTTTTGTATGTCTGAATGCAAGATTAAGAGTCCTGGACTTCTGAAAACTCCAGTATGTAAAAGAATGAAAGGCTCAGGGCACTGTCTCCCATCAGAAATGCTTACAGGGCTCACACCAAATAACAGCCCAAAGGGCACAGAGAACACAGCATAAGACTGAGGGTCTTTGCAGATAACAGCATTTCCAGTGGGCATCAGGGTACTTTTAGCATCAGCTAGAGGAGGTGTCTCAAACCCAAACACCATTTGACTCCTCCCATCTGCTGTGACAAATTCTATGTGTAGCGTTCAGGGACTTGGAAAATCTGAGGCATGGCATCTCCTTTTGTAAGGTCTCTCCCTCTCTCCCTCTCTCCCTCCCTCCCTCCCTCTCTCTCTCTCTCTCCCCCTTTCTTTTAATGTTTTTCGAGACAAGGTTTCTCTGTGTAGCCTTGGCTATCCTAGACTCACTTTGTAGATCAGGCTGGCTTTGAACTTACAGTGATCTGCCTGCCTCTGCCTCCTGGGTGCTGGGATTGCAGGCATGCACCACTGCATGTGGCTCTTAAGGTCTGTTTCTATGGGTGATAATGGTCTCAACTGTGAGCTCATGAAGCTCCTCTGTCTTCACACCCAGCTCCATCAAAGAACATAGATGAATGCTCAGAAGTAAAGAAAAAATATGCAGGCATTCTATTTTTTTTTAAATTAATTAATTTATTCACTTTACACCACTCATCAGCCATTCTATCTTAACTGTAGTGGTAGCCTGGACCAAGTGGGTATTTATGAGGAAAAGCATATGGAGTGTTACTTTCCAATATGTTCATATGAACAAGGAGAATCCCGAATCATATACTTACATGCTAAACAACTGTAAGAAAATTGCTGTGGTACAAACTAACTTGTGTAATCAGTCAACACCAAAGTATTGCTATCTCAATCAGCCACTCCATCTAATTGTCTATTATGTGAATGGAAAACAGAAATGCTTATTTTAAAAGTATGGCAAATACGTTAAGTCAGAAAATCCTGGTCTGTGTTTCTACAACACTTTCCTGTGTGTGTGTGTGTGTGTGTGTGTGTGTGTGTGTGTGTGTATGTGTGTGCGCGTGCGTGTATGTGCACGTGAGCTCACGCCTACCAACTTCTGTTTTTGTGTGGCTCTTGGATCCATTTAGTTATTTATGGATTTTTAATTCTTAGACAGTTTTATACATCTATACACTGAATTTTAGTAATTTTTTTTCACACCTCATTATTCCTTTCCATTCCTCTCTCTTTCACTGAAGCCCTTCTAACAGTTCTCTCTGCTGCTTCCAGTCTTTTTATTTGTGTGGTTGGGGTGGAAGGGACAGGGACTAAGTTAAAGTAGAATTGTTCCGATGAGCATGTGTGGGAGGTTATTTAATGGAGCACGAGTAACTTCTGTAGTGGCTACACCACTGAAGAAAATCACAGCTCCCCGCCCCCACACCGTTAACAGCCAGTAGTCGCCTGGGAAAGAGGCGGGATGGGTAGGTCCTGAGACCTTTCCTTCGCCAGGATGAAGTGTTGATTTGTCTAATCCTGTTACCTATGTTCTGAACACAGTGCACTCGCCCATCCTCTGGCACTTACAGTCTCTCTACCCCACACCCCCCCCCCGACCCCCAGCCTTTGGAGGGGCAGTATAGATGGCATGTGTACTGGCTTCTTACGAGAAATGAGACGTGTGCATTCCCTGTGCTCTCTGGAACTCAGGTCCCGTGAACATCTGAACACACTCAGCCCTGAAAAGTTGTAGAATCTCTCGCCCTCCTTTAGCGCTCACACACACACACACACACACACACACACACACACACACACAC
>OU015756.1:8695407-8716929 GCA_907169655.1 Acomys percivali
CACACACACACACACACACACACACACACACACACACACACACGCCTCCCATTCCATCGTAGTTTGCCGCTCACCTTTCACAGGAGGGGGTCCTGTTAGCTGTGTTTTCAAAATGCATGCTGATCCTAGCCAGCTTCAATACCTCTGATCTCACCACCAATCCGCTGCAGTCTCTTTCACCTGAGCTAATAGAGAAGCCTCTTGATGCTGCCAGTGCGGCTGTGGAATCCCGGTAACCCTTCACAGGGAAGCCCGCATCTTCTCCGAGGAAAAGCATTTGGTCCTGTCTTCTATTGAAACTTCATTTCCAGAATGAAGCCTGCTCCTCTAATGGGCAGAACTTTACATAATGCCTGGATCCCGACAGCCAACAGGCACAACTCTGCAGGTCTTTAGTGAATGTCTTGGTGAACACAGGAGCTCTGGCTTCAAATCAAGGTGGGCCAGTCATGCAGGCATGCACGGACGCTCTAAAGCGCGGGGTGTTCTTGCCCAGACCTCATCTTTTCTTTAGCATAGTCTCACATCCAAACAAAACTCTGCCTTTTGGTTTGAAGAAGGAAGGCAAATGCAATCTCGTTCTGATTAATTGAAAAGCAGCTTGGGGTTTATTTTATCCTGAAAATAAACAGAAAGTTAATTCTGTCCTACAGAAGGATGTACCGCGGTAACTTGCAGGTTGCCACGGGACAAATCGATACCAGAGGGAAAACAACAGGCATCCAACAGGCATCCTGTACCTGTTTCCAACTCCACCGTCCTTCTTACCGATTGAGCGCCTCTGGTCTGCAGCCACCCGCATCTGGGCTCTGTCTTTATAACTCCACCAGACACTCAGTGGACAGCAGCCAAGGATGGAAAGCCCAGGTGCTTCTTACTCTCACGTTTTCAAGCAGAAAACCTTTTTTTTAAAAAAGATGTATTTATTGTGTATACAATGTTGTGTCTGAATGTACACCTGATCACAAGAAGAGGGCACCAGATCTCATTATAGATGGCCGTGAGCCACCATGTGGTTGCTGGGAATTGAACTCAGGACCTCTGGAAGAGCAGCCAGTATTCTTAACCTCTGAGCCATCTCTGCAGCCCCCAGAAAACCGTTTTCTTCCTTGTTTTGATACAGTCTCACTACACAGCCCATGACCCCAAGGTCACAGTCCCTGTCTCAGCCTTGCGTGTGCTGGCACTGCCGAACTGCTCTACCATTCCCAGTGAACAGGGCCTCAGGGAACAAGAACTCTTGCCTCAGAAAAGCAAAGGTGCTTTGGACTCTGGGGAAAATGTCTTCTTATTAATAACTCATGGCCGACAAGCCCTGCTTGCTCAAGAGCTGTGGACTCACCTGTGTATGGGCACGTGCTCTGAAATGTACAAAAAGACAGGGAGGTAAAAAAAACCTGAGCAAACGACCATCGATTTGAGTACTGTTTTCAGGATAGCACAGAGGCAAAGCCTGGCACCACACAGACCATCTTAGAGAGTGACTTCAAAGACACACACACACACACACACACACACACACACACACACACACACACACGAAATTGTGTGACTGCCACTTTTCTTCCTTCCTCGCCTTCAACATCAGTTGGAGGTTACTTTTAATTTGGAAGCCACTGCTTCCCACATGTGAATTCTATTTAAACTGCAGCAATGATGTCACAGAGGTGGAGTACGGAGGGCTGTGACTGTCCGTGATGGCTGCTTCACCACAGCTGTGGGCAATGTGTTTCACAAAGACGACTCCCGCTTTTATCAGCCCTGCTAAAACTTTAACTCTTCTTGAAAAATGGATACAGAAAAGCCATTGACCCACAAAGCCAAGACTTTATGTGTTTTCCAGTTAACACATAAATCCTGAATTCTTGCCTGTTACCATCACATCTGGTTGCAAGTCTAATGCATGATGTATGATAAGCCAGCCTGAAAATTAAACTAAGGGGCGGGGTGTGTTGGTGATCAAATATAGTGAGGGTGGTTTTCTGGTTTGAAATAAAAGCATAGGCTTACTGTGTGTTTGACGTTTAAATATTTGAAGAAAAAATAGCCCGGGTCAAAGGTAGGAATACATTTTTTTTTTCATTAAAAGTTTTAAAACATTGCCTGCTCTTATTTGGGTTGGATTAAAGCAAATCATTAGCTTTACAGTAACCTGGGTCAGAGATGGCGGGGTGGAGCGAATGGCTGCATGCCCAGCAGACCCACTCTGCAGGAGAACAGCCCCGGGTGGCCTTCTTCACAGGTGTTCTCCACCATGGAGCTCAAGTCTCTCCTTGTGGGGTCTTCATGAGTCACTGTTGAATTTTCACTGAAGAGAGAAATTTTCCCAGAGAGGAGAAAGACAACAGCAATTGGCACCAGGAAGTAAAGAGCTGGGTTCAGCATGCTGTGAAATCACTTCTTCTAGTCTGAATCTTTCAGCCATCATGTGCAGATGTAGCTCCTGCAGGCTGTATGCCGGGCATCTCTCTGGGTCCTGCTTGGCCGCACTTCCCCCCGCCCCCCCCCCCCCCCCCCCCCCCCCCCCCCCCCCCGCAAGTGCCTGCAGGACTTGTGGCAGTGTGGACACCCTTGGGTCAGGAAGGAACATGGAGAGAAAGCAGTTACCCACAGTGGCTGATGGCTTGAAAGCTCATGTCGATGAGGCATTTGCTGTCTCTTCCCTGCTATTTTTGAGACAACACAGAGGCTCTTTCCAAGCTGATTATCTACATCTCTAAAGCCAAACCTACAGTCTATGAACCTAAGTGCCTAGCACACCTTGCCCACTCAAGGGCTGTGTGGGTGCATGCTTTGAAATGAACAAAAAAGAGACAAGGGGGAAAAAATCCCTGAGAGGGTGAACATCAGCCTGAGTGTCATATCTGAAGTGTGATGTGTGGGTATTTTCAGAAACACGCACAGATTCTTAGCCTAAGAAGTAGGATACCTATGCCGACACCTTATCTCAGATATCGTGACTAGTACGGCAATAGACGTGGTGTGCACCTATGTCTTTGCTATGCTGGCTGAAGAGCCCTTCAAAGCATTTACTTAGGAGTGGCATAGCTGGATCACATCACAGACTGTTGTTCTGCGTCTGTGCTTTCTTTTCTGATACGTGTTCTGTTTGTGCTAAAGAAATTATTAGCTTGAAGTTGGTGTGATTCCCATTTCTTTGATATCCGAAAAAGAAACAAGGGGGTATGCTCCATGGTCCAGAGGTTAGGACAGGGAAACAGCCACATGCCACTTTTTAGATCCAACGCTCAACATTGTGTTCATATTTAGTGAAACAAATACAAAATGGAAGAAAAAAAAAACCCAAATTCTGTCATAGAAATCACAAAGGGGAACTGGACAGTATTTTTTACTGTTAAAAAATATGAAAGAATAGACCCTACTCCCATTATTTGGCAAATATTGACAAAATGTCTGTTGTTGTGCCATTAGAAGCTGCCTAGAGCAAGGAAAGGTAGGGAGAATGCAGTCAGTGGCACATAAGAGCTTGTTTTCAAATCCCAAATCATCTTCAGCAACTTGGCAATTGTTTCCAAGGCTCACCTCCGAGTCTTTGCAATGGGCATGTCTTAATTCTATTGCTATGAAGAGACACCATGACCAAGGCAACTCTTATGAAAGTAAACATTTAAATTGGGGCTGGCTTATAGTTTCAGTGGTTTAGCCAGTTGTATTATCATGGTGGCAAGCATGGCAGCGTGCAGGCCAACATGGAGATTGAGAAGGAGCCGAGAGTTCTACATCGTGATCCACAGGTAACAGGAAGAAGAAGGAGGAGGAGGAGGAGGGGGGGGGGGAGGGGGTGGGGGGGGGGGGGGGGGGCAGGGGGGGGGGAGGGGAGGGGGGGAGGGGGAGACAGAGCAGTGGCCTGGTGTGGACTTTTTGAAGCATCCCATTCACCACGCTAAGGGTCTCAATGGTACTCAATGTTTTGAACATGCTTACAATGTTGCTTAGCACACACAGAAAGTAAGAGGTAACAAAAAACACAACAGTTTTGTGGATGACTAACCTTTAAGCAAACACTATGGCTTTTCTTGACTATTTTCTTCACCAGATGGTAACATTCTTACAAGTGGAAGTGTGGTCAGCTGCCTAACCTCTCTTTGCTTCCTGTGTCTCCCACTCCTGTGTTTGGGCATCTGTTCTCAGCAGAGGTAAGTATTGAATATCTACGTCTTCTGCTTTGTCATCTGCAGCAGAAAAAAGGGTTGAAGCTGAAAGGTTGGGTGCGTTTAATTTGAATCTCTTACCGCCTTCTCCCCTCCCCATGTGTATAAAACTTAGGGAGGGGGAAATACCAGAATGAACAAAAGGAAGGAAATCAAAAGCTCCTGAAAAAGAAAGAAAGAAATAGCAACATTCTTGCTTAGGGGGAGTAATTTAAATCAACAACAGCCTTATCAGCTCAAAGTGAGTAGAGAATGGCTGAATTTCCTGAATTATTTTTTATAGAGGGCAAAACCTTACACCCCCATTTACTAGTTAGAAGGCAAAGCCAAGTCTTAACTATGCGAGTGGGGATTATTTTAAACTATGCCTTGCCTTGGGATAAAAAACACATAGAGTCTTCAAGGTGAAACTTGAAATATTGGCTTTCAGTTACTGATTATATTTTATGGCAACTCGAACTCAGTTTTACTTGGCTTTTGAGTTCTACTGTTTGATGCTTGGGGCTGTACGTGGCTGCCGTAAGAGATAGGCTTTAGAAATATCTCAAGAGAAAAATCTAAAAAGAAACAAAAATGACCTTTCTTCTCCCTGAAAACTTAGAAAATCTCTTTGGATATTTTCTCAAGCTGATCAAGAAGCTTATCTGTTGGTTGCCATTTTTGTAATATTTCAATAATAGTGACTTATGAGGGCTCAAGCTCACCTGTTGCCTGCGGCTTCACTGCGTTTCACAGAACATGAAGTGTAGCTTTTCTGAGATGCAATGAGTCTTTTTGCTCTTTCTGGAGAGGGAGTAGTTTGATTATTTCCAGTTGCAGTTTTTTCATTCATTCTTATTTAGGTTTCTGATGTCAATCTAAGTAAACAATGAGGAAAAAGACTATATATATATATAAAATTTCCACTGCCTAAGCTGTGGGAGTACAGGGTTGGATCATGGCATTTTACTTACAGCTTATCGGAGATGAAGCCCGGGCCTTAGTGCATGGTAGGCAAACACTTTATCAGCTCCTGAGAATGGAACTTTTAAGCCTTTGTGGTGTGGTTCTGTGGTGAGGGAAGACTTTAAATGACTCTAGGTGGAGGGGATTCTGTTGAGAGATCGGATCCCGGGCTCTCGTGTACACAGATGCTCATCTTGTTGCTGGTCCGGGTGAGTGAAAGGCCTTCTGACAATGCCTGTGCCCTCTGAGTGGCCCACGGCATAATGGACTCCTGATAGGAAATGTTGCTCGTTACTGTTTAGAACAGCTATGGCATTATCCTTTAACATTCCAACTGAAAATGTCGGGGTTGTCTTGGAGGTTCAGTAAGGACTCGGCATCAAAGTTTTCCTAAAATAACTCATTTTAGGGAAACTGTTTATTGTTGCTGCCATGAAGTAATAATATAACGTCCATGTGGTATCATGGGGAAAAAAACAGGAATATTAACTGGCATATGCAGCCCTGGGCACTTTTATGCTATAGTTATGATAAAGGCATGTTGAAATGAAAAGTGAAAACTACTTAAGTGTAAGCCTGAAAATTTTCAGGATAAGGGAAGTAAAAGACGCGAGGCCCCGGTTTCAGGCGGTGGTCAGAATGGTGAGGGTGGTGAGTTCATGAAGTTCATTCATGGAATACAGAGAACAATCATGCTGAGGGAAATCTCTGGGCCTAGATTTTATGGGTCAAGTCCCTGGGGTTCGGCTGGAGAGAAATGGTCAGGCGGAAGGTGGCTGTGAAAAGCGCTCATGTAAGATCAGGCGGTAAGACCAATGCGGTAGAGACACCGTAGTGGGGTGGTGGGGGCAGGGGTACTGTATCTTGGAAACAGTAGGTCAAACAGCCAGGGCCTGAATAAGGACTGAGAGGTGGCCGTTGATCTGCCTGTGGGGAGGGTCCACGGAAGAGAGATAGGACCTAAAGTGGAGTAGAATGAATGAGATGAGAGACTGGCAACAGTCTCGAGGCCACCAGCTTCTCACTTCCCAGGTTCATGCTGTGTCTTTAGAGCATGGAAAACAAGACAGAAAAGAAAGATGGTTAAAAATACCTCACACTGGAGCTAACCGGTTAAAGCAGGTCCTCAGGAAGACTTTGGGGGGCACCCCGGCTGTGCTGTGGAGACCTCACAGAAGGGCTTTGTAAACACCCACTAAAGCAGTCTCTCCAACCCCCTCTACAAACTTAAATCTGTGTTTTAACTGCTCTGGCGTTAGTCCACAAAAATAATTAGCATTCCTCGAATTAATAAATCCTTACTCCTTTCGCCTTTGAGCTAGCTCCGGGAGTTACCCACGTGTGAGGTAGCCTTTGCAGATCGATTCCTCAGCGTTGGCTTGCCTGCCCTCTTGGCTTTGAAATCCAGTCTACCTTTTCTTTATCCTCTGGCAGTGCAGACTATTGGACATTTGCCATGAGGCCCCCAGAGTAAAATTCCATGGAGCTTAGACTTTAAGTCAGATCGTCTGAGATATCCTCTGACTTTGGCAACAAAATCCATTTAAGGTGTATTTTCTTTCTTTTGTTTCTTTTCGGTGGATAGCATGGGCCATGATTTAGCCATTTTTATCTCAATCCATAAGACAACAATAGAGAAAAGAGTTAATTTTATTGACATATTTTTAATTATTCTGTATAAATCTCGCTTATAATTTTATTTTTTTAATGCAATAAAAATAAGGGTCAGAGTGTTGAAGCAACATACTTAGGGTCGTGGGGGACCATGAACAACACAATGGAGCGAGAGCCTATGGGCTCCTAGGCAGACCCAGAATAACATGGCAGGCAGCTGACAAGGTACAGCAAACAAACATATCATTTCTTTCCTTCCCTTCTTTTTCTTTAAAAATCACTGCATCCTTTGTCATCCGGCAGCAAGCAGCAGCGGGGCTCCATGATCGTGAGTGATATAATCTGGGCTGTCTTAAAGCCTTACTATCTGCTTATATGAGGGGATCTGGCTGCCCAGCGCATGAAATCTCATTTCTGCCTGCCTCAACTGTCATCTTCTAAACCAGCTGTAATTGGCTCATTTTGTAATTATCTCCTCTGTCAAGAGAATTAGTCTGAAGGGATTCTTCAACTTCTGCATTGCATGGACCAACAAACCATGTCCCAGGCAACGCTTAAAGCAACGAGGAACAAAACCAAACCCCAACAAACTCAGTTCAGAACTGGTATGTCATTTGTCCCAGAGGCTGGCTAGTTTTAGTTTTTATAAATTTAAATATAAAACATATGAAAGATTCTTTTGAAATTGAACCTCTAAGCTTCCCTTAGAAGTGGAGGGTCTGCCTGTGTCAGTTCAATTAAACATGGCATGGGATTCCCAGGGTAGAAATTTGAGCTTTTCGGAGAGTGTTAGGTGGTTGGAGTGAGGGGACAAAAAAAAAAAATCAGAGATTTGGAAAGCTTATAGTTCTTATCGGGTCTTATTTACACTCTTGGGGGTGGCAGCTTGTAAAACAAATTAAGATGTGTCCCTGCTGCTCTCTGACTCCCATGATGCTTTGCCAGCTCCCGTCTGTGTTGATAACCCTACAGGGTTAAGCCTGAGACGATGGCATTCTGTTTCAGAGCAAGCAGTCCTTTTCAATACTGGAGATCCTTTTCTTTCTTGTAAGTGGTATTTTTTTTTTTTAATGCAAGAGTAGAGCTGAATAAAGCATCCAGTACCCTGCTGATGAAATAAAGTGTGTCAATGAAGTGGACACGGAAGTGGGCCTGAGTAGCCTTGGACTATAGCTTAGTAGTTTGGGGGGGTGGGACCCTTCTTACTCTGAGCAGTTGAAGCCCTGTCTCAGAAGTCACACACATATGGTGGAGGTTGGCCTGTGGCATGTGCCTTTTGTTTGCTGTGGATGGATGATGCTCTTGCAAATAAGTTTTGAGTTTCAAGGTTTGAAAGTTGTCACTGTGAGATGTAGCCTGTGTTTTCATTGGGTGGTTTTATTTTTTTCTCTCACCGAATTGGAAAGTACTGCTTGTACTAATGCTGAGTTGCTTAAAAGACACGGAAAGGTATAACCAGAAAGCAACAGTCTCATATCAAACACACTTTGCACAAGTAACTCCTTCCTGTGAACACCTGGGACTTCATTTCTTTTATGTTTTAAAAATGTCCATACTGGAGCTGGATAGATAATCATGAGTTAAGAATACTGGCTGCTCGTTCAGAGGACCTGAGTTCAATTCCCAGCAGCCACGTGGCAGCTCACAACTGGATGTGATTCCAGTTCTGAGAAGTCCTCTTCTGACCGCTGACGGCACTAAGCAAAAAAGAAGTGCTCAGACATACATGCAGGTAAAACACCATTTACATAAAAGAATAAAATAATCAAAACAAATATTAACAAAGTAAATCTTACTTTTAAAAAGGCAGTACTATCAGAGCAACATAAACATGGAACTACAGCAGCGTAGTAAAACAATGGTGAAATAATTATGAAAGCAGCTAGCACCTACCAAGGACCATGACAGAAATAATACAGTGTGCTTTATATAAGCATTCACAGCAAAGAATATTATGCATGACCCTCTTACTGTCCAAATGACTAAGACACAGAACGAAGCCAGCCCAGGAGCACTCACATGCAAAAAGCCAATGTATCTTCTACTGCCACATCATTACTATTTAAATCATACTTTAGAAGCAGTGCAGCTTTCTTCCCTTTCCACGAATTTGTAAAGATCTCCCACATCAATGCTTCATCATAAGTGTAATTCTTTTTAAGCAGTTAAAAGTGGGTGCCCTATTTTTCAGTATTTGGCTATTTCCTATCATAAGTCAGATGTTTATACTCATTGTAGGCTTTTGCGAGGACAATACTGCTGTGGCAGATTCATATTTATGTAAATGTCAGTATAGCTTTCTCAGTGTGGCTTTCTAGGGATAGAATTTCTGTTTGCTCCAAGGACATCTTAATGTCAAACTTTTCTCAACTAAAATGAGTACCAATTCACTTTGAAAAGAAAATGTGTCTACACATGAAACTCCAAGCCTTTAAAAGTCAGCCGACAGGAAGGAGAACCTATATTCTGGAGGCTTTTATGATGTGATGAGAGGCCGCAGCAGGCTCAGCCGTGGGGAAGCCATTCTCTGACTCAGGCCTGACCTTTGCTCGTTCATAGATTACTGCCTTATCTTTGTATGAAACTCCTGGACTTAATCCACATCAGAGTTGCCCATTGATTGTGACTAAGCTGTGTCCTCAGAGAAGCTTTTAGGGAAACGCAGCAAGAAGAGAAAGTGGGCCAAGGGATGGCAGAGCACATGCAGGTGCTTACAAGGCTCTGTGTGAAATGTCGTTTTTAATCATAATTCTTATTGACGTCTTCGTAACCCAACAATAAAAGAACAGAAAATAAAGTGCGGCTCCAAAAGAGCAGTTATTACAAATATGGGAACGTCCAGATGCATTGTGAAGTAAAGTCAAGATGAACCGCCACAAATGGTTTTGCTGTGGAAGCAGAATCCAGCCCTGATGATGTGACTGGACCGCACCTGACATCTTGGTGGAAGGCATCTCAGATGCTGAAAAAAAAAATTAAAAAAAATTTTAGTGGACCATTTTTACTAGTTCTCTATCTTTCTGTCTCTGTCTCTCTCTGTCTCTGTCTCTCTCTCTCTCTCTCTCTCTCTCTCTCTGTGTGTGTACATGTATATACATATGTCACAGTATACACATGGAGGTGAGAAGATAATAAGCGGGATTCAGTTCTTCCCTTCTATCCCGTGGGTCCTATGGGTGGGACTCATGTCAACACGCTTGGCAGAAAGTACTTTTCCTGGCCGAGCCATCTTGCTGGCCTTTAGTGCTGCTCTTCTGTCTTTTATGATGTCCTCAACAATCCCATCCTCAAGCCCCACCCTGAGCTGTTCTACACACACACACACTTTCTTCTCTTTCTCAGGTAGAGTTTTTAGAGTCTCCATTTTGTTGTCTTTTCCTGTTTTTCAAAAGGTAGGAAATTACACACACACACACACACACACACACACACACACACACACACACACAGAGAGAGAGAGAGAGAGACAGACAGACAGTCAGACAGACAGACAGAGACAGAGAGACAGAGAGACAGAGACACACACAGAGATTTTATTAACCAATAAATCTAACCCTGGGATGATACTTTAAAACACTGTGTAATGTCCGCCTGCATTCCTTGTCTCCTCCTAGTGTTTTCTCAGTGCCTCCTCTCTTGGGCAGCCTTTTCCACCTGGGTACAATCTTGGGCAGCCTTTTCCACCTGGGTACAATCTTGGGCAGCCTTTTCCACCTAGGCACAGTCTTGGGCAGCCTTTTCCACCTGGGTACAATCTTGGGCAGCCTTTTCCACCTAGGCACAGGCTTGGGCAGCCTTTTCCACCTGGGTACAATCTTGGGCAGCCTTTTCCACCTAGGCACAGTCCTGGGCAGCCTTTTCCACCTGGGCACAGTCCTGGGCAGCCTTTTCTACCTGGGCACAGTCTTGGGAAGCTTTTTCCACCTAGGTATAGGCTTGGGCAGCCTTTTCCACCTGGGCACAGTCTTGGGCAGCTTTTCCCACCTGGGCACAGTCTTGGGCAGCTTTTCCCACCTGGGCACAGTCTTGGGAAGCTTTTTCCACCTGGGCAAAATCTTGGGCAGCCTTTTCACCTGGGCTCAAATTTGCCATGACTATTTTCTGAAAAAATGACAGCTAAGTAATTGAATGAGCAAACTCAAGCTAAATGAAAGGGCATGTTCCTGGCTCTAGTAGACTGAAAAATGAAAGTAGGGGATTAAAGACCTGGTGACTACAATGAGAATATATAAATATATAATAGAGGTCAGGATTTTCTAGGAGATTAAGTTTCTGCAGCTCTACCTTCCCTTAAATAACACTCAAACGTCCCCCTTTCCAATGCTCCCTCAGGGACGGTAAAAGCTTGTGTAACGTTACCTGTAATAAAGAATCTATTCGTCCTTTATTCAGAAGCTTAAATTCTTGACTTTCAAGGAACATTGTGGAACTCCCCCCTGGCGAGTCTCTGAATACCAAAAAGCCATGGGTTCCAAATATGGCTGCACATCTAAATCCCCTAGGGAGCTTTGTAAAAAATGCATCAGGGCCTGGGAATTTATGTTTCTCAAAAGCTCTCCAATTGATTTTGATCCTCAGCCAGCTTTGGGGACTGCTGTTAAAGTGGCTGCTGGGACATTAGCTAAGTTAGTTTCTGTGCCTTCTGTGGACAGTCAATAGGTAGCTAACAGCTACTGTACATAGATGCTGTGGCTGTTGTCATGGCATCTCATAGCCGAAGAAAATTGTCTTGGTTTCTGAGTAGCAGAAGGTAGATTCAAAATAAGAGTCAGAGCCTTATTCTTATCTGGCCTCTCAACTAAATGATGATGATTAGGCGCTAAATAGGTGTGGAACAGACTAAAGTTGAAAACTCACACTTGCGAATATTTTATGGTATATTTATCACAGCGAAAACACTGGGTTTTGTCATATTTTCCAGCACAGTCTGTTCAGGTTGCTATAACAAAGTACTTTTCACTAGATAGTTTAAAATAATGGAAATTTATTGGTCACAGTTTGAGAGAGTGGGAAGTTGGAGATCAAGGCACCAGGTAAAGGCTGTTCATCACAGAGTGGACAGAGAGGGGGCTTGTTCTGTGCGAACCCTAATCTTATTCTGAAGGAATTTTAAGATCTAATTATCCTCTAAATACTCTGCCTCCTAATACTGCTACATGGAGCACTAGGGTCCATCACAAATTTGGGGAACATCAACAAGGCAAGTGTTCCACCTTGGAACTATATCCAGACAGAGCCTGTCACACTTCCCTCCCTCCCTCCCTCCCTCTCTCTCTCCTTCTTTCTCTTCTCTCTCTTTCTTTCTTTCTTTCTTTCTTTCTTTCTTTCTTTCTTTCTTTCTCTCTTTCTCTTTCCGAGACAGGGTCTCTCTGTGTAGCCCTGGCTGTCCAAGACTCACTTTGTAGACTAGGCTGGCCTTGAACTCACAGCGATCCCCCGCCTCTGCCTCCTTGAGTTCTGAGATTAAAGGTGTGCATGAGCCACCATGTCCAGCCTGTCACATTTCGAAAGCAGTGTCTACTGTTTTGTAGGGGTTTTTCCATTTTTAGTTTAGCTGATGTTTTTTTTTTTTTAAATGTTTGGACTAGAGCTATGAATCCTGGAGACATATTTCCTGTGGCAAGAGCTGAGGACTGTAAAATGTTGGCAGCATCCCTGCCCAGGACCAGATCTTCAACACACCCTCCAACTCTGAAAGGCTCAAACTAATCATCAGCTGTAGATAAGAATACGGATAAGGTGGTGCACCTTCCAAGATGAATACCGGATTTGGGGAGCTGCCAAAGTCTTATTATAACCACTCTCTGAATGGTAGCCGCCCCCACCCCCACCCCCACTTTAGAAAGACCTTTCTTGGATAGGAGCTGAATTCCAAGTCTGTGAACTCTCTGTAGTACTGGGATGTCCCCCAGTGTGGAGTCTTGGTCTGGGAAAGGGCAGCTATAAGCAAATGTTTGTTATGGGTAATTGAAGCAGCGGGGCTGCACTTGGCAGTTTTCTCTTGTTTCTAAAACTTAAATTGACATGTAGATAAGTGGAAAGCAATCTAGTTTGAAAGTATTAACCTGAGTCTAACGGGGACTTAAGTTTGAATATGTGAAATAATTTATTTTTGCCTTCATTTCTCTAGGCCCAGAAAACCCAGTTCTGGATTTAACATAAATATTTTTTTTAAATAAATTGTGTTGTTAGGAAATTATAAGCAATGATTATTGTGAGCGCACTAGTTCATCTGAGATGTGTTAAAATTCCTTGGTTGAAATGGAGGCACAAGTGGAATGCTACAAGTCCTATGTTGAAAAGCCGAGTATGCATCTCAGAAAGACTGGTGAGACAGAAGGTACTTTTAAAAATTAGAATGCCTGGTTTAATCCTAGAATTTCAGGGATTTACCATGTGTATGGTCCAAATAATCTTTATTACTATTCATTATTTTGCTGGGTTTTGTTTGTTTGTTTAGTTGAGACAGGGTTTTATGTAAGCCAGGCTGGTCTGACATTCGTAGTGTAATACAGACCGGCCTGGATCTCCTGAAGGTTTCTACTTCGACCTCCCACATGCTAGAATTACAGAACTAAGTCACCATGCCTGGCTTTACTTGCGAACATTACACATCATTTCTGATCGTAAGTTTTACAGGTCTTTTAGAAAGTTCATTCTTTCCGTTAATAAAACCGTGAAGTTTATATTCTGATAATTTTGCTAACAATTCAGAGAATGCTTGACCATCTTTTTTCCAGTTTGTATAAGTAGCTTTATAAAAATCTTAAAAAGTTTTTTATCGCTGTTTGGAAGCTCACACTTCTTTTTGTTGTTGTTGAGTTTTTTTTGTTTTGTTTTGTGTTTTTTGTTGTTTTTGTTTTGTTTTGTTTTTGAGTAAAATCACACCTTTGATCCCTAGAGAAGGAATAGTTTTAATATGGGAGCTGATACTATTTGTACTAGAAAATGACGTCATAGAGGAATATGTATGTAATTAGATGACTAAAACTCTCTACCTGCCCAAGATGTTCTCAGCTATTTCGCTGGCACGAAAGTTACAACGCGTTGAAAGGCAGTTGCATTGTGATAAGTATAATCAACACGTTTCCTGCAGCTGAAGACCTGCTCATAAGCAGCATTGAAAGAAAAATAAAGTGACATAATGTCTGGGAAAGATTTCTTCACAGAAGCAGGCTCAGGTCCATGATCTGTGGTTTTCCAAGCTCTCGGCTTCTTCAGGGAGGTTTGTTGACAGTTTTGCTCTTATAGTTAAAGAAGAATCTACCAACGCGGTCTGAGTGGGTGGTACCTGCTCAACAGAACTGGGACCTTTGTTACCCTTGCTGACCAGAGAAGGAGGAGCAGCATGTCACCCTGACTAGAGCATCCTTTTACAGCCTTCATCCTGCTGCTTCTCATGACCCCTGCTGGCTTTTCACTAAGCCCTGAAAGTACAGAGTGAGATGCCCTTTCAAGGTCACTAATGGCAGGGTCATCGTGTTTCCCACTTTGCTGAGAGTGAAGTGGAACTTCGCACTGGGCCAGGTGTGTCCTGAATAAACACAGCTGTCATTTCACATTGTGTTCTAGTCTGAGATCAATCCCATTTAAAAGTTAATTGTACTTTAAAAAAAATAATAATAATGGAGGATGCAAAGCTGGGTGTGGCAGCACACACCTTTAGTCCCAGCACTTGGGAGGCAGAGGCAGGGGGATCTCTGAGTTCTAGCCCAGCCTGGTCTATAGAGTGAGTTCCAGGACAGCCAGGGCTACACAGAGAAACTCTGTCTTGAAAAACCAAAGGGGGTGGGGTGGGGGGGACAAGACAGAACAACAAACAAACAAGCAAACCAAAGTGAGACTTTAATCTCAAAAGGGACAGGGGAGAAAGATTATAGCTAAAAAATATAAACAAACAAAAAACCCTCCTCTATGGTGTTAATAGTTCTAATGACTGGTAATAATCCATGTTCGAATATATATGTGGATTTTGTGTGCGTGTGTGTGGTTACTTTCAAAGTCAGAGTGGTACTAATCAACACAGAAATAGAAAAACACAGGTTTTAAAAAAATACTTCTTAACCATCATAAAGCAAATGTCCATATGAGCTATATCTAGTTGTATGAGAGGTATTTATCCACTGCTATCTGGAGGTGTGAGCTCTGGTATGTGTCATCTGCCCAAGCCCATGATGTAACCACACCTATATCAGGCTAATTGTTGCAGACTGGAATGAGACAAAATACGCACCATCGGCTCATAGGAGCTGGTTCCAGGCAACTTAATATAGCAAGTGGCAAACTCAAAACCACAGAGCTATACACAGGAAAATGCCTGTTCTCCAGGTGTGGCCAGGCGTGGCCAGCAATTTCAGACATACCTCTTTTTACCTGGATGTTGGGAAAAACAACTTCCAAAGGAGAAAGTAAGCTAAGGTCAGATTGCAGCATCTTCTCAATAAGGCTTTGTCATTGCTTAAAAAGATGGATCCTTAAGAGTTGTATGATTTTTTTTTAAATCCAAAATTACACTATGAGGGGCTCTCTGTCACAGAGTCGGAGGGTACTCATGGACCGCTCAGTAATCCAAAGCAGCAGACAAAACTCACACGTGAATGAAGGCAGTTTGGAGAAGTTTGGGAGTCAGAGCTCATAGACTGTGTGTGATGTAACCCAGGGCATTCCTTCCGTCCTTCCCTCTCCATCTCTTCCTTTCTTCTTTTTAAAAGTCCTTTAATTGTTGCGTGTGTATGGCTGTCTTCCCTGCATGTGTGCCTGTGCACCATGTGTGTGCAGTGCCCTTGGAGATCAGAAGAGGGCATTAGATCTCCTGGGACTGGGAGTCACAGGAGATTATGAGCCACAGGATGGGTTTTGGGGGGATCAAACCTGGGTCTCCGGGAAGAACAGTCAGTGCTCTTAATCACTGAGCCATTGCTCCAGCCCCTCTTTGTTCTTCGAAAGAATGTAGCGTAGTCAAATTCTTGCTTTTGTAAGATCCAGTTGATCTTTATTAGCACAAGCATAGCTAAAGGGTGGCTAAGACCGCAGTCCTGACAAGTTAATCGTGATGAATGGCGACACAGCCCCCATGAGAGCATTTGTTTCCTCCTGTTGGCTACATACATACAGGGCTCATACCTTTTCGGAATGCTGGTGTTGCTTCAGTGTGTCCTTAACACATTTCATCCTCAAGGTAAGGCCTTTATTCCCCTCATTTCTAGGTGAGCTTTGAAAGTCTTCCTTTGAAAAACAAACTTCAGTGTATATATTTAA
This sequence comes from Acomys percivali, assembly GCA_907169655.1. Taxonomy (NCBI): domain Eukaryota; kingdom Metazoa; phylum Chordata; class Mammalia; order Rodentia; family Muridae; genus Acomys; species Acomys percivali. Next base: position 8,711,397 of record OU015756.1, read on the forward strand.
GGTGCGTGACTCGATAGCATAAAGATATGTATCTATAATACAGGTTATGCATATAGTAGTTTATTTATTTGTGTGTATGTGTGTGAGAGAGAAACAGAGAGAGAGAGAGGGAGAGAGAGAGAAACAGAGAGACAGAGACAGAGAGAGAGACACAGAGAGAGAGGGAGAGAGAGAGAGAGAGAGAGAGAGAGAGACAGAGACAGAGACAGAGACAGAGAGACAGAGAGAGAGAGAAGCGGGTATACTCCTTGTGAGTGAGTATGGGTGCCCTCAGAGGCCATCAGCTGTCCAAGAGCTGGAGTGGTGGTAAGCCTCCAGGTATTGGTTCTCAGGGAGAGCAGGAAATGTTCCTGACTGCCTACCCACTGTCTCTCCAGCCCCTGGTAAAGTTATCTCCACAGTGAACCAATGAAGCTATTCATTGCCTCACCTGCCCATCCATTCCCCTCTCTGCCTAGGGCAGGAACTGAAGCAGGGTTTTAATTTTTTGTTTTTATTTCTTTTTTTGAGTACTTCTTCAGTTTCTCTGCTTTCTTTTACTGCTTTCTTTCTTTTATACCTCTCTGATCCCCAAACACCACCACCTGACCCCACACCACCCCGTGACTTCATCTCTTTTTATGAAGAATCTTTTTTTTTAAGAAGGAAAAGGAAAAAGAATTCTAATTGAAATAGAAATACAGGAAATTCCAAAGCTAAGCTTCAGCTGCAGGGCTGACTTGGCCTGCAGTACGCTGTGCTGTGGGCTTCTCGGATGGACTGACCATGTTAGCGGAAGGTGGGCAGGTGTCCTGAGTTAGGCAAACCCGTGTCTCAGGCTGCAGCTGGGTTTGTTTATTTGTTTGTTTTGCTGCTCTTGGTAACAGTTCTCTTCAAAGGTTCCCAAGAAAGTCATCCTGCATAAGGAAGCTCTAGTCTAAGCCTAAAATGGCTAAACTCTTCTCTGGCTACCATTGTTATCTGGGGGCCTTGGAAGGCCTGCGATCTGAGATGTACTACAGCATGCCAAGGAGACAGCACCAATAAGTGCCTCCCTCCTCCCAGCAGGGACCCTTCATGCCCTGCCTTCCAGCAGAGGCCAGTCTGCGCCTGTGGCTTCTCAAAACAAAGGATGGCCTTGTTTTAAGTGTGTGACAACCACTGTTTGCTAGCTTTAAGTTTCTTTCACGGATCGTATGTATAAACCGTGTAAAGCCCATGTTTAGCAAGAGTCCTGTTGAGTCCTGTTAGCTAGTATTTCCCCCCACCCACCCACCCCATGCTCTGTATCTTATCACCTTTAATACAAAATTAGGCTTCTGTTCCTCCACCACCCCCTGGTGATATCTGGTCAACTGGCCTGTCCCCAGTCTTCAGCAAGGACCCAGTACTTGGCGGGCAGAGACAGGATGATGAGTTCAAGGCTAAGGGATGCTACAGTGTTAAAAAAAAAAAACCTGTGAGGTGGGATAGGCAGGTGGTAGGTAGACAGATAGATAGATAGACAGACAGATGGATAGATGGATAATAGATAAACATACATCAATGATAGATGATAAATAGATGATAGATAAATAGATTATATGTAGATAGACAGATGTTAGATAGATAAATAGATTGATGACAGATCAATGGGTGGATAGATAAATGACAGGTCTACAGATAGATGGTGGATGGATAGATAGATAGATAGATAGATAGATAGATAGATACATACATACATACATACATACATACATACATAGATATCATGTTGGGTTGGGTTTACAAGAAAAATGGCCTTAAACTCCCACCTGCCTCTGCTGCATCATTGACGTTAGTGACACTTAACTCTGTCTCCCATTGTGATAGGAGAGTGTCTTTTATGGCATCTGTTCCTAACACTCCAACTGCTGCTGTCCAGTTCTTTAGGACAAGGTGCGTCTGGCAGCAGGAGATGGGGGGGAGGGTTAGAGAGAAATAATAGTCTCAAGCTTCCGGAAAGGTGAACTAAATAAGGACTGCGTGTTATTTGGCAAACCTGATACTGGCCACTGTCCCCTGACACACCCACGGCTCTTCCTTTACTCGACCTTGCCTCTCTCAAAATAATGTTTGCTGCTTTGAATAATATTTACTTGTGAGCATGGGCATTTAATTTCCTAATTTTCTGCAATTAAAAGAAAAGCATCTGCACACAACTAGATTCATTGTTAATCCAACATGGCTCCCATCTGACTTTACCCATCCTGCCTGGGCTGTTTTTCTTAACCCAGAGCAGTGCCAACCTACCAGCAAATGTCTAGTTCATACCTATGCTATGGGTTTCCACTTTGGTGACTTTATGATAATGGTGAAATTCTAGATTAACTTTGTACCCACCATGTAGGTAAGTAAACACAGCGTGGTCAAGACCCTGTGGTGTGTATAAACTCCTTATGAGTTGACCTGACCTTTCATCTCTAATCTCTGACCACCTGGCTTTCACTACCTCCCACCCCAGACATGTGGCCTGGACTATGCATAGCTGGGTCTTCATGTGCACTGAGTAGGGTTATCTTCCTGATTTCTGCTCAGTCTTTCTTTGGCTAGAACATCCTTCTCCCTTCCTTATGGACATACTTGGAGTTAAAAAAACAAAAAAACAAAACAAAACAAAAAAACTCTGTCAAAATGCTTTTTATCGTATATTTTCACTTATTTGGAGTGTTGGAGATTTAACTCAAGGCCTCAAGCATGCTAAGCATGTGTTCTATTGTTTTTTTAATTTTTTTTATTTTAGGGCTATACAAAATTGTACCAACTAGTTCTTGTTGAACAGTCAGGAGGAGTTTGAAAAGTAGTAATGGGTAATAGCAAGAGATAGTCTACCAGGTTTCAATAGTGTTATTGTATTCATATGGAAAATAAATGAACAGTAATTAAAGTAAGCTTTATAAAAGAATAGAAAAGCCTGTTGAAATAAACAGAGACACATATGTTTCTGAAGACTCAGTCATGAAAAGGTTCTGAATTCTCCCAAAATTAATTCTTAAGATCATTCTTTCCATGTTATAGTTTCAAAATTGCCTTGGAGACAAACTGGCAAACTGGACCTATCATGCCATAGAAGTATTCAAGAAATGGGCCATCTTTAAGACATGTAGAAGAAAAGGAGATATATGTCTTAATAGGATATCAAAACATGTAACAAACTATTCTGAAAATGGACCTCTCATAGGTCAAAATTTGATCGCCAATAAATGTAGCATTTCAAATTATTTGAAAAGTTGTGGTAGAGCTCTATTTTGAAAAATGAAACTGGCTTGCTTTTGTACTTTCCACCATTATAAAAAGGCATGAGAAACTTGCAATAAAGTTATAAACTAATATCTTTAATACATCTTTATAGGAAAATCAATAGAACCTTAACTCTAAAATAAACCATAAACAAAACAGGAAGAGAGGGAGAAGGAAAGGAAGGGTGGAAGACAGAAAGGAAAAAGCACACCTGCACATAAAAACTCCCGGCAGTGTTGTGTGCTTCGTGGGTAGATGGAACTTTGGGAGCATCCAGTGTGATTCCCAGAGTCCTCGGCTACTGAAGGACACACGTGGGTGCACATAAATGTGCCTTTAGCTTGGCAACCTCCCCGGGGGGTGGGGATGAGGGTGGGGGGACCAAGAGTCAGAGTTTATAGCTTTAATCAGTGCAAACAATGATCTCAGGCCTTAGACAGTAACTCTCAGATACCTTAAATGTCCTAGTGTTTATTCCAGTATTAAGCTAATCAGGCGGCAGTTGCAATTACTGGAAAGAGTCTGCATATGACTAGTTATTCAGGTGAAATAATTGTGGGCAGCTAGGCAAGCAGCCGTGCTGTGATGTCTCCACTGAAGAAACATGAAGGATTGAATGGCTAGCCACGCCCGTCATCCTTAGGTGCATTTGAACCCAGTGTCCACACTGTGCTCTACCTAGGCTCCGTGTCCTCTTCATAGAAATTCATAGCCTGAATTGTCCAGATAATTGCTTCAACACCTAACTTCTCTGTTAGCCTATAGTTAGATTTGTTGTAGAAAATGTTGGGGGCCTCTCTTGTTTATTCAAGGGCCAGACTGAAAGTGTGAAAAAGAATTCCATTCAATGGCTGAGGCTGTCAATCCCTTATGAGGTTGATGAGGATCATATTACTCACTGTGCTACTTAGTATTTTTGTACATAAAATAGTATCACATATATCCACCCACCAAAATTTAAGTCCCAGATCCTTTATTTTATTTTTCAACATGGGTATTTTGTCTGTATGCATATGCATATCCCCATGGAACTAGAATTACAGACAGCTGTGAGATGCATGTAGGTGCTGGGAATCGAACCTGGGTCTTTTAGAGGAGCAGCCAGTGCTCCTAACCACTGAACCATCTCTCCAGCCCCTTGAAGGGTTTCTTAATTACACTAGAGTTTGGAAAATCATTTAAGCCATTGAGAGGGGCTGATGAGCATCTGTAGAATTTGGAGGGTCATCTTTTCTTAGGTGTGACCCAGAGGAGTCACAGATTGTTAGTCTCTAAGATCTGCGACAGAATCAGCGGAGGTTAAAATATGGTAACGTGTACCTTGAAATATCCTAAATATCACCAATTCTCCCATTTTCAGAAAGTGGCTACTTTCTCTTTTGCTTTCTGTTTTAGTCTGCAACCCCATCTCCCTTACCTGCCTTGGACTTCTGGATCACAGTACCAATGACTGTATGATCTATAGAAAGAGCACAGACTTTGGCACCAAGTCTAAACATCAAAGCCTTGATCCGACACCTCCTAGCTTACTTGCTTTGTGACCAAATGACTTAGCCTCCTTGTTTAGTAATATATGCCATAAGGCCTTTACTATGATAATTGTGGGCAATTTTATACACGGGCTAATAGTCCCTCTGTGTGTGTGTGTGTGTGTGTGTGTGTGTGTGTGTGTGTGTGTGTGCGCGCGCGCCCATCTGTGCTTCTGTGTGCTTGTGCTCATGGTGCAGTGGTGCCCTGTAAAGCACTAGTGTCCTCAGCGGAGTACATAGTACCCTAGTGTGCTCACGTGGCCTCCTGGTTGTACCCCATCTTTAAAAAGCATCAAGCGAGCTCTATCTATCTTCCCGTTCTCTCCATGATACCCAGTGGGATGATTTGCACAAATTAGACCTCCTCAAAAAGTTTGTTTCATTGAATTCTTGAGTCCTTTTTAAAATATAAGAACAAGATTAAAGATTCAAGTTGCAATGTTTGTTTATGCTTACCAGTATATATGAATTTCTTTTCAAAATAAAACATGATGCTGTACTGTATTTCCTTTCCTTACAAATCCAAAGCCAGTGCTTAACCTTAAGACTACCAGCTGCAAGCCAATAGCCAAAATTAAAGTAAATGGTGAGATACTCAAGGAAATTCCTCTAAAATCGGGAACAAGGCAAGGCTGCCCACTCTCTCCATATCTCTTCAATATAGTACTCGAAGTTCTAGCCAGAGCAATAAGACAACAAAAGGAGATCAAGGGTATCCAAATGGGAAAGGAGGAAGTCAAACTATCCCTATTTGCAGATGATATGAT
>OU015756.1:8717329-8756612 GCA_907169655.1 Acomys percivali
AAATAAATAAAAACAAAAAAACAAAACAAAACAAAAAGACTACCAGCTGCCTTGTTATGTCTGTCTGGCCATAGGGGAGGGAGGCTAGCAGTCAAATGACAAAGAAGTCCAATTGGAGAGCTGCTCTGGAGAAAGCCTCCGTCATTTGAGTGTCCAACTCTCGGCCTTGCTACACCTGTAACCATCCCATTTCACAACCAGGAAGAAGTCAAAGGTTGGGGAGCAACAATGTTCACTGTGCTGGTTCGTAGCAATCAGGAGAAAACAGCTATGCTGAGGACAGTTCAAGTCCTTCCTGTGCAGCTCCCATGCTGCGTGTGGAAGTGGATTTGTCCTTAAAAGAGAAGGTTTAGGGTGGAAACACAGGGGAGAGTGTAAAATAATTCAGTATGAAGTGCAATTAGGAGGCGAAAAGCTGAGCTTTAAGGCTCACCAAAATCAATCAGGATCTGCCTCAGCTCAGTGTCTGGAGTCTTTAGCCTTTGTAAAGACTCTGAGTAAGGGGGCTTATGAGATGCCAGTGCCTTTAACGTTTCTTACTAGTGTAAGGGCCTCAGGGACATGAGCTCCTACCACCAGGGCTGATCTGTGGAAGGGCCAGTGGCTTCATTTGTCTAAGTCACAGCTCATCAAGGGTGTTTCTGTGCCAATTTCCGGTGGCTGCAAAAGCGGGTGGGGCAGCCCTGTTGTCCTGTGTGCACTGACAGCAAAGGCTGGAGCGGTCTCAAATCTTCCAAAAGCTGAAGTATGTACATGCTTACCTAAAATAGAACATGTTTCTTATGTCAACTATACATGTGCAAATATAGTCTTTAAGCAGCTGGTCTTTAACTTTCTAGGGCAAATATTAATTTCCAAGGTTACCTTGCGTAGGGCAGAAATGAATACTAGCAGTCTAGAGTAACACATGCCATCTATCCACTTTTCAACGAGATTGCCCCTCACCTTTTTCAAAATTAAATTAAGTTTAATTTAACCATTTAGTTAGAAAAATCATCTCTACTCAGGAATTTGAACCTTTTAAGGGGCAGAGGAACTTCTACAATCTCCTAGAAAGTACACTGGGTTGTTCATGGAGGCAGGACTGCACCTGTTGTTTGGTGAGACTCTCCTGAAGGCTTATGTTCATTAAACAAGCTAGGAACATACCCCGTTGCTCTGGGAAGGGATCTGGGGTCTGATCATGTATCTGCAAGCAGATAGCTGCCAGAGCCTTGAGAATCACAACTCCTTGGAGGTCATTGGGTCACTGTTGGGCAGGTACCATGGAACTGACCTCATTGAGATCAAAGTGGTCAGGTGTTCAGAGTTCTGTCTGCTGGCAGTGTGCCTCTGCAGGGCTTTGTCCATGCTTGGACTCATAATCCAGGCAGACTTTGACACGGCAAACACTATTCTGTTTTTCAATGGGAGATTGGCTCCTGTGCTGTTGTTTGGCCTCATGATCCACGACTCTTTGAGGTTTATAATTTGCTTGACACATAAAGAAAGTTTTCTTTCTAAACTCAGTAACCGAAAATGAAGCTTTGGGGTTATTGAGATAACTGAAAAATTACAACAGAGAGAGAGAGAGAGGGGGTGGGGAATGTGTTGTGGGGTTTTTGTTTTGTTTTGTTTTGAGATAAAGTCTCTCTGGTACCCAGCTGACATGGAACTTGTGTAGCATAGGCTGGCTTCAAACTTACAACCTTCCCGACACAATCTCCTAAGAACCGTAACATTTGGATCAGTCTCACTATACCAGCTGAGAATTCTTTTCTTGTGTGCTTGTTTGCACTGGGAATTGAACAGGGCCTTACAGGCCTAAAGATGTGCTCTAACATTGAGTTATAGTCTTAGCCCCGGGATGGAAAGATATTTTAAAAACCTTTAAAAAAAAAAAACCAACTTGTTTACTGTGCTAAGGGATGAATAAAATCCATAAGATACTCTGAGAAGTGACTTCCCTGCAACACTGTTTTCAAGTTTAAATATGCCTTAGAAGCCATCAGACTGCCATGGAAGACAGTTAGACACTATTTGTCAATGGCCAACTCATCCCTGCATTTCCTGAAGACCACAGCATAATGGACACATCTTCACCTAGTTCTGTGTATGTGTAGAGAGTGAGAAAATAAAATATGACCAGAAGCCACTGTCTCCTAGGAACGTCTTAATCCTTCAGGATGAGCGTGCTCATCAAGCAGACAGATTTAGGTATTGTAAAATTCTACTCTAAATGTTAAGCCAGATTTAGGGCTTGTGTTAGTTAGGGTTACTATTTCTTGGATGAGACACCATAACCAAAAGCAATCTGGGGAGGAAAGGGTTTATTTCGCTCACAGTTCTGTTGTAACAGCTCATCATCAAAAGTAGTGAGGGCAGGAATTCAAGCAGTGCAGGGACCTGGAGGCAGGAGCTGATGCAGAGGCCATGGAGGGGTGCTGCTCATTGGCTTGCTCCACATGGCTTGCTTAGGCAGCATTTTTATAGAACCCAGGATCATCATCTCAGAGATGGCCCCCATGAATCCCTAACTAAGAAATTCCCTATAGCCTGATCTTATGGGGGCATTTCTTAATTGAGGTTCCTCTTCTCAGGTGATTTGTTTGTGTCAAGTTGGTGTAAAACTATCCAGCACAAATGATCCCCTCCTAAATTTGACACACCAGCTCATAACCGTTGTTAAGCCACAACCTTTCTTTTCTCAGTCATCCCGAAGACCTCCATTAAAACCATGTTTACTTTAAAAGTCTCACAGTCTTTACAAATTCAAACACATTAAAAATTCAGTCTCTTTAAAATATTCTATAGTTTTCAAAAATCAAAACTCCTTTTAAAAGTTCAAAGTCTCTCAGTTGTGTGCCACTGTAAAAAAACACAAAAGTAAGCTAAATGCTTTCAACTTACTTTAAATACACCCTTCAAGGGCATAGCCACAATCTGAACAAAGCAAAAGCGAACTCTAGCAGTGTAAATAAGTCTGTCCAATGTCTGGGATTCACTCATGAACTTGTGTGTCCCTCTAGAGCAACTGGGTTACTTCTCTGGCTTCTTCTACAGAATACAGTTTGTCTTCTAAGCTCACAGGCTCCACTGCTGCTCTTGTTGGCGCTTGTCCCATGGTACTGGCATCTCTGAAATGCTGGGGTAGCTGCTGCAACTGGGCTGCATGGTCACTAATAGCCTCTCCCAGGCTCCTTTCAACTTCTCTCTATGGCTTCTTCAATCCTGCGGTTTCAACTTGGACTGAGGCCGCACCTTCTCCAGCGGCCTGTCTTGGCCTCTCACGGTGCCAAGCCTCAGCTGTTTTTTTTTCATGATCACTTCGTGTCTTCAAAACTTCCTAGGTGACTTTCACACTACCAAGTTCAGATGCCAGCATGAGGTCCCAACCTTACAACCTTGACTATCTCTGGAACATAGTGCTAACTAGGACAGAACACTTCCTAGAAGATTTCACCTCAGCGTCAATTGTCCCAACAAAGGAAAGGCTTTACTTCAGTGGATCTGATTTTTGTTTTTCTTTGGGTTTTGCTTTTGTTTTTGTCTTTTTGTTTTGTTTTAAGCCACAGCTGATTCTTCAGCTCCAGCTAATAAGAACCACATCCTTCTCATATAAAAGGCCTAGTAGAGCCTTTGCGTCTCTCTGGAGCATCACCAGCCAGGCCTCCATTCTCTCTACTCCCCTCTCAACATTCTTATATATTCTCAGCTTTTAGAGAACTCACTGAGCTTTCAAAACTCAATGGCTTTTTTTTGGCCAACATTTCAAATTCCTTCCACAATTATCCCCAAAACAACATCGTTGAGTCTGAAAAAAAAAAAAAAGTACATCCTGTCCAATTTCAAAAGTCTATCACAGTCTCAACACTGTTTAAAAGTCCAAAGTCTTTTCTGAGACTCATGGCAATCTCGTAACTGTAATCAGCCATAAAATCAGAATGAAAGAGCAGATCACATACTTCCAACATATCATGGCACAGGGTATACATTACCATTCCAAACTAAATAAATAAAGCATAGGGAGGAAATAGTGATACAGCCAAATGCTGTATCTCTATGTCTGACGTCCGAGAGCTCTTCAGATCTCCAACTGCTTCCAGCTTTGTTGACCCTAACACATGTCTCTTTCTTGGGCTGATTTCATTCCCCGTTAGCAGCAACTCTTGATAGATATCCCACAACTCTGGAATCTTCAACATCTTGGGGTCTCCAGGGCAATCCAGGCTTAATCTCCACAACTTCACAAGCTTAATTCAGGCTTCACTCTGGGCCTCCATGCAGACATACACCTGGCCTCGGTAGCTGTCCTTGGCAGTGGATGGAGATTTCACAACCCCTTTCTTGTATCCTTGACTCTAAAGCCAGAACTATGTGGTCAAAACTGCCAACTTCTTCTGCTTGCTGGGACTAGAACATGGCCCCCTCATTCAAATACATTTTCACCAGCTTTCTGGGTTTGATGATTTCCTTCACTGCCTAAGGTTGGCTGTTCTGAAACTTCTTCTGTAGACCAGGCTGTTCTTGAACTCAGAGATCCACCTGCCTCTGCCTCCTGAGTGCAGTGATTAAAGGAGTGTGGCATCATACACTGACCTACGTTTTCTTTAATTCTTCTGCATAAGTTGGAAGCTTATTTGGGTGGGGTCTTGCCGTGAGGCTAAAGCTCCCTTTATACCATTTAGCATCAGGCTCTTCTTTAAAAGTTTTATCTCCTTGAACACTGGACTTAGCCCCACTATACTTCCTGGTGTGCCTTTACTTCTCACACTGTACATTTTATATTTTACCTTGATCAGCATATTTTTTCAGTGTGATTTTCAATATAGATCCGCATAAGAGTAACCAGTGGTAACCACATGACACAGTCAATACAAGGCAGTTTGAAATCTCCTCTGCCAACACCATTAATCCAAAACTCTTCCATCTAGCCTCAGGCAGACTTTTCAGACAAGGGCAAACAAACAAACAAACAAAAACCCAGCCACATTCTTTGCCAAAATAATATAAGAATGATTTCCTTGCCATTTACAGATCTTCTCTGAAACCTCTTGAGCCAGGCCATCATTTTTTCATTCTACTTGCTCTCAGCACTAATGTCTTCCCTGCTTCTACGGGAATTGCCCACTAAACCCCACTTTAAAGCATTCAACTGCCTTGCTAATGCAAAAAGATTCCAAAATCCACATACCACCAAAAAGCAAAAACAAAAACATGGTCAGGCCTGTCAATAAAATACCCGACTCCTGGCACCAACTTCTGTCTTAGTTCGTGTTCTTTTGCTGTGAAGAGACATCGTAACCATGGCAACTCTTCCACAGGAAAACATTTACTTGAGGCTGGCTTACAGTTTCAGAGGATTATTCCATTATCCTCATGGCAGGAAACATGGCAGCATGTAAGCAGACATGGTACTGGAAAAGTACTTGAGAGTTCTACATCCTGATCCATAGGCAGCAAGAATAGAGAGAGAGAGATACTGGGCCTACCTTATGTCTTCTCCAACAAAGCCACACCTACTTGAACAAGATGCCATCTTCTAATCCCTCCAAGTAGTGCCACTCCCTAATGACCAAACATTCAAGCCTATGGGGGCCATTCTTACTCAAACCACACCCGCTTTTATCATTGAGACTAAGCCCAATGCCCAGACTCTCTGGCTTTCCTGTATAGCATTCCTTCGATGCCCAGAATTACGAAGAATTACTCTAATGGATCGTGTGCAAAGTTTTGATGTTGTGACACACTGTTGTCTGCTGCAAAGTTCACACTAAAAAACTATATAGTAGACTTAAAAAAGAAATCTCACAAAATGCTCCCTCGAGGTATCAGTTAATGATTTCTCACTGGACCCTATTCTCAGCTATCCTGGGTTACTGGCACCCTGTGTGGTCTAAGCAATCATGGAAGCACTAGGGGAGAAACAGCTCTCATATTCATTAATACCTTTAATTTGGCTTTAATTTTTTTTATTTTTGTGCAGTATCTATTATAATAATAAATTAAATCTAAGCTCTATATCTTTCTTGCTGTGTTCCTAATAGTTATCTTATTGGTGTCTGATGTGTAATTTACAAGTGTGTACTTTTCTCTATACATATTATTTGTTCATATTTCTTGTTATTAAAAGTTGCAGTGCGGTTTCTCTTAGTAAAAGTAGCACATTTTAAAAACTAAATTATGCTTTATATATTCAAGGCAAAGATGACTTCCTTTGATAATCACTTATAATTAATGATCTATATTCTAAAGTTTTTAATAGCTTAACATTTGAAATTAACTGAGTTTTGAAAAGTGTATATAAAACATCTTGGGTAAAGCGTTTTAATCAAAAAAAGGCTGAACTATTTAATTAAAAGCAAACTCCGATTTTGTAAACTTGTTTTATTTTTCCCATATATTAATTTCCTTATTATTTTATGAAAAGATACCAAGTTCTCTGGAACACTTATTGGAATTTTTAGTCTTCATCAACTATGAATTATGGTAAAGATGTGGGGGTTTGGCATCACTTTCCCTTGGTGTTTCTGAATTGCACAATGGATGACAGGGAACAGAGCAGGTAACTGTTACTTAGACTATCTGTATAGTTTGTTTGGATTTGGTTTTTGGTTTCTCTGTGTAGCTCTGGCTATTTTTCAACTCACTATGTAGACCAGGCTGGCCTTGAATTCAGAGATCTACCTGCTTCTGCTTTGCAAGCCCTGAGATTAAACCATTACCTCCCTGTTAGACTATTCAAAAATATGCTTCAAACACATGTAAAGCAATACTGCCTCAGTATCTCCTTCAAGGTCATAAATATTCATGTCATAAATCCTAACCATATGTTACATCTTCCTGAATCACAGCGCTTCGGGATTTTAAGGTAGAGTTGTTTCCCTATGATCAGAGATTGGAGACAGAGTGTCTCCGGGTCAAACTTCTCTGCGCGTTACTCTTCAGCAGTGTCTTTTCCCTCCGACATCTGGTGCAGGAGCCATAGACAAAACCATCTCCTGCAGGGAAGGCAATATTTTGACCTCCGTCATAAAGAGGACTTCAAATAGATCCAGACCTGGCCATAAGCTTCCCAAGTCTATTTTAATACGGCACTTGCCAAATTCACTCGGGGGCATCTCGGCGTTGGCTTGCGAAGAAGCTGTGATCGTGGGCTGTGGTTTCTGAGAGTGGATTTCTGTCTGCTCCATCCCTGCTCTAATATTATTTTCTCTGAGCCAGGCTGTCTAGCCCAGTTCTGAGTGTAGATGGCTCCTAGCTTGCGTCTCTTGCGTCCCGATGCCCTGCTGTTGCCAGGCTATGTGAAACCCTTTCTGTGTTGAACATGAGAAGCCAATGATTATTGGTGCCGCAGATTCTCACATCTTTAATCAGTTCCACCTGGCCAATAAACAGCAAAGCCAGGCTGCTTCTCTTCTTCGTGGGTTTTCTACTTTATGGGTAGTAAAACTGTCTTCGGTGTGATTTAGGGATCCCTTTGATGCCTGCTAGTTTACTGTATTGATATTTCAAGGGTGTTGGCAGTTGCTGCCGAGACTTTACTAGGGCCCCCCTGAACCGTAGCAGTGTGGCCCGTCGGAGTAAATCTTGGGCACACAAGCGGGGATACCTTTTTTTTTTTTTTTTTTTACCTAAGCCAACTAGGAAACCCTTAGAAGTGGCCTTGATTGAACATGCCAGGTCAAACTTAGAGAAAGGAACAAAAGAGAGATGGAAGGAGGAACAGAAAAAGGAGAGCAAAGATGAAGGATACTTTTGAACTCTGAAAATTCTGAACTGCGTGCATGAGAAAGACCTGCGCTTCAAGTCATTGCTGTAAATCAAGCTGATGGTCTGCAGGTTAAAAAGGAGCAGGAGGAGGAGGGGGAGGAGGGGAAGGAGAAAGAGAAGGGGGAAGGGAGGAGGGGGAGAGGAAAAGGGGGGGAGGGAAAGCTGTGCCTTCTGTAATTTCAAGGAAAGAGAAGTTTTAAGACCATTCTGCCTACCCTTTTCAAGCTCCAAGTTTGAGGCCTTTTTATTTTCAATGCCTGGTTTTGGTCATGTGTCACAGCCAGCTTCTTGAGGAAGGTAGTTTTTATTTATTTATTTATTTATTTATTTTAATGCTTTTTTTCTTTTAATATGTGAAGGACTTTTGAAGTGGGAAGAACTAAAACTAAAGTGTGAGACGCATATGTAAAAAGTGAATGCTTTAGGACTTTACAAGCCTATGCATGGCACTATCTCATTTTAAGCAATACATTTAAATTATATTTACCAAATATTGTTACAGTCAGGACTCTTTTTGAAACCGTTCTATAGTGCAGAGCCCTTCTTTGTGTTAATGGTAGATATCTAGCCATAATTAATTATCGGGGTCACTTCTTGAAAAGACTAAGTGCCATACGCCTTATTATTACCATCATTATCATGTTAATCACAGGTAATATTAATTATCGTGGTTTATAGAGCTTAGGGATGCTCTGTAATTTACGAGAGAACTGATCCCTCTATCTTAGTGCTCAAAAGTTATTCAGCAAAGAGATGGGCATAGTAGAGTTTTAGAGATTAAAATTTTCTCCGAAGTACCCTTTCCTCAAATATATTAAATATCAATGAATTTTTCAAATATTTGTGTAACTAAAATATTTCTCAGGCTATACTTATTAATTAATTCATTTTGCAGATGGTAATAAAAGTGATTAGAGACAGACCACACAGCATGTTATGGATAAGCATAGTGTGTGTGTGTGTGTGTGTGTGTGTGTGTGTGTGTGTGTGTGTTCCATTTAACAAACATCTATCTAGAAACTACTGTAATAATTTCTGGAACCCTAAAATATGTAATATGCAACTCGTTTGGTTCGGCTCTGTATGGTATTAAAAAGTGGTCAATTTTCAAATAAATAATCACAATAAAAATGTAGTGGAGGATGATTTTCTTTGGCGGGGGGTAGGGGGTTGTTGCGACAGGCTCCTCGAGAGAGAAGTTCTAAAGACAGCTCTGGTCAGAACAAATCAGAGGAAAGTACTGAAATAAAAGGACAAAGTCTGGAAGGAGCCTGCAGACCCAGCGTCTGAGGACAGCCAAGGCACGGGGGACAAAGACTAGAATTGAGACATGCCACTTCTTTTTCTGCCAAAATGTTACTCACCTGCTGCTCAGGTAAAATGAAGTCGGTTGACACTTGTCATCAGTCTTCTACTCCATGTAGATAATTACATGTACTTTAGAGCAGGGAAGAGAGAGAGAGAAAAACAAACAAACAAACAAACAAACAAACAGTAACATAAGTCTACACTAGAATGATGGATCTCCTGGCAACACTTCCTCACCACGATAGTCAGTTCTTCTTAGGTATATTCTGTCTACTCATGTGGAATTCCTTATGCATAACTGCATTTATCAATGTTATATTCCTAGTCTTTAAGAGATACATAAAGTCAGCACACATAAAAAATTTCTTATATTTATACAAAGTCTATATTTCTAGCTGATTTTAAATAAGAAAATAGCAGGCACTGATAAAGCCTAGTTTCCGTGTAAACTGTGGTAGAAGGGATAAAATATTTTAATTTTTTTTGTGTGTGTATACATGAGTTATTATTCATATACTTTTTCCTTATATGATTCTTCATGGACAAAAACTGATTTAAATATTAATAATTCTGACCTAATTGAAATGGATAAGCACAGATACTCAGCAACATGTCTACATTATGCACTCTGACATCTGTCAGATATGGGGTAGTAAAAAAAGAAAAATGCCAAAGTACATTTGGACTTTCTTTCTTTCCTTCCTTCCTTCCTTCCTTCCTTCCTTCCTTCCTTTCCTTCCTCCTTTTTTTCTTTCTTTCTAACTTAACACAGTGTGAGGCTTTGACTTATGAAGTGTGTAGGGCAGATTGGTGAATAATATGCTACCCCCACCCCTACCCCAACCTCCAGTCAAGGCAAGAGTGAAATTTTCTGTGAAAATTTTGAACATCTTGGCCTTGGTGGAAACTAGCTTATTTAAAACATAAAACAAATAAATGATTCTTATACAACCTTTAAAATTTCCCATTTAAAAGAATAAATGACAAGCTATATAATCTTTTAATGTATCGAGAATATGACCTGAACACATTTTTTTTTGTTTTTCGAGACAGGGTTTCTCTGTGTAGCCTTGGCTGTCCTGGACTCGCTTTGTAGACCAGGCTGGCCTGGAACTCATAACGATCCGCCTGCCCTTGCCTCCCGAGTGCTGGGATTAAAGGCTGGCCTGAACACAAATTTTTAACAGTTGAAAATGAAGCAATTAAAGGTATAATTTATGGGATGATATTTGCTACCTAACTTGGTCTGCTTTAGTTGCTATTTTTCTCTTTTACATTGGACTCTTTTACTTCACGTAGCCACTGCTCTTTGGCATTGTGGTCTCATTCACCCAGATAAAAACAATAAAGAATGGCCGTACAATTCATTGCTGCTGACTGCTGTCCTGCCTGCTGCGTCTAGCTGCTAACTGGCTGAGAAAGGCCTGGCATCTGGACCTGAAATCACATAATTAGCGTGGGACTCTGAGGCACTCAGGCTATTGCTTCGTGCACAATTTCAACACTGAGAGAAACGAATCAGACAGTCATGAGATCATCCCAGGACAAACGTGTGTGTTATTCACCAACTCCTAACCTGTGTTGCCAGAGGGATAGCCTGCTCACACCTGGAGTTGGCTGTGGGATCTTGCTTGCACAAGCTGCAGATTTCTGTAGAGCTCAGCAACATTCCAGAAGCATCCCTCAAAGCTTTGGTTTTGTGTTGATGTTAGCACCCGATGAATCGGAAGGAGCTGCGGCCCATCATTCCAAAGCTGTGAGCTTTGTGTTTCCTTTTGGGGGGGAGGGAGGGAGAGAGAGAGAGAGAGAGAAAGAGAGAGACAGAGAGACAGAGACAGAGAGAAAGAGACAGAGGGAGAAACAGAGAGAGAGACAGAAAGAAAATATACTCCGGAAAAAAATTATCAAAATGTGGAGGAGGATCTGAGAGAAGTTGATACATTAGCTCCAAGGAACTACAGAAACTCAGATTGGCCCATGAAATAGAGATGATAGAGCATCAGGTGACAATTCATTAGGAAAGAGGGTCCCGTAGTGGGTCACGAAGAGGGATGGCTAGATGGGAAGAAGAGTGAGTCCCACTGTAACTGTACGGATAGAATTGTGAAGGTCCAGTATTTCCCTGAGGGCATTTCAACACAGGAAGCCCAAGCATACCATGTGGAGGCAAGAGACTTGGATGACCCAAGAAGATTCAAATGGAGGCCCTGGTGGGGTGAGTATTGGAGTAGGTCCCATTGGATGAGGCATTTCGAAGGGTGGTGGATATGGTGGCGACTGCCTCTTAGAACCTAGAGGCATGAAGTTATCTAAGCCATGAGGATCAGGGTAGACCAGTTGCATGTGAGACATTCTGAATGGGCCATGCCTCTTGGTTGAAATGGGCAAGCATGTTGATGTCTGTGACAAGGATGCCCATTTGCTGGGGTTCCTGCTGCTAGACACTGGGTCCTCTAGCCCAGAAGGAATAGATGGTGGGGCATGACTCAGGGTATCTCTGCTGAGAGGCCTCCAGGGGGTAGCATTGAAAGTGAGGTGTGAGGAAGTAAGTATACTTTGTAGCAGCATGGTCTGACACTTTGTATTTGATTGCTAATTATTTTCCCCCACTGAGGTCTGCTTGCTGTCTTTAAGGAGCAGACACTCACATACCCCAAAATGATGTTTGTAATCCTTGCCTCCGAGTTATCCCTTACTGGCTGAATAAATGCCTACACACCTGGGCGGGGTCAGAGTGAGGAAGTGCTTGGGAGAGGGACCAGAGAAGGAGCAGATTCGCTGTGGGATGAGAAAGAGCCAGGAGGAGGAACTCTGAAATTCCGCATGGAAAGACATGGCTCAGATGAATAGCATAAACATGTATTTGGCATTATGGATGGGAAGTTGCCCAGATAGGAACAGTTAAAGCAGAGATGAGGCTTGGGAAGACAGTAGGATGGTTTAGAGGGTTAATTCTGCCCACTCCCAAGTTAAATAAGACTATTCTAAAACACAACAGGTGCCTGTGTCTTTATTGATTATAATAGCAGGTTAGATAATACCACTGTAACCGTTACAGGCTAATTTTATAATAAACACTCTTAGATTTTTTTTTTTTAATTTACTACAATACTTGGAGAAAGCTCAGATCCTAACAGTGATACCATCGGTTTGGGGCTGGGGCAGAAAACGCATCGGCAAACAGCGGATGAAGTTGGTGAGTATGGGATAACTGGTGCTGGACTTCCAAAAGCTATTCAGCTGCTAAGTCCAGATACTCACCCTTAGTGTTCTTGAGAATGTAAGATGAACGGTAGGGTGGTTATAGAAGTCCTGTGTACCCTTGCCTCAACGGCTGTATTCGAAGCATCAGCTATAACACAATTAAAACAGGCATAACCTTAGTTATCGCAGTGCTAGGATCCCACATGATCTTGAGCATTTATAAGATGATCCCAAACCATCACACAAATGAATGAATGATAAACTTGAACTACCTGAAAGGAGCTTTTCATCAGTATTTGGATCCAGAATCCCAGTGGAGATGTTGACCTCTGCATCTACGGTTTGGTGTTTTGTTCTGCTATGGGGTAAATAGGTGTATTGGCTTCCCACAGAGTTTGAACTAGTTCGTAATCTTAATGGCGTAGTGGGCCTCTTTTTACTAAAAAATTAGACAGAGCCATAACGTTGATACTGAGTAGAGACCATGCCAACAGCCATGGTGAAAAAGTGCCCACCAGCCCTAAGCAGCATCCCTGATCCAAATTCTTGATGCAGTGGAGTGTGGGGCAGCACTGGTAGTAGTTAACCAAGTGTTTGTTAGATTGTTTTGGGCATTTGTCTTTCTGACTTGCTCTTGGCATTCTGAAGGCTTTGCCTTTACAAGTGAGGTCAGAGTATGAACCTCTGAATGCCGTTTGAACTTTCAGCAAGATTCTAGGCCACATGACTAAATGTCACTCACCTATCCCATCACCTGTCGCATTCAGCCACCAGGGTCATTCAGAGTTAGAGCATTCCTGGAAGTGATCCCTTGGTGCTGTCCACAGCTGATGTGTGACCTTGGACATGCCAATTCCCTTTCGTTTTTGTTATTTCAATTATATGACTTTAATGTCTTTTCTGGATCAAAATACACTACCCTAACAGGGCAATGTTTACAGACTTTTTGAAATAGTAGTTTCCCCCATAGGATAGTCATTAATACGCAGAGATTTTCATCCAAAACAGTGAGCCATAACACAGTTCATATTTACCTATAAGTAACGTGAACAGAGTGATGTTATGAAATGTACTATATATATTGTTGTCTTATAAATTATCCTGGTTAAGGCTGAGAGAGGCTGGGAGGCAAGCTGTAGATACTGAGGAAAATGCTATCTCTTTTCCGTAGTATCATATATGTCATGAACCCAGGGCCTTAGTTAGGATTACATTGCTGTGAAGAGACCCCAACTCTTATAAAAGAAAACATTTTAATTGAGACTCCCTTACAGTTTCAAAAGTTCAGCCAATTATCAGCATGGCAGGACTCATGGCAGCCTGTAGGCAGACATGGCTGGAGAAGGAGCTGAGGGGTCTACATCTTGATCCAAAGGCAGCCAGGAGGAGACTCTCTTCCTCAGTGGGCGGAGCCTGAGCATAGGAGACCTCAAAGCCCGCCTACATAGTGATTCACCTCCTCCATCAAGGCCACACCTCTTACTAGAACCACTCCCTATGATCAAGTATTCCAATACATGAATCTGTGGGGCCCAAAGCTATTCAAACCGCCACACCCATATTTCCATTTATTCTTTCTCAGTGGTCCTTCTGTCAGGTCTGGTGTGTCAGGTCAGACATGGCTAACAGTGCAGGTCTATCAGGTTTTTAAGGCCTTTTGAGAGCTTGGAAACAGACCATATGCTACCAAAAAATAAAATAAAATAAAATAAAATAAAATAAAATAAAATAAAATAAAACCACTGCAAGATTAATGCTGATGAATCTTTAAATATCTATGAACATAATATTAAGCCAACTTCATTACTTCTTAAAATTAGTATTCATAACAGTTTGTGATGTTTGGAAACAATCGTAATTTAAGCTTCCCTTTTTGTAGTAATTCTTGAGTCTGCAGGATGATTACCATAAAAGTTACCATCTGTGAGTTCAGTGATATGACTAGAGAAAAGATTTTAGGAGCAAAATTACGCCCAAAGAATCCTCTACTACCTTTGTACAAATGAAATCAAGTTTATGTGTAATTTGAGAATATTTCAATACACTGGCTAGTGACTATAATAAAAACAAAAGCCAATCTGATACACTAGCATGTACAAGATGCTCATTAACTGACAAATAACCCAAGCGCCTGTCCATTATGGATATACCATTGATTTTTCCTTCTCTCTCTGCTTTCTGTTTAATCAATCTCTGATTCAATATTTACTTACATTTTAAATGATCTTGCCTACTCTTCTTGGCGTTAATATCCACCCCTCCTCCTATTAAGGAGTTCTGTAATTTCAGCTGACCTAGTGTAAAGGCCTCCTCGTATTGTTTCTTACCTCTCTCATCCTGCCTCATTCAAGACGGTGGTCCATAAGCATAAAGCTGGTTTAATTCCCTCAGTGGCTCTTCCAACCTCCACAGGGAGGGACTAAACCCTAAGTGTACCACGCCAATCTTCAAGCACTGTACAGCCAGCCATTTCCAGAGACAGCCTCTTTATGCTCCAGGCAAAGAAAATGAAAACAGCCGTTTACCTCAGGGACCGGAAGCAAGGGTCTGATTACTGTTCCGGGTGGGTTCCCAATACAGAGAGACATAGAGAGTACAATGACCCCTCCCCCCAATCAAATCTAAATTACCATCAAAAGGGGAGTGTAAGACTTTCCTGAGAGGAGAAGGAAGAAACAGATGCTTAGCTAGTGAGGGGATCTCCATAGTCTGACTGGACAGACACCTACTACAACCTGCGTGGCTCATGTGAGGCCACCCACAGGCAAGACGCTCGGGGCAACACAACCAGTGGACGTGGAATTTGACTTTGAAGCCAATGTTTTTCCTATTTACCGCCTGCCTTCTTGTTTGGTCCTTGGATAATCCTAGTCTACCACAGAGACTCAAGATACCAAGAGCCGGTCCAATAGATGATGGGGGAAATAGAAGTCCAAAGTGAGTCATCTCTAGGCTAGGGCTTCTCGAAGGTCCTTGATCATCCTGGCAATCAATCGAGACAGTTCTCGCAGAGACTCATCAATTTCTCTCCCACATGGGCCCGTGTGTGTGATGTTACAGGGCATCGAGACCATCTTAAGGCGAAGCTCCAGGGACAAACCTGATACACATGAGCATCCGTGCAGCATGACTGCAGAGGAGAATATCTGCTCATCAGCATACTGTTGCTATTCTCTGAGTACAATGACAGTATTCCCATGGCTTTATAATGTGCCTGGGTGCGTTGCCCTGTCTAGTTTTATTAGCGTATAGATGTAAATATTTCAAAGTGCTCACTGGAGCAAGGCAGGTAACCACTTGGAAGCTTGCCTGGCAGCTGCTCGCCACCAGCCAAGACATCTCTCATGTCAAAAGCGTCTGTCAGTGAAGGAGCCGAGTGGCCAGATGAGAGCCACGTGTGTGAGGGGGCCTGTCAGTCTCCATCACGTTCCTCCGAAGCTCATCCTTGTTTTTTTTTTTTCTGTTGCTTTCTCTACATGTGGTTGAGAAAGATCTGTTTAAAGATGTAGCAAAGACTTACAGAATATTTGGATCAGCGGTTTGATGAAAATAAATGGCTTCAAACTGCCTGCCCAGAGTCCCCTGTACCTGAAGTTTTAAGTTAACAACTAAGAATGTTTATTCGTATAAGCTCCTTTGGTCTCTCTCTATGGAAAGTTTTTCAGATAGACCTTTCCATTGCATTCTATTCCCAAACAAACCACAACTCAGAAAATAAAATACCTCACTTCAGATTAAACACAGAGAAAGAGCGAGGATGCAGCTGCTCAGCAAGTGGGAGTAGGCTCTTAGCCAGAATGAAAGGATGCTATTGTCTGGTGTACTTGAGTTCTGCTCCTGGATCTTTCCTTTCTTATTAAATTGGAAGCTCATAGATATGTCAGCTCATCAGAGATGTCTTCCTTCATTGCAGAGGTGATTGTAGAGGCTAAAGTCTGAAATGAAAGGTGCCCAGGGCCCCAGCAATGTTTGTGGCTTATCTTGTATTTCAAATAATACAAACGAAAGACACAAATGAAAGAATATGGCGAACACTGATATTTGTGGCCTTTGTCTTTCAAAAAGGATGATTGTCAATAGGTAAGTCACTGAAAATCACGAGGTCATTACTTCCTCAATGGTTAAATAATCACACAGGTGCATTCCTCATTTTCTATCTGTTGTGTGACGTTTTCTGGAGGGACATGAGCAAACAGACTTGCAGGCAACTTGGCTGGTTATAGAGTCCCCTTTTTCTCAGAACATGTTTGCTGTCTGTGGAGAGACCTTGTAAATCATAAATGTTTCAGGAACTTCCTGAGATTTGTGAGTTTAGCTTACTTTCAGAGTCTCATGAGTCTGTTTCCAGAACTAAGTGAGTCAGTTCAGAGGAAAGCATTATACTATATTGTTCACACTTTTCTATCTTCAATTTTATTTAGTTTGCTGATATTACCCAGAAAGTAATTACAATTATGATCTTCATTTTTCCCCACTTATCTAAAGTTGCTATCAAATTGATTTTATCAGCTATCAGTATTGCTTTTTAACAGTATTGATACTATAATACCTTTGATTGTGTATTTGAGTAAAGCATCCTGTGTGACCGGATTATGAAATTTATAATCAGCACATGGGGCATGTGTGTAAGATTTGAACACACAAAGTGAAACGTTTAGTTTAATGTCACCACACTAATACAACAACATGGTGGCTTTATTTAGATGTCCTGGCTCATTTGAAGATCAAAGGCTGTAACAGGAACACAGAGCAAGCAAGCAAGAGCAAGTGCAAGACTCCCATAATCCTCTGCTCTCAAGGTTTCTTTGTGTTGCCTTCTCTGATCCTTAAACCCTAAGTGCTGCATGCTAATAGGCCACCACTTTACAGAAGGGGACCAACGCACGTGTTGGTGAAGTGGCTTATACATGAGCAATCATAGACCTGGTCAGTGGAGTGGCAAGGGTTCAGGTACAAGCCTGTCTCAAGAGTACATGCTTGCAAAATAGGTTTTATTTTTTTCCTTTTTATTAATTCATTTATATTACATCTCAATTGTTATCCCATCCCTTGTATCCTCCCATTCTTCCCTCCCTCCCCCCATTTCCCCCTTACTCCCCTCTCCTATGACTGTGACTGAGGGGGACCTCCTCCCCCTGTATATACTCATAGGGTATCGAGTCTCTTCTTGGTAGCCTGCTATCCTTCCTCTGAGTGCCACCAGGTCTCCCCATCAAGGGGATGTGGTCAAATATGGGGCACCAGAGTTATTGTGAAAGTCAGTCCCCACTCTCCACTCAACTGTAGAGAATGTCCTGTCCATTGGCTAGAATTGAGTCAGGGTTCAGCAAAATAGGTTTTAAAATATACTGGCTTAATAGCCCCTTGATTACAAAATGCCGTATTTTATGTGTAATGCCTAGAATCAGAAAATACTTAGCTCATTGTTGGAGTTTACATTTCATTATTTTAGTCCAAAATTAGCAAAATTTAGTATTATCTAGTGACCTTAGATTAAGTCTAAAAAGGTTGAGTTACTAGTGTCTAAATTATGTCCCAGGTGTGTTTTACAAATGCGGAGAAAGTTTTGCAATTGATATAGGCTGTGGGATGGGTTTTCTCTTTTTCCATTTTTGATAATTTCTTGGGAGAAAAATAAAGCGTTAACTTCTATAACACAGGTTATATTTCACTACTCTGAAAGACTGTTTCATGTTGTGTTATCAGAGGACTTGTGAGTGAAAGTCCCACCGGCATCTCACAGTCAGGTGATGCTCCTGTGGTGACTGTGTTAATGTGAAGAGGAAGGAGAGTTGTCGTCAAAGCTGGCGCTTCCAGCGTTTCCCCAGAACAGGCTTCCTTGACATCCCTCTTTCAGCCATTAGCCCCCTTTTTTTTGGTGACGTTGACAGATGAAGGAGCAAGGGATCCTCAGGGATGCATATCTTATTCCAAATCTAATTGATTGTGGCAACAAAGTCTTTTACCTCCCTGACTCATGACCAAAGGTGGAAGTAAAGATATCATACCCTTTGCGCTCACAACATTCGGGAGACAGTGTCTGAGCAACGCTCGATAGATAGGAACAGGATGGAAGGTTGTTTGTGATGTTTTTTTTTTCTTTTTTAAGATTTTGCTAAATGTATTTATTTATTCATTTTTACATCCCGAGTGTAGCCCCCCCTTCCTCTCCTCTCAGTCCCCCTCTCTCCCTCTTCACTTTTCCCCCATCCCCTTCTCTTCAGAAAAAGTGCCCCCCCCCACCTCCTCCCAACCCACTGAGGCCAGACAAAGCAGCCCAGGTTGCAGCAAGTGATTCAAACTCAGGTAACAGAGCCCATGTCAGGGACAGCCACCCCCCTCCGGCCCCCACTCCACTTGCTAGGAGACCCACATGAAGACCAAGCTGCCCATCAGTAACATGTGTTGTGGCCCTAGGTGTGGTCCATGCATGCTCTTTGGTTTGTGCCTCAGTCTCTGTGAGCCCCCACCTTTCCTTTGATTTTGTGGTAAATGGCATTAATTCTAAGTGGTGCTAAGAGAAAGAAGGGTATGCCGCAGGCAGATATCATGGCCTGCCATGAGAGCAGCGCTGGGATAACTTCTCGTTACTTTGAGGCCAGGCTGCCATTGGCAAGTGACTTAATAACTGGCCATTGACTGCCTCATCTACAAAGCAAGGGCTGCAACTATATACCCTTTCCTTGTCCTATTATTAGGATTACCAGTTAACCCTCGTAGAAACCATAGGGAAACTGACACACGTAAAGCACTGGCGGTGAAGAAATTGCTACTACTATTAGTAAATAACGCTACAGTTCCTCCTTCCTTTCACATACAGCAAATTTCTCCCCGTTCGTGAACGTCAACCCCTTGTCCCTGGCTTGGAGTCTTTGGAACAGTTAGCTGTTTCTCCGTAGAAGATCCATATTAAATTGCCCGCCGCTTTCCAAGAACATGCTTGTACATTTTTTTTTCTTCCCGACTAGTAGCTGTGAACTCTCAGATTTGAAAAATGATTTCGCTTGAGGAGCAATGCCCAGACCACACTGGATTCTAGGCATCTATGAATAGATAAAGTTGAGGTGATTGGTGAGATATAATGTGGCCCTTATCATCTTATCATCTACTCTGCATGCACTGCCAAGCGGAAGTTCACTGTAAGATTCTTTCACAATATTGGTGGATCACACAAAAGCAAGTCATCAGAATCCCAGGCAATCCAAAGACAGGATTTTAAAATTGTGCTTAATTTGGGCAGAATAATAGGAGGCCATACAAATGACCAAAGTCATAACTGGCCAATTTTCTCTGATCACAATCACTTTAGAAGGGGTCCCGCTCAAACTAAGGCACCAGCCAAGGACAATACAGGCGGTAAACTTTAAAGCCCTACCCAGATCTAGCCAATGGTCAGGACAGTCTCCACACTTGAGTGGAGAGTGGGGCATGACTTTCTCATGTACTCTGGTGCCTCACATTTGACCATGTCCCCTGGAGGGGGAGACCTGGTGGCACTCAGAGGAAGGACAGCAGGTCACCGAGAAGAGACTTGATACCTTATGAGCATATACAGGGGGAGGTAATCCCCCTCAGGAACAGTCATAGGGGAGGGGAATAAGGGGAAAATGGGAGGGAGGAAAGAATGGGAGGATACAAGGGATGGGATAACCATTGAGATGTAACAAGAATAAATTAATAAAAAGAAATTTCCAAATACACTTTTCTAAAGCATCGCACTTATTTATTTATTTATTTTTCTGTTTCCAAACCTACCATGTTTCCCATGCCTGATGAAAAGTGACTAGCTACCGTCGCGACCTCCCCGCCAGCAGGAAAGACGCCGACACCAGGATCCTTCTCGATCACACTTTATTGGGAGCGCCCTTTGAAGCTGAAGCGAAAGACCCCAGCCCTCGGAGGGTCCTGCTTATATGCAGGCCCTAGCGTGGTGTCTCTGGCTGATTGGCGCACCGGCCAATGCCTCATTAGCATTAGCATTCCCCCGTGCGGGAGGGGAAATTGAGCCTCTGGCCAATGCCTCATTAACATATTCCCGTGCGGGGAGGGGAAAGAGAAACATTGTTGTCGTGCCCTTAACCACGCATGCGCAGGAGCTGAAGTAGGATCGGCACCACCTCTGGGTGGGATCCGCGCCTAACATCTCCCCCTCCTTTATTTGAGCCAAGGGTAACCATCCGACCTAGGAGAGATCCTTATGGAGATCTTACCGATCGAAGACGGTGATCAGGGGTAGGGGTAGCGCCGATTCGAGTGCAATGGGAGGATCCCCGCGAAGTGCTACGGCCGCTAACAGGGTGCGTGTGCGCCTTCCGGTGTGCAATGGCAACAAGGCTCAACCGATGTGCAAAGGCCACACAAAGGGAAAGGGATGGCTCATCTTTTGAGGCTGGCAAGCCAGACTTGGGGAGAGGCGCCTTGCTCAACTGCCAGCAATGCTTGGATCATCAGGGTCTTATCGCATTGATTTCTTTTCTTTAGTCGGCACAGTAGCCAAAGGCAGAGCACTACACCACAAATTAATATAGCTCCAAAAATTCCCACCCCCACCCATTCCTTAAAGAAGGAAAATGCAGAATGCAGTCAAGAAGTAAGATCCCCAAGGGTAATGATCTCCACTCGAGTGCCATTCAATTGTGCGATCTGGTAGAAAAGCTGTCGGGATAGCTTTTCGACCTCCAATGTCCAATCTCCTGCAAGGTAATCTGAAATGATCTTACTTTGATTAATGGAAGTAGTATAATCATAATTTAGGGGGGTAACACACACATGTTGATAATGCGAAATACAACTTGTTTGAATGAGTTTAAACAATTTTTCCATTTGTTTCTGTAACAGATTCATTCTCTGGCTAGCCAGATGAATGCCAGACAGGAAATGTGCATTTAAAACATGTATTATTGGGTCGCCCCTGACGGTTAGTGGCAGCCAGGACAGCAGCAGCTAGTCCCGTATTAGTCAAAGGGCCGCCAATCTCCCGACATGCTTTCATCCATGCTTGCAATCCTTTACCTTTCCAGGGGGTAATGGCCCTACGGCAGTCTTGGGTACATTGTTCATACACTAATTGTTCTATAAGGGGCATGGCTGTTTCATGATCCCCAAATATTTTCCCTGCCGCATCCATCATGAGAGCTACAAAGTCTGAGAATGGCTCATTGGATCCTTGTATGATTTTGGTCAAGTTACCGGTAACCTCTCCCTTGTTTGGCAAGGCCTTCCAAGCCTTGATAGCCATCACATTGATATGATTATATACTTCTGTTGGGTAGGCTGTCTGGTTGGCTGCCCACTGCCCTTGGCCAAGGTACATGTCCATATTCCACACTGGCTGCCCTGAAGTAGCATTGGCTCTTGTCTGCTCTTGTGCGGCATCTGTGTATATTGACTTCCAGTCTAAATATTGCCCCATAGTTAGACAAGCCTTAGTCACACTCATCCAGTCAGAAGGTGTCATTGCGTGATAGGCAAATCTTTCTAACAAGGCTTGAGTGAATGCTGCGCTCACTCCATAAGTACGTACTGCCTCTGCCAGGTCTTTTATTTGCTTATACCCTATTGGTTCGTGATATCTCGCTTGTGTATTGGGATCCTCAAATACTGGGAAAGCGGCAGCTACTTTCTTCCAGGTCTTAGGCTCGACAAAACTTACTTGAGCCTGTTTCTTTGGACCCGCAAACTGAGGATTATAAGGAAGGGGTGGTGCCGAAGCAGTCACCCCACGAGGCCCGTATCTCTCTCGTTCATATTGGGCAGCGGCCTCCTCTAGATCCTGTTCTTCCTCAGAACTTAGTTCTTCTCTCTGACTTGCCTTCTCGGACTCTGAGTCACTAGAGCTCTTAGCGAACTCATCGAGTACCGGGTACAATTTCTTTTTCTCCTCCTCCTCCTCTTTTGTTCCTTTTTGTTTCCTTTTCTCTTTAGGCCTTTTTCTTTTTCCTTTTCCTTCCTTTTTATGTTTTCCTCCCCTTTCTTTTGAATACCTTCTGATTCTGACAGGCTGTCCTGATGATTAGCTAGCATTCTTTTGCAAAGGCTTGAGAAGGTGGGTGGAGTGCTGGTTCCCCATTTGCGCTTTTTATTTACAAGCGGCTGACAAAAGGGAAACGACCAGCCAAGTTATCTACCTTGGACTTATGGTTTTACTCTAACAAGTACACTCCTCTCCCCTATGGTGGCACCTCAAGCAAAAGCAACACAGAACTACTAACACAGCCAACAGCAAAAACAGCCCTGCAGCCAGAAGGGGGTCAATGCCAAATGGGCTTGCCCTTGAAGGGAGACTTACCGGTACCGCCGCTCCGTGTGTCGAGTTCTGAATCCTCTCGGGGTTTCTTGTCTCCGAGGGTCTTCGCAGGTGTTTCAGTGGTCCGAGCGCTGTTCTTGTTTTTCCCGGGTTTCGGCACCACTCGTCGCGACCTCCCCGCCAGCAGGAAAGACGCCGACACCAGGATCCTTCTCGATCACATTTTATTGGGAGCGCCCTTTGAAGCTGAAGCGAAAGACCCCAGCCCTCGGAGCGCGCTGCTTATATGCAGGCCCTAGCGTGGCGTGTCTCTGACTGATTGGCGAACCGGCCAATGCCTCATTAGCATTCCCCCGTGCGGGAGGGGGAATTGAGCCTCTGGCCAATGCCTCATTAACATATCCCCGTGCGGGAGGGGAAAGAGAAACGTTGTCGAGCCCTTAACCGCGCATGCACAGGAGCTGAAGTAGGATCGGCACCACCTCTGGGTGGGATCCGTACCTAACAAGCTACATTTGTGTACGTATTTTGTATCAGAGTCCCCGCTGAGCATGTTTATGAGTTATCTCAAATAGTTAACACAGGTGCCTCACAAGAACAGTAGCCGGTGCCGTTCCTCAGTTAATAGCTGGTTAATGCTCCGAAGTGGGTTGAGGGCATAAATCAGCTGCTATTACTAATCTGGTTTTTATTTTATTTTATTTTTATTTTTATTTTAGGCTTTATTATATAAAAAAAAAAGCATTGTAAGTGGGGAAAAAAAAATCACACACCGAGAAATTAACCAGACCCAAGACTATGCACCTCAATCAGCTCCTACACAGTTAGAGCAACTGCTTGGAACAGAAGCTGTGGAGCCAAATACTGCATTTTATACCTCTGCGATTGGATACATTTTGATGTACTTATGCATTACCCAAAGCAAGAAATCCAGGACCGAGTTAGAACTAGAAAGATCATCAGCTTTACAACCTCTTTCCCAGCCTGAGCTCATTACCTCCAGCGTTCAGCCCTTCCTCGCTCCCTAATGTGCTCTATCTCGTGCTCTATTCTCTACGTGCTGTTCTGTGCCCAGCTCTATATTTGTTTATACGTATGCACGTGTCATAGGCTAGGCTCCGTGCATCAGAGACAGCATGTAGTTTTGTTTGTGCAATCCTGTGATCTCGTTTAATGTTCTAAGCCCTGTTATCCCTTATTTATATAACAAAAATAAGGAAACTAAGAAACAGAAACGGGTCCCCAAGAGCCAAAGGAAATATCAAACGTTACCGCATGGGTTGTAGCCCCTCTCTACAGATTGGTCTCCTAAAGGCTGAACACGCCCTTTGCTGCCCAGCATTCCTGGAGCGGCACATTCTCGTCCTAGGTGAGTCTCAAACATCCTTGTTTCCTTGACTGTCCACCAGCTAGCCATCGTGTCTCCGGTAGTGGGTCCCTGTGCTTTCTATAGCACTAAGTGGGTTGTTGGAATTGTCCCTCAAGGAGGATTTCGGCTCTTTAAAAAAAAAAAAAAAAGCATCTTTCTATTATTTCTCATTTGTTTGATTCAAGTAGTCCGTCGTCTTTACATTTAAGCGGTATTAAATATTCATTCAAACGGAGAATATTCATTGTGCAGCCAAGATACACGGAGATACAGTAGTGATCATAAAAGACGGCATCTTCATTTTCAAAGGAAAGTTGATAACACACACATATGCACACTAAGGGGAATAAGTCCGAGAGATAAGCTGGTAGGTGGTAAACAAGGCTAGGTGTTGATGGTAATGGCGTCTGTCTCTCAGAGGGAACCATTAGAGAGTGGGTCCTGAGACAGGGAAGCAAGCTGTGTAATAAGACTTTGGCCAGAGCCGCAGCAAGTAGAAACAGAGGCGCAAGCCCATGATAGATGCAGTATGGTTGGGCACTGTGATTGGGGCGGGCAGGCAGACAGACACAGGCACACTGAGCATCTGTAATCTAAAAACCAGAACACCAAATGCTCTCAGGTTCAAACTGTTTTGATAACTTATGTCACCGGTGGGAAATTCTATGCGTGACCTACTGTGACAGGCGCCGGTCAAAGCACGGGTGCACGAAAGGATTTTATGCAGTTACGTTCAGGCTATGAGAATATGTTATGCTACATTTCATTGAGTGATCTCAAGCTGTATTGGCATATAAACAGAATAACAGCTATCCATTCGTAGCCCCTGGGGTGGCAGTAACATTTTATTATATTATTATCATTTTAAACAACATATTGTATATTTTCATTAAAATAAATTTATATTAAAATAATGAAAAATATAATTATATGTAAATTTGTGTGAATATATATGCTTTCATGTATATTAAAAGTCTGTAAGTATGCATTTGTTTTAGAGGATGGACTGAAGATCTGTCAGGGCTTCACATGTGCTTGGCAAGTGTTCTACTACTGACTCTACTGTACTTAGGCTGTGTTATAGTATGGAGTTTGCCCAGAAAATTTAAATTACATTATTATTATTTATTATTATTATTATTGTCGTTGTTGTTTTGGTTTTTGAGACAGGGTTTCTCTGTGTAGCCCTGGCTATCCTGGTCTCACTTTGTAGACCACGCTGGCCTCGATCTCACATTGATCCACCTGCCTCTGCCTCCCAAGTGCTGGGATTAAAAGTGTGTGCCCACCATGCCTGGATGGTTACATTATTCTTCTAACAGTACCATTAAAACAGAAACATAAGGACAGAGAATCACTGCGATTTCAGTGTTAGCCTGGGCTACATAGTAAGTTCTACTTCAGTTTGAACTACCATGTGAAATCTAATTTCAAAAACAAAAAAACAAAGCTAGACAAAACAAAAATTCGTAAAACTCATTTTCATCTAAATGAGGATACATTTTCTTGTAGCTACTAAAACCTGGAAAAATAATCACAATAGAGAGCCAATGTGATGAGGAGGATGGGCAGAGGCAGGATGAAGTTGGGGCCTGCTGTAATTTTTGTTCTACTCAGGAGGCTACGAGGACTGCGGACACCAGGGAGGCGAACTAGTTTAAGTCTTGTCTTGTCTTGAGAAGAGAAGAATGAAACTGCCTTGCGTGATTTACACTGCAAAGGGACATTCTGTCTCTCCAGTAGGGCCCCACAAAAGTATAAAAGTGAACAAGAACACACAAGGATGAACAGAAAATACGGAATACATCTGTAGAAATCAGTTCTGTTTAAAAAAAAAAAAAAAAAAAACTTACCAAATTCACTGAAAAGAGTTCAGTAAGGCTGTGCTTACATAGTGTCCAGCGATGTGTTGGATAATGAAGATACACCTTTAAAATGTGGGAAAACAGATAAGATTAGGATCAAACTCTACTCTCCAATTGCTTCTGAACCATGTGTTTTTTATAAAACAAAACAAAAAACAGCTTTAAAAGAGACAAAGAAAGGGGGAAAAGACAAAGTATTTGTAGAGACCAGGAGCATAATTATCTGGCTATAGATTGGAAAGAAAAACTCCTGTGAATGAGCGGTGGGATTGGGAGTAACATTGTAGAGGAATGGTCATTCGGAATATGGCTGTTCTGGCAGGAGATCAAATCCAAAGACTTTCTAGATCTGTGTGATCCGGCTGGAATACAAACACGCCTTTAATCCAGGAGACAGAAGCAAATAGATCTGAGTTCAAGGCCAACCTGGTATAGAGCAAGTTTCAGGTAAAGAAAAGCTTAGGACCGGGCATGGTGGTACATGCCTTTAATCCCAAACAATGAAGGTTAGTGTTTACAAAGAAGCACCCATGTTTGAAAGTGATGTCTAATTGAGTAGCAGAAAAGGTGAGGAATCAGAGATGATTTGACAGAATAGGATGTGCCCAACCGTCACAAGAAGAGAGAGGAAAAGGAAGCTGCTTAAGAGGCAGTTTTACAGAGAGAGGAGGCAGTTTTACCAGGGCAGTAATAGAGAAATGGGATGCAGAGAGAGAGAGAGAGAGAGAGAGAGAGAGAGAGAGAGAGAGAGAGGGAACTCAGGTAAAGATGGAACCAGCCAGAAAATGAGAGGAAGCCAGAAGACTAGAGCAGATTGCTGAGTTAGTTTGAGGCCAAGCAGAGCAATTCTGGGCCAAGAGAGAATCCAGATTAAATGAGTCAGTCAGCTGGGAGAGGAGCTTGAGTCAGAACAGCTGAGTTGAACCAGCCAGCCCAGAGCTCAGAAAGAACAAGTAAGGGTGAGCTTATTAAGCAGTGAGTCTCAGAGGCTGAAAACATTCTAGGCCTAGGTTAGATTGTAAGGAGGCTAGAAGCTTCCAGGACTAGACCTAGGTTAGCAAAAGGAGGCATTTAATAATAATTGAACCAGGAGAATAAATGACAACTGTCTTAAAATTCTGCTCACGGCAGAAGAATGGCAGTGATACACGTTACGGTCATCCTGTCCATCTGAGGGGTCAAAGGAGGAAAACTAGCACAAGGGAGAGGCTAAGTGCCTCAGGAAGCACAGAGGCCTGAAAGAGCAAGTTACTTGGTCCACGTCTCAGTGTTTTCATTTAAAACGTGATGCATGCATGTATATAATGTGTGTGCATGCTTTCGTGCGCACAAGTTTGTTTGCGAATGCAGGCACACACGTGCCATGGCACATACATGGAGAGCATAGGGCAGCCTTTTACCATATTTGAGGGTGAACCCTCTGTTCTCCTCTTCTTATGCTAGGTAGCTTTCTTCAGCACTTCCGAGGATTCCCCTATCTCTGTCTCCCATCTCACTCCCATGCTCACAAGAGCACTTAGGTTATAGATGCGCACAGTGGAGGACACACCCAACTTGACCTAGGGTCTGGGGACGCTTGGGTTTGTGTGGGGAGCTCTTTATCCACTGAGCCATCTCTCCAGCCTCTTCTTCATTTTAAAATGACAGCCAAGGCCTCTATTATTAGGACCATCTGAGAGCGAAACCAAAGAACAGATGTAAACCTTTTGGACTACTGCTGCCTTGTGATAGCGTTAAGAGAAGAGCCCACGGGACGTGCTCAGATCTATTTCATTTTTTTCTGACCACGTCCCGCGCCTTTCTATCCACTCCACTGTGTATATATAGTCCTGAATCATAACTTTATTTCTTGAGACTCCTTGGCATTTCCCCTCACCCCCCATTATTTCAGAAATTTACAGTTGCAGGGAAGGATGAGGAATGCCGGAGATAGTTTTAAAACCCATCTTTTCTCAGTGTGGATTTTTCTTTGTGGGGGGTCACGGCCCGGGAGGGGGTGAATGGAATTCTTTTCTGCATCCTCTCTTGAATTCCAAGAATTTGGCTGCTGTTTATGCAAGCGTGGGTGCTTGCATCCATGTTAATCCTCAACACACATGGCCTCTTGGTCTACATATGCTTGTATTCATGCTTAATCTGCAACACACGGGACCTCTTGGTCTACATACGACTTCTCTCTCTAGGTCAGAAAGAGTTTATATGCTTTTGCAAAGGTTCATTTTTTGTTGAGATATTGTTTGTGTTCTAAGAATTGTTCTTTCCCATGCCGCAGGGGTGTTGGAGGAGGCGTGTGTGGGTATGTGTGTGTGTAGGGCCTGGTTAACTCCATGGTGATTTTTTTTTTCTTTTTTTTTTTTTTTGGTTTCTTTTTGGTTTTGGTTTTCTGAAACAAGGTCTCACTCACAATGTAGCCTTGGTTGGTCTAGGACTCACAGAGATCAGCCTGCTTATGTGCCACCATGCCTGGACAACTCTATTGTACTATATTCTAATGTTTGTTTTTTTTATTACTTCATATATGCCTTTTGGAGTTTCCGCTTTCTAAGTATGACATCTCTTTTCTTAAAGGAAAAAAAATAGCTATGTTTTATTTTCTTGTGTTAATGCACGCTCACGTGTGTACATGTGTGGAGGTCAGAGGACAACCTGCCGTCCTAGGTTCTTTTCTTCTGCCCTGTGGCCTCTGAACGTGGGACTTAGGCTGTCAGGCAAGTGCCAACCTGCTGAGCCAGAAACACAGATAGCGGGGGACTTTTATCTTTTTCTTTTGATAGCCTTTTTTCTATAGCTCAGAATCAACTCGTCTCCTGACTTCGTGACTTTGGCTTTCATAATAAATGTTAATACCTTTCACAGCACATAGAAGCATAAATTTAGTGGCTATAAATTTTAAATGAGTCCAGTAATCAGGGTTAATATTGTATTATTACACTTCTGTCCATTTTTTCATATATCAAACATTTCCTAAGCTATAATTTAGGACATAAGACTGTGCGGCAACTGTTGAGTTTTATTGGGTTAAAACGTTTCTCCTCTTAGCTGCCTGCTTAGTTTTTACCTGTCCTCTTTCCAGTGTTAAATCTGGAGCCCCTAAAGCTTCTTTTGTTTGTATTCGTGTAAAATGTTTCCATACGGTCTTTTCCTCCCTCCGGACAATTTTAAGGTCTCGCTTTGTAAATAGTGCTCAGTTGGGTTTTGTCTCCTGACTCAATTCATCAGACGTTGTCTGCGGACTGCTTGTCTCCTGCAGGCTCTGAAATGGTCCAAGAACTGAGGTGTATTCTTGTCGTGTGGTTGTTTCTTTCTGTTTTGCTCCCCTGTACTCACTCTTTTTAAATTATGCCCTCCCCTCCTCTCCCCTCCCTTCCTCTCCTCTCCTCTGTCCTCCCCTTCTCTCTCCCATCCATTCCTATGTTCCCTCCTTCTTTTTTTTTCTTTCTTTCTTATTTCCCATTCTGTTGGAAAGAGTAATTTTACAGAGTGATTTGCTTTCAATTTTCTGAACTTATGTTTAGTCTCTGATCTCTGATCTTTTTTTTTTTTCTTTCTTTCTTTCCTTTGGCTGTACTGGACTGGGTTTATAGATCAAACTGGCCTTGAACTCACCCAGACCCACATGACTCTGCCTCCCTGAGTGCTGGGATTTCAGGTGTGTGCCACCCAGCCTGAGCCCAGCCAGTCTCTGATCATTTCAAAAGATGAATAAAAAAATACATTTGTGTGTCTCTGTTCAATATATAGTATATACATTTACTTGTCTACTTCCTTCCCCCCATCACATAGTGTTTTCGCAATTGTCTTTAAAATACTGTGTAATTTCCACACTTTGCATTTTCCATGAGCGGAATTAAGTTTCCTGCATAAGGGCCAGCTCACTCATCAAGTCATCTTCCTCAGGCCCCTTTAAGAAACACTCCGACTTTCCTCTCTGGACTTGAGTCAGCAGGAGATCCTTGGGTCGTCTGCCTGCACGCTTTCTTACACGTTCCCCATGGGTACCCTGACTGTTGGTTTTGATATGTGTCTCCCCATTCTGTGGTGGACGTTCTGCCGATGAGAACTACGTCTTCTGCTTCTCACTGAGGTGACACGGCATTACACAGACCCACATGGCACAAGCTTGGCGACACTTGGTAAATAAATCTCTAGGTAGAGCAACATCTTAGGAGGCACCTAGCATGACAGGCAATGACACTCAGTGTGCCACCTTAGAATTATCAGGGAGACAGTCTAAATTAGAGGTAGAGACTCATTAAATTCCAGAGGGCACACTCAAAATATCCTGAAGTAACTCAACAGTATTTGATTCTTTGAGCCTTGCTATGAGATTCACCCAATAAAAAAGATTGTCATTTTGTTTGTGAGTCCCTTTTGTTTCAAGTCAATTGATATTGTATTTTTAGCTACAAGACATATCCCTGGGCACTGTGGAGGAGTCTCATAAATCTAAATCACTTGGGATTTTATATTGTTTGATATGTCACGTAACTCTGCTCTCCAGCGAGCAATGATTCAGCTGAGTGAGCTGCATACAGTGGTAATACCTGTTATCAGAACGTTGCCTTTCGTCCTAGAGGGGAGGGGAGGCATTCCAAAGAATCTGAACTCCGGTTTAACTTGTTAGGATTGTGTTCTCACTGGACTGCTGCACAAATGGGTTGTTTCCTAAGCAAATGAAGCATGCTGTCTGTGTCCTCCATCCTCTGTGCTCTGGTTTCAAACATCCTGCAGCTGCCGTTGCCCCATCATGGACAGCAACGTTCCCTCCCTGAGGTAATTAAGTTTTTACAGAACACCACTTACAACTCAGACACAGCGCATCATAACTGTGTTCCACGATTTCTATGCTCTTAAGGAAACAGGACTCACCCATCTCAACCACCCAAATGGTGGTTCTTCAATTCCAAACTTAAAACTGTCAAAATTGAGGGAGATTTTTGTAGGAAATAACAATATAATTTCAGACCAAGTACTGTATCCAAGTACGGCGCTTCTGAGTGTTCATCTCACACTGCTGCAAAAAAAAAAAAAAAAAAAAAATCCGTGTGCAAGCACATGTGTGTGTATGCATGTTTGTGTGTATGCAGTGCATGGAAAATAGACTCATTACCCCACTCTCGTAGCATTCTTTCTGTCATGCAAATTTGTCATCACGTTTAAAATAGAGAAATGAAATTAGTCATCAAAACGTAAACGAATGAATGAATAAGTCAACAATACTTTTTCTCAACTCCGCCTTCTCAAATTCCCAATTAACTTCAGTGGTATCAGCTGACACCTCTTCCATACTCCACTCCTTCTTACCAGAGTCTAAGCCTTTGAAATTCTACTCTCTTGAAAGGAGGCAGAGTGCCCTTTGCTTACATGCTTCCCTGGTGAGGTGAGACAGGCTTCTTTCTCTTTTGTTCACCTACTGAATAGCCTTAAGTATACAAGGAGGCTCTAGAGTTAAGAGGCACTAGAGTTTTCAGTCACTTCTTGCTTTATTTAGGCATTTTTAAACATCCGATATCAGACTGAAACTTTCTTTTATAATAAAAAAAAAAAGTGTGTGATCTGCTTTCAGATCACATGACCAATGATGTAGTAAATATGATGGTCCCCTGAACACTATAAGAGCTGCGTGGGAAGTGGTGTCAGGCTGTCCTTAGTGCAGCAGGTGTGCACTTCAGACATCTGTCACTTGTTCCTCGGATCCCAACTCAGTTCTTCATCCTCGCACAACCAATATTTTACTCACTGAGCCAGCTCCTGGGGAAAAAAAAAAAAAAAGACAAAAAGACTTTAGTTTTTTCACAGTTTCATTAACGAATAAAGTATTTGGAAGGGAGGGTTGGAATTCCATAGTGAGTTTCTGACTCATTCTTAATCGTTCTCGTAGCCTTGAGTCATTCTCTATCTGTGAAGAAAGAGATACGAACCTTTGTGAGTTAATATACGTATGCTCTAAACTAAGTTTGGGAGCATTAACATACTAAATATAATTTCCAAACTCTTCTAGCCCAGACACAGGAGCAGAGCCTGGGGCTACCCGGCCGTGTGTAGTGGTCCCTGGGCACTAGCTACGCTGGGTGGCAATTCCTCAGGGAACTAGGAAGGATGCA
Organism: Acomys percivali; assembly: GCA_907169655.1. Lineage (NCBI taxonomy): Eukaryota > Metazoa > Chordata > Mammalia > Rodentia > Muridae > Acomys > Acomys percivali. The sequence continues at coordinate 8,749,178 of OU015756.1, forward strand.
GGCAGAAGCTCAGGGGTCCCCCGAATTGTGAGATAGACATCAGAGGACAGAGATGGGATGTTTAAAATGCTGGAGTGTAGGGAAACGAGTGTTGCATGGGAAAAAGTTTAGAGACCTGAGGAGAATTTCAGGGTTTTTTTTTTCTTTCTTCTGAGTTCTGAATGAGCACACTCATGAGGAAACGCCTGAGGCGAGGGAAGATTCTTCAGTTCCTACTGGACCCAAAGGCTTCATAATTCATGGGACGCTGGGTAAAAAAGGAAAAAAAAAAAAAAAAACCTTCAGAAAACTGTTTCCTTATTAGTGAGGAATATGAAATATGAACCTTAGTTAAAACGCGCTTCTACTTTCACTAGTGCATCTTAAATGGAAAGACTGAGAAAGACTGGTTTTCATGTGACTTAATCGTATCGCAGAACAAAGCATTCCAATTCCTTCAGGAAACTAAAGTCTGGGCCTGACTTGGTCCAATTTGTAGTCCCTGGAATCAATCAAAGGTTACCTGGCATGCAGAGACACAGACACATTACCAATAACGAGGAGAAAAATCAATTAGCGTAAAGCAACCAAGAATTAGCAGGCAGAGGCACTGAGAGAGCTCTTGCAATTATATTTCACGTGCCTGAAAAGTTTGGAGCAGACCTAGAAAAAGCATCGTTATACAGGTTGGATCTCTATAGGGGGAAAGCAAAGTCTATACCCTTGTCCTTTTTGCTATTTTTTAAAAATATATAGCTTTACCTGCCCAACTTTTTTTCCACATAGAAAACAAAATATACAATTTCTAAAAGTGAAACAACATATGCAATGTAATTCATAGATTAGATTTTGCAGAGGAAATATTTTTAAATTATTTAATTAATTTATTCAGGTTACAACTCAGTTGTTATCCCATCCCTTATATCCTCCCGTTCCTCCCTCCCTCCCTCCTGCGTTCACCCTATTCCCCTTCCCTAGGTCTGTGACTAAGGGGGACCTCCTCCCCCTCTATATGGGGAGGCCCAGTGGCACTCAGAGGAAGGATAGCAGGCTAACAAGATGAGACTTGATAGCCTATGCAGAGGAAATATTTGTAAACCTAAAGCCATAGAAAATGTCATACACGGAGGGGGCCAGCGGGCGGAGAGACCTAGACACAGAGAGCACAGGGTTATGGTGTAGCTAGGTAGCTCAGTGATTGATTCCCTGCCAATCATGTATAAAACTCCAGGTTCAGTCTATATATAGCACTGTGAAAAATAAAAAATTAGTAACAAAATAAGTCAACCAAACATCACTGAACTCTGGGACAAAGTCAAGCGCTGATTATACATTGGAGTCCCGGAAGGGAGAAAAGCGAACGTGAAAAGAAAGGGACACGGAGATATTTCTTAAGCAGGTGAAAGCTCTAATTATCCACAAAAGGAAAAGGCAACAAATCCCAGAACATGGCAACAAGAAAATAACACAGGACATATTGCCCCGAATACAGTGAGGTTGAGACAGAAATGGAGGGAGATAAATGACAGATCTATTAACACATACATCCCTATGTACATGCATGCATGCATACATACAACATACAAACATACATACAAACATACATACCAAATAGACCATAGAAAGGAATTTAAAAATGTCTCTAGTGAAGGAGTTCTCTGAACCCAAGACAAGTTAGTGGAGTAACTATGAGGATTACAAGGGTAAATAGGCAAATATATAATTATCTTGAAGATTTTAATATTTTCTCTCAACATCTGAATCAGAAAGTATAAATGAGTATGGGTGACTTAAGCAATATTGTCAACCAGCGCCACAGTTGGCATTCACAGGCGAAACATGAAATAAATACCATTTTCATGTTCACAGAGAACACACGGAATGTGAGAATTCATACTCTAGATCATGAAACAACTTGTCACACAAAAAGTTATCTGTACGATTCATAAATAGCCAGAGATCAAATAACATTGCTAAATAAGAGTCGCAGAAGGAATTAGAAGTGAATTGTTCTTAATAAAGATTAAATGCTACCACAGTATGAAGCTGGGGGTTGGGGGGAGGGAGGAAGAAAAAAATAAAATTAAAATAAGGAAAAGAAAGAGAATAAGAAGGGCCAGAGAAAGATCTTATTGAAAGCCAGGCAGCGGTGGTATAGACCTGAAGTCCCAGCACCCGGGAGGCAGAGAAAGGCAGATTTTTTTTAGTTCAAGGCCAGCTTGTTTACACAGAGAGTTCCAGGACAGTCAGGGCTACACAGAGCAGCCCTGTTTTAAACCTACCCCACCCCCCAAAAAAAGAAAAGAAAAGAAAAGAAAAAAACACAAAAACAGAAAGATCACATTGAATTTAGAAACAGAAAAGCAATAGAGAAAAACGGATGAAATCGGGAGCTGGCTTTGTGACAAGCAAGAAAGTTTATAAAATTCTAGTCTAGTGTGATAAGAAAAAGGGAGCAGGCACAACCTATCTGTACAAAGAATAAAAGGTGACGTCATTGCAGTGTGTGCAAGTATTAAACGGATAACGTTATAGATATAATTGTAGGAACTTAGAAGAAACATATGGCTTCTTTGTCAGGCACAGACCGCCAAAGCTCACCCAAGAAGAAATACAACTTTCCCCCCCCAAAAAAACAAAACAAAACAAAAAGAAAAGAAAGAAAGAAATACAACTTTTAATGGCCCTGAGAGTGAGAAAGAAATCAAATCTGTGGTTAAAAACTTTTCACACAAAAAGCCCAATGACCAGATTCCTTAAGTGACTTTTTCCAAACCTTGCAGTATAAAACAATAAAAATCTTAAAGGAACACAGAAAATTTAAGGGAAGACCAAATTTGCTAACCTATTCTATGAGGCTGCTATTGGCTTGGTTCCACGGATTCTCAAATTTGACATTACAGGAAAAGAAACTATACATCTTTGTTGCTAAGAAACCCAAGTGCAAACCTTTAAAAGTTTTACATTTTTCAATGTGTGCATGCATGTGCACCTGCACACATACATGTGTTCCCATGGGACATCTAAACACATGTGAAAGTCAAAGGATTGTTTGCAATAGTCAGTTCTCTTTCTCCCGCAGGTGGGCTCCAAGGAGCAAACTCCTCTCCTCAGGCTTGGTGGCAAGCTCTTTTGCCTGATGAGCCCACAAACACCTTTTAAAGATCATAAACAAGTCAAACCTACTGCTCTAAGGGAAAGATGATTAAACAGGGTCTGTCACATCAAGTGTTGTTTTAATGCTAATCCCACACTCCAGGAGAAAGACCACTGATGCGAATCATGGTGGTCAAGTTGATTAAAGCCAGCAACTGACCAAAGCAAGCTATTTAATTTGCGCACATGAGCTGTCCCTTCTTAAAGGTGGGGTTTGAGAGATCAGTATTGGACATGAGGGAGATAAGATTTGTATAGCTCAGGAGTAGGGGGTTTCCAAATGGGGCCTCTTACGGGCAAACGGAACAGAAAGGGAAGGAACATGAGCATAGTAGGTTGGTCATAATACCCTCCTGCAACAAAGACATGCTTGCAAGGTAGTCGTAACACACTTTTGCAACAAAGCCATGGTTGCCATTTCCTGGAACAGAACCGTTTGTAGTTAAGGTTACTGGTGGGTCATAGCCCAATCATTGAGGAACAGATTTAATCATAAACAGGAAGGAATCTAGTTCGTCTTCACTATTAGATGGCTTTCAAGCCTGTGATAGAAGCAGGCTGGTTCATCATTAATACCTGAAAATTCAGTCTGTGATATACTTAGCTTGATTGGTACCGCCACAAAGCATTTTCAGAGAAACCCAGTGCTAAGTCATAAAAGTTCTCATCAAACTGGAACAGAAGAGAGTCATCAACCTGCTAAAAATAATCTACATAAACCCTGCCGCCGCCGCTGCCACACTGCTGAGAGGCTGACTGCTGCTCAGATCATAAGCGAGGCAAACTCTGGCCCTGCTGCTGCCTCTACGCTAGTCAGCAGGGCTCTTCAGGTGCCAGCCAATGCAATAAGGCAAGGAAAAGAGTAGAAAGACAGTTAGACTGAAAAATTGACTTAACAGAATAATGTGAGCGAGTAAAAACGCCAGCAGACTAGCTTCCTAAGAAACATAGACACTGATTAGAAAATTCACTTAAAAGTATATAGAACTTGCAGTCACCACTTTCTCTAAGGGACAACTGGATGGCTTTTGTTACATAACTCAAGATTTATTGCAAGGCTGTAAGAGGTATGTCATTACAGTGCAGGTGTCAAGGTAGTCATGTGTCAGTGGAAGAGAATAGGGAATTTAGAAGTTGACCCAAATTTTACTGGTCATTAATTTGCAATAAAGGGCAAAGGTAGCCCAGTTGTATGTATGTATGTACGTATGCATGTATATATATACACATACATACATATAGTATATATATATACTATTAATATATATGTGTGTATACACACACGCATACACACACACACACACACACACACACACACACACACACACACTTTTAAAAACAAATGATGCTTCTTGGCTGGGGTTGTAGCCCAGCAGTTGTGGAGTGTCTTCTCAGTGTTTGTAAGGGCCTGGGTTTGAATCCCAGCACTGCAAGCCCTAACTCCCCAAATACGTGAATGCTGCTTTAACAATTGGAGATATAAAAAAATAAAATAAAATTCCAAGCCACAAACTTGGGGAAAAACAAACAAATGAAACCATCTCTCTTCTACTGTGAGCTCCAATGTTAACAAACATGCTCAAGTGCATTGCAATATTAAATATGAAGCTTAAAACTGTATGCTTCTTAAAGAAAGGTTTTGCCATTTTAAACAAAGCAGAGTTCTAAGACGCACCACTTTATTTTATTTATTTTTTTACTTTTTTAAAATATTTTTTTATTTTTTTACATATTCATTTTTATTATTACACATATATACAATAAACTACTTATAGCAAGAAGAACCATGACACAATCAGGAATTATATAAATGTTACATTTTTGGTGTTTTGGCTGTTTATATTTGGCATCTTGAAGAAAACATCTTTCCTATCTTGGTGCAAAAATATGGAACACTTCTCCAATTTGTACGTCATCCTTGTGCAGGGGCCATGCTAATTTTCTCTGTATCGTTCCAATTTTAGTATATGTGCTGCCAAAGTGAGCATGGTGTACCACTTTAAACAAAATTTCTTCTCACTGGATGTTTAATAAGAAATGGGCAATCCATTTGAACAGGTATTAGACAAAGGAAAAATACAGAGGACAAATGAGGGCATGAAAAGGAGACTTAGCATCCCTACAGTCATAAGAGAAATGTGAATAAGGCCTCTATAACAAGCTTTTCTAAAGAGTCTGGATTCAAAGACTGACCTTACCAAACAGTAGCCATGCGGCGTGTCTTAAAAAACCAAAGATATGCAGCTGTGATATAAAAACATCATAGCATGGTACACTCTTTCCCTTTCTAGGAATCACCCCCACATGAAAGAAAGCATATTTCCAGATATATACATGAAACTTTTGGTTTTGTTTTTTTAGCCTTACCCGCAATGCAAGCCAATTGGAAGCTGCCTGGGTGTTCATTAATGCCTAAATAGATAAATGCATGGGCCATAGTACAGTTATATGGGATCATGCTTGTACTCAGCCGCAGACTAGTGTGAACTATTGGTAATGTGGAACATTCACGAACATGGGTGAGCTCTGAGGTAGTTGTATGTGCTGAAAATGACCTTCATAAGCTCACAGGGAGAGGCATTATTGGAGGTGTGGCCTTGTTGGGGTAGGTGTGGCCTTGGAGGAAGTGTGTCACTGGGGGTGAGCTCTCAGTATTCAAAAGCTTTCTGCTGCCTGCCAGTCTGGGATGTGGAGCTCTCAGCTCCTTCTCCAACACCATGTCTGCCTGGGCACCACTGTGCTTCCTACCATAATGGTAGTGGACTGAAACGCTGAACTGTAAGTCAGCCCTAATGAAATGTTTTCTCTTATATGAGTTGTCACAGTCATGGCGTCTCTTCACTGACTGAAACACTGTGTTAATTTAATGAAATGAGACCACAAAGAGGAGCCACTATACATTCCGAAATAAACCATGTGATTCCATTTCTATGAAACTGTATAACTAAAGCTAGAAAGTTAAGTGTTATAAAACAATAGGTATCATTTGCAAAGCTTTTTTAGACATTGAAATATTCTAGAATTCCCTTAAAATAATTTCATGGCTTTTATCTTTGTTACTAATATTCTAAGAACTAATTGTTTGAATTTTTTGTATTGTTTTGAATCTGGGTCGCAAGAAAATTAAACTTGTAGTGTTGAGTGAAAATTAAACAATGTAAAGTTTCTTTCTTTCTTTCTTTTTTTAACAATGTAAATTTTCAAATAGATTATTCTTTCAAATTTTTTTCCAGGCTAGTGTGTGTGTGTGTGTGTGTGTGACACACACACACACACACACAAACACACACGCATGCGCTCACTTGCATTTTAATTTTTAAAATATTTATTTATTTTCTGTGTACACATAAAATAAACACATAAAATGTGCTCCATGTGCCTGGTGCATGCAGTGGTCAGAAGAGGGTAACAGGTCCTTCTGAAAATGGAGGCTTTATGGATAGCTGTGAGATGCTGTGTGGGTCCTGGGAATTGAACCTTGGTCCCCTGCAAGAATAAGTGCTCTTAACCACTGAGACATCTCTCCAGCCCTTTTGTAGTTTTAAAATGATATGTTTGGTATAAAATACTTGCACAGAATAGTTTTGCACAATGTGACCTTGCGTGTTAATTTTTCCTTTGTTTGTTTTCAACTGATGCTTGGGACACAGGAAGCATATCTAGACAAGAAGTGATACAAGAAGGTGCGTATGGACAGACAATAAAAAGGAATATGTTGAAAAATATTTAAAACACCTATATTGTTGGGTGAATTTTTTAAAAAAAAAGAAAATTTCAATACAGGAAGACTATTTTCTAAATATCCAATTACTCATGCTTTGAACTCAGGATCTGACTGGTTGATGCAACAACCAATTCAAAAGAATTATTACTACAGTATTCAAATTCCAACCACCATCCCACATTAAAAATAAAAGGGAAATTTGGTGATAGATAAGCTGACACTGGGCAGAAAGACAAGCAATCTCTCTGGCTGTGTTGATTACAGTTTTTAATGGTCCCAAGCGTATACTTTAAGAAACAAATGACCAACAGTTATTTTTGATGATGAATTCAGTAATGCCTGAACTAGCCAGAGAGATCTGGCTAAGTAATCCTCATGACAAATTAGTCTTGGCCAATCGTGGCAGTGAGAGCCAAGCTCATTCACTAATTCCCCAAGCCTGTGGGGTTCTTGGTTTTAAAACAATGGAAGCAGAGAAAAGATGTGGTTGACCTTCACAGGAAGATTACTTTTTCTTTCTTCTTTCTTTCTTTCTTTCTTTCTTTCTTTCTTTCTTTCTTTCTTTCTTTCTTTCTT
>OU015756.1:8758769-8783580 GCA_907169655.1 Acomys percivali
CTCCCGCCCTCAGTTACCTGCAAATCAAAGTCCTTAACTCCTGCTGTAAATCACAGCTCAGCTTTCACTTCCTTCCAAAAAGCCTTTTGCTGATTTTTCTAGGACATGTGGATCGCTTTCAAGTCTGTGTCCTCATTTGCATTTGCTAATTGTAAGTAACTGTGAGATTGAAATTCATACTTAGTGTGTCTATCATGGTTGACAGTGACGTCCTTGAGAATTTCATACACACTGACCTTGGTGTTGCCAACCTTTGGCATCATGTCCGAGGGCGTTTCATGGAGTCACCTCATGTGCATTGTGCAGATAAGTCATGCTGAATGTGTACATGGCCATTTGGGCTCGCTTATTTCCAGATGCAAGGGAAGAAAATGTGCCAGCAGTACATCTACAAGAATACAAAGGAACCCAGTGGCCTTAATTTTCCCTTGAAACTGCCTACCTATTGCAAATGAAGATTTAAAGTCTCCATGCATTCTAATCTTATACAGGCATTACCAAGTGAATAGTTGCCTTTTCGTAAAACAGGAGGGAGGGCAGCTGACATTTTTAGGAAGGCTTGGTTTATCGGGGAGTCACAGAGACTGCGAGTTCCGGTTCAGGAAGATCTAGAGCAGTGGTTCTCGGAGCTTCCTAATGCTTCTTCATGCTGTGATGACCCCAACCATAGAATTATTCTCACTGCTACTTCATAACTGTAATTTTGCTACTGTTATGAATGGTAACGAACATGTCCGTGTTTTCCGATTGTCTTAGCCGACCCCATGAAAGGGTCATTAGACCACTAAAGAAGTTGTCACCCACTGGTTGAGAACCACTGGTCTAGAGCGTTATTAGAGGGGCCTTGATCAGTCAGAACATGAGCAGGAGTCCTGAGAACAGTGTGGGGATCCAAAGGTTGATGGTGTTCTGCTAGCCAACTTAAATGTTATTGTTCAGCTGAGATTTGGCTCAAGACTGAGCACTTAGAAAAGAGAGTTCTAAGTCACCTGGAGACAACTTGCTGTCTCTCTAACAACAGAGTTTAGTGACACTACAGCAGCTATGCAGTGAGAAGAAGTAACTATACTTACCCAAAAAACTTAGGTTCAATAGTGGGCTTAAAGCATACACATACATACATACATACATACATACATACATACATACATACATACGTATTATATTGAGTATATTATATATACTCAAATAAAAGTCTTTCTTGTCATTGGCAACTGCCTGGCAGAATGTCTTAGAAAACCATCCTATCCTCACACAGTCTATTCACACATGTTTAGGTTCCTTAAAGTGGCCATGATGGAAATTACCAGCTTTACAAACCCTGCTTGTCTCACAGTTAAATTATTTGCAGATTGTCAAGCAGGATTCATGTTGGAGGGGTCAGAGGTCTCAGAACCACACCAACCCCCTCCTCTGCTGGAAGGAGCGATTCATACATGAAAACTAACATTGAAACAGGGTTGTAATTTTTTTTTTTCAGAAATTGCTTCAGGCCTTAAGCCACACTTGTAGTTGTAGTGTGTAAATTACTCCATGATGTTTGAGCCAGATTCACCCAGTTCTATGGCTTCCCCTGGCGCTAGAGTGCAGCCACACTGGGAAACTCCACAAAGAAGTTGAAGTATATATTCTGTTGTTCTATGAGTCCTCGATCGGTGTGGGCGGAACTAACTCCAGAACCTTCTCTTTCTATGGTATTGGATTTTAAATTTTTATTTTTGGGTGTTTTGGAACAAATCTCCCTATGTGGCACAGTCTGGTCTTGAAATAACAATCCTGCCATGTCTTCTAACGTCTTCCTGCCCACCCGTTATCACAGGTGTGAATGAGGCATCAAGGCAGGTTTGCCCCTCCAGGACAGCCAGGGATCTATTTTCTCTGAATGCTGCTTCAATTCTGTTTTACTACTACTGCTGCTGCTGCTGCTGCTGCTGCTGCTGCTGCTGCTGCTGCTGCTGCTACTGCTACTACTATTATTATTATTAATATTATTATTATTCAAAAGCTGCTCTCTCTTATGAAGTTACCAGTCTGAGGACTGAATGTCAACACTGTAGGTTATTCCCTGTGCCACAACCTGTCTTGTATCCTCCATTCTGTCTCAATAACACCCATTTCACACTTCCTTTACTCTACTCTCCATAGAATTTGCTTGTCCCAATTGTGTATCTGAGTCTCTCTGCCTGGACATCCTCTTTCCACATCTTTGAGGATGGTTGCCTTACTCAGTGCAGGGATCCTGTGTCATTGGTATCTGAACCATTGGTGGCTTCTCAACACTTAATGTGTTTTTACGGGTTCCAATGTAATTAATTAGCTCAATAGCTACACTATCATTTATAAATCATTTTTAACACAGTCTGGAAAGCATTGTAGGGGAATCACAAAATAATTATCAAAGGTAATTTTTGCCCTCAACAGTGGTAGAATTATATATAAATTAATGTTGACGATGAGCATGGCAGTGGCCCACCAACTGTGAAATAAGGGACAGAACTCAGTGGTTTGGGAACACCACCCTAAACTTATGGATATTCAGTCTTGCAAGCAATTTCTTCCCACTAGGTTCCCAGAGTCTCTCCTCAGATTTCTGGTTTCAGTTTCTGAGCCAGTCCATATGGGAGCCATTAGCCACATGGGGCTCTGCAGCCCTCAGAATGTGACCTGTGTGACCAAGGAGCAGAAACAATTGCATTTAATTCTAATTAATTTCAACTCCAATTTAAAAGCAAATATTCTGTTAAACTATTGGAAATTTTACATATGTCTGGAATAATTTGAGCTTATAAACCTATTTTTCCAGCTGTAAAGTTTGCAAATCTAAGTACAGGTCATGAATTAGTAGTGAGAATTTAACACCAAGATTCTTTGAATATAAGTTATATAATATATAGTGATGACAGTGTGGGGAAAAGAGTGGGAAATGTGTATTGATTCATTTCCATTGGCCATCTGTTGAGCTGAGACTGTATTGGATCTACCAGGTTAAATAAGATATACTCCTAAACTTTGTTTCATACTATTACCTTAAAAATTATTACTAGAAAGATTTTTTGGTTTTTGTTTTTCATTTTTCGAGACAGAGTTTCTCTGTGTAGCCTTGGCTGTCCTAGACTCACTTTGTAGACCAGGCTGGCCTCAAAACACACAGCCTCCTGAGTGCTGGGATTAAAAGCATGCGCCACCACGCCCGACTTACTAGAAAGATTTAAGTAACATATAGGGAGTGCTGCATTGTGCTTTTAGCCAGCTCCCCTTTAGATGAGCAAGGTCTACACTGGATTCACATAGATTCCTGGGCCCTGAGGCCAGCCACTTTTGTGCTGTTCTGTTATTCACAAATTTAGAGCACTGTTCTCTGAAATGTTAGGTTGTGACTAAAACAGTTCTGTGCTGTCCCATGGCAAATAAAAACCTGTGTTCACGTGACCCACTGCAGGTGCGTTATGTGACCCACTGTAGGCACTGGCACACGCATGTGATGGTTAGTGGTGTCACTTTGACCGAATCTGGAATCCCTGGTCTGTCTCTGGCGAATTATCCTCATTACGTTAATTGATGAAGGAAGACTGAAAAACCCTGTCACGAAGAGAAGGCCTTATGGTTTTCTCTTTCTACGGGTGTTTTTATTCCATCTAGCACATTCTCTGGTACATCAGCTGCAATGGTTTCTTCAGTCTCTTTTGTAGGTTCTCGTCTTCCTCAATCTTCTCTGAAAAAAAGAAGAAAGTCAGTTCCTTTCTGGATTTAGCTTCATGTCATAAACATGTTGGTTTCTGTAACCAACTTGCTTAATGCTTGGCTTGGACCTGTCCTCCTGGCTTCCAGTCCATCCTGTTCCATTACAGTTAAACGGGACAAGGGGAAACTTCGGGGAACTAGCCAGGTTCCATGGGCACAAGTTTAGGCAGCATGTTCTGTGTTGGGATCGTGACGCCTAGCGCGCTTAAAGCTTTGGGCTCCAGGTTTCTTTTTGATTGTTAAATCATTTGTTCATAGCTTTAAAAGTTAAGTTGGCATCACCAACCTATTATTATATCTGGATCCAGATTGCCAATTTCCCTAGGCAATTATTCTCTTATTTGGGAGATGAAATACAAAGTGCTTGTCTCATTTTGACCTCCGATTGAGTTGTCCCTTAAAAAAAAAAAAAAAAAAAAAAAATCTCTAGTGACTTAACCTAATCCATCCTGGTTTTTGTCTTTTGTTTTCTTTCATGGTTCTACTAACATTGTTCGCTTTCTCCTTAGATGTATGAGGTGCTGGGGGTTAAATTCAGAACATCACGCATGCTATGCAGGTGATAGACAAATGAGATGAACCCCTACTCAATTTCCTATATTCTCAGTTAAGTGAAGAGAGTTGTTTAGTTTGACTCACTTTTTTCTTTTGGTTTCTCAAGACAGGGTTTCTCTATGTAGCCCTGGCTGTCTTGGAACTCTCTCTCTCTCTCTGTAGACTCGACTGGCCTTGAACTGCCTTACGAGTGCTGGGATTAAAGGTGTGCACCACCGCCGCTGCCGCCACTGCTGCTGCTGCCGCCACCACCGAGCTTTGACTCAAAAATGGAAGTAGTAGTAACAACAGTGAAAAAAAGAACAGTTGCTATTGAAGACAGAGAGCTGAGTATTCATGAAGCAACATTCAATCACTCTACTATTCATCTATCTATCTATCTATCTATCTATCTATCTATCTATCTATCTATTATCTATCTATCTATCTATCATCTATCTATCTATCCTTACTTCATCTATATCTATTATCTAAGTATGCAAGTATGTATCTATCATCTGTCTACATATATTTATTGTATATCTATAAATCTATGTGTCTATGTATCTAACTATCAGAGGTCTATCTATCATATCTATCTAACATCCAGCTTACCAGACTATCATATGTCTATGAATCTATATTTATTTATGTATCTATTATTTATGTATGTACCTATCATCTATCTATCTATCTATCTATCTATCTATCTATCTATCTATCTATCTATCTATTTATCTATCCCCATTTCATATTCTCTTGACAACCCACAAATAAGCACTGTTATTATTTCAGCAAACAAGTAAACACATTATAAAACTGAAAGAACTGAAGTTTATGAGAACTCCTGGTGATGTATACAGGGTAGAGACATGAAGAGCTAGAGAGGTGATTCTGTAAGTTGTTCAGGTGAAGTTATTCTGAAAGGAGAAACTTAGCCTTCCAGCTTACCAGTAAGTAACAGCCCAGAGAAAGGACATGACAAGGCCGGCATACATAGGTTGAAGAAGCAGCAGCACCATATTCTGAGCCCCAGCAGTAGGAAAAGCTTTATCTTAACCTCATTGGTCCATGAGCCTTCCGAGACTGAAGACAGTTTTATGGTCCTTCTACCTTCACACCTCTACTTGCACTACAAGCAAAACCACACAAGTTTAATAAGATAACCCTGCCATTAGAATAAGAAATACCGTGTCTGTCATTTAGAAGAAAGTCTGTTATTCAGTTTTTGAAATGGCTTTTGTATTGTTTTAACTTACGCACATGAATGTTTGTCTGCCTGTATGTGCACTTGGAACTTGAGGAGGTCAGAAGAGGGCATTGGGTCTCCTGAAATGAGTTAGGGATGGTTGCAACAAATGACCTAAACCACTCAACTATCTCTCCAGTCCCAACCCTGTTAGCCATTAATCAATAAGGAGTGTCTTTTAGAAACCCAAGACATTTATAGAGCAGTGTAAATGTTCATGCATCCACAAGTAGACCTTTGAGATCTACCCCCCTGTTTTTACCCCACTTTATCCCACTGTTTTTCTCAAGTCCAGCCTAAGCTCAGGTTCTTTCTGGCTGTGTGTTCAGGAAATTTACATAAACTCTCTCAATTTCTGTTTATTTATTAGCAAGACAGGGAAAAGGATATGGACTTAAATGCCAATGTGAAATTCTAGTTAATTAAGATACCTTGGGTTTTCAAGAGCCCAAGCCTGGCCCAGTGGCACTCTTTTTTTTTTTTTTTTTTTTTTTTGTTGCTGCATGTGTATGTGGATATAGAAGAATTCTCAGTATATAGATATAGAACCTTCTCTAGCACCATGTCTGCCTGACCACTGCCATGCTTCCTGCCATGATGGTAATGGACTAAAAGCTCTGAAACTGTAATCCAGCCCCAGTTAAATAAAATTTTTAAATAAGAGTTGCTGTGGTCACAGTGTCTCTTCACAGCGTAGTAGATCGGTGACTAGGACAGGAGTTTACGGCTGAGGAACAGGGAAGTAACAGTCACTTGCTTAACGTAACAGGAGTTAGTGACAAACCCAGTGGAGGGGTCAGGCTTCAAACAAGCTTTGGAGCTTGGCCTTGAATGACACCCCTTCAAGATATGTTTGCTTATCAAGAGAGAATGGAGTGAGAAGGGGTATGAGACAGGAGGCCTTGGGTGGAGAGAATGGGCGTGGCTCGCGGAGAGCAAGATACCACCTCTTTAGAATGACCTCTGTGGTGATGATGAAGGCCAGTTTTCAGAAGAAATAAAGCAAAAAGACAAATTGGCCATTAAGATATACAGCTTGTTATTATAAAAGGCCTGGGCGTGTGTGTCACATAAGGGATTTACACACCAATTTATTGTCAAACAGATAGCCGGCATGCAATTTCCAAGAACGAACTTGGCATCAGTGGAAAGGCATTCCCCTGAGGCTGGTGTGTTGTAGACAGTTCCACAGCAGCTGAATCATAAAGACTTTTATAGATCAATAACCCTCAGCCTTGCTTCATTAAAAACCATCTTCATCAACAAAGAGAGTTGCAGGGAGACACAGCAGCGCAGTGGGGTCATTAGAACAGGTGGGCTTTTGCAAATACGTCTGGGTTTTATTTCTCACAAGGTCACTTCTGTATGGTAATGATTTAACCACGACTTAATTTTAACATTTCAATATAATATCGTAAAAATAATAGTATACCTCCGCATTTACTGCAGTCTTTCTCTCTCTCGGGCAATGCGATGGTTCTTTCTCATATATATCCCCCAAATCATTAAAGATACAAGTGCTCTTGGTTTTGGACAAGAGTGTGTTCTCTGGTGTTTGTTTGTCTGAAGCGAGGTCATGATGTATAAGCCTGGCTGGATTGGAATTGGCAGTCCTCTGGTATCAGCCTCACCAGTGCTTGGACTTCATGCACCCGCTCCTGTTCTGTTTAACCTCCTGTTGTTCTAATAAAACACCCATCAAAACTGCCTTGGAAAGGAAGGTGTTCCTTTGTCAACCACTGAAGGAAAAAAATCAAGGCTGGAACTCAAGCAGCTACTAAAGATAGGGAGCAGGAAAGAAATGGAAGCGACTTACTGGGTTGCTTTCCAGGCTCATACTCAGCTATCTTATTTATCCTTCCAAGGAGAGCTGCCCACCGTGGGCTAGGCCCCCATAGAACAATCATTAGTCAAGAAAATGCCCCCACAGATTTGCCCACCAGCCAATTTCGTGGAGGCATTCTTTCAGTTGAAATCCCCTCTTCCCACATGAACCTAGGGTATGTCAAGTTGACAAAAAAACTGACCCACACCATTTTCATGCCTGGCTCTATGTTCTTACCTTGATTGTGTATTCCAACCTGAACTTCTTTCCTCATCCATAAATGTGAATATAAAATAAACACTTCATAAGGTCCTTGCTGACCAAAGTACACATCTCGCGGAGTTTCTTCCTTGAAGAAAACAAGGAGGGAAGATATCCATTTCACAGATACTGCCAGTTAAACTGAAGAATACATGCTATCTTTAAAAAACTACTTAAAAATATATATATATATAATCAAATTAAATTATTTTCCCTTTCTCTTTCCTCTCTCCAAATTCTCACATATAGCCCTTCTTGCTTTCTTTCAATTTCACGGCCTCTTTTCAATTAATTGTTGTCACATTTATATTAGTACATATACACACAAGTGTGTATACGATCACAAATATAAACTGCCGAATCTGTATAAAATTACTTGTATGTTTTTCAGGTCTGGCCATTTGGTATTCGATAACCAATTCTTATGCTACTCCGTGGGTGAAACTATTTCTCCCACTCTCAAAATTCCTTAGGCTGCCTGTAGCTCTCTGTGTAGGGCTGAGCCTTTGTGGTCATTCCTTGTCCACTTTAGCATGTCTATTGTATGTTCTCAGCTCATGTTTAGGCAGTCACGTTGGTGACACTTGGGGATGTAGCTTCTGACGTTACTGGGAGAATTGCAATCTCATAGTAAGTCCCCTGTCCCTCTGGCTCTTACGCTTTTTCTGCCCCATCTTCTGCAATGTCCCCCGAGACTTAGGCACAAGAGTTGTTTTATAGATATGGAGTCACTGGGACTGGGCTCCACAAGCCTGCAATTCTGAGTGGTCTTCTATAATGATCTCCGCCCACTGTCATGAGATGCTTCCTCGATGAGGGGTGAGGTCAACACTTATCTCCGAGTATAAGGACAAATGTTTAGATCTTTGCTGGGGACTGCTGCCTTAGTAAAGCGGTGGTTGTAAGATCTCCTCCGAGACCCAGGACTTTGCCTACCTTGAGTAGTTGGCTAGGTTCTCAGTAGCCGGGATGACATTGCTGTTGGTGAGCAGTTTAGAGGGCTGCTGGTCACCACCAAGGTATGCATGGCACTACTGCATATGGGTCACTGTGCTATGTGAGTCATTGATCTGGCATCACAGCTGGGAATAACACTTGGTTTCTTTCACCCTTTGTCAATTTTGAAGGCACCTTATGGTGCCATGAAAGCTAGTCCTCAGAGAGGAGGTGTTTAGGCATTCAGGCTCGTTCCAGCTCAGGGGCCTCTGGGCCTTGCTCTGAAGCATATGGAGTCAATTTACCTCCGTCTCTTGGGGGTAACATCAGCAATACTCTGTAATGTTTTGGAAGCTTTTTGGGTGATCCAGACCAACAACTCAAAAGAAGGCTTTTCATGCTGGTGTTAGGGGTTTTAGTTAGATGGCCGTTGGCCCGTGGAGGGAGCATTGTCAAGGCAGATGAGAAATTTTCATTTAAATGATATATGTATATTAATACACACTTAGGCTTGTTATAGTTTCTTTAGGTGTATAGTTATTAGTATGTTTCCTTTGGACTTTTCCAGGCAAACTTACTCTTATTTTACCCTCTTCTTATGCACTTATTTCCCTCCCCATCTTCAGGCAAATGTCTCTTTTTATTTTCCTGCTTTCTGTATTGACTCCAGGATTTGTATTTATATTTGGAGGTAGGAGCCCCTGGTGAGAAACTACATGGAATGTTTGTCTTTCTGGGTCTAGGTTACCTCGCTCCATATGATCTTATCTAACTCTATCCATTTACCTGCAAAATTTGCAATTTCATTTTTCTTACAACTCAATAGTATTCCACAGTGCATATGTACTGCACTGTCATCATCCAGCTGTCGTCTGTAGGACACTTTGCTTGTTCCCATGTCTCAGCTATTGTGAATAGGGCAGAGGTGAACAAGCTTGGGAAGCCTCTGTGGAGAGGATGTCAAGTGTTTTGGACACGTGCCGAGGAGTGAAATATCTGGGGGATGTGGTAGATTTATTTTTATATATTTGAGAGTTATCCACACGGGTTCACTTAGTGTCTACACTAGTTTGCAGCCCCATCTGCTGCGAATGAGGCCTCCATTTCCCCTGCATCCCCATCAGTGTTTATTGTCAGTTGCCTCATTGGTCGATGGATGACGTTCTGATTGGCGTGAGATGAAATCTCACAGTCGTTCTGATTTTCATTTCCCTAATTGCTAAGAGTGATGAATATTTTTTTTTTTTGCTATATTTCACAGCCACATTGTTTTTCTTCTTTTGAGAACTTATGTGCAGGTGATAGGCCCATTTTTTTTTTAAAGGGTCCTTTTGTTTGTTTGACTTTTTGAAAAATTCTTTATATATTCTGGATATTAACCCTCTGTTAGACATATAGCTGTGAATATTCTCTCTCATTGTTTGTGCTTTCTTTTCACCTGTTTGTTTGTTTGTTTTGTTTTGTTTTTCTTTTCTTCCTTTTTTCTCTTGGTTTCTCAAGACAGGGTTTCTCATGTAGCCTTGGCTGTCCTGGACTCACTTTGTAGACCAGGCTGGTCTTGAACTCACAGAAATCCACTTGCCTCTGCTTCCTCGAGTGCTATGATTACAGGCGTGTGTCACCATTCCCAGCTGGTTGACTGTTTCTTTAGCTGTGCAGAAACTTTAGTTTTATCAAGTCCCACGTATCGGTTATTGGCCTTACTTTGTGGGCAAATGGAGTCAAAGCTACCTGAATACACAAAGTTTCACATTATTTTTTTTTAATACATGGCTCTTTTCCTAGATATTATCTAATCTCTAACTGGTTTAACCTGCGAGTTATAGTTTACACAATCATTGCAGAAACTTCTTATGTTGATACTGTATGTTATAACATACATGTATCTCGTGTGGTTCTTATGACAGCCCCCAATAGAGCATAGCTCTTAGAGATGAGACAAATGGAGGCCCAGACAAGCTGAGAATCTTGCCGAGACTTCACACCCAGTCAGTCAGAAGCATCACTGGCATTGCATTTCTTCATGGTTTTTTAATACTCACCCGCTGCTGATTTTGACATAGATAATAAGATACCTCAACCGCAGTGTGCTTTCTAGAAGAGTCTGGGAAGCAATAACAAGATCATGGCCATCACAGAGTCACATTTGAAAATGTGCATGTCATTTTAAGGAAATCGAAAGACTCCTTTTAAGGTCTGTTTTAAAAGTTAGTTATAATACTAGGATCTTAAGCTGATGATGAGTGAAGAGAACTTGGTCATTTTTCTTATCATTGTTAAGACATGAGGGAATTGTTCTGCTCCTTTCAAGTACTAGGTAACCCAAAGAAGCAATTGGTTTTAGTTAGAGTTTTTGGTCAAGCAATGAGCAAAGCTCTGGAGTGTATAATGTTAGTTATATTAATTCTTTAGTTAATTACTTCTTTCATTCATTATCTAGACATCGCATCGCACCTCCTTCTAAGCATATTTCCTGCACTAATGATTGTGAAGGAAGAGCTGAGATACTTCCAGGAGGATGCCCACAGAAGAAGTAGAGTTGGACAGTTTGGCCTCTGTGCACCGAGGGTCAGACTTCCTGTCTCTCTCTCGTCATCCTTACAGACACGCTGCTGTCACTCAGCGGGACTACTGTGTCATTTCCTCCCGCCCAGGAGAACAGGAAAACAAGTTCAGTTCATAGTTTGGCAGTCCTTAGTGTTATCTTATGTTCTCTCAATCTGGCTATGTGTGGGTGGGTAACGGGTTGACATTTATTTTCATTTTTATTATCTAAAAAGGTCTTCTTTTCTTCTACTTTTAACTCCATACAAGTTGGGCTTGCTTTTTTCACTCCACTGACTCTCAGTGCACTAGTAACTCCACGTGAGTGGTCACTAAATACATCTGTCAAATTGACCCTCTTAGAAAAAGTGATTCTTATCTAAAATATGGATTCTAGAGGAGGGATTGTGTAACCAGTTATCTTTTTTAAAATTCTGTTTAAATGTATTTTGAATCATTCTGTTATAAAGGTATTTAACATGCAAATTATTTCATTATACATGAAATAAAATATGATGTTAAGAATTTTAAATATATAATAAAATATAAGGAAAAGTAAAAAGAAAATTTTTCTGCATTTTACCTGTAATGATAAAGATAAATATTCAATGAAATTACATTGGAAATTAATTCCACATTGTTGATCTAGAGATTTGAAATTTCTTTTTCTTTAAAAAGCATTATAATTAATTCATTATTTATTTATAAATATTTATTTGTGTGTTTGTGTGTGTGACACTATGTGTGTGCAACACTAAGTGTGTGCAGGAGCCAAGGGAGGTCAGAGAAATGTTGTATACCCTGTTACTGTAGTTATAGGTGGTTGTGAGCTGCCATGTGGTTGCTGGGAACTGAACCAGGTCCTCTGCAAGAGCAGCCAGTGCTCTTAACTCCCGAGCCACCTCTCCAGCCTCTAGAATTTGATTTATTAAGGAAATAAAGTGCACATTTGGCCCATATGTCAGGTTAATCCATGTTCCAGGACAAAAACTGTAACTGTCCAAGTCAGCCAAGTGAGAGCCTACTAAGTGCAGGTGGCAGTAGGGCTCAGCTAATTCCAGAGGCTGAGGTAGGAGAGTCACGTAAGCTCAGAAGGTGGGGACCAGCATGGGTACCATAGCAAGACTCCACCTCAAAAAAGAACAAGAAAAGAGCGGGAGCCGGAGCCTGAAGCAGAGAGCAAGGTTGCTCACTGCCAGCCAGGCTCATTTTGCAGGCTCAAAGCATCTCCTGGTTTCCTCTGCCTTTTAGGTTAGAAGCTGGCCCCCGTCCATGGAGGAACTGAGCCTGCCATAGCAGGATTTGCAGAAAAATAAACAAACTCTGTTGCAAGTTCTCACTTGCCTTAGGAAGCAGTGTCTTTGTCCTCATGAGAGGGATCAGCGAGCCAGGCTCTTTTCCATGTGAATCTGTACCAACCATGTGTTGAAGGTGTGGCATTTTTTATTTACCACGTTCAGAGGTGAAAAGCAATTGAATTTTGGTTGGACAGGTCAGACTGTCTTTGAGCTTGTCCCTGAGCAGGAAATTTTACCTGTGGAAATAGAAGACTGTTCTGCTCTCACACAGCACTGTCCCTCCAGGAGCTGTTGACTGGATGTAATCCTGAGTAACCAAAAGCGAGTTCTTCATAGAGAATAAGAAAAATGCTCATGACCCCAGCATAACACTCTCTCTCTCATTTTCTCTTTTTTTATGAGGGAACATTTCTCTCTTGACTGTAACTTTAATTAAACTCTATTAACTTTAATTTAATTTAAGCAGTTTAAATAGTTTAGATGCTATTAAATGCAAAGAACACATTTTTAAAAAGGTATTTAGTTTCTGGGCATTTTCCCTCGATCTCACACAGCCTTAATTACTCTCTACTTATTGTTAAGTATATCATAAAATAAAGTATAATGTATAAATTGCATTAATCTTCATAAAGTAAACTTGAGGCAGAGCCATGAGCTAGCCAAAAATCAGAGGTACAATACATAAGCAAAGCGCATAAAACATCTTCAAATGCTTGGACCTCTGTGGATGGTGAGCAGATCCTATTATATTCTTCTATTATAGGCATGAAAACGAGAGTGGGCCTTTTCACGTACCATGAATCATTATATAATATTCCCATCCTATTATGTGACTCCTTTTTTCTCTCCTGTATTTTAATGTCTTTTCCCCAAAGTGGAGCTTCTCTGTATCTGGAATAATTTTCATAAGCTTGCCAAGTCATATATTTTCCTTTCATAATTACTTGTATAATTACAGCACCCTGGCACATATTAGTAACTAGGGAAACAGGGCTATTTAATTATATCCTAATGAACATTTGCAATTATGTAATTTTTAAAAATCCATAGAAAATTAAGAAAATGCTCTGCATCAAGCAGAGGAGTGCTTGAATTTCATTTTCAGGAATCTTCATAGACTAAATTGGCTCTCTAAAAAAAAATACAGTTTTCATGTTATTAATGCTATACACTTTAACCTTTGGAGTATAGGACCTGCAATTCTTAGATTTGGAAGCAATTCAATTCTGGATGTCTTCAAGTTGATTTTCCACCACCCCCCTGCGGTTCACTAACAGATGTTTTATTAAACCTTTTCTAATTTGCAGCACACACTCTTAATGAGAAGCTTAGCCGTCTCCTGGTACTTAGTGCTGTCCTTCTGTTGTGATGCCGAGCGCTGCTAGCGATTAGCAGGTAGCCTAACGTGTGCAAGGCGCTCTTGAAAATTTGACGTAGAATGTAGCATTTGAGTCAAACTTTACATTTATACATAGAGTGCTACAGGGGGAAAACGGCAGCATTAGACTCTAACAAACAACCTGCCCGTTCAGTGCAGTTCAGATGCTCCCGACAGCGAGGCAGCTGATCCAGTTCAGTACCTGGTGGGGTGGGGGAGGGGGCGCGGGGGCGCGAGGAGTGGGACGGGACGCCAGGCCAAGCTCCATAGCCGATGATGCTCTGACCTTTGTCGTGGTTAGCTCCCCCAGCTGAATCGCTTTGACCTTGTACCTGAACTTTCTCTTCCTGCCTCAGCCACTTTTGATGGCTGGTACAATAAAAAGCTAGGGATTTGGTTGGTCACTTCCCAGAGGCTCTCCTGTTGGCCTAAACCTTCAGCTCTTTGCCTTGTAGTTCAAGTAGTCCTCACACTCAGCCTTGCACGCCAGAGCAGTCAAACTCCGGCGCCGGCCATCCCAGACTCAGGATACAATCCTGCCCGCACTATTACAGCCAGGTACACAGGTCATGGGGATTAGTCGGTGACAGACATTTGAAAGGGACTATTAAGAACAAGAAAGCCCTTCGTTTGGATGAAGGCAGGGGCGTTCTCAAAGGTGGAGGTCACCTTGAGAATTTAGAGTTTCATGTGAGTCGTCTGATTGCAGTTAAGATGTTAGTCTTTATTGGTAAAGTGAAAGAATGAAAATTGCCATGCTCATATAACTAAGCCAGCAAGGACACTTGAGAGAGGTAAAATAGAAATATTTCAAACAATTTCATTGTGTTTTTGAAGGCAACAATATGTTCAAATAATATAATATTGCAAAACCAAATAAAGGTGATTTGAATATCATAAAAAGGAAATTACCGTGTTCAAAATGATTTCATGTTGTTTTCTATTTTATACTATTAGTTCTAATTGTTTTTTTTTTTTAAAGCAGTGAGACTTACGTATTTGAAAGTATATCTATTTCTAGAACTCTGAAGGACTGCTCTGTGTATCTGTAGCTTTACTCTATGCTTCCCCAGGGATACACAGGGCCTGGAACTAAAGCCATATGGTGATAAAATATGCATTCAGAGGTTGAACACACAAAGCCCACAACATACATCTCTTCTTTAGCTCTCAGAAGCACTCTGTGGCATTTGCACTATCCTGCTTTAGTGTTGTGTATGAGCAAACGAACTTGCAAGGAATGAAGAATTGGCCCTGGACACAGAGCTGGTGATGACAAAGCTGCGGTTCAATGCTGAGCCTCTGTTTCTTAATGGTCTCTGTTCTGTAAGTATGCAGTGCCATTTCCCAGGCACCAGAAATGTGGCTGTAAATAAAGGCAAGGAAGTCTGAGGTGGCTGAACAGTACTCAGAGCTACCACTACCTGTACCAGCTGTGCTACCATGATCCATGTGTCTACCACAGTCCCACGCTAACAGTGACATGACAAGAGTGGAACTGACAAAGAAAGGATTTCATTTCCATTTCCTATCATGACACTGAGATGAGGTTCAAGTTAGACTTTCAGGGCTTTTGGTCATCAACACAAATTTTGTTTCTTGGTGCCTTTAAGATACACAGCTGCAGCAGCATGGTGAACACAGCTGAGCTTTACCTCCTTGCGTAGCAAGACCCCTTCTCATTGCTACTTTGGCTTGTCTGAGTGAAGGCAAGGGCATCCAGAAGTTTCCATTGTGATATATTGTAAAAAGCACCAGAAATAATACAAATGAGAAACAAATAAAGTGACACATGAGTCAGGAGAAAGAAAATGCTTTATTTTATTAGGTCAATGGAGAGTTTACATAAAAATATGTTGGCATAGTTCCTAGATATCAATAGTTGAGTTTGGAAAAGTAAGTTTGATAAGGAAATGGACCTTTAGGTTGAAGGACCGATATTTCTTTATCATCTAAACCAGAACATAAGAATAAAGGAAGTATTTTCCCTAAGTACGCAACACGTCAGGCAAGCTGGGGTTGACCTTACGCAAACCATGGTCGCACAAACTCCAGAGGAAAAGGTAGAATAATCATTTGGCTTGAGCAGAGCAGGGAAACAATAGAACATGAAATCATGGAAATGCATGGTGAGTGTATTGTAGATGCTGAGTGTCAGGCAGTGCTCTACAAAGCCTGGTCTTTGATATTTGAGAAGAGTTCAGAAAGAGGAAGATGAACGGCAGAGGGCAGACCTTGGGAATGCTTACTGAATATACCCCAAGCCACCACTTCCTTCAGGAAGCCTTGCTTTGAGACAGCCTTTCCTGGTGTGCTCACTCTTGTTTTGTCTGGGCACATTTGATAAAACCAGAGGAAGACAAAAGATTTTTGCTCATCTGGTGGGATGTTTTCCTCTCCGAAATTTGGATTTGAGATTAGGGATTCGGGATTCGGGATTGAGTTATTGAACTTTGGGAATCCATCTTTCTTCATTTTGAACAACTCAAGAGAAGTCTTCTCGTAGTAGTCCGTCAGGTATTTCCAGATAGACATTCTTTCTTTTCTTTTCTTTCCTTCCTTCTTTCTTTTCTTTTCTTTTCTTTTCTTTTTTTGAAACAGGGTTTCTCTGTGTAGACTTGGCTGTCTTGGACTCACTTTGTAGACTAGCCTGGCCTTGAGCTCACAGCAATCCATTTGCCTCTGCCTCTTGAGTTGCTGGGATTACAGGCGTGTGACACCACGTCCAGCTCAAATTCTTTTTCTTAAGGCTAAATTTATTTTCCTTTTCAACACCTGTTTTATTATATCTTTCTTGTGAAAACAGAAAGTCAGAATTGAGTACTTTATTTCAAGAGTTTTCTAGGCTGTCCAAAAAAGAGGAGGAAGAAGAAGGAGGAGGAAGAGGAGGAGGAGAAGAAGAAGAAGAAGAAAAGAAAAGAAAAAATTATAACCCTGTATTTTCCTTGTGTCTTATCTACCAAGGCAAGAAAATTTATGTTTATTGTACCCATCTCTCTGCAGCTATAAGGCTCAGGGTGAGAAGAGCTTACAGCATGTTTCTAAACAATAATAAGGATGCAGATGTTTGTATCAACATCTCTTCCTGAATGAATAAAAGGTATAAACTCACTAGGAGATGATTCTTTATTCTACATTGGTCTGGGAGGATGACAAGGTTCTTCAAAGTGTAGAACCTTTCATGTGACCATGTGGATGTACCAAGGATGCTGACACCAGGAAGTAGGAGTGTGACTCTTATACACTGCTCCCTAGTTGCCAGATACTCCATAGACTTCCGTCACTTCTCTGCTTTCTTATGGGAGAGGAGAAGCTCTTGTATTTATACCAATATACTACACATTTCTGTATCTTTCATGCTATTTTCAATAGATAATAAACTGTTACATTTTACATACAAGGCTTTTTAAACATTCTAATTGCATGTATTGCAGTACACACATGCCATGGCATGCATGTGGAGGTCAGAGGACAGCTTGTGGGAGTTAATTCTCTCCTTCCACCACGAGGGTCTCTGGGATGGAACTCAGATCTTCAGGCTTGGCAATACATGCCCTTTACCAGCTAAGCCATCTCACTGGGCATAGGTGTTATGATTTATACAGATAATTGAAGATTATATTGGCTTTAAGTAATTTCTACTATCATGAATTACCACTGTAATTCACCCAATCCTACAGGAATTAACCTGAATCTTCAAATATTCATTTAGTAACAAATATTCATAGTTCCTAGCTCTAAAATATAGCAATCGCTTCTTTCTTAATCTCTGCTTATTTTCTATGTTTTTCTTCTTTGGCAAGAGCTAAAGAAGAAAAAGTCAGTACTGAATGATCAGGCATACAAAATGTGGCAGTTTTGAAGACTATCTTTGTAGAGTAGGATACTATGGAGAGTCAGCCACAGTCGGGACACACCTTTCCTCTAGTGGGGACAATACAGGTTTTCCTCAAGTAGGTAAAACATAACCATGCTTTGGACTGACACCATTATTTCAGTGTCTCTGGATGGTCGAGCTACTCTTGCCTAACAGAAACATGGAGTGACTCCAGAAAGGCCGAAATGACATTAGTCACGTGTGTACGTTTGGTTTGTAAGAGTTTATGGTGCCCCCTTTCCCAACTGTGCTTCCTCATGGACTACACATGGCATAGGGGGAGGATAGGGCATGAAAAAAATCTCAGTGTCCAGAAAGGTGAACTAAAAGAACAAATTGACAGTCATCAATCAGGCCATGGACAGCTAAGTATGCCAAAACCAGAGGAGCAATGATATGGAGGCGATGGAAAAGCAGCCTTCGCCAAAAGGTTATGAGAAATGACACAGCTCAGAACACTGGTGAAGGCTTAGAGAGCTGAGTGACCCCCCACTCTGGCGTCTGTGATGTTTTCTAGCCATTTCTTTTTGCTCCGAAGCTACCTAGACAGAAAGGAGAAGGAAAGGGGGATTGAGGATAAGCAAGAAAGCAATGCTCCCAAACAGATCAGGTTGATCTGTGAGAAATTAAGTTTTAAACAAAGCTATGTGTGTTATCTAGAATGGGCATTTTTCAGTCATTATGTGGAGAGATGGGAGCTTGCAATGGAAATTGCATTTCTTAACGTAATCATGTATAATTTACAATGTATACACTTTTAAGCCCCTTTAGGTATTAGATACTTGATTCAAGAGAATCGAATGTTCAGACTTCCATGAGTGCTATAATCAGAAGGACTCTACTTATGACCACAAGGCACATGATTTTAATTAAAGAGGAAGAAAATGGTGAAGGATAATTCCTTTTTAAAATGGAGGCTGGATTGGAAGAAATAGCACACTATATGAAAAGCGATTGCTCTGTTAGCTGGGGTAGATATCAGTTGACTGAAGTATAACATTTTCAGATGGGAGAGGACATTGAGAAGCATTCATTTCTCATCCGCTTTTCTCATGTAACGAGTAAAGTAAAAAAAAAAAAAAAAAAAAATGGGTCTATGAAGGTCAAGCTGACAGAACCCTGGCTCTGCAGTTACAGGTGCAAAGCCTGTTCTCTACCACTGCCATGCAGGGCCACAGAGTGCCACTGCGTAAGTGCTGCCGTCCTGGCGGTGAGAAGGCACTGAGCATTTTGGAGAAGACTCTAATTCATCTGGTTGTGGGACACCAGGAGAAACGCCACAGAATAGAGGAGATTGTAAACAGTTCTGTTCAGGGGAGAACAGAACTGGGGTGTAGCTCGCGGACTATGGCTATTTCTGGTGTCCCCGTGCCTTTAAAATGTGCCAAGGGATTCTTGAATGAACTCTTTAATGAAATGCGTGAACCAATGGCAGTTAGGGAGCACAGAATGCCGCAGGAAGCTTCATGACAAACACGTTTTAATTCTTGTGACACAACTTGGTCACTAAACTTTGAAGAAACGTTGAGCTAATTTGGTTCTACAGAGTTTAGTGTACAGGAATGGCCTCCACTGTGCAATTAGAAAATAGATCTGGAGCCAAGAGCGAAGATAGGAATACAGATTTATAGATTTGGGGGGGGGGCGAATGGAAATGCAGTGCATATTATCTCAAAGCCGACTACATCCCTTCAAGAGTGGACTGAACCTCCCACTGGAAACTTGGGACCTCTTTCCATCACATGTACTAACCTCTCTCTGATTTATTTTTTATTTTTTATTTTATTTTATTTTGTTTTATTTTAGAATTTTTTCCCCTGGGGGCACTGGGCTTGAACTCAGCAGTTAGATTCTAAAACGGAAGAATGCAAGGGTGTGGCCCTGTTTACTGGAACAAGTGATTTGTTTTATTGCCTAAAGTTTCAAGCCCTTAAATACGTTTCCTAAGAAGTCATCTGATTTGGAAACTTATCCCCAAAATGAAACTGGAGAGCAAGAATTAAGCCTGTTGTAGAGTCGAAGTGACGGAATAAGTAGCTGGTCTTCAAGAACAATTCCACTAATAGAAAATCCATGTCTACTAATTTATACTCACTATGTGTTGAAAACAATATTTAAGTAGTTAGCTTGAAGATAAGCCAGCTTTGTAGCCTGTGCGTCTCAATGCTGTTGGTAATAGGAAGAATGAAGTGGAATGAATGGAAAGAGGGTTCAAGGAAAGGTCTGGTTTTATATGTGTTTTAAAGAGAGACCCCACACCAGCAACATTACAGTTCTTGTCACATCTCAGACAATGAACACATGGATGCCACGAGAGCAACGCATGGAAGCCGCTTGGCGTGGCAGCGGGCCCTGGCTGCAGAGCCCCCAGCCGGCGCATAAGCCGGGAGCTTTCACAGATCATCCTTTGAAAAGCACCAGTCCAACGGCACCAGCCCTGACCTCGATGTCAAGGGACTCACATTCTTGTTATGGCTCTGTCTGTGGCTAACCGTATGTCCCCGGGAAAGTCATTTAGCGTCTGCTTTGGTTTCCTGTCTGAATACCTGACCCTCCTGCTTTTATGGGGGATGTTGCAGAGACGGACTGAGAGAAAGTATGAGAGAATGCTTTGTGTTCTCCTAAGCCACGTGCTCTGTGACTCGGAAGGATTATTAATACGCCCAGACTGAAGACTATAAACTATGCAGAACAATAAACAGACTTGTTGAAATTACCCATAGTGCCCCTCTCTGTCTAAGACAGGCCCCCTCATCAGTCAGCTGGTCTTAGGACTAATGATCCTCGTACTTATTCCAAATGTTTAATCGGTAGCCTTATGTGATGGCTGGTTTGGTAAAGCGTAAAAAACATGTGTAAAGATAAAAGCAACGTGATTCAGGGGCAGGTTGATCCAAGGATTGGGGTTTTGTTTGCTTTTATAATTTAGAGCTGATTTTTTACAAACTCCTACCACCACCACCACCACGACCAGTGCCCAAATAACTGAATAAAACAATGGGATGCCAACTAAAAGCTGCCTGCTGCTGGGCTGCAGAGCTTAGAACTAAGCTCCACAAACAGCCAGAAACTTAGTCCTCTGGCAAATCTTAAATTTGTGGTTGAGTGGCTGAGTCTATCTCCTGCAATTCCTAAGCTAGGAAACCTGAGTAAATAAATACACGAGAGGTTGAGACCCCCAAATAAAACCATGCAACTTGAGCCCTCAGCATGTAAGTTTATATTTAACAGTGATTAAGTACTGGATCATAGCAGGGGCTTATAATTTCAGTGGGACCATACAGCCATGTTCTTTCTTACCTGGCTGAATAAAAAGATTTACTGCCTTTGTTTGTTTGTTTGTTTGTTGTTTTTCCTAGGGCTGGAGATTGAATCAAAGGTTTCACTCTTGCTCAACCACTGAGCTCTACCCTCAACCAGATTTTATAGTTGTTTTTGTTTTTTGTTTTTTTTTCTGAGAAAGGAAGAAGACACTGAACTTTTAGGAAGCCACAAATAATTGTAATTGATGAATGGTAAACCAAATAGAAACTAATAATAAAAATAATTGCATTAGGTAGTTCCTGGCACTTCCCCCCGCGATGCACAGAGTAGCGGTCCAGAGTATAGGGACAGGGGTGCTGTGGCTCACTCTGTCCCACCAAGGAACCAGATGAAAGCGATGCACTGACTGACTGATAAAGTTGGGCTTGACCTCATCTGCTGCAGCTGCTCCTGGAAGCCCAGCCATCACCTGGGAGTCTCCCTGGGCTGGTCCCGTCTTCCCTGTCTGAGTAACTGCTGCTGGTTTGTGAAGAACCGAATCTTTGTAGCTTCTTCTTTGATGAACACGTGCTCTCCATCCTTGCCTCAACACTGTGAGTTTTTGTCTTTGCTCTCCTGCTGTCCAGTTTTGAGCATCTGTTCTCACCTTTACCCTGTACTGATGGTTCAAAACTTGCCTGGCCCTTGTCTCTCCGTGATGCCTGGCATGAGGAGTTAGACCTTCAGGGCGGGTCTTCTGCCACTGTCACAGGAACACCCTGTCTTAGATCCAACCTCTCATCCTTCCTTCTTGTTGTAGCCAGTGTCTTGGGCTTTGGGCTCCTCTCCTCTTCCTAGTGTCCTATTTAGCCTTGTGTCACTTGGGGCTCTGTAACTCAGTGTCCCTCCCCAGTGAAGCCCTTTGCTTTAATCCACCTCTACTGTGATCTCTGGGTCTAGCCCAACTTCTGGTGCTCATGATTATGTGCTATGACATCATGAGGCAAGACAACATTATGAAAGCACCCAAATTGCACCCCAAGATTACTAGACCATCATCCCAGTAGAGGAAGGGCAGAGGCAAACCTGGAAGTTGAGGCGTGTGTTTCATTTTTCAATAGAATTAACCACACTTTTTTTTTTTAATTAAAAATTTTGAGACAGGGTTTCTCTGTGTAGCCTTGCCTGTCTTGGACTCTATAGACCAGGCTGGCCTTGAACTCACAGAGATCTGCTTGCCTCTGCCTCCCAAGTGCTGGGATAACATGTGTGTGCTACCTTGCCCCACGACCACACTTGGCATCTAAAGGACTTGTTATAATTTTTAGTACCTAATATATTCTTACTAAATACAAAATTAATAAATTATATGGAAATTACAGATCTACTACATGGTATCACTTTAATCTTTTGTTCACTTTCTGAGGTGACTTTATTCTTCTCCTGAGACAGAGAAGGTTTATTT
Organism: Acomys percivali; assembly: GCA_907169655.1. Classification (NCBI taxonomy): domain Eukaryota; kingdom Metazoa; phylum Chordata; class Mammalia; order Rodentia; family Muridae; genus Acomys; species Acomys percivali. The sequence continues at coordinate 8,781,121 of OU015756.1, forward strand.
ACAGGGAAGCCATGCAAGGTAGTCATGTAGGAGTGATGCTGTGTTCTGAGTAATGAGGCATCATGTCATTTTAACACCGTGTGGGCACTTCAGAGTCCAACTATGCAAATGAGGAAGTCCATGATGTCATCACATGATACACCCTTACAGAAAACACTGCGTAGTTGGCTATCTATAAAAATCCCTGTTGAACGGCACAATAGCTTCATTTGTTCAGAATGAAGAATAGTGCAATGGTGTCCAATGGCTCCATAGACCTTCTCTGGAGACCCACTAGGATTAAGCCTACCCTGACTCCCTCCTCCTCCTCTTCCTCCTACTCCTCTTCCTCTTCCTCCTCCTCCTCCTCTAGCCCCCCTTGTCTTCTGTGACTACTCAGAAGTTCGACCTCTGGTCCTTCTGAGGAAACCAGAATGTGACTATAAAGGCAGATCTCCTGCTGGCCCGCTGAACGACACACAAAGGAATCTCCCATTCTGAACACTTACACACCTAACCCCACCCACAATGTCTACAGCACATTAGATACCTACTATGTTATTGAGAGTGAGTAGTGACCTCCAATGTTCTTGCCTGCCGCATCTCTTAACCCTGTTTTCCTGACGACAGGATGGGCCACCCACTGGTAAGTCTATTCCAGGTAGCAATGGCACCTAGCATCCCGCCCATACATGTCTGGACTCTGTGCACTCTGCCTGGCTGCACTCAACCCAGTCAGCGGTGAATGCTCCCAGCTCGGGGTTAGCTTTAAAGTCCAGGGGGCTTCGTGCCAATGGCTAGCTATCTCAATCCCTTAATAGCCTTCACTGTCTCATGAACATTTCTTGGTTTTGATACTGTTTTTATGATGCTTGCAGCTCCTGGCAATCGCTTTGCCCACAAATGTTATCTGAACTGGAAATAAGCCTCGTGGACACCCCACAGTGGGGCTCAGAGGAAGCGGAACAAGCAAGGGCTGGGCTTCAGGCTTCCACAAAGCCGGTCCTCACATACCCTTCATGAGTTTGGCCCATTTAAATGGGAACTTGTGACTTTTAACCGAGGACTATGATTAAATCAATAAGAAATTCAAGCCAGCACTCTTTCTTAACTATCATGCTGGGTAGAACCAAGTGTTTAGATGTAAGGCAAAGTCAACCTAGGGTCTCACTCAGACTGCCGGAGTTAGAAATCTAGGACACACAGCGTCTCTCCCTCCCACTTTCCCTCCAAGCTATCCCAAGCTGGAGTGAGCCGGGAGTATGTTGTGATGTCTACTTTGATACAATGTTTAGATCTCTTCTAATTTCATTAGAGCTTCCCCCCTCTCCACCCCTGAAGTGTACGTTGCTAGCCCTGGGGTTCTGGCCACATTCCAGTTTGAGCAATTAGTTGCATTTCAATGCTTAGCTAGTCCTTCCTGTGATTTCAGAGGGAGAAGGTGAGGTCTTCCTCTGCCAGTAACTCCAGGGTGATGAGGCAGCTGGTGCCGCCTCCCCAAAGGAGAGGGGGTCTGGGTGGGGTGAATGCTTTCCCCTCTTTGAGGGACCAGCTGGCAACATAATCTGGAACAAAAGGCATCGCTGGGCATGTGAAGTGCGCTCTCTCTCTCTCTCTCTCTCTCTCTCTCTCTCTCTCTCTCTCTCTCTCTCTCTCTCTCTCTCTCTCTCTCTCTCTAACTAGAAAAGCTTCCAAGCCGTCCATCACTTCCCTTTTGAACTTTGGGTTGAACCCAGAACAGAATGGATAGGGGTTGTGCTTTCTGGAAGACTGTCCACAAAGTGATGGCTTCCTTTGAAGTCCTGGGAGAGAGGTGTTTTTTATTTTGTTTTTGTTTTTACATCCCCCTTGTTTTTCTCACCTCCTTCAAGATCTCACACCACAGCTGGACATCTTGCTGAAATGACTGCCTTCACAGCTCACTAAGAACAGAGAACACCAGCTGCAGATTATTCTAATAGGCTAACCTGAGCTTTTCTTTCGAATTTCAAACAGCAAAAGCCACTAATATTCTTTTGGAGAGTGAGGAGGTGACAACACAACACCCACATTCACCAGTAGCTATCTCCTGTGACATGATCTGACAAGACAGAAATTCTACAAATGTGGTTATGTCCTTAGAGTGAGCCTGACACACATGGGAGCCTTCTAGATGCGTGCCATGTTTGCTTTGGCCCAGACAAAGTGCCTGACGGAATGATAACTGGATGGCGATGAAACACATCAGTCATCATTGCATTGTGTGACCTGAGTTATATTTATTTAATGTGGAGCTTTAAGTTGTGAAATGAGCCATCCAGGACGTGTTTCTCAAAGTCCGTTCTTATACCTGTTAGGCAAGAGTGAGTCATTCCCATATCAGTCGGGCTTATTGAAAATCTCAGGTTTACTCTCTCAAGTTTGAGGCATTTGCCACATGAAGAAAAAGAAAGAAAGAAAGAAAGAAAGAAAGAAAGAAAGAAAGAAAGAAAGAAAGAAAGA
>OU015756.1:8783590-8814642 GCA_907169655.1 Acomys percivali
AGAAAGAAAGAAAGAAAGAAAGAAAGAAAGAAAGAAAGAAAGAAAGACAGACACACAATTGCCCCTTTCAAGCTGCAGTCTTTAAACTGTCTTCCTGAAAGCCCTGGGCTCTCGGTGGCAGGGTCAAACCTCCAGCTATGTTTACATTTTCTAAGGCTCAGATCACCCATATGGTTCTAGGATCAATGGCTTCTGTATATATGTCTCAAAGGCAAATATGGTCTTGCGAGCATGTGTCTCTACAGGCAACCAGCTGGCTGCTTTTGTCCCCAAAGGGTGAGCCCCCAGCTAGGAGAGGAATGTTTCTTCTCAGAGGCTCATTCTTGCCTCTGGGGTCATCCCTTCCCCCAAGACGTGGTTCAGGGGCTAGAGATGACTCAGTGGGTGAGGCAATTGTTTCACTTAAGAACTGCATAGTTCTATGATGCATTCTGCAATCCTGGTGATCCCTGGGGCCCACTGGCCAGTCAGCCCAGTGCAACCATGAGGCAAGTTCTGGGTTCAGTGAGAGACTCTTTCTCAGAGAGTAAGGTAGAGAGCAATTGAGGAAGAGACTCAGTGTTCTCTTCTGGTCTCTACAGTTCAGATCACCCACTCCAACACACACACACACACACACACACACACACACACACACACACACACACCTTGAAAATTCAAGCATTTTTCTAAATATTAATTCCTTAAAAATAGTTTTTAAGTGTATGTGCATGGGTGTTGTCTTAGGATTACTATGACTGTAAAACACCATAACCAAAGCAACTTGAGGAGGAAAGAGTTTAGTTTACTCAGCTTACTCGTCCACAGAACAATTCATCATCAAAGGAAGTCAGGACAGGAAACGCAAACAGGCCAGGAACCTGGAGGCAGGAGCTGATGCAGAGGCCATGGAGGGGTGCTGCTTACTGGCTTGCTCGTCGTGGCTTGCTCAGCCTGCTTTCATATGGAACCCAGAACCACTCACAATGGGCTGGGTCCACCCTCATTGATCACTAATTAAGGAAATGCCTTACTATGGAGACGGTATCAGTGCCCTGGGACTGTAGTCACAGGCAGTTGTGAGCAGCCACGTGGATGCTGGGAACCAAACCTGTCTGGGTCTTCTGGAAAAGCTGCCTGTGCTCTTAACCTCTGAGGCATCTCTCTAGGCTCTGAAAAGTTAAACTTTCTTGATGTGGAAGATGAGGCTATGCGTGTGATAGAGTGTCCACGTCAGCCGAACACAGAGCAAGAACGCTTCTGACATTATTTAACAGGTGGACAAGAATAAGAAGTGCAGAACCCGTGGGAAGACAACTGGGATGCTGCCAAGCTGCACCATTTCTGCAGAGGGACGTGTTTAGTGGAGCACCCACCTATGAAGCTCTTATCCCATAATGTTAGAAGCTCCACCTGTGAGTTTTCATGAAGACTGCTGAATAGTTTTTTTTGACAGTTTCTGGACCAAGTCTAAATGTCAGTACTTAAAAAAAAGCAGAAAGTCAAAACCACAGATGAAGCTGCGAACCACATTGCTCTCCTCTTTTCTTCCCTTGCAGGACTGCATCATACATGATGTGTCATAATGAAAATGATTATTTATTTCAATTTTCAATCAGTTCCTTCAGCATACTGCACTCACAGTTACAGGCAGAGTGGATTTGATTAGAGAAAACAGTTCACAAAAGATTCATCTTTTATTTAGGCCTCGTGTACCCAGAAACTTTTTGCATGGCTAAAACTAAGACTCTATTTACATACTTATATAATTTTGTTTCATCTGGGCTTTCAGAAAGAATTGTAATGCTGCTTGTTGAGCTGATTTAGCTCCCAGCTTCACTAAACACCACATTACAATATCATAGATGAACCAGAGGAAGAGGCAGAATTTCTGGGTCTTTTTATTTAAATACACATTTTATTTGTGTTTGAAATTGCTTAATAGAGGGAGATGCCTCATAAAATGGTTTATTTTTAAAGGAAATTTTTATCTTGCAATTATTTTTGGATTGATGGAAAAGTTAAGAGCATTAAATGGCATTTCCATGCCGCCTACCCAGCTTATCCTAGCGTTGTGCATTTGTGACCCATGATGCACTTGTCCGTACTGAAGTGACAGCATGGTAGCATGCTATTAACTCATCTGTAGACTGCTTTCTCCTCATACAGCCCCAGGGGTGTCCTTTCTGTGTTGCAAGGTTCATCTTCCCACTGTAATTATCCCTCATGTCTTCTCAGTCTCCTTGGGCTTCGGGACAGCTAAAAAAGGAAAGCCCTAGTCACGCAAATGTAAGGACGCGAGCTCAGGTCTCCGACGCCCACATAAATTGCTGGGCTCAGTGGCTGGGTCTACAGTCCCACAGCTGGGGATGTAGAGACAGATGGAGCCCTGGAACTCATGGACCAGTTAGCCTAGCTCAGACGGCTAGAGATCCTGCCTCAAAAAATAAGGTGGAGAATGATTGAAGAAGACAAGCAACTCTGGCCTTCACGCATGTGTACATATATATGTATTTAAATACCCACAAGAGCAGAACAGGGCCTGGGGGGGAGGGGAGGAAACGGGAAGGAAAGGGAGGGAGAAAGGAAAGAATATAATATAATATAATATAATATAATATAATATAATATAATATATTATAATATAATTCCTCATTGGTATTTGCCGGATACCTTTCTTATGGTTGGGTAAGATATGGAATTTGGGGATAGACCCACAGACATGACATGGTCGTCTCTACCGTGTTAGGAGACAGCTGAGAACAACTAACTGGAAGTGTCACTGGTGATATCCACCTTGAACACTTGTTTATAGTTGTCTCTATCCACACTTCCACACTACAAAGTTACTGTTTTTCTCATTGTCCCACTGTGTTTCTAAAGAATTCCTAAATCCCAAATCCAGCTGACACTAAACTGTGAGGAGCCTTAGCCCAGCATAGCAAGTATCTATCAGCTTATATTATTAGGGATTCTCTCATAAAGGGGTTTGTTTGTCCTTTTATTTGTTTACTCCATTATCATTTCTGTAGCAACCCATTCATATCTGTTTTATACTTTGGGTGTTAGCCTAGTAACACTTTATTTACTGTATTTCTCAAATTGTTCTGTATTTGAGAACTGGGGAGCTATTTCAATTTGACTCCAACATAGAATCTTATTTTCAAACAATATATGCACTTCAGTGTACTGTTATATAATGACATAGCTTGCCAATATTCTGAAGCCTTTGACAAAGCCAAAAGGACTATACTAAGAAAATATCAACCCAGATTTATTGAGTCACTGTTTGCTAGGCATTTATAGATATCAGCCCATTGAGTTGTTGAAACTGTACTAGACAATGTTGTTACATCCCTTTAAGAGATGACATAACTAAATTTCAGAGAATCCAACATAAGATCTGTGAGCAAGTACATCCTTTTTACGTAATACCCAGCATCCTCTGTAGGTGATAACCAGCATCCTCTGTAGGTGATAATCAGCATCCTTTGTAGATAATGATTATCATCCTCTGTACATGATAACCAGCATCTTTCATAGGCTATAGCCAGCATCCCCTGTAAGTGATAACCAGCATCCTCTGTAGGTGACAGCCAGCACCCTCTATAGGTGATAACCAGCATCCTTTGTAGGTGATAATCAGCATCCTCTGTACGTGATAACCAGCATCCTTTGTAGGTGATAACCATCATTCTCTGTAGGTGGTAACCAGCATCCTCTGAATTATTAGATTGATTCAACAAGCTTTAAGTTCTATAACTGGGCAGGTATTCATTTGTTCTAATATAATTATGGTAGTCTGGCTGCCTCCCAGCCACACTCCCTTTTCCTTGCCATTTCTGTCTTGCCGTGGCCTCCGTGGCCTCCGTGGCTATACCTCTCTGTCTTCATGGAGAACTCCTCCTTGTCCTCCTCATGGCCACTTCTCTCCTTCGTTTCTCTACCTGAGACCCCCAGACTGGGAAAAGAAGTCTCCTTTGATCAGTTATTGTCTTAGTCAGCTTCTTTATTAATCAATCAGAGATAACTGGGGAGTAATCCTTACACAACATTGAGACCAAACATTCTGCATAGGAATGACAATACCCACATTTAGACTGCCACCAGATCACCAGGCACAGAAATCAGCATCCGAATACATAGCGCACAAGACCAGCCTCCAAAAGAATTCACTGTGATTCCCCAACATCCTTTTCTTTCTTAAGAATGGTCTTTGATTACGCAAGGCACAGAACAGTAATGTCTAACTCTTAGGATTTGTTTTTCTCAGAGAAATTCAGTTAATTAACCTATCTCCATTTAACAATTACACACACACACACACACACACACACACACACACACACACACACACGCAGAGAGAGAGAGAGAGAGAGAGAGAGAGAGAGAGAGAGAATTAGAGCTGAAGTTATTTTCTACCAACAGCAGTTAGCTGTGTTACAAAGAAAAGGTCAAACTGAAAATAAGAGTTGATAGGAGCTGTGGGTATACACATGCTTAGCACGTGTGAGGTCGGAGGTCAAATTCTTATCACCCAAAGAGAAAGAGAAGCAGTCAAAGTATCATACACAGGAGAGGACTGTTCAATCAATATGTGCTTTGTTCAGGAATATGCAAATGAAAGCATGATATGTATTGAAGTGGGAGAGGTTTCTATGGATTCTAAGTAAAAAATCTGCCATAGGACAGAGAGATTGAAACTGTAAAAACAAACAAACAAACAAAACAACTTAATGAAGGTCAGCGGCCATCTAAAATGTTTAAGAATTCGCACACTCTAATAAGATAAAGACTTTCCCAGAAATTTGGAAGTGGATGTTTCTAAGAAGATGAGACTTTTGAAGAAGCGCAGACTGAAGGAAACTGACGCCCAGCCCTTGGCCCTGAGTGTCTGTGTAGTTGGGGTGTGCCCACACTCCATTCAGGAACTGCGAAGGGAGTGAGTAGAGTGAGAAGATAGGCCCCACACACATCAATGTCAAGGCACATTGGGACACGAGGGCGTTACTGGTAGCTGTTCACAGTCTGAAGCCTTGTTCCATACGTGTGCTGGCCTTTCTGTATGACAGAGAACTGTTACCCATAACCCAACGTTACATTTCCCTGCTGTTGGGAAAATATTGTCACACTTGAGGCTGCTAATGAATGCCTCTATCAACAGGAAGTGGAGCACTTGCAACTGACATACACTGCATACCAATATATGTAAAAGACTATCAGCCCTTCTCTAAGCTGCTCATAGATCTATGTTGGATACTTGCCAACCAAAATGAAGAGAATTGGAAAAACTGACTTTGGAATTCCCGTTGAAGTCCCTGAATTTAGAATTTAAACTTTCTTTCATTTCATTCTTATTCTATTTTCTTTTTTTGGGATAGTATTTTTTGTTTTATTTTATTTTTTACTTTTATTGACTGTATGATTTATATACCATGCACCAAAATTTCTCTCCTCTTCCCCAGTAAAATAAAACAGACAAACAAAAAATTTTGTCACAGAAGCTGTAGTGTATCACACAGTATAGCCACATATGTTTACTTTCAAATGTTCATTGTTACGAGTCATGGGTCTGGTTTGAGGCCTACACTATTGTTACTGGACTCACTGGGACTGCTGTCGGATATCCCATTGTTGCTGTGTGTCAAGGAGATTCTTAATCTTTGAATCTGCAGGTCCAGCCCCCTCATGTGTTCCAGCAGGTCATACATGGGGTAGATGTTGGGGTGAGGTCCACTCAGAGCCCTGGATCAGGGCCTGCTTCCTTGTCCTCAAGGCAGGGCCCACTCTCCCACTCCTGTGTTCCCGGGACAGGGCCAGTTCTCCTGCCGCCCTCCCATGCCCCCCGCCCAGTGTCCTCAGGGCAAGGTCTGCTCTCCCATGTCATCATGACAGGGCCTGCTCTCTCATTCCCGTGTCCTTGGGGCAAGGCTGGCTCTCCTGCTACCGTCTTTTTTTTTTTTTTTTTAAGATTTATTTATTATTTATACAACGTTCTGCCCACATGTGTCCCTGCACTCCAGAAGAGGGCACCAGATCTCGTTATAGAGAGTTTGTGAGCCACCATGTGGTTGCTGGGAATTGAACTCAGGACCTTTGGAAGAACAGACAGTGCATTTAACAAACTCTGAGCCATCTCTCCAGCCCCCCTTATTCTATTTTCAAAAAGCACAAAATGTGACCAAAAATTGAAAGAAAACACAGCAAAAGGTTTCCTGGCCTACACAATAAATAAAGGAGATAGATTTACATAATAAAATGTACTGTGGGCGAAACAATGATTTTAAGAGTATTTATAGCATACCTTTAATCCCCTTACTCAGGCGGCAGAAAGACACAAAGATCTGTGTTTGAGGCTAGCTTGGTTTACACAGCAAGTCTCAGGCTACCAGAGCTTCGTAGCAAGACCTTCTCCAAAGAAAGAAAACAAAAGAGAGAGAATTGCACATGGTAGTACCTCATGGGGAATGCGGCGGTCCTCAACCTTGCTAATGTTGCTACCCTTTAATACAGCTCCTTATGTTGTGGTGACCCCCGACCACAGAATTATTTTGTTGCTGCTTCATAATTGTAAATTTTCTACTGTTATTAATTGCAGTGTAAATATCTGCTAAGCAGGATATCTGATTCGTGATTCCTGTGAAACGGTCATTCCGCCCCTGAAGGGGTCACGACCCACAGGTTGAGAACCGCTGCCTTAGATGATGCTCTTTCAGAAAGGCGCATTGGGCAGAATTCCACTGTGTCAACGACATTTTGCCGCAAACGGAATCTAGGGTCATATTTGGGTCTTAAGTCGAACCGGTCAGTCGCTTGACTGTTTACCGATTGCTGGGCTTGAACTGTTTGTTCTTCAGGAGCGAAGAAGGAGCAAAGCCTCTGTGGTAATCTCCTGGAACGCATCCAGAAGCGGGCTAGATGGCTTACTTACAGGCGTGCTTGTTCTTGCTGTCTCGTTTCCTATTTATGTTTTCCAAGCCAAGAGCTTATTCAATTAAGTTATGTTACCCCGTGGAATCATTGGCCGTTGGGATCTTGGATGCTCTGTAGCTCGCTTTGACAACCAGTGTCTGAGGCCAGGCCATTATGCCCGGCCAGCCCAGGCACGCTTCTCATTAGCCCATGCGTTTAAAAGGGAAATGCACTGTGCGCTGGCCTAACCAAACTTCCCTCACTGAGGTTTGCAGCAAAACCAGCCTGAAAACAGCCTCCAGGGGACCCCTGCTTCAGATTTGATTAAAGTTCATCAACTACATATTATGCAGATACATAAAAATGGATTAAGAACCATAAAAGAATGAGTCATGTTTATTACCTTGAAGAGTAATTGCATTAAAAAAAAAAAAAAAAAAAAACCAGGAGCATTGCTAAATTTTCATAAAGCTGAAGAGAACTACTTCACTTGTGCTTTGGGGAGATTGTTGTCACATCTATTTATGCAAGACTTGGTTTTAAAAATTATTTTAATGACAGTTAAAGAAATTCACTCTGTGAAGATGATCATACTACAGAATTATTTTTGTTCATAGCAACAAAGAATTAACCGATCCATGTCTTGAAGAAAGGCCCAAGGATTCATGGACAATCGAGTTGAAAGTGGCAAAAGGAAAGCAAAATGCCAGCACCTTCACAACTGAGCAGGGACACCATCGGGGAGGAACTGTGCACCGCTCCAGTTTTATGAGGTAGCGCTCCATTCCTCATTACCTCAGAATGTGGCTGTGTTTGGGGATCATCTTTATCAAGATAATTAAATGACACTGAGGTCATGAGGTGGGCCCTAAGTAATACAACTGGGCTTAATCCAGGCAAAAGAGGACATTTGTGCACCCACGCGCACGCGCACAAACACACACATACACAAACACACATGCACGTATTGAAGAACAGCATAGAAAGACAAAAAGAAAGATGCCCCCAGGACAGAAAAAGAGAATGAATGGGATGGGCCCTGGCCCAATGTTTTCCTCAAAGCTCTCAAAGGAAGCCAAGGGTGCTGACAACATGATCTCAAGCCAGTCACCTCCAGCACTGTGGCAGAATACGTTTCCATTGCTTGACCTAGTCTGTCTCTGTTATTTTGTTGCAGGACCTCTAGTAAACTAAGTTAGAATGCCTGAAAAGTGGCTTCAGTCTGCCACCTATTTGCTCCTGCTCTTTGAGAGTAGGAAGTCTGTGTAACACTTAAGAGGGAACGCTAGCTCAGCCACACCATCACTTAGTCTAAGTGATATATATTGTTGCATAGTAAAATCTACTCCCTAGTCATTTAAATACCTACTAACTACACATGAACCAAAGCCACAAGCTGTAAAAATACAATGCCTTATCTTTTTACATTGAAATAATTTTATGGCTACAATAATTTTAAGGTAGATTCAGCTGTGGCTTACATTTGGCTAAAATAGGCAAAATGAACTTGACTAACGCCCTCTATGTTCTGCGTGTGTTGGGTAGATGGGCTGACAAAATCTGGGGTAAGAAAGTGGAAACATTCATAATGTATAAATTACATACATACATAATGTATACATCATGACATGTATTTGTTTCCCATTTCAGCGCAGTCGTTAGTCATATGATTTCTTCTGATTTATGTTCTTTTGTAATTAATTTTAAAGCACGTGGAATTTCAGTATCTTCATCATGATGGAAATTAAATAAAATGTGATTATTTTCACAGTGTATGCAGTCTGAATAGATTAGCACAAGGAGCATTAAAGGAGCGAAGGTGTAAAATAAATCACTTCTCATGTTTTCCTAAAATACGCACTGTCCATTAAAATTAAAGGAGACAACTTGAAACTAGTTAAATTTTTTTTAAAAATGGAAAAAAAAAGTACAGATGAAAGAGGATTACTGTACTCGCCTGTTCTAACTGCCCTGTTAGAACATCGGCTTCCAAAGTGACTGAAATGGAATTATCCAAAACCCAGGCTCCAAGAACTGGCAGTGAGCTCGTCAAATCCACTCACTTTGCCCCAAACTCTCACTACATTCTTTTAACAAACGAAATGTGTGTTTGTGGTTTCTTTCCTAAACTATTCATAGATGTATTGTTGATGAGGAAAATTATGGGGAAAGGATACCCACAACAGTGTAAAAAATGTGTACTACACATAAATATAAGTTTGTCCCGTTTTATAATCAATGCAGGTTTGAAGCCCCATTCTTTCTGGAGGTGAAGGAGGGAATGCTCTTTAGCAAGTCTGTCCAATGGGCGAGTGAAGGTAGCTTGTCTTCTGTTTCTGAGCTGCCCCTCGCCATTTTCTGGGGAGGAAGGCTGGATAAGTGTGGTCAGGCATATATGCAGGAAAAAAAATGACAAAATCTTCAGTAGTTTATATATGAACCTAAAAAATGTTACCATGTTGGGTAGCAAGATGGTCCAACTGGTAAGAGTGCTTGCTGCCAATCCTGACATCCCCAGAACTGATCCGTAAAACTCATGCAGAAGGAATAGAGAACCAACTCCTTTAAGTTGTCCTCTGATCCCTACATATGCACCATGACCTACCAAGAAACACACACACACACACACACACACACACACACACACAAACACACACACAATCAATCAAAAATGTTCTTAAGTTCAGCTTTGCTTTATTAACACATGACACGTAAATAATATTAGACACTGACTTGTGTCTCAGGTGTTGCAGTCTAAGAGACTTGAGGAAGAATGTGTTCTATAGTTTACTGCGTGCTTGGTGTCGGGGAGCCTATTTAAGAGCAAGTCTCAATGTCATCATTTATAACACGGGCAGCACAGTGCTTGCTCGTAGAATTCACATCAGGGTGAATACACTAGTTTCTTCAGTGAACGGCACGGTGCCTGGTATATTATGGGCCCCAATCAAATGAAATCAACTGTTCTCTCCATTTTGGAGAAACGTGAATAGCGTAATAATCATTTTTTAAATCAGAAGATTTTAAAATTACCATCTTAACACGAGCCCTGTTTGCTAACACTGGCCCGTTTTGAAACATTCCTTTTTCTCAGGATGATTTTGGTCAGAGCTGGCAATGGCTCCTTTCAGAGAACTGTGTGGTGTTAAAAATCTCCATCACAGCTCCTCAGGAGGGAAGGTGCCAGTAGTGGCCATGCACCCTACACTTGAAGAAAACGATTACATTTATTTATGTGTCGGGGTTGGGTAGGGACCGTGTCGAGTGTGCTGTGTGAGTGGAGGTCAGAGAGCAACTTGCAGCATCTGGTCATTTCTCTCTATCATGCAGGTCCTGGGGACTGAATCTACGTCAGCCTTGATGGCAGATGCCTTTATCTATTGAGCCATCAGGCTGACCCCTCCTTTTTCAGGCTGCTATATAGAGTTCTCCTATAGCAAAGCCCCTGCTGGTGCAGTCAGATGAGCCAATGCCACAGGTTCAAATCCATTCACTCTTAATGTCTCCCAGACAATCTCTGCCACTTGGCAGCTGGCCCCTAACTTCTTGTTCAGATGGGCTGAGTTCTGGGTAGAGACAGGCCTGTTGGTTGAGGGTTCTCCTGTAAGCGAAGGCCTTAGAAACAGAGATAGCGTTTAGAAGGCTTAGGGAAATTATTCACTATTTAGTAGGGTCCCAAAACCCAATTAATACAGGTTCCTGGTAGAGAAAGGGAATTAAGTTGGAGTAGGAGCCAAATTCCGTTTATTTTTTCTGGTAAGAAAGACATAAGAAGAAGCTTAAATTATGACTATGAGTCTGCCCCCCTCACCCCCGTTTATCCTGTAGAACTTTCCCTCATACTTTAATTACAACAATATCCGGTGAATATTTAATAAATTAACATTTGACTGGTTTTCACTTGAAAAAAAAATCAATCAGAACCTGGTAGCGTTTTTACCGTCTTTCCATTTTTTTAGGCAGCCGGGCTTTCCTGGAAGGCTTCCGAATGCTAGATCTTCTACATGGTTTTACACGAGCTCTAGGCTCCTTCATATCAACGTTAAACCGGAAAGCTGTTAGGAGAGAGACCAAATCCACAATAGTCTAATTAAAGCAAGCTTTATTAGACACTGTCCGGGAAGATGGATAGTGGCATTCCCAGAGAATGGTGCTGAATTAGGTTAGTGAGGAACTCTGACAAGCAGTTAGCTCACTCAGAGTAGGAATCGCAAAGACTAGGGGAAAAAAAATCTAGAGCATTTTTTTATCAGTGTTGTCTGAAAAATACACGACTTAGAATTAGGAATACTTTCTGACAAATGAATGTGAGCTCAGTATGTCAGCTGAGACCCAGTCTGTCCACGGTAGACGGAACTGCAGCAGGTTCACTGGCCGACTGCTGTTCTGAAGAAGTCAGCATGCTGATAGAGCCATGGCATGGCGGCAGAGTGGAGCGCTGAGCTAAGTGGGCGGACTTACCGTACGCCACGTTCACATGAGGCTGGACAGAGTAAGCTTTCGTTTTCATTCTTTTCTGATTTGGCAACATTTACGTGGGAAACACAGTTGTAAAGGATTGCAATCTTGAAACTCAGTTCCCTTTAAACAGTGTACTCAGGACAAGGAAACTCATAATTCAGGTTCTTAAAAGAAACAACGCCGGGACAGGTTGTGGCGCACGCCTTTAATCCCAGCACTTAGGGAGGCAGAGGCAGGCGGAGCTCTGTGAGTTTGAGGACAGCCTGGGCTACAAAGTGAGTCTAGGACGTCCAAGGCTACAAGGAGAGACCCTGCCTTGAAAAACCAAAATGGAAAAAAAGAAAGAGAGAAGGAAGTAAGGAAAGGAGGAAGAGAGGGAAGGAGGGGGTTAGGGAGGGAGGGAGGGAGGGATGGAAGGTGGGAGAGCTCTGGGGTGGGGGAACACACCCGTTTGGACGTGTGTTATATAAACATTACTTATTTACTGCTCCTGGTGCAGAGGGGGGGGGGGGAAGCACATACAACTCCTAGGTAATGCGTTTCCCACACTCTGCTGCGTTTCAGGAGGCTTTTGCCGAAGCACTGTGTTGTGGCTGTTCTTCACTTCACATGTACTGCGCTCTTTAGCTAATATAGACACAGAACTAGAGAAACTCATGCTCCTCCTTATCGTCCCCAAATGCAAATGTCCATTTAAAAGTCAGTTCCATACCCTTTAGGGTCTTGTGCCCCACTCCCCACCCCCACCCCCAGCCACTCACTGCCATATTCTGTGTTTCATTAGGTTGTACTTCTGTGTCCTAAATAGTTTTTCCAAAGATCATAAGCACCAAATGACCCATGCTATATAACCTTTGTAGGTTTTTGGGTGTGACACACCCCAAAGTGCTATGAGCCCTCGAAATTTCTCACTTCCTTCACAACCTAACAATTTTGTGATTCTATACTGGGGCCTGCAGTGTTAAGATAATAAACCATTCAGAATGGATCCTTAAATAATATTCTTAAGTAAACAAAAACAAACAAAAAATGGCAGAAGTCTTTCTTTGTTTTTGTTAAGAGCTTTTCCCTGCGCCTTTAGAGAAAGGCAGTTAGTGTAAATATAGTTCTTAGCTCTTCTTCAAGAGATGACATGAATCATTAAGAAGTTTTTTGTTCAAGAAATTTTCCCCCAAGAAATAAAATATGACAAAGGGAAGAAAAATGGGAGGCCAGTGTTGATTCCCAAGGTGAGGGCCACCGCTGTGGGCAGACAGCTCTGTTTCCCTGTGTGTCTGCTTCCTTTCCCAGAGCATGTGTATCTATGTCTGTTTTATTGCCAGTTAGGAAATGCCAGGAAGCATGTGCTCGGCAAGGGTGAGCAATACAGTTCCCAGTGTAATCTAGCTCTGAGCAATATTCTTATTAGGTTTCCTGAGAGTCTGGCCGTGGAAGGAGACGATGAGATGTTAGGCGCACCAGGAGGGGGGCAAGTCTGAAGAGCAGGCAAAGCTTTTATCAAATGGGAATTTATCTTCCCTATCTGTTGCGGGTGTTGAAGTCCAGCTTAAATTAATGTGAGCAAATTGGAGTAGTTTATTGGCTCTTGTGACCCAGATTCAGGGAGCACAGGCAGAGTCACGGAATAGCAGAGTACACCCTGGAGGTGAGAACCTTCCTTTTTTTCTTCTTCTTCTTCTTTTTTCCTTTCTGAGTGGGTGGCTTTTATTCTTTGTGGCACAGATGGGTCTTCTATTCATGCAGTGCAAATTCCATCCACATCCCCTTGCTTCACGCTTTGAAACCCAAGCTTTCTCCCGCAGGTCTGGATGGTCAGTTTCCTCGCGCTCTGCGTTTCCTGGACTGCTCACTCACACCTCTTAACTCCCTGGGTTCTACACAAGAGCAGCTGCTAGGACAAGTGGGAAGACCCTCAGGGTGTGAAGGAAACACTCCAGCGAATGGTCTACGATGGAACATGCTTGTTCCCTCCTTGGGTTTAAATTATAGAGCCCAGCACTCACTTCTCTAGACTAAACCCAATACGCCTAACTTTTCCAGCCTCACAGTCTGAGAAAGGCGTGCCGCAGGCATCTCTGCGCCGGTGAAGACGGCAGAGAGAGGGGAAGCATTTAGTCCAGGTGATTCTAGAAAATTCTAGATCTTGTAGTCTAGGGTTATGTATAGCTGGAGAAGGAGCTGTAATGGGTGGAGATGTTTCTTAGAGATCAATAAGATGGGCAGTGTGATCAGGCAGAGCAGTCTATCATTTATTTTTAAAGAGGGGTAGTCTCACCAAGTAGCTCAAGAAATGAATACAAAGCTCAGACATACTAAGTGGCCATTGGTTCTGTGGAATGGAAGCATTTGACTGCTCCTCTGGTGTCATCTTTTCATTAAGGGGTGGGGGGAGTCGGGGGGGGATGAGGGGAGTGAGTCTTTTTTCTCTTTAGAATTCTGAGGAGGAGAAAAAGTTTCACTTCCTTTAGGCAAGTAAGAGCCCTCATTAGTTTAAGTCAGCTCATGTGCTTATCCTTGGTCTCTCTCTGGGACCGGAGCAGCCATGATCAGCTTTAATCTACCTAATGTGGGACAAGTGTCCACCCTACTGACTAGATGGGTGCCACTGGAATTCTACGAGAAATAGAGTAGAGAAATGTAGTTCAAATAGGACCAGCATAGCCTCAGATAAAGATATAAGGGGTAGGTAGGGTAAACTGTGGTTTTGAGAAACTTGACAAGGTAGATACAGGGAGCCCAAGTGAATAACAGACAGACCATACCACAAATCAGAAGCAGAACGGTTGACAACCAGTTCCATGACCTTTAAACTTTCAACCCCTCCTCCTCCTTCTTCATCCTCCTCTTCTTCTTCTCCTCCGCCCCTTACTTTCTCTTCTTCCTCATTCTTGCTATTATAGAGGGAGGGGGAGAGAAAGAGAAAGACACACACACACGGGGGGGGGGGGGGGGGGGGAGAGGAGAGAGTCAGAATCAGAGATAGACTCTTGCAAATGTATATAAATAATAAAAAAAAAACCCTACTAATTTTAGGTGTTGGAGCCTTGCAAGCAAGTCTCTTGACTGTCTCTCATCTCACCATAGGATTGGCAAGATTACATATTCATGCCAGTGAGTCTGGCTTTTTGTGCAGGTTCCGGGATATTTATGTCATTTATGCCATCTGTCTTCCCATCCTCCCCCAGTTCTTTGTTGGTATAAAATTCCAGAGAAAGTAGCAAGAGGTTTGGTGAGAGTAGTTTTAGGGAGTGCAGTTGGAATACTATTGATCACATCTCACTTCAAGTAGGGAAAACAAGAACCTCGATATATGACTCCCAAAATGTTGGGCTGTTGTGTTCCTGTTACTAGAGGAGTGGGCTAAAAGAGAACGCTGGTGTAGCATTGGTATGGGTGGGTGTGTAGTCATTCTCTGAAAGGCTTGTCCATGGACCTTCACTAGGATACCGTGGCCCATCTTTTCTCCAGGAGATAGAGCTCAAAACTTCCAGGATGCCTGAACACGCAGATAGCACCAGATTCCACATATTTCACCCCTCCCCACCGTACCTGTGATGCTGTTGAATGTACACCTTAGGTACACTAAAAGTTAACAACAGTGGAACAGATAAGCTGTAACAATACAGTGTAATAAGCGTTACATGAATGTGGCCTGCCTATTTCAAAATATGGAATTTCGTTTTCACTTAATATTGTCAGATCACAGTTGACTACGGGCGACTAAAACTAGAGGAAAATTAAACCCTGGCTAATGGAGGAATGCTGTAGAATGTCTGTGGGGGAGGGTCTTGAGTTGAATTTACGTCTTTCAGTAGGTAAAAGGCTCAAGTGAGAGTCTGTGAGGAAGGGGTGTGTCTTTTCTCTCCCACTTCTCTTAGAATTTCATCAGCGAATCTCTGAATGGCCATCACTGGCAGAGTCTTCTTGGTCACCCTAAGAGCAAACAAAGCCTGCATGTTGTTGCTTCCAGCTACAGATTTTTCAGAAGCTACCTGTCATGGTAGCCTAATAGAGCCTGTGCTAACTGGCATGGACATCTAGAGTAAATGTCTTCAAAGAATTTGAGAAACACGTTCATGACTCAGCTTTCCATATCCGTTCCTCCCAGAAAATGGGACCAGATGCCAGTAAACTGAGAATTCCTTTCCTTACCCCAGACCCCTTACGTCTGTCCTCACTCCATAAGATTTTGGACTGAAATAAGGGAGTGATAAGTAACTGTCTACTGGTGCTCTGTTTTTCTTATGATTTTCTGGGACTGAGTAACCTAAGCAACTGACTAGAGAGGATGTGTTGGTCACTTACTAGAGTTGACTGCCCAACCAGAACAGGCGGACCCTGACAAAACTAGCAGCATCAGGACACAGCAAGGTGAAAGGAAACAATACAAGCCCCAAATTGTCCCCAGAGAGAATTTCAGGCATGAAAGACAATATTTAAAAACTCTTACATGCATTTTCTATATTGCCCCTACTCAATACACTAACTATATGAATAAAGATAACTGGTTTTAAAGTTTTAAATTTAAAGTTTATTTTTAAATACCAGCAGTGGGTAGCATTTTAATCCTACTTTCAGAAAAGTTAGGCAAATCACATAAACTAGTTAGTTTATGTTTTGATTTTAGCCTTTGACACCCTGATTTGACTCCTTGCTTGCTTGCTTTCCTGGGTGGACCACGTGCAGGCACACCCACACGCAGAGACCATGGTAGGAAGACTGGCTCAGTTGCAAGAAACGCTGATACCCTTTCCCAATCTTGCCTTTTACTGCAACGTATTGTGACCTCTGGCAAGTCACGTAAATATATGTCACCTTTCTTATCTGTAAACTAAGGGTAATAATCGCCACTCAGACTTAAGCAAGGAGCATCAAATTCGCACCTTTAAAAATCTTTGAAACTCCAAAGTACTCTGACTGTGTTAAATACATCTACGTCTCCTCCACAGGAGGAGCAGGGCTGCTAATTTGGGGAAATGTATACTTTGTTTCTCTCATAGTGGCAACAATCATACTCCAAACAGAGACCATCACCCAGATGACTTACTTAGTATTAGAACTCTGTAAACCTTTAAATACTGAGAAATGGGGGCCGTACTGAGAAATGGGGGCCGGTGAGACCATCAAGTGTGCTAACTGACTTTTTGCCACTGATGAGTTTGATTCCCCAGGAGCCACATGGTAGAAGGAAAGAACTGGCTGAAGCAAGTTGTCCTGTGTCCTCTGCACGCCCACGTGGTAAAGGCCCCTCCCTGAGAATAGAATCGGCCTCTGCTCTTACCCATTATTTCAAACTAAACAGTTCTGTGTGTAACAACGCCAGGATGTATTTAAGGAGCTTATGCAGCCGTTGCTTTAATTGAAGCACAGCACCTGGCACCTACAGTTGTTCCTTTCTTCCCTTTTCTGAGTTTGTGGGCTCAGGTCTCTGGGGGCGAGGGGAAAGGGGGGGAAGCAGGGCCGGGGTGGGGGGTGGGGACTTTCTGTCCTCACACAACTGATCCAGTCGTATTCTAATCAACCCTTCCAGATGGGCAGACAGTTCCGCTTATTTTCTTTTCCAAAAATTAGTCTAGTTCAAAATTTGGGCAAAAACCTCAGTTTGGGATTAAGGAGCAGACAGAGAACTGGCTCAACTGCAGGATTCTGAACAACGATCTCGCAGGGAAGGCCCCGGGGTTTTACACTATTAATTCTGGTCTTCTTTCTAGTCACTTAGGCAAATAATTCTGTCATACTAAACTCCCCAACTGAAGTGTCAAAAGCACGTTCTGTAGTTTAGACTTATATCAACTATCTCAAGGCTGGTGGAGTTAGATGAGAAAACCAGTGCCAGGTTTCCTGTAGGTCGGCCCAGGAGGCCATGAGAGCCCTCTGCTGCTAAGGGATGCTCAGTCTGTCCCGGGCCTTTAGAGTCTTGTCATTTGACTGCAAAGCGCTGGGGAGCAGCTGTAGGCCAACTGGCTAGCCCAAGGAAGTGTCTTCAGTTTCTTCTCATGTTCCATATAAAGCTATGCTGACGAGTAAAAGGAGAAGAGAGGGGAGAAATCCACTCCTGTAGCAACAACAGCCAAGAGCTTGCAGTTTCTTGATGAAGATGAGACAGGTGTGCAGAGCCCCAGTCAGGAAGCTCAGTCTCAGCATGGAAAGTTGAGTGGCAAAAAGAAGCAGTTTGAGGCACCGAGAGTCACTGGGGAAGCGACGATGGCTGGTAGATACTCCTCAAAGTGTCAAAGACCAGGGCAACTGGAAGGCACAGGGGTCGTGTGGGAATGGGGTTTGTAAATGTAATATGTTCCTACTAAAGGATTGCAGTCCTAACAATTTAGGTGAGAGAGGAGATCCACAGCATCACAATTTCTCCACGCTTGCCCAAGCCAGGAGTCCTGGAAGCCTGGGAAGACACTGATGTGGATGGAGGGTATGTTGATGCTGACAATGGTGGTATAACGGGCACGCTTTTATTCAGCAGAATTCCCGCTTAACCATGTTTAAATGTTTGCTAGTCTCTTATGTGAGCTGACCTAAAGTGGGTATTCAGGATGTGAGGGAGGGTCACATTCTGGGCAGCCTCCATCCGTCTGCCTGTTGACGTCCCATCCATTCATTTTTGGTTCTTTGACCACTCCCCCCCACCACCAAATGCCCCTCCGGGAGGCATACTGGGTTAGGAGGTAATTCTTGTAAGTAGAAAACCAATGTGAGGAGGAGAGCGAGACCATGAAACACTGAATGTAGCCCGCCCAGCAACTGTCAATCAGTCTCTGAGTAATGCATCACAATGACACAGTGACAGTAAATTACCATTTAGGGTCTCCGATTTTATTTGATCAGGATGTTTTCAAATCACTGACTCTTTGTTGGCTTTTTTTTTTCAAATGATGGTAGAGAGCGAATCATTCTCTGATAGTTACAAATATGCTACCCTATGTATTGTGTCTATGTCTAAACACATTGACATAATAATGTTAAGGATAAGTAATATTTCATTAAAAAATCATTCTTTGTAACTCTTGTCCATTGTGAGGTAGTGTGTTCAGTAAATGACCAACTTGTCAAAAATTACTTTCAAATAAGATATACTTGCATTTTTATACCATGTAAATGTTTTCCTATCTCCCATACATATTTGGAAACCTAAGTCTGGTGCCCTAACTTTGGATGTTTATGTACACTTTCCAAAATATTCATTTTGTGTGTAAAGCTGCAGAAGCAAAGTCATTCTCAGGGGTCCCATAGCCTGTTAATGCTCTACTGGACCATTGGAAACCGTTCACTGCAGTAGCCAGGAGGCAGAGCATAAGCTTCCTTCAAATTAAACTTGTTTCTTACTGCGTGGTGGGGGGGGGGAAGAAAACATAAATCTAAGTCAGATGGGTCATTGTGCGTTTTATTAAGAAGTTTTAAATATGAGAAGAAATCTAACAAACTATCCTTGGTATACTATGCGTTTAATATTATATAGGCATCTTCAAAGGCCTTCTCCTACATACATCCATTGGCCAAGGAGCAGGCATCTAACATATTAGAGGCATTGCTGAGTAAACCATGAGATATAGGTGGAACATTCGTTTTAGCTGGATTCATGCAATTGACCAAGTAATTGTGTTTTATCTGGAAGCTTCTCAGTTGCAAATAATTCTACCACACGTGGATTCAGAGATTTGACCTAATCCAGTTTCTGAAAAGTTAACTTGAGAGGCTCAAAGTGACTGCATCCCTGCTTTAAAGGGACTTGCCTCTCTCTAAACGCCTTTGCTCACTGAAGGGACACCATCCGAGAAGAGGGGAGGCAATGTGTAAGCGAAGGAGTGAGGCAGCACCTCGGTACGCATCCGGTATAGTACAGGCTGGCTGCTGAAAGCCTGTTAAATGAGGAGACGTGACTAAAACTGATTGCCGATGAGGAAAGCGGAGATGCGGCCGGCCTCTTTAGATGACAGATGCCTGCCTGCCTTGCGAGTGAGGACAGGTCCAAGTCCGGGAGCACAGAAGCAGGCTCTAGACAGCTATGTGGACAGCATGAAAATCCCAAGCACCTCAAAGAGGAGCATCAATAGATTATGGTCATGAAACGCAAAAGGCCGAGTAAATGACGTCACAGTTTTGAGCTTTCTCAGTACGTGCGGCAGACGTAGGAGAGAGGCATGGAGGGAAAGACCACTAGAGAGCTGAAATATTTTTGTGTTTGATAAGACTTGTGGAGTTTAAAGCAGTGGGTGCCGGTGAAAAGGGACGGGGAGCAACGGGGTGCGGGGTGGTGGTGGTGGTGTGGGGTGGGGGAGGGAGGTCTGGCTTATGCATAACAGCACTTGTGAGGGGGCAGTGAAGTCATAGTGCAGGTGTGGATGCTACTTAGACGCCCTGTTCTGGTGGGTAAATGAGGGTTTTCTTTTTACACGGCTGGATTAAATTACTTCCCCTAGGTCATTCAATTAATCACGTGGAGAGCAAGGAATAGCATTCTCCTCAAGCCCCTCCCTTCACATCTGGAGCAGGCAAGGCAGGCATCTAGTCTCTGAAACGCTCTCTTTATTTAAAATTTTAAAAAGCCATTTCTCTCCCACACAAGTCAATGAGGTGTTTGAACTATTTTGTACATAATTTGCATAAATCCTTCTCTGTGACTTAAAACACGGATAACACAACAATATAAAACTACTATAAATTGCTTTCTGGTTTATCTTTAATTCAAGAATTTGAAGTCTCTGTCAAAATTGCTTTGAACGTCACTCCCCCACCCCCGACTCCCAGGATTTCAGCCTATTATTCTTGAGAGCTAGGGGGAAAATGAGTTACAGACCTGGGAAAGCCGTGTGTGCACAGTTCAGCTGCCTGCACGAGTGAGTGTGTGATATATTGCTCTTTTCACTAATAACCACAAAGCAGGGAGAGGCATGGCAGACTAATGTGGTTTATATGTCCAGCTGTAAGGCTAGACACTGCATCATTCTTTTCAGAACCCAGTGACTTTAGGCGTGTGGAACTCGTAGCCATGACAACAATAAAGCAGCTTTGAGTCTAAGTCTCAGCTTAGAAACTGCCTTGTCTCCGTGACTTCCTGCTCACGGCCTGACTTTTCTTACTCTCTGGGGCTGGGGGCTGGGGAATCTGTGAAAGATCTATTGAGCAGAGTTCCAGCATAGGCTTAACGTTTAAAATGTCTGGGCTGGAAGTTTTGCTCGCGCAGATGGCCAAAGGCTGAAAGGAGGTTAGATCAATCATTGTTATTGCTAATGACACAGTCATAAGGGCATAATAGAAGGTGGGCTGATTTGGAAAATAGGAAGAGGCAACGTGAAGAGTGGCTTGGAAGCTTTCCTTTGAATAACATAAAAGTAGACACTGAAGATGATTTCTTTTTAAACCCCATGGGGAATTATAGCAGGACTCGGAAAAGACGTAGCCCAAACACGCCTCGGACAATAATCAAGCACATGAAGACAGAAAACTGAGCACGTGTGGATATGTGTGATGCTTTCAGTTCTACAAAGAAACACTTAGCAGATGCCCATGGGACAATCTACATTGAATCTTACTTTGCATCCCGTGTGTTGCAGAGAGCCACATGACTACTTTCAGAAAGTGCGTAGCCCAGTGGTTAAGAGTGCAAAACCCAGGGTTCAATGATTGCTCTTGATTGCCAGAAGCCATATATGGAGAGCGTCGTCGCCAAAGTCTCTTTATACTCAACTGCAAGGAGAAAGCATACTGTTTTCACAATAAACTTGTTGAGCTATAAAACGAACTAATGGAGAGAAAAATCTTAGCGCGCCATGCCTAGGACGCACAAATACTCGGGAAGAGGAACCTGCCGCAGGTAGTTATCCACCCCACCGATGGTGCCGCCAGCAGGAGTCGACACTAACTGAAATCCGACTTTTATATGATTTCGATGCCTGAATGCTTCGTCGTTAAAGCGGCGTTATCACAGAGACGTGCGGGTCTTTTTCTTTCTTCCTCTGGGAGAAACTAATATGAACACCACAGGCCGATTTAGTTTCCCCTCTGTACTCTGGATTCAAAGGCGGGGGTTTAAGAGAGGGAAGGGGACAAATCACCAGCGTAGAGGATAACCTGGGCTTCTGTGCCTGTTTACTGCCGAGGACTCCCCCACACATCAGCTGCATTTGCCAGTCCTAAGCCCAACAGCACAGGTCTATCTTTTGTCCCAGGCCTGTTTTCTGGTAAGTTAGCCCTCACAAGCCAGCAAGCAGAGAAATAAAATAGAGCAAACCCTACAGTCAAATGCTTCCTCCCTTTTCTATGCACTGAAAACATGGAATGACTGACAGTCCCAGAGTTCAGCCTGATCACAGGCTTGACTTCGAAGTCAAAGAGATGCAGCCCCAGGCTAGTTCTGGGCATGATCTCAGTGTGCATTACCATGAGAGGGTATGGTGGAGTACGCATGGGTGTAATTTGAGAAATCATGATCCACAAAACATGTGTGTGTGCGTGTGTTGTAAGAGTTTAGTAGTGTCACAGATTAATTAAATTTCTCTTTTTATTGTCCCCAATGGGAAGTTGCAATTTATAGCCAGTAGATTTGTTTTCTGGGATGAATAATTAGATATTCTTTTCTCTTAGAAAGTTTATGAAGGAAACCATTTGTATATATGCCTCATTAACATGAAAGAGTTAATACATGTTTAGTAAAGGAGACACACAGAAATATTCTATAATAATATTAATTGGATGTGCATCTAACTTGATTTAATAATGGGATGGTTAATATAATTGAAATGTAAACACATCAGGCACTTGAATATATCAAATGTGTCTGAACTATGTAATTACACTGCAGAAAAGATATTATTGTGTAAGTTTTCTAACTATTCCAGTGTTATTAAAAACTATAACCACATGCTTCTAAAAGAAAATTGTAATATTTCTACAAAATATTACTTTTCATGCACAATGATTTTACATTAAAAGTTTTTGTTTTGTTTTGTTTTTAACCATCTCTTGATTAAATTCAGATTAAAAGATCACCAAAGTTTGGAAGAACTTCTGTTTTGTTTGTTTTTTTCATGAGCTTTCATAATGTCATAAATATTGACTCTAAGGTCTCCAAGCTTTGAGGGGAATCTTTTTTAAACCTCAAGCTGTTTCCTCCTCACTTTGACTGTTTAGTCTATGCAGAGATAAGTCTTCTGAAGATTCGAAGTCTTTAAGCATACCCAGAGGAAATAACTCTATTTCCACGAGTTTCTTTCTGGAATGTCTCTCTTCAATATCGGTAAGCTTTTGTCATTGCTCACAAATGCTGCTGATAAAGGAATTTCCAGTAAGGGAACTGAAACAATTCAAAAATAAATCTATTCCTTAATATGGAACAGAAGGCTGGCTCATCAAATGTGGCTTAGTGTTTACAATTTGGCTAAGTGCAGAGAGACTCCTGTTTTTCTTGGTGGCTCTATGGGGACGCTCCCAGCAGCAAGGCATGCTTCCCCATGGAATGCTCAGGGCATCAGTCCTGCACCGGGAAGAAATAGCATGTAGGGGCACAAATACAGACGTGGGCAAACTTCTACACCACTCCTGGGCTTCGTGTTTACTCATTTTCGTAAGACCTGAGCATTTTTTCCTAATAGTTACACTAAACAGCCAATTTCTAATTGATAAAAATAAAATTTCTTCCATCTGGGAGGTAATTTTCCTAACTTTGGCAGCAATATTGCGTTACCTACTTTACAATGAACTCCCTACTGAGTTAACAGTGGAGGGTTCCAAAGTTTCCTCGTAATTTATGGAGAAATGCGAAGCAATCCCTGAGTGACTGTAGCTTGTATAAGCAAACATTTTGATGTTGTTTATGTTCAGCTCCCTCCCTTTTTTTTTTTTTTTTAAATCAAACTCCTTATTTAAGTAAGATTATATTCTGAGCGAGGTCACATGATGTCCCAGGTGCTCTTGTTAGTCAGTTGTCAGATTTAACAGTTGAGAGAGAAATTTGATGGGCGGTTTTTCACTTTTTGACTTTTCTTCTCCCTGACCTTATATCCCTTACATATTCTGATTATTCTTGAACCAGTAGCTTAAGGATAGATGCAAAAGTGATGAGAAGTTGATTTAGCTTTGGCTTTTATTATCAGATACCCACAAGGAAATAAAGCTTTGATCTGCTTCCTTGGGAAGATAATCCTTTGATTAGGAGGGGATGTGTGCAGCGGTGGCTACAGCAACACTCAGCTTTAATCGCGAGGTGCTGAATGTTTAATCCAGTTCAGATTCTTGGCAGAGAGATTTAAAGGAAGAACTAAATAATTATGCTCTTCATAGGCTTTGTTTTCTGGGATGAGTTTTGAGTAGCTCTCCTTGCTCTTTTGCAGTTTAATGAGGATGCTTAGGAAAAATAGGTTTGGATTTAGTTGGAATGTTGTAAAATTGATGACTTTTGTGGTTCTCAGCAGGTATGCTTAAAAGGTTTCTTCTGTTAATGAAGTGGAAATTTGGGTGCCTTTTTTTTTTTTTCTATACTCAGTTTGCTTCAGAGTGAAGGTTAAATACAAAGAAAGAATTATTCTGACACTGAAAGTTCTCATTAGAAGTGCTTTAAAAGTTGTTACATTTGTTTATTTACTTGTGTTGTATGTACATGTGTACGTGTACCACAGCATGCACATGGGGTCAGAGGTCAACTTGCAGGGGGTCGAAGGTCAGCTTGTAGGGTTTGGTCCTCTCCTCCCACGATGTGTGTCCAGGGTTAAACTCAGGTCATCACACATGAGGGGCAAATGACTTTATCCACTGAACCATCTTGTCTACCACAACTTATATTTTTCAGTAAATAAAGACTTCATATTTCAAGACCCATTAAATATGAATATAATCCACATTCACTAGAAAATGTTCTTAAAACAAACGCATTTGTTTTAAAAAGACATGACTATAAGAAAACATGGCCGGGCATGGTGGCGCACGCCTTTAGTCCCAGCACTTGGGAGGCAGAGGCAGGCGGATCATTGTGAGTTTGAGGCCAGCCTGGTCTCCAAAGTGAGTCCAGGACAGCCAAGGCTAACACAGAGAAACCCTGTCTCAAAAAAAACCAAATAAGAAAGAGGAAAAAAAAAAAAGAAGAAGAAGAAGAAGAAAAGAAAAGAAAACATGATTTGGGTTAACGCATACCTAAGCCAATTCTGTTAACAGAGTAACTCAAATAGTATGTATCATCTTATATACTGCATTGTAACACAACTGTATATCAAAAAAGAAAACAGAAAACAACCACTACCACATCAATCCTTTTTTTTTTCTTAAGGTTTTTTATTTATTTAATGCATATGGGTTTTTGTCTGCATGTACATACATCCACATACCAGAAGAGAGAATGGAATCTCATAGACTACGGTTATAGATGGTTGTGAGCCACCATGTGGATGCTGGGAATTAAGCCCAGGACCTCAGGAGGACTAGCCAGTGCTCTTAAGCACTGAACCATCTCTCTAGCGAAGCCACATCAGTCCTAAAATATGAAGTGTCAGCAAATGGAATATAGCTTTGTTACTTGGGCTAGATTTTCACTCTTGGCTAAAAGAAGCTATAAATAGAGCAGTCAGAAGTAAAGTCTAGACGGGCGGTGGTGGCGCACGCCTTTAATCCCAGCACTCAGGAAGCAGAGGCAGGCAGATTTAACCAAAAAAAATAAAAATAAAAGAAGTGAAGCCTATCATAAGTATGAAAAAATTTTCAGAAGTCTTACTTATTTACATTTTAAGTTTTAATTTTAAATAAAGTGATGTGTAAAACAAATATTCATGGAATCTGGTTTTTGTGTAGAGATGGCTGTTGGTCACTGATGTATTAGCAACTTGACAGCGCCTCAGATTTCAAGGTCTGTGCTAGGTGTCACCAGCAGGGGTGGATCCCAAACTCCCTTCCTTAGTGAATATGGCTGTCCTTTTCAACTATGATCGACACCCCCAACCTTTCAGCACCCGTTTTTACTACCTTGAAAGAGCACATGTTCCAAATCATGGAAAACGAAGCCTTCAGAATGCCATCTTATAACAGGGAGCGTGGCAAGTGGGAAATAGAAGTGTCTGAGCCATCTAGGAGACGACATGTTCCATTTGTCATTTTTATCAACATTTATTACTTTCCCAGGATTTCCTGGAGCAGTCTCTGGAAAAATGTGTCATAACTTAATTCTATGGACACAGAGTTCCAGCAGATTTTCCAGCTGAACACTCAGAAATTAGGAATACACTCAAGGCTGTTTCTATTGGCTCCTTCCAAGGTAGGCCGTAAGCGTTATTTAAGCTGACTTGGTAGAATATTCTGGCACCAGAAGATAGTGCAATGGACAAATCGTAGTTGTGATCAACTCTAAATGTCCCAGCCATGCATCTTCCTTTTCTCCTACTGCTAGCCTGTTCTTCTCAAGGGTGCTGTATAGAGGTGAATGACCCTGGTGCTTCTGTATTTATTATTCAGCAACTGGAGATGATACAACCTCTCTCTGAACTATTCATTCAACACAAACCCCTTCCCTTTCCATTTTGAAATCGACCTTAAAACCGTAGGTAGTTCTTGGATTGATTGGGATGGCTCTCTTTGGCCCTGAATATGGGGCAATTGTGAAAGGTGTAGGGCAGGGTGGGGCAGCAGGTGTGGCTGGTAGGTGTGGAGTCTTTGTGTGTGAATGAGAGAAACCAGGTGCCAGGTAGAGGAAGAGGAACTTCATTCCCAGAACACGGGTGTGTCCTCAACTCCTAAGAAAAACACTGTAACTTCATTGATTGGGGGAGCGCCAGTCCATGCCATGCCTTTCTGGAATTCTCGTTTATAGTGACTAGTTCAATAGTTTTCTCTTTGTAGCTTAGATACAGCAAATGATTGATTATATCCAGATTTCTAGGCCATCTCTACAATAATCTAGATCAGTGTCACCCTGAGTCAGGTCACAGAGCTGCTTGTGGCTGACTTCTAATGCAATGTTTGTGAGGCAGGGTGTTCTTGCCTGTTTCCTTAAGTACTGGGTTATAAGCTTGACAGTGAGAGGGCTGCTCTGAGCACTAGTTAGTTAGCTAAGCACTACTTTGTAGTAATGTGACAGAAGTGGAAACAAAGAAGTAGTTAATGAAAAAATGGAAGTTTTTTGATAAAATTGGACAGCAGCCCAGGGGGTGGGGGTCAGAGAACTCAGATCTTGGTTTAGACTGTGCCACCAGCCCGCAACATATCCGGAAGCAAATCAGATAACTTGAGTTTTCTCAGTTGCAAAATGAGCTGGTATTATTCGAGCTTAAATATTTAATGAAATCTAGCACATTAAAGTGAGCACATGACAGTATCACGCTCTTAGATCTAGACCCACATTGATAGAACATTCACACTGACTACTGAGGGAGGAGATGCGTGCTAACGTGTCTATTTTAAAATTGAAGTTGCTAGAAACTCACCTTCTTCTGCTACAACGTGTCTTTCTTGCACAGCGAAGTATTCTGGGATTTTAACCCATGGATGAAGAAATACATTTCAGCCCCAAGCTATCATTGCTGTTCCTCTTACTTTTATGAGAAACTATGGCAAACCCACTCAGGCCCCCTCTGTCATAAGAACTAGTAATCTTTTTAACATTGTTGCTAAATATTTATTTATGTTCACGTGTCTCTGTCTGAAGGGGAAATGTCACCTGAGTGCAGGTGGTCATGGAAGCCAGAAGAGGACGTCCCATTGCTTGTAGCTGGATTTACAGATGGTTGTGAGCTGCCTGTTGTGGGTGCTGGAAATCAAATTCTGGTCCTCTGGGAGGACCACAGGCACTTGTAACCCCTGAGCTATCTCTGCAGGCCCAGAACTAGGGCAATCTTTAGTCTGTAAGAATAATATTAAAGTTTACCACTCCAACCTTTACTCATTACTTGTTCTTAGTGTTAACCCTAACAAGTAATGAGTGACGTTTTGTGTCTCTTTTTCCCAACGACAGATTTTCTTGAGATCAGTACAGCCAAGTCATCAAGGTAAGAAACATTAAGCAGCGGTGTGTTTCTCTAGGAAGAGAAAAGGCTTACAAGTGAACTTTTGTGGAACAGATCAAAACAATTAACACAAGGGAATGTGTTCGTTGTCATTAAACAGAGGTCATTCCAGTTTGAGGAGGCAGGAGATGCCAGGACAGATGGATATGTGTGCTTTGGCAAAACCACACTTTTCCTCTTTTCCTCCTTTTGGTGACTGTCACTTTCTATGATGTTAGTGGCACTTTTCTATATTCCATGTACAATATAGCCATGCTTATTGCACACACACACACACACACACACACACACACACACACACACGCACACATGCTATGTTTATAGACAACTGCTCCAGCCCCCTCCAGCTCTTCACCTGTAATATCCTGTGAGACACACCATAGCCACAGCCCATATTTCTCCGTACACCACACCCCTGTTCCTTTGTTCTTATCTTGGCATTCAGAGCCCTTTGCCTAAATTGCCCAATTACTCTTTTACAATTCAAATGTGGGGTTAACAAGCTGTTGTCGGTTTTGTTCTCTGTGTGTTTCAGTAGGATGGGCACACGAGAGTAAATGTTTGCCCAATGGAATGATTGAAATATAATCCACCGGGAGCTAGACCAGTAGCTTCTTTCTTTAACCCTTCAGTGGGAGGTGATCCCTATCTAATTCAGATGCTCACATAACTTTCCTTGAACCTTTTCCTTTTCCCACAGAGTTTGCTGCTATTAAAGTTTGGGTCTGCTGCCTGACAGATGCAAGTTGGAGCCCTGAATTCTGTCTCAGAGTTTATTTTCTGAAGGTTTTTGAGTTTCTTGAGCGTCTGGCTTTTCCCCCTGTCAATTGAGGATGGTCATGTCTGTCTCATTAAGTTATTATGAAGATGATGTAGTGTAATGTATGTGCAAACTGTTTTTAGTAATAGGATTTACCACCAAAGTGTTTATTACTAAGCATTCGGTCATAGCAATGACAAAAGCACCCACTCTCCTTACCTGCTGGACACTTTTGAAACGCTTTACACGCAGTGTTTTACTTACTCCTTGCAACAGTGTAACTCATTAGGCAGCACTGTGTATGCTCGACAGAAGGAGAAAACAAGGCACAGCCTGCTTGAGCTCTTTCCAAGGACGTGGTCCTGGCATTGTGTAACATCTGGCTTCTCTGCATGCCACCCCCTCCCTCTGCACCCTCCTGGTGCTGCCTGTTGTTCCCGCCTCCTGCTTGTTAGGAAGGTTCAGTGCAGTAAAGGAATCATAAAGGGAGAATTGTTTCCGAGATTGTCAGGGCTCACTGCCCTTAGGTGAGTTATCTCTTCACCCTAAATCAACAAATGAGCAGTAAGCAAGAAGGTCCACTTTCCCAGCCCCTTTCCCAACCTACTACAGAAGCTGGCCACACAGCTACCAGTACTCACTCCACCTAAGGACTTCCAGAATTTTCCACATCTCCAAGTCTAGGGATTCCCCAGGGATAAAACAATAAACTATATGGACTGGGGCAGGACCGGGGATGGGGAGTGAGCTTATTTTCTATCTTTGTTGTATAGAAGCTGAAATAATTATGAAGGCATAAAACTGTAAGGGACCATCTTTCTTACCAGGTGGAGATCCTGGCTGACACTGAATCCAACACAAAGCTGGGTACAGAGGGGTAGAGATGAAGAAAGATAGGATAAGTTAAGAATTGTCTTTAGGACTGTTGCTTTCTTGCCTATAGTCAGCTGTGTCTGAAGGCAGTATATTGCTATGCTTTTAAGTTTTATAATCCAACAAAAATAGTACCCCCCCAAACTAGTTTGGGTTGGTTTTCTTTCACTAAAACTAACGTTCTCATTCATACAGTCTTAGAGAAATGATCTGCCTTCTAGCTATAACATCCTCTAGCTGTATATTTTATTCGTGTTTTCATAAAGTATGTTACGATAAAGCAGAGAAATGTTTTTTTTTTAATACATTTAATTGTTTAGCTGGCAATCCTGGATAGACATGGGTAGAGCTGGGCCCAAAGCGTATATTTCAAGTGATTTACAGGCTCCTGGCGACTGGTCACTGTACTAATGGTCTGAAATATGTAAAGTCAATGTTTCCTTGGCTTAGAGATGACTCCTGAGTGGGCTGGTTTCTTCTGCACTTTGCTTGGAAAACCAACTCCCACCTGAGGCCTGATATACACACTACAGAGTGGCTAGTTGGAAATGAGGACAGGCCTGTTACTGAAGTCAACAAGAGAAATGAAAGCATGGATTATTGCAAGCTCAGCCGGGCAGAAGTAGAGGCCCCAACCTCTACCAACCTTGTACCATGATATAGGGTCAAAAATCCCAAGGGGCTCCAGGCAGGGAAAGGCTGAAGCACTCTGTACTGTATCTCCATATTCATTGTGTGCTAGGTAGACCTATACTTATCCATACCCACACTAAAGTTTTATAATCAGAAATTGGCAGACATTCAGAACCAATGTGTGATAAATGCAAGGATATTATAAACCTTCAATTAAACACACACACACACACACACACACACACACACACACACGTTGATATTGTTTCTGTGTTCAGACATATTATTATACTCCAAACCACACAGAATAATCCATCCCTCCAAAGTCACCCATCAATTGACTATACGCCCTAAAGAAAGTAAGCTCCCTTAAGATCCCCCCATCCGGTGCCAAATGTCTGCTAAGTGCTCTGTGCATTATATCATAATTCTATCAGCAGAGTTGTGACACACACAAAAATAGCATCACCCGCCCCCCCCCCACCCCGCACCCCCAGTTTCCATACAGGGAGATGGAGACTTACAGCGTTTAAAACTATTAGAGCATTTATCCAAGGTCTCGGACCTACTGAGCAGTGAGCGTCTAACTGCACCTTTTAAATCACTCTGCTATGCTGTTCCTCCCAGATCTAATTAGTTGTAATGATTAAAAAAAAAAAAAAAAAACCAAAAAACAGGGATATTGTCTACTCAACAAAAGAGGGAGCCAAGAGTTGAGATGAGAAAGAGAGCCTGAGTTCGTGCGCGGTACACGGAAAAACAGTCAAAGCATAAACGTGAAGGGAGCTGGTACTGGGAAAAGAAGCCTAAGACGTTCTTTGCCCCCACGTGGCAAATCCTCGCCGCCGCTTACTGCTGCTCACCTCATTTCATGTAAATGCTGTGTATAACATGAACTCACAGTTTCACAGCTCAAACCTGTTTGGCTGCTAACACTCTCCTTGGGGATCTGCCAGGCAGAAAGCAGGGGACGGTGCCAGCGGCCGCAGGGCAGTGCGTGCCGCAGCCCGTCAGCTGGAGCTGCCGAGTGCAGCTGTACCTTCAGTATTTCCTGTTGAGCCTTTCTAAAACCTTCTCAGCTTGTTTGTGTGTGGCTGGTTTATGTCCCCATAACATCTTGAACCACGCTTTGGGGGTGGGGCTGGGGTCATCTCATAAACACTATTCTGTCTCTGTAGGGAATCCATTCCTTCTACACAGCTATGCTTATATTGAAACGGTGACATTTGATATCTTTTAGTGCAAAATATATTGTCTATTATTAGTTTACAAAAAAAAAAAAATCTTCCAAGCCATTTGAAAGATGAAGGAAGGGTTTGGTGCAATCTCTATCCGTTTCTTGAGGTGACAGAGACTGGCTAGTAATATTCACTGATGAAGTAAAACTTTAAAAGCCTTTCCGTGTGTGTGTGTGTGTGTGTGTGTGTGTGTGTGTGTGTGTGTGTGTG
>OU015756.1:8814652-8827711 GCA_907169655.1 Acomys percivali
TGTGTGTGTGTGTGTGTGTGTGTGTGTGTGTGTGTGTGTGTGTGTGTCTTTGTAGGAGTGAGCAGGAACTCCATTTAACACAATGTATTGGTATTAGCTGTTCACATTTGGCCATGGCACAAGCAGAAACGCAGACAGCATCAATTACCTTCTAAGGGAAGGTGCCTCCTGGTCACACCTCCGAGTTATACAAGTTCTGGGGAAAGCTTGCATGTACCTGTAGCTCCTTCTTATGGTGTCAATTGAAGAGTCTAGTGGATGTTACTGAAGCTTCGATTTTTGGCTCAGCGATCTCTTTAAAAGATCAGATGTATCTATCTGTTCCTCTAACGTCTATAATAGATGAAATTAGGAGGAGGAAAACTTGATCTTTCTACTTTGCAGTTATGTCTACATACTGCCAGTCTATTTCACGGTTTTTAATCTCTATTGTTTGCTTAGATGTTTGTATAGGTTAGATGTCCTGTGCGTTTTCTCTCCAGCCAACATTCAGTACATTTTACGTTGGCGTTTGTGTTCTTCAATCTCCCTTCAGCAGACTATAGCTGCCATAATGGCGGATGTACCTTTAATCACCCCTGGGCTGGGCTCAGTTCTCTGGGAACAGGTATCGCAGGCATGGGCAGGGCTTATGCTAAGTGTTTCCCAGGCATACCTTTTTTGAACGACTGTAGCAGCCTACAGAAGCACGCTACCTTCTCATTTCGGCTTTCCAGATAAGGAAATATCTTATTGAGAAGTTACATCAATTTCTCAAGGCCGTATAGCAGATCAGTGAGAAAACATGGGCCCAGTGACAGAATTCTGCGTCCAAACTTGACGCTTTTCACCGCCGACCTATATTCTCATCCCAATCAATTCTGGTGATTAAGATCTGTGAGCACAAGTGAGGGAAAGGGGTTGGGGTGACCCCAGTTTTCTTTTCAGGCTGTGTCTGTCATTAGACAAACTCACTCTGATGGGAGTCTGGGTATGTCACTTTCTTTGCCTCCTGGCCTGGTGGTTAGAAGGCTGGAAAAGAGGCCAGCCCTCTTGGATTTGCCTTCTGGTAGACGGGGAGGCACCTGTGCACTAGAAAGAGCCAGGTCCAGAGGGCCTGGAGGAATCATTGATGCTGTCTCTCAGCATCTTCATCTGCCTGGTATGGTTGTGCTTTGAAAACATACAGGTTTGAACTGGGTACATTTATGGTTTGGGTCTGGGTCAGGAAGCAAAGAAAAGGGGTTGAGGAGCTTTTCAATTTCAATATGGGGCGATGTATATGTGTATGTATTGTTCCTTGTGTCTATACCTATTCATAAACTTCGGGATTTTATTTTAATTATGGGGTGTGCATGTGCCAGTGCAGGCCAGCAGTGGCTGAAGGGTCCTCTGAGCTGGAGTTCTAAGTGGTTTGAGCCACCTGATGTTGGTACCTAGAATTGAACTTGCATCCTCTACAAAAGCCATACCTATTCTTAATTTTGGAGTTATTCCTTTCAAAACCCAGTACTATATTCATATACTCAGAACTACATGCAATAATACTTTTGCAATCACCCACAAATTAAATCTTTCATAAAGAAAACAAGCTCTCTCAAACCCGTTCCCTGTGCCAGGCAGTCTATGGAATATAAGGGGCACATAACTAAAGCTGTGGGTGTCTACAGCACTGAGAAAGAGTAAACTCACAAGGGTGAATAAAAGCCAGTGCCCCTTATCTGAAATGCTTGGGACTGGAACAGTTTTAAAATGTTCTTGTATATTTAATGAGTTATCTTAGGGAAAGAACTCTGGGCTAAACATGAAATTAATTTGTGTTGTGTATACATCTTATATGCACGGCCTAATGTTAATACATGCACTATTTTCAGCATAGGGCATGTTTAAGCAGGTCTACTGACAGTGCATGGGAGTTTTCACTGGGCGGCATCATGTTGGGATTCAAAATGTTTTCGATTGCTTTAGATTCAGGATGTTCAAGCTGTTCTAATCCTCAGATTTCTGCAACAGGCTGTTCCTCCAGGACAGAAGAAATGTTCCTCAGAACAACGGCAACAGGACTAGGTGCACCTCCTTAGAGTCTGGTGTTCTAGACTCCCCACACGGCCCCACAGAACTTGGAATTGTTATGACTGGACTAGAACTTTCTACCCTTGGTCATTTTCTATTGCCCTTTCCTTTTGCACATCCCTTTTTAAAAAAATTTTATTTATATGTATGGCTGTGGTGCCTGGGTCAGAACAGGGCGTCAGACCCTGGATGATTAGAGTTAACAGACAGTGTGAGCTGCCATGTAGGTATGGGGATTGGCTCAGCACCGTTTGAAGATCAGCTGGTGATCTTAACTACTTAAGCTATCTTTCCAGAAACGTATACATTCCTTTAAGTATCTTGTAGGGTAGGTACGAAAGATGACTCAAATATATTAAGACAGATTTTATGGTTTAAGATTAAATGAATGCTATGGGGTCACTAAGCACCATGTTCTTTCTGGTCGAAGAAACCTTGCCTAGGGTTCTGGGTTGACAATTGCTGAATGAACATCACCAGTGATGCGTAAACATCTTGTGCCTTGACCCTCTCTTTGTGGTATCCTGGTCTCTTTAACCCAGATGGGTCTTTGTTCATTTGCTTCTTCAAAGCGTGTGTATGACTCTGGGTGGCAAATACTCAAGCTAGGCAGCGTCCTCCGAGTCGTGTCCCTCAGCTACCCTAGCACTGATGGTAGCGTCACACAGTTCTGTGTCTGTCGGCATTGCTGCCCCTTGCCTGAGGGAGCTTCTCAAAAAGAATCACACTTGGGTTAATCCCAAACTAATGGAAGCAGAATCTCTGGGAGAAAGGCTGCACACTGGCGCTCGGCAAACGCTCCCCGTGGTGTCTAACACGCTGCCGGAGGTGAATGCTTCCGTTGGGTAGAAGAGAATAGCGGGCATAGAGTCTGACTTGCCTGTGCTTGAACTCTACTCATACGACTTCTGTGGCAAGTGACCGTTGGCTGGGACCATTCCTCAAGCTTCTCGAACTCCTGCCCTCACCTTATAAGTGGAGGCAACGTGCCCTCACCACACAGCCTCTTCCCTGGCAAAATGAGAACACATGTTAGGCATTTGTACAATGCCTGGCATAAAACTGGAGTCTAATCAATTAGGGTCATTATCACTATCATCTCGTTATTAAGCCTGGGACTAGTGATCATTTCTCTGTGCAAACACTGCACAGTGACAGAGATGGGCAGACACTCACCAGAGGTCACTCCACCATCTGCTCTCTGTCTGGTGGCACTTGTGTCAGGGATAGCCTCACTGCACAGCTGACCTATGTTGGAACCACGGATTCTCAAGCACCGAAACTACCCTGATAGGTTTCTACCGTTATTCCTTTAAGTTCTGATTTTATCCTTGCATTAGTTCCATCTTTAAAATGCAAAAAAATAAAAATAAAAAATAAAATAAAATAAAAACAAACAAAAACAAAACAAAACAAAAAACTCCACAACATTTGTTATTCTACTGTGGAATTCACCTCAGAAATAAAATATCTGACCCAGCCCCACCCCAGTATTCAAAATAGGTAAGAAGCTATTTCCTATTTTGATATTTAAATCACAACTAGGTTTTGACTCTTTTAACACATATTTATCTATGTTAAAAAGTCCTTTCACCAGCTATGAGATCGCGAAAGATTAAAAATACGCAGATATCTTGGGGTAAAACCTTGAATGAGAGAGTTCACTTTGAATTACATCTTGCATACAGTAAATGCTCCCATGACTGGTAAATTAAGAAATAATGCTGTCTTCTTCATCAGAAACAAAGTAATTTACCCAACAAAGATTGTGTGCTTTAAGATCCTACAAAAAGGTTACCTGTTGTTTCCCACAGTCTGACTTTGATAGACACATGACACCAGGACTCTCACAGGCTCTGGATTGCAGAACCCTTTACCTATGGCTTGTGCCCAATGAACTCATGGCTTCAGAGTGTTCCCTGCTTAGCTGTAGAGCCAGGCCACTTCTGAAGCCTCTCTCTAGTGCTCTGCTTTCCTGGGTTCCTTGCCTGGCCTACTCCTGGCGTTTTGTTTCTAAAATAACAATACAGAGGGATAAGGCTTTCTAGCCCTTCGTCTCAGAAGTTCAGTTGATGGTCTGCTGCTTTCAATGCTTTGGAAATGGAAGGCTATCATGATGGCTGCAGCATGGTAGAGCAAAACAGCTTATGACACAGCAGGCAGGAAGCAGAGACAAAAAACAAAAAACAAAACAAAAAAAAAAAAAGAGAGTCAGGCACAAAATATTACCCTATGGCACACCTCCTAGCACTAAGACCTCACCTCTTAATGCCAGTGGCTCACAACCGAGTCCTCAGCCTATGAGCCTCTGGGGGTTGTATGTGTTGGGGGAGGGTGTCCCATACTCCAATAATGATTACTCCTTTTATTCTCTCTCCAATTTTAGTCTCTGCACCTGCTGTTGCATCCCATGTGATGAACTTCATGACTTCTCCTTTTCTCAAATCCTTGTACTCCTAACAGAGTCCAAACTGTATGGGTGAAAAGCAAAGGGTTCATCTCCCTGAATTTGTAGGTATGTTGTTCTAGGTTTGGGTCTTTACTCTGCAGCTTTTTTAACAGTATAGAAGTGAGCACTACTATTTCCTTCTCTGGGCCTATTTTCTCTTCGACAAAAATCTTAAGAGTTACTTTTATGTGTGTGTATTTGTAGACAGAGCCTTTGCAAACCACGTAGGAAAGTGTTTAGCTCCGTGTGAGCTCAGCCAGCATCACTCATCTTCTTTGGTCTCCCGGTTCTAGAGCTTAACAAAAGTCCACTTCTTGCTGTGATGCTGGCCTGGCCCTCACACACCCTCCCATTCTTCCTGCATCCCCTCTCTCTCTCACTACGCATAAGGTCCTGGTCTCTTGTTTCTGTGGCTTGGCTTTATTAATCTGTATATACACACACATGGTTCTCTTCGGTATGAATGTCTTTTTCTTAGTTTCTAACCAGCTTTCTTATTTTTTCCCAGAGAGTCCAGCCAAAATTAATCAGCCACTTACTCCTAGCCCTTCTCATACTTTCAAGTGGCTTTTCCTTTCTGATACAGCAATCCCTGCAAGGTTCAGATCTATCCCCAGCCCTGACAAACACACACACACACACACACACACACACACACACCCCTGTTTGTGAGTCCCTAATGGCAGGGGCTTGATCTACACTATGGCTTCCTGCATATGGACTAGGACTTCTTTAGATAGTAATAGATGATAGATAGATTAGATAGATAGATAAATGATAGATAGATAGATAGATAGATAGATAGATAGATAGATAGATAGATAGATTAGCCAATGGTTGGCAAAGTCATTGCATTATTGAAACTACAAAACAAAGACATATATGTGGTAATAGTATCATTGTTTACAATACCAGGAAAATTAGCCAAGTCTATCAAGATTAAGTAACCTTCCAAGATAACATTATGAGTAATATTCATGTCTTGGAAGCTATTATTAAGGCTTCTAATGGGTCCTGGAAGATAAAGCATACCCAGGACACTTACAGTAACAGAGTTCAAGAACACAGATAGGTGGGCCTGTTTCTAAGTAGTACACTCCATAGATAAGAGCATTTGCTATTCCATCATGAGTTTGTGTCTCGGAACCTGTGTCGGGCAGCTCACAGCTTCCCAACTGCCTGCAACTCCAGCTCCAGGGCATCTAGTGTCCTCTCCTGGTCTCTGCAGGTACTGCACACATATGTACATACGTACTTGCATGTGTACCCACAGACATATACCACACATACACACCCTGCTGCACACACCCTGCTGCCGCTGCCGCTGCCGCTGCCGCTGCCGCCGCCACCACCACCACCACCACCACCACCACCACCATATTGCTCTGGGTTCAGTAGCTAGAAACAAACAAAAATATTTTAAAAGACAATGATGAGAGCCTCACAATTTTATTACTATTTTTTAATATATTTGACCAGTTTTATATATGAGAATAAGATAATGATAATTACAAGGTACAAGATATTATTTTATATGGAGTTTATTAAATGAGCATGGGGGGGGAAGGAAAGGGGGAAAAGGTACCCTAGAGAGACAGAGACAGAAGAGAGGGGAGAGAGAGGAAGAGGAAGAGGAGTGAGAGGGGGTGATGTGGACAGTTTGTCCTTTTATACAGCCCTGGGCAGGGCCATGCCCCTGTGGCAGGTAAGCAATGACATCATAGGTAAGCAGACCAAAGCAGAATCCTAATAATTATGATGATGATGCAGGAAGGTATGTGGTACAAAGCTTAAGAAATGCCGTGATCTGAAATGGAATGAGAAGGGCCCGCCACAGAAGGCTTCCTTGCCAAAGCGTTGCGCTGCTGCGGAATGCTCTGTTCAGACAGAAGCTTGGAGTCTCTGGCCGGGAGGGCTGAAGCAGGGACGGTGGCAAGAAGAGGTGGGAGGGCAAAACCCTGACAAATACTGCGGCTTGCCTGCCCTGGGTGTGACCCTAGTGAGGAGCAAATGCGTGCTGTGAATACAAAGTCTGAGGAGAACTTCATTTTGAGGTCACCTGGGTCTCCCCAAGTCTTCAATAATTGAGTGCTGGCAACAGTTAAGGCTACACTTGACTGTACGGGACTCCTCAGGGAGCCTTGCGTTTCTGATAGACTGAACTACCCGCTAATGTAAACATATTTAGATGTGATACCTGTGAGCGAACTGAGGGGAGGGTCTGCCTCCGGAAATGTTTCCTGTGGGGAAACCCTCCACAGCAAACCCCCAAGTGACAGAACAGAAGCTTTTCCGAAGAAATAAATAATGCTCTTTCCCAATAGGTTTTGACCTTTTTCTGGTATTGGAAGCCCAGAATGTTTGGCCCCATAGCAGCATCTGTTTTATTGCCTCTGATTTTAGGAGCTTTGTCATCTTTCTAATCCTTCTCAATTAACATACCTTCTGCAACATCCAGCGAGAGGGAGCTATGTGGGAATGAGGAGCATCTTTCCTGAAGAACAATTTTCTTGTCCAAGAATCACTGGGGAGGGATGTACTTTTATTTTATTTTGTTTTATTTTATTTTATTTTATTTTACTTTGTTCCTAATTTCTACTTAAAATTCGGATGTATTGTATTTTCCTTAACTGCAGAGATCCCAGTTTCTTCTTCCCACTTTGTGTTTCCTCAAAAGTAAGGAATTATACAAAGATGGAAAGAGGACAATTACCCTCCCTAGTAAACAGGCCCCGCTGGGTGAGTCGGGACCCAGAGAGCGCCCACCCCGCCCCGAAGGAAATCAGATCCCTGGACAAAATAGGTGAAGAAAAATAGAGCAGCTGTTAAAACATTTAGTCTGTTTTTCTCTTCATTCCCCCGCTGGTCCCCTGGCCTCCCAGCCCCCTCCCCCCTTTCCAACCCCAGGCGAATGTGCTGGGACGCAGGATCCTCTCAAGAAAGCACATACGTGAGCTAGGACATTCCCGGGGCCTCCGCTTCCCCGCCGCCCCTCCCCCCTCCTCTCCGCATTCCTGGAGGAAGATTGAATGGCTGAGTTTTTGGCAGCTATTTGCAGAGCCTGCAGCCGCAGCTTGGTTTAATTAGGGAATCAGAGCGTTTCTTTTATGTAGGTCACATTAGGTTCTGATTCCAGATCTCGCAGAGCTATAACCTTCCTAAAAAGCCAGAAATAGATGTACAATTAGAAATTTTAAAACAAGAACAAAGGGGGAGGGGCGGGGGCGCGGGAGCAGATTTTCTTTGTTTTAAAATTCGCACTAGAAAAGCTTAACTCGGAGCTCTTCCTCTTTCCAAAATCAGGGCAGCAGTCTAGCTTGATTCCAGCCCACCCCTGTGGTCTGAAACACATGCGCAGAAATACAGAAAATTAGTAGCAGTTGCGGAGAGGACCATTTGCTTTCTTGGTGTTTTTGCACTAGAAGGACTCCGCCAGCTTCTTTTTATGGAATCTAATAGCAAAGAGCCTGTTGAGGAGAACGTAAACGCCATCAGTTTGCTAATCTTGGAGAGGTAATTGAAAATAAATAGGCGGTAGGGAGAGAGATGGCAGGCAAGGCATGGCAGTGCAGCTTAAAGGAACTGAAACCCCAAATTAACTGTTTTCAGCCACAGGTGGCGTCCATTACGATTTCGGAATGCACAAAGAATTCTCCTTTGCAAGGAGCCAAGGTGATGGAAGCCTGAGGGACGAACACGGATTCCTCTGTGGCCTTGAAGGAGAGAGAGAGAGAGAGAGAGAGAGAGAGAGAGAGAGAGAGAGAGAGAAGAGAGATGTGTGTGTGTGTGTGTATGTGTGTGTGTGTGTGTCCCTGAGCGAATCCACTGTGTCCGTCAGAAATTTGTTCAAATGATGGATGGTTTGGATTTAACTTTTTCAGGTACCACATTTTGTGCTTGCTTTTTGCATTTGAAACGTGATCGGTCAAACATAAATATGAAACAGGCAGGCTTTAAAGAACAAGGCAAGGCCCTCCAAACACTCTGAGCTCCAGAAAGAAACCCAGCCATGGCTTCATAATATACTCGGACACAGGAAACACACACTTAATGAGCTAGGGTGACTCCACGTAACCTGCCACCCACAGATAATTAATTACGCTACTCAGTGAGAGTCGCAGCAACCGAGTGAATGAGCGCTAGATGCTCCCGGGGAGTGTGGAGCAGCAGCGTCCAGTCCCCGTTTACAATTTCCTGGACGGGCTCAACTAAGAGCTGGTGGAAACCACTGAGATGAAATACGAGAAGGAGGAGGCGGCATTTCAAATCGTGGACCTCTTTTTTTTTTTTTTTTTCCCGTGGACCTCTCAAAAAACGTTAAGCGAGGCTATCAGCCCTGAAAGGCTGCAGGCCTCATCAATTCCAAATAGCGAAAGACAGATGGCAGCGAGACCTGTCCGTCAACGCAGGAGGTGACTGGGAGGTCTCACGGATTCTCGGGCTCATTATTTCCAGACTGAAAATGGAACCACCGATGTCTGTTCTGATCCATTTGATTAAACTGCTCAACTGAGGGGGTCAGAGGGGCCGTGGAGGAACGTCAGCTGAGGCCCAGAACCAATGGCGCGTATGCATATATTGCCTTTCCAAACTTCCTTCCCCCAGGCCGGAAGTGTCTCAGTAATGGGACTTGCCATGGGATCTCTGGCAAGCTCGTTGTTGGAACCACATCATTGAAACTGCCTGTCTTGGGATATTCCATTCGTGTTGGTCTTGTCTGCCACTCTCCCTGCCGTGAATACTATCCAAGAAGAGTAAAAATGAATTCATCATGGCTGTAAACTTCCCAGGACAGAAACTTTGCTTTTGCATGTTGGACGGGAACTTCTCAGGGGAGATGCCTTGGTAAGGAGCCCATGAGAAGGGTGCAGTTTACCAACCACCAAATTAACTGTTAGATGCCAAAAGTCTGGCTGCCATCTGAAAGCCTTTGAGAAAAGCCACCGGCGTTAGCTTCGGAGTCAGCCTGTTTTTTTTTTGTTTTTTTGTTTTTTTTGCTGGAATTATTCTGCTGCGTATAGAGTTTTGTATTTTTGCCTGAGTTAAACCACGGACCTTTTCCCATCAGCACCGACGGCAACCCGGTACATCTGGATGGAGCAACAGCTGTAGTATATTCTACAGAGCAGCGATGCCCTCTCCTGTCAGCTCTGCTGGGATGTAGCCATTACTATAGTTAGTGCAAAGTTCACACTCTCCGTCATCACCACTCCCCTGCCACTGTTCTGTGAACAGACACCAGCACAGATAATCATCCTGAAAACTTGGCTTTCTATAGTCTGTAAAAAAAAAAAAAAAAAAAAATCAAATTCAATATTTTATTTATTATTTATTTTTTTAGCTTTTGATTTTTTATTAAACAGTTTTTTTATTTTTTACATATACATTTATATTATTACACACATATACAAATATACTATCTACAGAACCATGATGCAGTCAGGAATGATATCAATGTTACATTCTTAGAGTTTTGGCTCTTTGTATTTGACAGCCTCAAATT
This sequence comes from Acomys percivali, assembly GCA_907169655.1. NCBI lineage: Eukaryota > Metazoa > Chordata > Mammalia > Rodentia > Muridae > Acomys > Acomys percivali. The sequence goes on from OU015756.1 coordinate 8,824,657, forward strand.
TAATACTTAAGGTTGTTGCCATTCTTCTTAACTTTCCAGTTGGGTCCAGTTTTCTCTGCGGCTGAGGAGGTAGGAAGCATCCTCTCCAAGGGCCACACGAGTTGCTCAATATATCAGATACTTCAATAGCAACGTGTTTTCTTCAAACACTAGAACCTTAATAGAAACTCTCGAATGTGCCTGCGCGTCTACCTACCTTTCCTAACTCCACTGGTCTCTTGTAGCAGAGCAAAGACCACACAATCATTTACAGAACAAATGTGGCAAAGCAAGTCTTCATGTTCCAGGAACGTCTCAAGAAAGAGCTGACGAGACCCTTAGCTAGGACAGGCATCTCTGACATGGTCTATACTCCTTCCTTCGCAAGGCCTGCCTCTGTTTGGAGCAAACTGCTGGAGTTAGCCAACTCAGGAACAACCTCCGTCTCACTGTCAGGGACAGCACTTCCTTCATGTTCCCAGACCCCAGAGCCAGCACCTAGCCTGCTCCTTTCTGTTAACCTGTAAAGGGTAAAGGGGGAAGCTGCCGGTTATCAAAACCAGGGCACACAAGCTGTAAACGTGTTGCCTGTCCTGACTTAACTGACCATGGGCAGCTTGACTACTTCTTTCTTCCCTTATCCGTCTCAATTCTGGGCCAAAGTCCCAAGAGGGGACCTGACTGCAAAGCTGAGTCAAGGGTCCTAAAACTAGGTGGCCTGGGTAAGGCCTAGTCACCTGTGTTTACTATGAGCGGTCAGTGCAACAGCCCACCCTACTCCCTGTCGCTTTGTGTCCTATTCTTTTAAAAATGGTGTACAATATCCTTTCTGGAACTCGGTTCAGATTCCCACACCGGCTGCCTCCCTGTGCATGCAGAAAAGAAAGCATTCATATTTTTTAAAATAAATGTACTTAGTTGTTCACTTGATATCCCTCCTCTCCTCCCATTCTTACCCCCCTCCTTCCCTCTTCCCCATCCCCCCTCTCTTATTCCTCAGAAAATGGGGAGCCCCCCCCCCAAGCTCATCAAGTTGCATCAGGATTGAGCACATCCTTTTCCTCTGTGGCCTGGCAAGGCAGCCCTGCCAGGGGGAGGGGATTTTAAAAAGCATGTCAGAGACAGCCCTCCCCTCTCCCATCCCCTCACTACCCAGAAGTGCTTTCATTTTGAAGCTTCCATCTCTGAAGGAAATTTTCTCAGCTTCCACCCAAACCCAACACCTCACTCTCCTGGATACCTTTTGGTATGCGTGCAGGGGCTGTTTCTTGGGCAAGGCTTTGAAATACATTACAGAAAGTTGTCAGGACGTCTCAGCACGTTTATTCCAAGTCAGGCTTGCCATGGATTCACCATCAATCCTATTCTGGGAAGTTTACATGTTTCTAATATATTCTGAACCTATTGAAAGTTCTTTTTGTATAATGGAAACACGCCAATACCCAGGGCATCATGTGAGTGTGTGCATGCCTATTCACTTGCCTTGGATGGTATGCATGTGTCTGTGTGGGAATGTTGTGTTTTGGGGTTCTCTTTTGATTTCTGGGTATTGAAATGAGTGTAAGGATAGCATTTTGGCTATATCTCCAGTCCTCTACATGAAAGTTAGTTGTGATTTACTCAAAAAAGAATTAACAAATAGTATCTTGGCATTTGGAAGCCAGAGGCAAATCCTAAAATATTTCTTCCAAGTCATGCAAAGACAGCACAGGTGAAGACAGTGCTTCATGACTGTGACCTCACACTAGATTCTTGTGTCTTTAGTTGCACCAATGATAACAGTGACCAGATTGGACCTTGTATGACTTATGCCATAAGTGAATGGATTCTTTTTGTAGAGGAATGTTAATTCAGAACATGGCTGCTCTAGCAAGAGATCACATCCAAAGACCTTTTGGGTCTGTGTGATCCAGCTGGAATACAAACATGCCTTTAATCCAGGAGACAGAGGCAAACAGATCTGAGTGCAAGGGTAGCCTGGTATAGAGCAAGTATCAGGTAAAGAAAAGCTTAGATCCACTCGTGGTGGTGGTGGTGGTGCACGCCTTTAATCTCAAACGAAGTTAAAGTTAGTTTGTAGAAGGAAGCACCCATGTTTGAAAGTGATGTCTAAATGAGTGGCAGAAAAAGTGACTAATCAGAGAAAGATCTGACAGAATAGGATACGCCCAACTCTCATGAGAAGAGAGAAGAAAGGGAAGCTACTTCAGTGGCAACACAGAGAAATAGAGAGGAGGCAGTGTCACCAGGTCAGTAATAGAGAGATGGGCTGCAGAGAGAGAACTCAGGTGAAGATGGAATGAGCCAGAAAAATGAGAAGGAGCCAGGAAATTAGAGCAGATTGCTGAGTTAGTTTGAGACCAAGCAGAGCAATCCCAGGCTGAGAGAGAAGCCAGATTGAATAAGTCAGCTGGGAGAGGAGTTTGAGCCAGAACAGCTGAATTGAACCAGCCAGCCCAGAGCTCAGAAATAACAAGAAAGGGTGAGCTTATTAAGCAGTAAGTCTCAGAGGCTGAAAACATTCTGGGCCTAGGTTAGATTGTAAGGAGGCTAGAAGCTTCCAGGGCTAGTGTTAGCATACTGCCCAAGTCTGCCTAGCAACCTATGACATCATTACCTACCTGCTACTAGACATGCCCCTGCTGAGGAGTATATAAAAGGACAAAGCCACCTCGTCACTCTTTCTTACTGCTTGCTTTCCTTGTTTCTCTTCTCCTCTCTCTCTCTCTCTCTCTCTCTCTCTCTCTCTCTCTCTCTCTCTCTGGCTCTCTCTCCCTCCTTGCATGGCAGCCAAGAGCTGCTTCCAATGAACCTATGCTTATGTACTTCAACCTACCTTACATGAAAAGCTATCAAATGCCCTCATTTTTTAATTATAGGAAAAAGGAGCAATGCTAGCATACTGACCAAGTCTGCCTAGCAACCTATGATGTCATTACCTACCGGCTACTAGGCGTGCCCCTGCCCAGGAGTATATAAAAGCACAAACTCACCTTGTCCCTCTTTCTTATCAGTTGCTCCTTTTGTTCTCTCTCTGTCTCTCTCTCTCTCTCTCTCTCTCTCTCTCTCTCTCTCT
>OU015756.1:8836070-8847063 GCA_907169655.1 Acomys percivali
CCATGGACCGCACAGGTACCAGGCACTGGGCAGAGCCTCCCCATGGATGAACACTCTTACCTCTTATTTACGAAAGAGGAGGCAAAGGCGACGCCAGGCTTTAATGATTTGCTCTGGGACACCCCCAAGCAAACTGCCGAGTCATGGCGTCTCTTCACAGCACTCCAACAGTGACTAAGACAGTTTTTTTAAAGGTGTCTTATAAGAGAAAGAAATAAAAGAAAGGAGAGCGTAGAGGAGAAAAGAAGGGAGATGAGGAGAGAAAAGGAAGGAAGAAAAGAATAAGAAAAAAATAAAAGAAGGGAGAAGTGGGAAAGGAGGAATGGGGGAGAGGAGGTAATGCTATTGAGATTTGAACGGGAAAAACAAAAACCAACAAAACAAAACAAAGAAGGGATAAACTATTCCATGGCACCATCAGCATGAGAGTGTATCTGTACTCACGTTATCTGCTCTTTGTAATAAGCCATAAAGCAGGTGTAACAGTCACTTTAAGGATCAGGAAGGAGAGTCCTGAGGAGATGAAGATGAACCATGAAATACCCAGATCTAGCCAACGGACAGGACGTTCTCCAGAGTTGAGTGGAGAGTGGGTTCTGACTTTCACACGAACTCTGGTGCCCCATATTTGACCACGTCCTCTGCATGGGGAGACCTGGTGGCACTCAGAGGAAGGATAGCAGGCTACCAAGAAGAGACTTGATACCCTATGAGCATATACAGGGGGAGGAAGTCCCCCTCAGTCACAGTCGTAGGGGAGGGGAGTAAGGGGAAAATGGGAGGGAGGGAGGAATGGGAGGATACAAGGGATGGGATAACCATTGAGATGTAATATGAATAAATTAATAAAATGTATTTTAAAAAAAGAAATCCCCAAATCCTCCATCTTTTTATATCCAGTTGGGACCCCACAGAATGAGCTAAGCAGCTCTTCTCTGGAACTCAGCTTCATCCACTATAGGTTGCCACTGCACAAAGGGGGTTGGGTACCAATGTGTGAGCAGGAGATAAAGGTTTTTAATTCTCAGTGACTACAGATTGATTCGATGTGGAAGGTGTGATGACTCTGAGGCGTTTCTGGTGGTACTCACCTGTGTTGTATCGTGTAACTTTACCACAGCTTTGATTCTGAGCACGTATGTGCGTTTTACACTGTGCATGGCATCAGACCACGCGGCATTGATGAACACTGACATACCTCAGCTCAATTCAAGACACTGTATGTATGTATACTACATATATATGTTTTCTGACTTAGTTACAAAAGACAAAATGTTTTAAGAATTTCCTACCATGGATTTTTAGATTTAACCATCAAATGAGTATATCTGTATATCTTTGAATTCTAGTGTGTTAGAACGTTTGCTTAAAAAAAAAATCACTGATTGAGTTTCTGAATTGTGTTTCATACACACACAAAAAATCATTAAGTGAGACAGTGGGATGGCTTAGGGGGTGAAGGAGCTTTCTGCCAACTCTGAGAACCCAGGTTCCATCCCTGGAGATCACACGGTGGAAGAAGGGAAGCGGCTCATGACCTCTATATAGGATTTGGGTAGAATCTCCAACGATTTTGGAAATGGCGCTAAACATACCTCTGCCACCTTGTTCTTGGCGTTTATGTAAAGTGGCATTCACAGCACTGGCAATTTTAAAGTTAAAAATATTGCTAAACTTTTTAAAAATTTGAAGAGGCTCTGTATCCTTCAGAATCTAATAGCCAGTCAAGATTTAGCTTTTTATGTAAAAAATAAGGCAGCATATCCACCTGCAGGTAGATTTGATTCTGTCTTTAATAAATTATACCAAAGAATTATTTTGAAATAAATTTCTTCATGATTTACTATAAATAATTATTTGACTTACATACCTCTTACATGCTTATTTCATATGCCTATGCATGCAGTCACATAAAAATCTCTTGCATAAAAAGGTGTCATGAGTGAAGAAGATGGAGAAGCCCTTGTCTAGGCTACACTGCCTTAGGTCCAGTCGGGTAGCTTAAAGTGTAGCAAAAGGGTATTGGTAGTCAAAGAAGACCTTAAGTTTCACACGGAAGAGCCTGGAAGAGCCTGGAAGAGCCTGGAGAAAGGTCATGCTCTCAAGGCCGCAGGCTCTTGGTTACAGGTCCGCTGTGAAATCTATAAGCTTCCTGAAGCCACGGGCCTGCGGCAGCTAGTCCTGACAAAACATGGAGGAATGAATGACGTCTAAGCCACATCGGTGTGAAGGGACATCTCCAGCTTCTGCTTGTAAATGCTGACAGCTCTCTTTGACTCTGCACGGCCTCTGTTTCCTCTGAACCCCAGAGTTCATTTTCTATCAATCATGGTTAGAATATGAACTCCTACACAGCAAGAGCCGTGCTTATGCTCATGAGCATATATGACTTACTTGTACTGTTTCCTAAAACAAAAGTCAATTATTCAATAAATAATATGTTGTGAATAAGTTGAGGGGTGAGTAAATGTGAGACATTCAAATGCAGCTGAGGGAACACTAATCCCATTTTCACAATGTGAAAATTGACAGCATGAACCTGATGTATTAGTAATTATCCATTTGTAGTTGACCGACCACTAAACACTGACATTTGTGCAGTATTAATATAATAAGAAAAAGCAAGAAGGAAGAGGCATATAAAAGCTCCAGTGACGGTTGTGTATGGTTAATGCTGGGTCTTTTCTTTTTTTTTTTTTTTTTCAGTCGTAAAACTTAGGAAGAACTCTTCAGCCCCGTGTAACCCTATTTCTTTTCTCTCCATCTTCTCAGAGGTCAAGTCCAAGCTCTCTGCAGGATCACTGCTGATTAGCAGGGAAACAGGACTGGCTGAAGGAGCTTTCTTTCCAATCCAGTAATTTCCCTTTAGCTCATCCTATCTTACATTTTCACATACATTCAGTCTTGGAATTTCCTGGTTTATGGAGTCTGAAATCTGAAAATCTGACAGCATATTTTCAGGTGTAAAAGTTAAACTCCCCCTCACCACCTTCCACACAACCATTCACAGCCGCTCCCACTGTGCGAAGGGGGCTGGGAATGCCTGCTTCTTCTAAGCATCACTTAGAGGCTCCCCTTGAAGTCACACACAATAAACCACTTGTCCATGGTTAACGATGCTTCTGGTGTCCAATTTCTCACCTATGTGATTCCATTTCAAAAACACAACTTGAAGCATTTTCATGGTCATGTCATGTTACAATGCTTCAAGTGGCCTGTGAACAAAGCAAAGGGCCTCTGCTGGACCATTTGAAGAGTTGCACGTAAATCTGGGATGCAGATTCAACTTCTGGACTATTTCATTATTGCAACAGATACTGCATCTTAAGTAGTTTTCTCGGGTGCTGGAAATCAAAGCCATACCAGCCCAACATTAGTGAGAAGTGAACTCAAAATAGCTAGAAAACCTGATATGTCAAATGCCATGGGAAAGCCAAACTGTTTGAAAACTAATTTCTCCCAGTAACATGCTGTAATTTTTTTTAAAATCACTAATAGGAACAACTTTGTGGGCTTCACGCCTGTGTGCTAATATTTTGGAATACAATATAGATGCTCATGCCGGATATATGAGAAGAATATGCCAATTGATCGAAGCATTTTAATTAATGATTAACATGAATATATTATTTTTTCTTTCTTAGGAGGACATTATGCCTGTTAGCGTCTTCGTGGGCCAAGTCGTGAGGTGCAAGCAAAGGACATGAGGACTAAAAGCATCAGTTTGAGTGGTCTTTGTCATCTTTGCTGAGGCTCTTGGGACATTAGAAAGGAAACAGAAAAAATTTGGAAAGATAACGGTGAAGAGAAGTCTTTATTTCCCATAGAGACTGAACACTACACACCCCGAGAGATTCCTTCTGTCTACAACCCCTTGACTAACTTTGCAGCAGGTGTCTTTGCTGAAGGCAGCTCACGTCTTTGTACAGCCTGCTCTCCCATTGGAGAGTTGGGTCTCAATGGTAAGGGCACTTTTGTTTTCTTTAAGCTTTCCAAAGTCAGTCATAGCTCCGTCTCTCGGGACCCCATAACAGCAGGTCTAGTCTGCTTTCCTCGTTTTAAATCCCAATGACTGTGACCCTCTGCATGTCTTCATGTGACTAGAGTTGCCACCCTCAGAAGCGGAGGAGAGAAGTCAATGGAATCGTGAAATGTTCGCGGTGCCTCTGGATCTCAGAAGCTCTGATGGGAGTGATGGGGAAGAGGGATCAGATGGGCTCATCTCAGCTTCCACATCAGAGACTGGCTGGAGGCTTTCGATCTTTTTATGACTTAGATTATAAGATGCTGAGGGTTTTTAGAAGATCGCATATGAGGCTCCTGTGTGCACTCAATCAGAGATTACTATAGACAGGGTTGTCTTGGGTCTGTGATGGAGAAGCACAAGCCCAGTCAGGTATAAAGCTGTTTAATTTGTGTATAGCCCAAGAGCATTTTAACATTGTTTACTCAGTGGACTTAACATCTCCAGTAGTCCAAACTCCAAGGGCTGCTCCCATCGATACTTCCAATGCTTCTTCCATGGATGCCCACAATGCTGCTACCATTGATGCTTTCAGGCCTGTTTCCACTGGTGCCTCCAATGTTGCTCCCATGATGTCCCCAGTGCTGTTCCCATGATGTCCCAGTGGTGCTCCCATGATGCCTCAGTGCTGCTCCCATGATGCCCCAGTGGTGCTCCCATGATGCCTCAGTGGTGCTCCCATGATATCTCAAGTGCTGTTCCCATAATGCCTCAGTGCTGTTCCCATGATGTCCCAGTGCTGCTCCCAAGATGCCTCAGTGGTACTCCCATGATGCCCCCAGTGCTGCTCCCATGATTCCTCAGTGTTGCTCCCATGATGCCCCAGTGCTACTCCCACTGCCAGTGTGTAAGCTGTTCTCAGTCCACTCAGGGAACTTCCATCATCACTTATTACTTCTTTCTATAGGTCAGATTCTTGAAAACTCTTGCTAACACTGCAGACCTGTCTACATTTACTATCCCTCTAAAACTTCCCACCGCTGCCATATTCCTCTTCCCTACCAAAAAAAAAAAAAAATTTAAGCCTCAGCCATCTGGTCCTTTGTGGGTTCCATTTATTTATACTTGGCATATAATTTCCATGCTTTTTTCTGCATAGTAGCACATTCGACCATGGCTTTTCTACTGTTAATCTGTCAAATAGTTCTAGGAGACTCAGTGTGATCTTCCAGCAGGAAAGGTCAGCTTCCTCGGTTGTCATTTTGAAAATTTCAAATTATGTAGTTTGATGTTAATGTTACTTTTCATTATAATTCTATATTTGTCCTCTTTGGGGACTATATCATAATTGTAGACTCTAAGAGGACAGTGGGGTAGCCGGACGTGGTGGTACACACCTGCAATCTAGCACTTGGGAGAGGCTGAAGCCTGTGACTGAGTAGAAGAGACAGAGGTGGACTTTTAGGTTCCTGGTTTTGGGTTCAAGATGGGAGAGAATAGGGGGAAAGCAGAAGAGGTAGCAGGAGAGAGAGAGAGAGAGAGAGAGAGAGAGAGAGAGAGAGAGAGAGAGAGAGAGAGAGAGGAGTCTCTGTGAGGCAGGATGGAGATGAGCACATGGCTATAAGGACAGATTGATGGAGCAGAAGCCACCCGGAATGGTGAGTGGTTAGCTTTTATGTGAGTTTAAAGGTAGTAGGATTAGAGTAGCTCAAAATCTGCCAGCATATTCCTCACAGCTTAATGATAAATCACCGTCTTTCTGTGTCAGTCATTGGGGAGTTAGCTGGTTAAAAAATATATTGCTTTATTAGATAACTTCTTACATATCTATCTATCCATCGTCAGCCAACCAATCAATCATCTAGCTACCTATTTATCTACACATTATCTATCTTCCTATCTTATATCTATTTATCATCTATTATCTCTACCATCGATCTATATACCTATCATCTATCACATTTCTATCATCTCTCTCTTTTTCATTTGCCTATCTATCTATCTATCTATCTATCTATCTATCTATCTATCTATCATCTATCTATCTACCACCTATCACATTTCTATCTATCATCTATCTATCTACCACCTATCACATTTCTATCTATCATCTATCTCTTTTTTATCTTTGTCTGTTTATTATCTCTTATCTAGCTATTTATCTATTATCTATCTATCTATCTATCTATCTATCTATCTATCTATCTATCATCTATCTATCCTCTATCTATGTGTCTATCCTCTATCATTGATATAGAATCCTAGACTCTGAGATACCATTTTTGGTTGGTATCGAGAATGCCCACAGCAACTACAGTCCTCATTCCTTTGAGACACTCTGCTCCCCACAAACCAGTACATTCATGGCCCCAGCTGATGACCTCCCAGGACCCATTCATAAGAGTCAAACCATCACTTAGAAGAAAAGATCTGACAGAGGCAAAGGTGTTGTAAAATCCCAAGTGGACATTTTCTTCATCTTTATAAATTTGCAAGACTAAATAGAATTAATTACAATATTAGCAGAATTGACTATATAGTCACCGAGCCAAAATTAAACGTACAACTCAAATGTCCACATCTCACGATAGATACAAGTTCCAATCCCATTTGCTTTTTGGAGCCGTTAGGGAAGATGCTAAAGCTTCGGTGCCTCCATTGCATTTATCACTGCTGCTTACTTTGGGAAAGTCTCCCAATAGCTGTGACTCAGTTGCTCCATCTGTGAAGTGGGAATAATAACTATCTTGGACCACGAAGATGCTATGGTTTGGGTCTTAACGGCCATCCTGCCAAGGTCTGTGTTCTAAAGGCTTGGTTTTCAGGCACTATTGGGAGGTGCTTTGACCCGTAAGCGATGGGGGTTAGTGGGAGCATGCTCTTCACATCCCTGTCTTGTCTCTCTTATCACCTCTGAGATGAGCAGTCTCCTCAGTCATGTGACTTTTTTTTTTTTTTTTGCAAGACTGTGCTGACTTCTTGCAGGTCCCAAAACAAGAGACCCAAATGACTAAGGACCTAAACCTCTGCAATCAATAGCATGCCATCGGTTAAGCAGAGGGAAACTTACAGGGTGCCTCAGCTGTTTAGCACTGCTAGCCTCAGCCATGGGTTCCTGGATGGCCTTAGAGGAGTGACCTAGGCGAGGCAGGCTGAGGGCATGCTTTGGAATCGGGACCAGATCTCTCCTCATCCTAATTGTTCCAGAGTAGGCTTAGCCTTGCTGCTTCTCCCTGGTCTTGCAGTCTTCTGAAACAGCTATCATCAGTTATCTGAGCTGTAGGGTCTTGCTTTAAAAAGGCGTCCTTGCCTATGATCCAGTGACAATTTTTGTAAATAAAGACTTATTGGAACATCCTATATTATCTGTTTATACTATATATGTTTATAATACTATATAGCTATATTACATATGTTTATAATGCCATATTATAAATATGTACTGTATTACTGAGCTCCCTCTAGGAATAAACCAGAACCTCAGAAAGAAAGCTGCATTCGGTGTGTGCAAGGGAATAGGAGCAAACAGCGCATGCGCAGCTTTCTATGCCCCAGCCACTGCCACTAGAGCCTGCACACACCACCTCCATCAGTCCTCTGTGTTAGTCACCATTGCAAACACCTGAGATAGCTCCCCTGAAGGCGGAAAGTTATTTTGATCATTGACGAGGTTTGGGTCCTTAGAAAAAATGTAAAACATAAGCGCTGCTAGCCAAGCCAAAACTTGATACTAATCCTGAACCCTCACGAGAGGGTCTCTCATAGACAGTGGCAAAGCCTGTGGAGAGCAGTGTTGGACATAAGTGGTGGAGACCTCTGAGGCCAGAAAACAGAGGATCGCTGGGCTTTTTCTCTCCGGAGTGCTCAGTACAAGGTCAGACTCCTGGGAGCGCCTCACAGCTGGAAGTGGTTGTTTCACTAAACAAACGACGCCTAGCAGTGTGGAGAAGAATGAGCTGAACAAAACTGTGCAGCTGTAGAAAAATCCACCTGAGATTATGGGGCAAAGATTCGCCTGGTAACGTTTAGAGTTGTTATGGAGCGTGGCGATCTTTCATTTATTGTCTTCATTTGCATATCTACCCTTGTAATAGAGGCGCTTCCAGTGTACCAAGCGAACTCTAACCTTGTCAGCAGGGGGCGCTAGAGGGCCATTTCAGATTGGAAGGCGTCTCTTTTTCTGCTTCCTGCTTGCTACCGGGGTATCACTTCCTGCTTCATTCGCAGCCAGTCAGTCCTGCAAGAGGCTCTGTCCAGCCACACCCCGAGACTGTGCGGTGTCAACCCACCACAGCCTCGCTGTGCCTCCTAGCCTCGCTCCCTCCACGCACCCCACCATGCCCATCTTGCCTCCTTGAGAAGGTGTGTTGGCTCGCTCAGCGACGCTGAACCTCCTCTGGCCTGGGTACCAGCAGCACCTTTTCTTCAGCAGGCCTGGGGTCCCTGTCCCAGCTTGTTCTTACAGTCCCCTCCTATGCTCTCTGAGCTACAGGGTCTCGCTTTAAACAAAAAAAAAGAGTGGAGGGAGGTTCTTGACTATGGTCCAGTAACAATTTCTGTAAAGACAGTGGAACACAGTCACACTCATTCTTTGTGGTCTCTGATGCTTTGTAACAGGGCCTGAATGTTCCAGGAAACCTCTACTATTGCCATCCTGTGGTCTTTCATAGAATAAAGTTCACTGACCTCTATTTTAGAGTTTTCCTCTCTCCGTCACAAAGTCACACCACTGCTACAAGTAACAGAGTAATTTTTACTGGGAAATGTATTAGTTCAAATTCTAATCATTTCTGTCTCCGAATTGGACCATGCCACGTGCACTATCTAAACTACACTACCAACCTAAAGAACCAGTACCACTTCAGTTTGCAAAAGAAGTGTCGAGTGTTCCATTTCCAACCTGCAAAATCTCCAAGAACAAGGAAATTCTGTGGGTCTGGCTGCTGCCTATTATGGGGGAAAGAGGAAAAACCTAGGGAGATTAATCATAAATTAATTATATAGACAAATCATCTCGCCACATCCACATCGTTGTCATTTGTTGTTACTTGAATGTAATCCAGATGCCTAGTATATAATATAAATGTAGTCACTGAACAAATGCATTGATCAGTATGTACATGATTCTAAGAAAAAAAGAAAACACACCATACGTTATTTTCCTTTCAATGGGAAGAACATGAAGTAATAAAGTGGCGATTAAGCAAGGGACATTTTCCCCCTCAAATATTTACTCAGGTCATATGAAAATTATAAGAAAAATACAAAGAAAAGAGATGTGTCTGTGAATACATTCTCTTAAGCTGTGTATGCAAATGAGGTGGAAAACACAATGAAGAATAATTTTCTCCTGAAACATTCTGATAATTGAGCTAGGCACTGCGCTTTCTGTTTGCATTAGCTGGGCATAGCCCAGATCTGTTTGCATGGGAGGACCCAGGCTTACAGGGGCACAGGCTGTGTTCCCTCAATGAGCAGCTGTGGACCCAGGTCAGTTCTTATTTTCCTTAGCACTGTTCCTTCATTCTGAGATCACACTCAGCTAATTACTTGCAGGAGCAGTGCTCGCTAAGGAGAATACCTCATCACACAGAGGAAGTGTGCCGACTGCCCTTCGCTTTTATCCTCTGCTTTTGGTTTCCTCTGATTTGGGGGACCGGAATGTGCAAGAACGCAATCAAAGCACTTCAAATTCTGATTTCTTGTTTCCCAAACATTCGAACCCTTTTTTTTTTTTTTTTTTGGACAGAATTTAGCCTTTCCCAAGTGATTCAAATGAATTTACATCTTGTTTCATCCTCTTTTCAGGGTAGGCATCGTGTGTTCGATGCATCTCTGTGTCTGCACACAGAATGGTTTGCTTGGTGAGGGCTGAGTCCTTGTCCCTCTGGCTGATCCTCAGGGTGGAAAGCTTTGGATGCCATGGTGATATTTTCTCTATTGTTTAAAAAAGCAGAAAAGGGTTTCATGTTTTTTTGAGCATTGCAGTTGGTTGAGCACCTTGGTAGCTACCCATAAGGCATTCTAAACAACCCAACTGGCCTACGGGAACCCAAAGTGCCTCTTAACACTTTTCGCCTTCCCGAAGGATGATGTTTTCTTAAATGCACCAAATGAATTCAAGGAATGCATTTTCTTTCTAGGCCCTCATACAATGTCTGAAATGTAGGTCACTCAACAGTAAGAAAAGAAAACAAGTTTCTTTTGTCACCAGCAGGAACTTAGTGCAATCTCATGGGAAAATATGTTATATCAATTAATTATCGTATTTTGTTGAACTCAACCCCTAGCAACCCCATCTGAAGCTTGCTTGAATATTGGGAATCGATCTTAAAACAAAGCAGGGCTGGCTATGCTGTGCCTGTCCCCAGAGACTGGAAGCCACCGTGTCTAGGGTGTGGTTAAGCTATGGGAATTTGTAAAGCTCTTCTGGAGACTGTAATATGCAGTCAAGTTGGGGAACCATTGTCTTACCTTGGTGTTGGACTCAGTGCTGAGGACGAATAATGCATTAATCCCCTAAAGAGTCCTCAGGTCATGGAAACAGTCACCACGTTCGAAGCTGCTCCCCAAGCAGGAGGAACTAAGTGGAAGAGTTTGGTGTCCTCCTAACCTTGGAGTCCATGATGCCCCTAAAGAACGTGTTCTAGGCCCTTAAGAAGACATTCTCCACTGGTGTTGCTGACACTACGTGAGAAGGCAACCTTCCTTGAGTATCTTAATTACTGTCTGTTGCTGTGAAATGACACCAGGGCTCAAGCAAATTATAGAAGAAAGCATTTGATTGGGCACTTGTTTACAGTTTCAGTGGGTTAATTCAAGACCTTCATGGCTGGGAATGTCGGGGCAGGCAGACATGGGCACTGAAACAGTAGCTGAGCATTTATATCTTATCTGCAAGATAGAGATGTAGAGATGAGAGAGAGAGACAGAGAGACAGAGAGATAGACACACACACACACACACACACACACACACACACAGAGAGAGAGAGAGAGAGAGAGAGAGAGAGAGAGAGAGAGAGAGAGA
>OU015756.1:8847073-8879493 GCA_907169655.1 Acomys percivali
AGAGAGAGAGAGAGAGAGAGAGAGAGAGAGAGAGAGAGAGAGAGAGAGACTGGGTCTGTCATAGGTTTTGAAATTTCAAAGCCCACTCCAGAGACAAGGCCAGACTTACCACAAGTCCTGTAAAAAATGTTGTTGTTTTGTTGTTTTTTCTTTCCTCTGATGGGTGGAAGAAACGAGAGCTTTACTAATACATGGCTTAGGCTGATCTCAGAGAACTTCTGTCTAAATATCGCTAGGCCTGTCAGCTTCCAGCCTCCATACAATCTAATCTGCAAGTGTGGACCTTGAAGGCTCTAGCTTCTAGCCTCCTTCTGCTAACCAAAGCTTAGAAAGTTTTCAGCCTCTGAGACTTACTGCTGATTAAGCTCCCTCTTTCTAGCTGTTTCTGAACTCTGACTGGCTGGTTCAACTGAGCTGTTTTGGCCCCAAACATCCTCTCCAAGATGACTGATTCAATCTGGCTTCTCTTTCTGACTTCTCACTAAATTGCTCTGCTTGAAAAAACTGCCTCTGAGCTCCATGAACTGAACTGCATGAACTCAACAGCACTGAACTGTATTGTTCTCCCAGACTCTACTGTACTGTCTCTACAACGTTCCTTGTTCTCTCTCTGCCTGCTACTTTAATAGCATCTCTTTCCTGTGAAAGTTAGGCATATCCTATCTCTGACTCATTCTGTCAAATCTTTCTCTGATTTGTCACTTTGTCTGTCTCTCAATTAGACATCCCTGTTTGGGATTAGAAGTGTGTACTAAGTGTGTGTCTGTATTCTAGCTGGATCACACTGGCCTAGGTCTTTGGAGGTGATCTCTTGCCAGTGCAGCCATGTTGCTGGATTAAAATTCTTCTACAAAGGCCACACCTGCTAGCCCTTCCTAAACATTTCCACTAACAAGGGACCAAACCCTGAAAACCATCACATGGAGAAAGGGAAGAAAAGGTATCTTTAGCCGTAAGAATCAGCTGTGGCTGCCCAGGAAAAGAGTTATTGCTGGAAAGATTGAAGGGGCAAAGGAAGAGGAGGCCATCTTTGTATTTTCTTCTTTTTCTCTCTCAGTCTTCCTCTGAGACCCCGAAGTATAGAACTCATGACTCAGCATGTCTTCTATGAAATACTTACGATTTGGATTTGGGAGAATTCCGAAACACTTGCATATGTTATATAATGAGAAATACTGGAGACACAGAGCACAGCCTAGACACCAAATTCATTTAATTTTTGTGTACACCACATAAACATAGCCTTTTAATGTGCCTCTTTTTTTTTTTTTTTTTTTTTTTTGCTACATGTCAAACCATGAATGTGTGAAATTTTCCACTTTCAGATCCTCCTGGTGCTACTGGTCTTTTACTGTGACCCTCCCTTCCCACCTGGGGATTGTTAGTCCCTGAGCAAGAACAGAAATGACAGACTTCTGGGAGCAGCTTCATCTAGGTAGTTCTACAGAACCTTGGGGAAGGGGAGGGACTTCCAGAGTGGGAAAAGGTCATTGGCTGGAGGGCTGATGTTGAGAAGACTCATTTACATAGAGAGGCCTTCCGGGAATCCCAGGTGTGTGCTGAACCAGAGAAAGGTAGTGGCTTGACATTCCTCAAGGAGAGGATGTGTAGACAGGCCTCAAGGGAGAGCGAGATCCCCTGGGACTGGAAATAAAGGCTGTGTGAGCCACACCACGTGGTAGGTGGGAATGAAACACAGACCCCTGGAAGATCCGTCTTAATCAGCTCGCAGTCACTGAGTTGTCTCTCCAGACCTGCTCTAAATTATTTACTTATTAATAATTTTTAAAATTATTTTTGAGATTATTAAATAATTACAAAATTTCCCCCTCCATTTCCCCTCTCTAAACCCCCTCCCATTTACCCTTCCCAACTATCCTTCAAATTCATGACCTCTTTTTTCATTAGTTGTTATTGCGTGCACATATGTATGTACAGATACGTATATATTCCTGTATATAGCCTTCTAAGTCCGTGTAATGTTACTGTATGTATGTTTCAGGTGGCCATTTGGCACTGGGTAACCTTCCTGAGTGAAGATCAGTCCTCTCCCAGCTTTCTTCAGTTGCTTGTAGTTTTTCTGTGTCGGACACGATCCCTAACAGCACTCTCTAAACATTTGTCCTTGTACCCACAGGTAAGTGTTGCCTTCTGAAATTCTTGATGACCCCTAAAGGGCACGGCAATACGAACATATGCAGAGATCATGAAACATTATAAAATGAGTTATCTTGTGTGCATAGTGCGGAAGGTGGAGACCACTACAGAAAGCCTCAACCAATCAGAATGCAGAGTTGTGGAGTCCAGCCCCAAGAGATAACACCTACTAAACAGTCCCACACCTAAGGTTCAGGGAACCTATGTAAGACAGGGCAGAGAGACTGTAGGAGCCAGAGGATCAGGGAGTTCACTGAGAGGGTGTGTCTCTTGGTAATATCAGAAACTACACCCACAGAGCCTTTCTAACATGACTGCCCAAACATGAGCTAAGCAAGGACAACACCACTGGACATGACAAAGCGGATGAGGAAATGCCAGCAGGCTTCAGGGTGGAAGGGTTTTTAGTAAGAGTTTTATCTGAGCCCTCCAAGTAACCAGGCTGTGACGTTTTTAAAAGGTGTGTGTGTATCTGTGTGTGTGTGTATGCTACATGTGTGTATGCAGCATGTATGTGCATATGAGTGCTGCATGTGTGTATTCAGTGTGTGTGTGTGCTGCACATGTGTATTCTGCATGTGTGTGCTGCATGTGTATTCTGCATGTGTGCGCTGCTGTTTGTATGCTGCATGTGTGTGTTGAAGGAGGGAAGAAGAGGGCAGTGGATCCTCAGGAGCTCTCGTGACAAGCAGCAGTGAGAGGTTCCACCTCAGCAGTGGACTGGGACCCAGGTTGCAGGTTCTTTCGAAGAGAGGCAGGAGCTCCAAGCCACTGAGCAGCCACTTTCCTCAGCACCACTACTGAAATTCTTGACGACCCCTAAAGGGCAAGGCAATACGAACATATGCAGAGATTATGAAACATTATAAAATGAGTTATCTTGTGTGCATAGTGCGATTTATGGGCTGAAGCATGTTCATAGTGCAATGGTTCTTAACTTTTAATTCTTAATTCTTAGTTAATGTTACCAGCGCTTGTATTTTTAAGTGTTTCTTTGATCATCATTTAGTTTAGCATACAAAGTAACGGATTTCATCATGATGCCTTCGTGAATATGTATAACTATGGTTTGCTCTCATTGGTTCCCCTCCCAATATATAAATACACACATATGTACAAGGGAAAACATGTGGTGTGTGTCTTTTTGCATTTGGATCATTTATTGATTTTTGATTGCTCTGTTTTCTTGGATACACATCCTGAATTTTCTATTCAGCACAAAATATCTATATCACATAAATAATTTTTAAATAACACACATAATAAAATGAGTAGAGAAGATGTGTTTATATTTTAAAATAGAATTAAAATAAAAATGTATATAAATAAAATATAATAAAGGCAATACATTTGGAATAAATTTGCAGTACATATTAAGACATTGCTTTAATATTTAATGAGCTTACATATTCATAATTGCCAACAGATAAAATAGTGAAGTCTCAACATTATGAATCAAAGGAAAATTACATGTGAATACTGAGCTTATCAGAAAATGTTAGCTGTTAATTGAGCCAAGATCATGAAAGTAGAAGGAAATAGCAGCGCTGAATGCTATATAAAAACCATAGAATCGAGGGTCTGGGAAGACAGCACCATGATAAAATACTTTCAGAGAGCATGAAGGCCAGAGCTCAGCTCCTTAGAACCCACACGTAATCTGGGCAGACTTGGTGGCCACCTGCAACACCAGCACCAAGGAGACACAGAGGGGGTATTAAGTACCTGGAAGGCTGAGCTAACTCCTGCAGCTTTGGAAACTGCACAGTGATGTTGCCAGTGACATTCCAACCAGACCACACTTTTCCTGGGGTTAAAATTACTCGTTTAACTAAGTCAGCTAAGACATTAAGATTTGGGAGGCTGGACTTTACTGTTAGGCTTCTTGCTCATGCTTTTTACATCAACTGTGTGCTCCCTTGGAAGGCAGCAGTCCATCTGACCTGGTGTCTCTAACACACTATTTCGCAAAACTGGATAAAGTACTGGTGTTTTAGGCCCAAGCTTTCCCATCTGCTTCTGTCCCAAGACTTTCATTTTCTTTAAATTTGTTTAAAATATAATTTTCTTTTAGTTTTTGAGATTAGATATAATTACATATATATTATTTTTCATTTATATACTGATATATATATATATACATCATATACAAATGATATAATTATATCATTTCCTCGCTTTAATATTCCTTGTCTACTTGTTCCATCCAGAAACGTTTCCAGAGAATTTCCTTCCTGTTTTTGATTGGGGTTTTATACCTTTTAGAAAACTTTTCCTAATTCTAGGATCATCCATCTCAAAAATGGCAGGAGCAATGACTCTAAGGTTGCAACATGACGCTGCTTTCCTTCCTCCACTGTAGGTGGTCCCAGAGGCTGGGGCCCCAGAACTTTCTCTGCTCTCCTGCTCTTGAGGCCACTGTAGCCTCCTACGAATGTAGTCGGTATGCTCTCTGCCCCTGCGTGGACAAACTCCTACCCCCTCCTTCCAACTCTCTTTGCTCTGGGGTGGCTCCAAGCAAGCCCATTCTCCCCTTCTCTTCGGTCACCGTATGTAGGATATTCCTCTGTAACTCCATGTTCTCTGAACATTTTCGCATGTCTAATTCTGAGCCTTGGGACATCCCACAGTACGCACGTCCTGTCTGGTTAGTCAGTAAGTGATAAGCACTTGTTAAGTTGGGAGCACTTTAGGAATTTTTATTGGAGATTAAACCAAGTCAAGACATCTCACTCTGCAGTCTATTGGCTTTTCCTTAGTCTTCCTTCCCTCCCTCTTTCTAACTTATTGAACCTTATTTATTGTGAACATTCTAACGCTACCCAAGGCCCAGGCAAGGAGGTCAGAGGGCAGCCTGGCGGGTCTCCCCTTCAGACTCAGACTCTCAGGCTGGCAGTAAACACTTTTACCTGCGGAGCTCTTTTATTTTACACAGGGTCTGTCTGCATAGTCCAGGCTGGCCTGGGCCTTATAACATAACCTGGGCGAGCCTCCAACCTGCCATCCTTAGGCCTTCAGCCTTCAAAGCGCTGAGATTACAGGCTCACACCAACATGCCTGCATTCAACCGCATATTGATAAATTATCAGAGAGTCAGTGAAGTTCATATGGGAAGCCATAGGAGTGTGCCCGTACCACCAGTTTCTGGAATGTTTCGGGGTCAGCAGGCAGCGGCTGTCTTAAGCCACTTGTGGCTCAACTTCAACCATGGCTTTTGATAGACTTGAAACCCCAGTCACTATAAATTTGGCTACAGTTTCCCTTTGAGCCAACTTGACCACTCACTCTGGCATACAAAAACTAAATTAATTAATTAATTAAAAAAAAACACTGTAAATTCCAAGATTTAATTGGTGCAAGTGTTTCTTTTCCAAAGGGAAAGCCAGATCCTGAAAAATGCTGTTATATTCTCTTGGATAGACTTCCCCTTGTATGAGCTCTCTCTGTGTCTGTCTATGTCTCTGTATCTATCTATCTATCTATCTATCTATCTATCTATCTATCTATGTATCCATTGTCTATCTATTCCCCCCTCTCTCTCCTTAAAAGAATTTAAAAAACTATATCAGATAAAAAGACAACTGAGAGGTATTTGAGGAAATACATAGAAACTTCGAGTTTCATCTTTGCAGTTTAGCTATCTGTGTACATCGGAAAGCTTTATAAGAATTATTTCAATAGACAGAGAGATGCCTATCCCTTACTGACACCCAGTAAATACAAATATCTCAATCCAAAACTTCAAACCTTATATGATTAGCAGATCCATCTTTTAAAAAATATTACCTAAATATTTTTTATTTATAAGTAAAAAAAAAAAAAAAGGATTAAACTTGGATACTGAAGCTGGAAGTCAGGGGTTGATAGACTTAGGAAGTGGCCGAGCAGCATGGAATTCTATAAGCATCTCATAGTGCTTTTCAACTTACTGAGGAATCACCATTACTGACTTCCAGATGAGTAATTTTAATACAGCAGTACAAAATTAAGCCATTAAATAGTAGATTAAATATGTAATGGTTGGCAAGAAAAGTAAACCCACTCTAGGAAAAATTTAATTCAATGAACTTGAGAGGCGGGGAGGAGAGACAAGATGCTAACTATTAATGGCTAACAGCTTGCGGGGACTTCATAATTGAATAAAAGTAATTTTTATCATGATTACTTATTAGAAAGTAAATGACAAACAACCAAAAGCAAATGAAATCTTATGAGGATCCCACCCTTGGAGCGGAGGTCTGGCCCATGATCATGTGTGTTTACAATGGTTCTCAAGCCGTGTGTTGAAACCCCTTCTGAGGATCATAGATCAGACATCCTGTATATCAGATATTTACACTGTGGTTCATAACAGTAGCAAAATTACAGTTATGAAGTAGCAACAAAATAGTTTATGATTGGGGTCAGCAAAACACAAGGGTCACAACATTAAGAACGTTAAGAACCGTTGGCTTATGACTAACTCTGTTAATATGGTGTACACAGAATTCTAGAAGAAAGCAAGAGTTGTTCGATCACAGCATCACACAGGCTTTCAGCCTTCTGGAGCAGCTGGCAACTGAGGGGCAGGATCGAGACCAGGAGAAGGAGGAATCCCAGGGTGAAGACTACACATGTCACCCTGCACATCGGCCAGAAATGCATAGACACATCATTGAATTTAGCAGAAAGCAATAGCTAGACCACTGAACACATTAAACAGACAGTTGAGCTGCTGCTAAGCTAGCTTGGTTAAAATTAATAAAATAGTTGACCGTGCAAGTATTTGGGAAGAATTACATCTTTAATATACTTCTGGCAAAAGTGTAAGATGGCAAACTGCTTTGGAAAAGTGTGATAGATTCATCACTTAGCATCATTAAACATTCATAACCTATATGATTCAGCCATTTCACTCTGAGGAATCTGCCAAAATGTGGGGAGATGGAGTCAAGAAATCCCCCAAGGTCTGGCAGTAGGATGGAGATTCCCAGGTCCCAGTGAGAGACCTTGTCCCAAAACACGGTGAACAGCTCCTGAGAATCAACACGTCTGTGTGCATGAGTATATTGTCCATGTACACTATCATACATTCACACACACACACACACACACACACACACACACACACACACACACACTCACTCACTCACTCACGCATGCCCATCTGCCGCACAATAATGAGACATTCTCCTGTGGATACTTACATATGGATGCCCACAGCATCTTCCTTTGAAAAAACAATCCAAAAGTTGAATTTAGCAATGAATGAAGCTATTGTGGATAACCATAATGCAGAACACTTCCTGTAAGTAAAGGGCTCCCCAACAGAAGAGTTACCTCTCCGCTCTGGCTGCCGCAGGGGAAGGTTTCCCTCAGTGCAAGTGGAACGGTTCTGCTCAGGCAGGAAGATGTTTCCCCAGCAAAAAAGTGTTAGAGTTCTGCTCAGAGAGGTGTCCTGGCAATCAGGAGCCGAGGAATACCGCCAAGTCACACTGCATAACAAACCTCACACAAGAGATTTATTGGGAGATAAGCAGCAAGGTACTGAGCAGAGTGCACAGGATTTCCAGTCTGGTTGGTGATGCAGGAGAAAAAGACATCTCCACAGCTAAGTGTTAACTGCTCTTTCAGTTGGCAGCAGAGCCTGACCTGATTCAGGCAAACAGAATGGCTGCATCAGAAACAGGCAGTGGTGCCTCACTGACAGATGGAGGTCAAGTCTGGGGGGATCCGATGATGAATTCTTCCTGGGAGAAAGGGGACCCTTCTTTCTACAGTGTTACGGCTCAGAATAAACAGCTGTCTCAGATGATCTTTGATGAAATGGATAGTGCGCTTTATTTCATGTGAACAGAGCCTTTATAAACCTTGGGCAGTGGGGCGAGGCTTGGGGGTGAATGCATCTCATTGGCTGGGACTAGGATGCTGGTGATGCTTTACCTGGGGAAAATAACAGGTGACAAGCTCACCTGAGTGACTGACCACCTGTAACCATCTTGGGGTTGTGTCGCGTGCTCCTGATGCAGGCACGGAAACAGGGAGAGAGCTTTGTCCCACACCTTTCGTTCTTAGGATGAGCTTTTAAAATCTCAAGTTTAAGATTCGGAGGTTTGAACACACTCCATCTCACCAGGTCCTACGGCGGTTCCCCTAGACGCACGGCCCACGAGCCCCACATGACCTCATTCATGAATCTGTATGGTTAAACTCAATCAGTTTCTATACTCTGGTTATATTATGTCTATTACTCTTTGACTAAATATTTTTAATATTCTCTGACGAAGCACACGCCTCCTACCTCACTTACTCTTTTCTTACAACAGAATGTAGTTGTCCTGGAGATAAACACCAGCAGTAGACCCCCACATGCTGCTGAAGAATGGCAAGACCATCTTCTGTCTCTGTCATCTGAAGGTGACAGTTTTGCCACCGTATCCATGGGAACCGGCTCTAGAACATCTTCCCCCGGCGTTGTGAGAGCTGAGGTTGATCAGACCCTTTCTGTAGAATGTCACAGAGCTAGCTTATAACCTATCTGCATCTCATACTTTAAGTCATCTCTAGAGGACTCCCAGTGCCAAACAGACTGGAAGGGCTTGTGAACAGTTGCTGTTTTACTTAACAAATAACGACAACAGCAACTCCATACATTCAGTAGAGACACAATCTTTCTCACAGTATTGTTGATCTAAGCTTCTTGGATCCAGAGACATGAATCCCACAGTAAGGGAGCACCAACTGTAGTAACAGACACATCCACATAGATATATTAGTGTCTATAAACTGGAAGTATGAGATGGTGCCACACACACACACATACAAAATGACATGTTGAAGGGCTCTTTTTATAAAATAGTGCTTGTGGTGCCACACATACAAAAAAAATGACATGTTAAAGGGTTCTTTTTATAAAACAGTGCTTATTTCTCTTAGTTTACTGAGATTCCTTTATGTTTGTTTACAGAGCTTTACAACACAACCCTGAGCAGTTTAACACTGTTTCTTAACCTGTTGTGTTATCCTGACTCCATCTTTGACCAAATCCCCAAGTCACTTGCTTTCTAGTTCTTTCTTTGCTCCAGCTGAATCTTCTTCATCTCTCCTGCACCTCTTTCTGTGGCTGAATCCTCTGCTTCCTTCTCCAACTTCACCTCCCCTCTATCAGGACGTCCAGCCCTATTCCCTCTTCTTCTCGGCGATTGGCTGTAAGCCACTTTATCAGCATCCAAGGGGGCAGTTGGGGAGCAGAGTTTATATGACAATGAGATAGGAGATTCTCAGAACAAGGCTTGCAACTGGGTATGGGGAGCACAGAAGTCAGCATATTAATTACACAATAACCTTACACCTACAGTGACTTCAGGAGAGTATTAATTATCCTAATGGAGTATCTTACTATTAACCCCAATGCACCTACTACCAATACTAAAATGATACCCTCTTTGTGAACAGCTGCATACGAACTTCAGAAAACTTGAGGATGTGCCCAATGCACTTCATGAATGCCTTTTTAACACTAGAATTAAGAAAAATTAAGATTTTTGTATATGAATGTGATGTATTTTGATCATATCTACCCTCAACTCTTACCTCCTCCCCATCCTCTCTCTCTCTCTCTCTCTCTCTCTCTCTCTCTCTCTCTCTCTCTCTGTGTGTGTGTGTGTCCACATAGCTTATTGAGTGCCGTCAGTGCTTTGGAAATGGGTGTGGGGCCATCCAGTAGAGCATGGCCAACTTGCCAGAGGCCACACTCCTGCAAAAACATTTAATCTCCTTCCTGGGGTAGCCACCAACTGCCATAGCTCCTCAGGCAGCAGTAAGGTGTCATGGGCCCCTCTCTGACCTATGTTGGAATGTTGACTGGCTTAAGCTTGCTCAGGTCTTCTGTAAACACCATTACTACTGTAGATTCCTGGGTGCCTTGGCCCTGCTGTGTCCAGAAGGTATTGTTTTACAGGAGCCCTTTCTTACTTCCGGTTGTTCCAAACTTTCCCTGCCCCACCCACTTTCTCCCTGAGCCTGGCCTGATGTAAGGGTGGTAGAACACCAAAATTTTAAAATCATCTTTTAACAAATGAACTCTTTTCAATTATTTTGGGTGCTCTAAGGATATGGGCAATGAAGGAGAGATAAACCTGCTTTTTAGGATCCCAAGTGTGGGATTGGAATGGTCTTGTGAGAGAACAGGGGAGGTTCCACTAAAGGACCAACCATCTCATGCTGGAACTTGATTGTTGCCAGCTGAGAAAGATCCCGTGAACAGACTCTGGGAGGAGATATATAAATGAGCCAAAAACGGGAGGTGGGACTTTTTGGGAGACTTCAGATAGTTTTGGCTGTTCATCGCTGCACTTCAAGATGCTCCTAGAGAGAACCACTCAAGGGAAGGCTTTGGGGCTCCGGCTCCTGCTGAGGTTCTGGGTTCTAGTTACTCTAGGTTCCAGCAGAAGAAATCCTGCTGATTATGCCAGGAGAATCGCTCCTTGGAACTGATATCCTTATGGTTTTGTTATTGTGTCTATTAATCCTCTTTTCCTTTTGGTTTGGTTAGTGGGGTTATAGGTGACATACGCTCGGTTAATAAGTTGTAATAAAATATATTGGTTAAGAAAATTGAGTGTACAGGGCAATGTATTCATGTTGCAAACAACATGCTTTTGTATATAGTATGTTGGTCTCTACTGTGATCTAATAAATACAGTAAATACAGTGCTTTGGTCTTAGCTAACAAAGTGTTAATTTACATAAGATGAATTATGGAAGCTATGCATTGTAGTTTTTATTTCCCAGGATGGAAGACTGTAAAGAAAACAGACATCTACTTTCCATAAAGAGGCAATATTGAAATGCATCTTGAAACTCAAGAGGCTAAACATTAATAACCCTATTTAGATATATGATTCCATAAACATATATCAAGTAGAGCATCAGCGTAATGCTACAAAGCCTCTACCAACTTTACAGATATGTGCATCAATGTGGTCTCTATTGT
Source organism: Acomys percivali (assembly GCA_907169655.1). Taxonomy (NCBI): domain Eukaryota; kingdom Metazoa; phylum Chordata; class Mammalia; order Rodentia; family Muridae; genus Acomys; species Acomys percivali. The sequence goes on from OU015756.1 coordinate 8,858,205, forward strand.
CAATCAAGATCCTCCTTGTATTTTACATGATAGCTTTTTTGCTTCACTTGATTAAAGCCTTTTTATATATTTGAATAACTCAACCCCAACAAATTCTCCACACATGGTGAAGTGGGAAGTTTTAAGTTTAATTTTACAGTTATGGAAATAAAACTTTTAAATGCCTGGTGGAACCCACCATGTAGCTAGTGGCAATCCTTCTGTCCTGTTACCTGCCTACCTCTAAATTGCAATTACCCAACCACTTTACATTTTGCATTAAAGAAAAATTTGGGTACATATTGTTAGTATGTTAGTAGCCATGGCTTAGACATTGTTAGAGCCACTACTCACACATTATCACTACAAAGCTTGACACTAGTAATAGCGTTACTTCTCTTCCTTCAACATCTCCCTCCACAGTAGTTTGGGATTTTACTTTAGCCAAGTGTCCTGGTATTTTTGTCAGCGTGAGGCTGGCTAGTTATCCAGGAAAGGGGATAAGGATGCCATCAGATTGCCTGCGGGAACATCTGTAGGACGTTTTCATGATTAATGACTGACGTAGGAAATCTTAGCCATCTGTGGTTGGTGTCTCCTCTGGGCAGGTGGTCCTGGGATGTGTAAGCCAATGTGACGTCCTCCTCCATGTCATCAGCTTCAGTTCCTGCTTCCAGTTTGCTGTCCAGATATCAGTTTCTGCCTAGATTTTCCTTAGCGAGAGAGTCTATTACCCAGAAACTTAAGATGAAATACTGCCTCGTTGATTTTGGCTGTGGTCTGATTTTAGCTGTGGTCTTTATCACCGTAATAGAAACCTGCCTAAGACATTGGTATGTGGGGTATTTGATAGGTATTCTCTGGCTGACGAAATGAGCCAATTCAGCCCAAATTATAGTATATAGGCAGGCTTATTGTGGGCAGCTGTGGGGTGGTTCACCAAACTCACAGGAAGGGGGTCAGTGAAGTGGGAGACAGAAAAGTGAGGGATGGAAGTGGGGCTAGAGCATGGGGGGGGTGGTAGGGTGGTGGGAGTGGTGCAGAGAGAGAAAGCCTGAGCTTACAGAGAGGAGATAAGAAATGCAGAGGGGGGGGGGGGGAGGAACAATCTGTCTGGATTATATAGTAAAGAGCCTCTGGGGGAGGGGAAGCTGTAAAGTGCAGGGTAGGGTGCAGGATACACAAGTCAGGTGGACCCTGGACTAAAGGATGCTGAGTGAACCTGATGGCTATGTCTGTTTTGATATGTTAAATGGGCATCTCAGTCATTAGACCCAGGGTTTGTGACTTAACAACCAATACCATGGATGACCACCAAAGACAATAGCAGGTGTAGAACCAACTTGAGCCTTCCAACCAAACTCAGTGAGCTGAGTGGCAAAGCCTGGAGCCGCCCAGGACCTTCGGAGAACAGAAGGTGGTGAGTCTCAGACATCAAGCTATTTGCACCTTTGGAGTGATGTTTTGCTTTGATTTAGTTGTGAATTTGCCATGATTCTTCCCTCTTGGGGCAGCAAAGTATCTAACTTATATTTCATTTTACGTTAGCTCACAGTTAAGAGACTTGGTCATTAAAAAAAAAAAAAAAAAGACCTGTTGTGGCATTAATGTTCAGATCTTACAGATGCATAAACAGGAAAGGTTATAGTTCAATACTGACATGTTCGTATGTCAACTGGTAAGGAGTCATTTGTTCTGGTTCATTTTTCAACTTGAAACGAGCTAGAGTTAACTGGAAGAGGAACCGTAATTGAGAAACTTCGTGAATCAGATTGCCTATAAGCAATTTTTATAGGGCATTTTTTTGATTAATGATTGAGGTGGGAGGACCGAGCTCGTTGTTGGTAGTGCCACACTTGGAAAGGTGGTACTGGTTGGTATACGAAAGCAGACTGAGCAAACCAACGAGCAGCACTTCTCCTGGACTGTGCTTTAGGTCCTGACTCTCTGCTCCTGCCTTGATTTCCCTCAGTGAGGGGCTATTACGTAAAAGGATAAGATGAAATAAGCGTTTTTCCTCCAAAAGTTGATGTCTTTATCACAGCAAGAGAAAACAAGCTGAGTTTCTCTGCCTGCTGAGCTATGAAAATTCCTAAGATTTGGAATAACAGTGCTACCAGCAATGTTGGATACCTTGAAGCTGGCATGCACAGGTGGGTTATTAGGGGCAAACACAATTGTTCCCCTCAGACATAAGTGATACCTCTAAATGTCCCCTTTAAGCTAAGCTTGGGGCTTGTTGTGTAGGTATCACATCCATCCATCCATACACATACACACACACACGTAACCATACACACATGGGTGGGGACACACTCATACACATAGTCAACTTAACGCTCAGTAGGAAGAAGATCCTTATCGCAGAAAACAACCGTTGGAGGAGAAACACTATTTTTCAAGTGTGTGTGTATGTGTATGTACGCACACATGTGTATATGCTTTTATATTTATGCATATCGGTGTCTATGAATCTCATATTTTTCCTCAGATTGGCCTGCTTCCTAGAAACAGGAGTTATTTTCCTGTGGGCAAAGTTCAACATTGCCTACATACACAAGCCTGGCAGGCTCTGCCATAGCTTCAAACAGCAGATTGTCTTCTCGAGGCTCAGTGGGAACTGGTCCTCCCCAGACCGCTCTTTATGTTTTCCCATCTTCTTCCATAACTTACACAAGCTGATTAAAAGATGCAAAGAGAAAGAGGAAGAAAGAAAAGAGGAAGGAAAGGGAATGGGGGAGGGCTAGAGAGAGAAAATGACAACAAGAAAGAGAGATTGATGAATAAGAGAGGAGAGAGAAAATGAGAGAAAGAGGAAGGTACATGGGGGAGGGGGGAAAGGAGAGAGAAAATGAGAGAGGAGAAAGAAAGAGAGTGAGCGTGGGGAGGGAGAGAGAAGGGGAAGAAGAGGGGGAAGGGAGGGAGAGAAGAAGAGGAAGAGAGAGAGGGGGAGAGAGAGAGAGAGAGAGAGAGAGAGAGAGAGAGAGAGAGAGAGAGAGAGATCTCCAAAGAGGTAAGTCAGTTGAGCTGAAATCCTGTCCCTGCCCTATAATCATGCATTTCTTGGTGTTGCTGTCTTCAGACAGGCCTGATGTTGCCTGTTCCAACTGGATAAGTCAGCTGTGTTGTTTTGTTTGGTGTGAAGATGGGGGTGCTTAGCAAAGGTGCTAGGACAAAAGCGCCTTTCTTGATTGGCATTTCTCTGTCATGAATCTCTTCCTCACAAGTGCCTGGTGAAGACTGATGAGTGACTAGCAGAATCCTAAATGTCCCCAGGGCCTGCCCTGAGTCTCCAGATGTGTCCTTTCAAGACGTATTGGTTGTATGTAGAGGAAGGAAGGGTGTGCCTTAGTCATCCCGTAACCTCTACAAGTGTACCTGGGCTTCCTGTCAAGTGATTTTTTTCCATGACTTTAAATTGTAACAAAGATTGATTGCTTAAATTTAGGCTTAACTTAAGATTTAAACAATTGGCCCCTGAGCTCTCACAACTGCATTCTTTGCTGCTTACTATTCACTCCACTGAATACTAGCTAATCTTAGAGAACATACATTAACCTCCTTTGTATTCAGACTCCGGGAGATTTACCGCTATTAGGACCCATATCTTAATAACCTGGCATTCCTGCCCGTCACAAAGTGTAAACACTGGGCATATAAATATAGTAGACATGCCCTCAGAGTCAGGTCTGTGGTTTCAATCTACCATGAAATTTATAGTTTAAAAAAATCCTCGTTTTCCTGTTTGCTTTAAAATAAGAAACTGTAGCCTTTTGAGTTCTAGAGTTTCTATAAGACAGCAGGAGGAGTGCTCAGCCAACGCTTAGGCTCCATATGTTTCGTTAAAGTGGCCAGATGTCCTGCATCCATCAGGGGAAGGGAAACCGCTCTCTCCCTCTCCCTCTCCCTCTCCCTCTCCCTCCCCCTCTCCCTCTCTCTCTCTCTCTCTCTCTCTCTCTCTCTCTCTCTCTCTCTCTCTCTCTCTCTCTCTCTCTCGCCAGCTTTCCTTATCATCCTTTTTATGTCTTGCTATAAGTATGCCATCATTGACGACCTGCTCTTTTTAAATTCAAGATGTCAGTGTTTTGAGGAACGACATTGAGAGTGTCTGGTTCCCCTTTGTGGCTCTGTGGTTTATTGTTATAAAAACGCATCTCAGAATCAATTGTCATCCAGCTTACAGAGTCCTATAAACTATAGTTTAAAGCAGATGTGATCCTATTTATTGTTCTTTACGGACTCAGCTTCAATGAACGTTTGAAAATTTCTCTCAAGTACTGAATTAAAAAATACTGTCAAGATAAATTTGTACAACGTCCAAGAATTGGACATGGAAGAAAAGCATTCCTGGGCATCCATCACTCACCCGGAGTGCTGTGGATTGTCTGTGAGACTTCCCGGAGCACCAGACTCTTCAAGGTTGTGCTTCTTTGAGTGGAGGGGGTGCTGGGGGAGTAGGGGTTGGGGGGTTTGGGGTGGGGGAGTCGGGGATGGGGGAAGTAGGGGGTGGGGAATTGTGTTAACTTAGGTGTCCTGCACCTTTCTACTCAGCACGGCGTGAATTCTTATTACCAGACCTCAGAGGTCTTTGCTTATGTAGATGTTACATACAGATATTTGCCTTATAAGAGATAAAAACTCAAAACTTATAATATGGTTTCAATTTTATTTTATTTTATTTTTTATTTTATTTTTTGGTTTTTCGAGACAGGGTTTCTCTATGTAACCTTGGCTGTCCTGGACTCGCTTTGCAGACCAGGCTGGCTTCGAACTCACAGCGATCCGCCTGCCTCTGCCTCCCGAGTGCTGGGATTAAAGGCGTGCACCACCACGCCCGGCTCAATTTTATTTTAAATTACAGTATTAAATCTAGTGCCTTTATGCATTGATGTTTGGTTTATAAGAAAAAGATTTAAGATTTACTTCTACTTTTAAATTATGTGTATAGTTGTATCTGTCTGTATGTATATGTACACATGGGCACAGAGGCAGGTAGAGACCAGAAATATCAAATCTCCTGGCACAGAGGAACAGGTGGTTGTAAACCACAGTACTGAGAGTGGCACTCCAGTCCTCTGGTAGAGTGCTATGTTCGTCACTGCCGAGCCATCTCTGAACCTCCTGGAAAGTTTTTATATTTTCAAATATAAATTTTCATAATTAAATATTTAAACAAAGTGACACTCTTTCACAATTTTGTAAATTTCTAAAATGTCAGCCTGATGGGCCACGGCTGGGTCCTTATGTCTGCTTTAGCCTTACATCTGCTTTAGTCTCTTGTTTTGGCTGAAATGTTCATAAAAATATTTAGCCCACTTATATCTGTGGCTAGAGGAGGAAGAATGTCCTAACAATCTCTTTGTATAAACTTGGATGATCTTCATTGCTGTTAGTCTAAAAATTGGCACAGAGCGGATTCTGCAGTCATGTGTACAATGAGCAATTGAAAACATTTGTCTAAAACTCTCAGCCTCCCTCGCATTTCACATGGATCATTTATTAGGCTGCATTTTATAACTTCATTCATTGATCATTTGGAAATCATTGCCATATACATAAATTCATATTATCTAAATGTTGATTTAGATTACCTAGTACTAAAGATCAATTTTTTTCATGTTATTGTCAGTCTTAGACATTTTTGCAAGTCAAATGTTCTAAAAGCAAGAACTACCTGTTACCGTGTTGAAGTCCACACTAGGATGTGCCTGACATTAGACATGGCAAATCCATCCTCTTAAAGCGGTGACTCCCGAATGATGGAAAAGGTATGGCTAATACGAGCACGCAGGGATTCCTCCCAGTATTGTTTATAACAGGGATGGACTTGGAATAATCAGACATTTTTCACAATAAACATCGTGGTTAAAGAAAACATGGGAATATAAAAAAAAGCAGAGATCATACCCACTAAAATAATGTGAAAAACTAAGTGTGGTGGTACGCACCTGGAATCCCAGCACCGTAAAGGTGGAGGCAGGAGGATAGGCATTCAAGGTTATCTTTTGCTTCCTAGTGAGTCCCAAGCCAGGTAGGCTATAAGAGACAAACAAACAAACAACTAACCAATCAACAAGTAAAAAAGTGTCTGCAAGTATGAAAACACCACTAGACTCTCACATTTAGCATAGTCTCACCTATGGAATTTTTGGATGAAGGAGGACAGAGTCTGAAGGTGATTTGTCACAATGGTTACACATACGTGCTGAAGGAAGAGAGTTAAGAAATCTGTTGGGATTTTTTGTTTTGTTTTGCAATTGCTGAACTTATGTTAACAGAAGCATATATAAAAATTTACAGCCAGGGAACAACATAATGAGCTTTTTTTTTTTTTTTTGATCGAAAGCCAGCTCATTTTGCTTCTAAAAGTAGAAGATATAAATATGTCTTATTTTGACAGCCGGTGCTGTGAGGAGTCCAAGGCAGTGTGTGCGTGCGGTTTATGTGTCCCTGGAAGTGTTAGTGTAAACCTGTGATGAGGAATTCGACTTTACCAGATTAGCATTTGTGTCTTTACGAGCTGAGCCAGTTCACTTTACCAACTGATCCAAGTAGACACACTCAGCCCTTGTAGGCAAAGATTTCTATAAAACAGGCATGCCAAGGCAAAAAAGAAATGGGTAAAACGTTGGTACATCTGTTTCCCGACGGCCACGGTGAGGGCACTATGAGGTTTTGCCAGGTTGGCTTGTCTTGTCTCAGCTGAGTGCTGCCTTGGTTTATGAAAGGAGGAAACAGAAAAAAAAAAAAAAAAAAAACGAGGTGGGGTCCGAGCCACGCCCCTCTGCTGTTCGTGGCTTCGGTGGGGCTCTGCATCTCAGCTCCTTTTCTTTCCCTGCTCCTCCGCTGACTTCTCTAGTCTTTGTGTTTTCTTGGCTTTCGGAGTGGGCACAGCCTGGATTTTAGCACTCTGTGTTTGCAGCTTGGCTCGACACTCCTAAATCTTTCTCCTGTTTTACTCCCAAGGCTGAGAAGTCTATTTTAACCAACACAGAAGAGGCACTGTCCTTCAGCCACTGTTTTACTTTATGAGGAAGAAGCATGCATGATACTTAGAGATACCAGCGTGTCCACCTTTCCATTTTCCAGGAAGAGAAGTGACAATACATATAATTGTTTTACTGGTCTTCAAGAAGAAAGTGTAAATATGCATTTTCCTCTCGAGTCAGAGGGAGAATCTCAAGCTGTTCAAATCATTTTGTACATTTAGGTTTCTTTTTCTTTTTTAAAATAATTATAATCGTTACTACTGTTGTTGTTAGTGTATGTGGGGGGTTGTGGGGTACAAGAGGTACCCTGGTCCTTGTGGAAGTTAGGAGTCAACTTTCAGAAATCTGTGCTTATTTTTTTTTTTTTCCCACTGTGACGTCGCAGGTTTGCACTGGGGGCATCAGCTTGGCCAAGCTAGGGCTTTTATCTGCTGAGCCATCTCTCTGGCCCCAGTTTCCTTTTCTTTTCAGTAGAGCTCTGTAATACTAGGTTGTTTGAGATAGAAAAGTCAATATTTTTAATAGAAAAAAAATTGTGTTTTTTCTAATAACCGAAATGTCTGGATAGACTTGCTAAGGAGAACTGGGGAGATGGCCAAGTCAGTAAAAGGCTTTCCATGTAAGGAGAGGGCCAGAGTTTGGATCCCTGGTGTTCATATGAAAATCTGGGAATTGAGGTGCATGCTTGTGATTTCTGTACTGGGGGCACAGAGAAATTCTGGGACCTGCTGTCCAGCCAGACTAGCTGAAATGGCTAGCTCTAGGTTCAACGAGAGACTCTTGTTATAAATAAAAGGGTCAGAGTGATAGAGGAAGTAACCTGATGCCAGCTTTTGGCCTACATTGTATACATATAGGTGTTCCCCTCTGCATACATATGCACACATACATATACTCAACACACACAGACACACAGACACACAGACACACACACACACACACACACACACACACACACACACACACCACAGGCAATGAAACATTATCAGCACTAAAACTAGAATATAGTTGGGGTTTTTGTTTTGTTTTGTTTTGTTTGCAGGCAGACCCTGCTCTCAAGGTAGATCTTAACAATGTGTTTACATGAACAACCATGATTTTATCTGCCTGTGCTCTTCCAAGAGGGCAGAAAAATGGAAGTCTTAATATTTAAATAAAATGGCACTATCCCTTCATCCCTGTGGTGCTAAGCGGGTCTAAAAGCCCTCCTACACTTTAGTTGCATAACGATGGGACAGTTCTAAACTTGTCCTCACGAGCCTCATTCCTTCCCTGCATCCAACAAGTAAATCCAAAAGCAAACACAGAAAAGCAACAGCAAGCAGCAGCAGAGGGGCAGAGGAGACCACTCTCACTGAAGGACTGTGGGCTGCTTTTACATCCTGGCGTTCCTGATAATGCTTTTGTTTTAAAGTCACATGCCTGTGCGCTGAAAACATCAATTGTTGGGGGAAAATCCACAGGGTCTGGGGAGTTGGCTCATGTGGAGTCACCCTGCTCCAGTTCTATTTAGCGTAGCTTAGCGGTCAAGTTTCTTAAGAAGATCAGGTAGCCTTGCTTCCATTGGCCACTCTTAGAATATACTATTATTATTGTTCCTAATTAGGCAGCACAGGCCAGAGGCACACAGTTTAAGCCCCAGTCAAGCTCAAGGTCATTTTCAACTTGTGAAAGAACCACTTTTGTGGCAGATAAGTCTGATCATACTGGGTTCCTAGGCTAATTAGATTATATTTTAGCATGTATAAATTGAAAGGGGAAAAAAAGCCCTTCGTTTTTATTCCATTGACCAGGGGGAAAGCCCAGTCATTATGTATATATAAAAATATTATACATTATCATTAATATTATTGTACTATATGTTATAAAATATTCTAAATCATTTTTTTAAATGCACATTTTCAAAAATGCTCTAATAAGTGCCTCTGTATCATGTTTTTCTTCTCGAATACATCTAGTTTTGTATTTTTAAACATCATTTTTCTGAATGCATATCTGTGCACCATGGACATGCCTGTTGCCAATGAGACAAAAGTGGGCATTGGATCCCCCGGGATAGAAGCGGAGTTCTAGACTGCGCGGAGGCGTCATGTGAGTGCTTGTGGTTGAAGCCTGCTCCTCTCTAGAAGAAGAGTAAGTGCTCTTAACCGGTAAACCCACTTCCCAGGCCTGCTTTTGTGTTTTAACATTGTATGACATGCCTTTGTGGCCATATGTACTTCACTGTCATATTAAAGAAATGTTCATGTAACCTAAATACAGGGTGATGGATGAAAATGGTGTGTGAGGGTTCACAGTCTTAAGATACTTCACAACTTCACATTTAGAGTTTTTATGTATTAGTTATCTCTCTCTCTCCCTCCTGCCCCCCCCCCATCTCTCTGTGTGAACCCACATGAGCCACGGAGGTCAAAGGACAACTTGTGGGAGTCAGTTCTTTCCTCTTACCATTTGGGTCCCAGGGACTGAACTTAGGTCCTAACGCTTAGTGGCAAGAGTTTATTTATTGACTTATGTCAATAAATTTATTGGCCACTTAGCATCTCATATTTACAAACTTGCTTATGGCGTAATTCCTCATTGCTTAGCAAACAGCTACACTGTATATATTTTCTGTGGAGTTCAGAGTATGGGCCATAACTCAGAGAGATTAATAATTACTAGTCAGATGGTGGCTAGGAAAACGGGTCAGTGAGTTCTTCTGACCTCTTATTGAGTTTTCTTTTCAGGACTACACCGAGAGAGGGATCATTAACTCGGATACTTGAGGCCATCACACTGATATGAATCCTTGATCATAATTGACCTAAATTATTCTGATCTACAGCTGTTCAAATTAAAATTCAACAAATAATTGCTCAACTTCACTTTCTGCTGACTATGGAGACCTGGCCTTGGAGGGTCTGGAGAATCTATCACTCAGAGAATAAAGAGAAGGCCTTATCGGGCTGAATTAAAGTGATTCATTTCCTTTTTCTTCCTTAAAGATCTTTTCATTGATTGTGATTTTAAACAATTCCCTTGGGAAATTCCTTATAAATGGATAGGTTGATCTTTGTGATAAAACTGAGTTCTACTCCCTTTCACGAGTGTCGGGAGCCTCCCTTCCTTCATGGCCAAGTTGACTTTCTCTACATACCCCACAGCCACTAGTGGTTTTTTTTTTTCCCAGTGGTTCCACCATTTTAACCTCTTTTCTGCTCACTTAAGACAGGTTTACTGCAAAGACAAATTTTAACCAGTGTTTAAAGGGAAAATGTGAAGAGCATAAATGCGCTCAACACTTGTAGCGCTCAGTAATGTTTCTGCTTTTTATTAATTTGTGTTTTATTATCTTATTCATCTGTTTTGTGTACATGCATATCTGTACATCACACATGTGCCTGACTCAGGAGAAAACCACAAGAGGGCATTCATTCTGGAACTGGAGTTGCAGAAGGTTGTGAGCCACCCTGTGGGTGCTGGGAATCGAACCCGGGTCCCTGGAAAGAGCAGCCCATGCTTTTAAACACTGAGCCATCTCTCCAGCTCTGCTTGGGCTTTTATGAAGGTACATTGAGCTGGGAGACCTGCATTTTAGTGAGGCCAGTGTCTTTACACTCTTGATAGCTACTTTTCAGATTTTACTAAGCATTAATGAGGTCTGTATTGAACAGATGTCATGTGTGTGTGTCTGTGTGTGGTTGGTGCACATGAGTGTTGATACCCATGGAGGCCAGAGATGTGGGATGTTCCACAGCTGGATTTCTGCACAACTGAGAGCCACCTGATGTGGGCTGGGGTAGTGGTTTGAATGAAAATGGCCACCATAGGCCCACAGGGAGTGACACTCTTAGGAGATGTGGTCTTGTTGGAGTAGGTATGGCCTTGTTGGAGGAAGTGCGTCACTGGGAGTGGGTTTGAGGAGCTCAAGCCAGGCCTACTGTCACTCTCTTCCTGCTGCCTAACAATCTGGATGTACAACTCTCAGCTCCTTTTCCAGTACCATGTCTGCCTACATGCTGCCAGGCTCCCTGCTATGATAATAATACATTAATCCTCAGAACCCATAAGCCAGCCCCTAGTAAATGCTTTCTTTCATGAGAACTGCCATGGTCATGTGGTCTCTTCATAGCAATAGAAATCCCGAGAATTGAACTCAGCTCTTTTGGAAGAGAAGTATTCATTCTTAACCACTGGCTGTCTCTCTATCCCTGTCTCAACTTAGAAAAAAAAAATTCAGACAGGTAATATTTGAAAAGATGTGTATAATGCATTTCATCTATACACCAACAACACTGAAGTTATTTTCAGTTTGAATTTTCTTTCAGCTTAGCTGACTAAAATATTGACAATTTTTGTCTAGCCACGCAGCTAGGTTGGTTTTGAGAAGTCTAACACATGGTTACTGAAATCAGTATTATATTTTATTGACTATTGTCTGTTTATCTGTTTAGCAATTATCCATGAAGATTTGAACCTTTAAGCAAGCATCTCTAAATGCTTGTTTGATGTTGTTTGTGTACGAAGCGGGATTTCCCACAGAAATCGGATGTTCTGCTTGAATGTAAGGACTGAGTTTCGGCTACACGGTGTCATGGCACTACAAGCTTCTGTGTCTCACGTGAGACCACAGTCAGGTGGGGGACCACAGGGTGTGGGGTGTGCAGTCTGACACGTGCTGAAAAGCCTCAATACTCTTGGTGTGGGTCCACACAAGAGTGGCTGAGTTCTCACTTGAGAACGAGTGTGGAAGTTTACTTTAAATGGCATTCAGTCCTCCCTTCTGCTTGCCCAGTAAAACCCTTCTCTGTCTCTTGTTGTAGCCAACATAACCAATAAACTCCCTCCAGAAAGATGGGCCAAAGAAGAACACAGTCTGACTCGAAGCTAGTTTCTTTCCAGTGTGTTCCGCGACCTCCACACTCCCGAGGAAAAGGCCCTCCTCCCTGGCTTCTCCACATTCCCCAGTCTTCCTGGTGGATTGATGTGCAGCTTCAACTAAACCAGCAGTCTGGAGTTCTTGTCTACCCAGTAAAAAAAAAAAAAGATGTCTGCTTGTCACTGGAAGGTTGCCGTGGCATTTTCAGTTGTGACCACCCAACACTTGTGTAAATGGAGACAACCATGTTGAAGGCAACTTATTTAGAAATTAATGGTGTTGGAAGATTTTTTTTCCTTGACTGCTCATTCCAAGAACTGATGTTTTCTATCATTAGTGCTAAGAGAACTTATTCCTTCCCTCAAATATCCAATCATTTATTTTCACATGATCCAGAGCCCTATATTTTTGAATAGAAAAAATATATAAAGAACAAACACACATACTTTAAAGACATAAACTGCTGTTTCTGTTGCTTATTATTATTTTATTTTACAAAATAGTCTTATATTAATTTTAATGATGCATCAAAATGGTGCATACACATGAGATACTTGTGTTTATGTGTGTAAAATCCAAGTCAGGTTCAAAACCAGTTGTATAATTAGAAGATTATTTGCTGAGCTTGAATGATTCAGTGTTTGTCTCTAAGATGGGTGCTGAGCATGAGAAAGTAAGACCTGTGACCAATTGGTTTCCAGGCAAGTAAAGGGGGTTACTCTAGGGCAGTGGTTCTCAACCTGTGGGTCACGACCTCTCTGAGCGTTCAAAGGACCCTTTCACAGGGATGGTTTAAGACCCTTGGAAAACACAGACACTTGCATTATGATTCATAACAGTAGCAAAACTACAGTTATGAAGTAGCAACAACAACAAAAAAGAATTTCGTGGCTGCGGCAGGGTCACCAAACACGCGGAACCGTATTAAAGGGCTGCAGCATTAGGACGGATGAGAACCCTGCTATAGGGAGGCAAAGCAGAGCAATAAATCATGACCCCCCCAGGGGCCATGGATGCTTAGAAGCAGGGAAGGCTTCAGAGACGTGAGGAGAATTCAGGCTGAACATGTGAAGATTCAAATAGGGTTTTTGTTTGTTTGTTTGTTTTTTTGTTTTTTTTAACTTTCTTATTGTGTCCCAAGTGAAGAAAATTTTACCTTTCCCAGGTCAGTGTTCATAGCTTTTAATAATGTCTTATAATGATCTCTTCTAACTCCCATGACAAGTATGTGACAGGCATACACTCCTCTCTCCGTATGAGAAGGCTGAGCCTCAAGCATTTAAGTGGTTTGCTTAAGGTCACATAGCTCTTAATTAATGAGATGATTATCCCGTCTTCCACTAGAGTGCCACCTCTGTTTGATGCGCATTCCATTGCTCCAGGTCAGCTCCCAACTCATCACCAGTTTAATATTGGGTGAGTCAGATACTGAGACCGCCTCCGGGCTTTTGATGGCAAGAATTAGAGACAGGAACAAATAAAGCTTATGCAAGTGACAGTGTTCGGGCATTTAGTAAATACTTGGTACCACGTTTAGTGCCTCAGTAGTTCTATTATTTGACCGCAATGCTAAACTACCTGAGCAAATCAGCTTGAGAGGATAATTATTTATCTTGGCCCATGGTTTCACTAGGCACAGTCCATCTTGGTGGGCCAGCACACTTTGCGACCTGCGGATGTGGAAGGGGGGCGTGACTGTGCCTGCTTACATCTCAGCCGGTCCACAAGCAGGGAGCTTAGGCTGAAAGTGGCTGTCACCCTCAAGTCCTGCTTACTCCTGGTCTTGGTAAACCCCACCCACCTCCTAGAGATTCTCAAACCTCCCAGAACAGCAGCATCAAATGAAGAGCAAGTTTTCAAGCATATGAGCCTGGGTCGGGGGACTCACCTTGCATTCAAACGATAAGGGCAGCCTGGTAGCTTTGTGGTACAATTTCTTTGGTCCCATACTGTAGGAAAGCAATGCAAATTCCTGGCTCAGTGTTGTAAGCACGTGAGAATGCTTGGCTACAACCCAGACACTTTGATTTCAGAGCTCAGGAGCTTCAACTCTGTGTTCGAATATCTCAAAAGATACATGTCCAGTCCATGCAATAATAGGTCAGTAGTTAATAAAATAAGTGATCTAAACTCCCTGGAGGACCTTTCTAAGATATATTTATTTGTGTGTGTTTATGTGTTTGGGTATGTATGGGTGCCTGTGCATCTGTGTGGAGGCCTGTTCTCCACCCTAAACGTATTATCCTCTCAATAATACGTTTTATAGCTTGCTATTACTGCGCATGCGCGCACCGTATGTGTGGGCTCCACACGAGACAGCTCATCTGTGGAAGGCAGAGGACAACTTTGTGAGGTTGGGTCTTATTCTAACTTCATGTGGGGTCAAACTAGGTAGCCAGGGTTCTATAGCAAGTGCCCATGTCTACCTGCTGAGGCCTCTGACTGACCTCATGCACCTCTTCTAAGACATCCTCTTTGCACCCAGCGCTCACTATGTTGGCTGGAATGGCTGGCTGGCGAGCTCCGGACACTGTTGCTACCTTCCCAGCAGCGGGCCTCCAGGTGCGTGCGCCTGCTTTATGCCGGCTCCGGGGAATGAATTTGTCTTCATGCTTCCCCATTTCCAGATTTTTCTAAAAGATTGCTGTACTATAGACCTGAAGAAAAGATAAAAAGAAGTGATATCAGGACACTGGCGCTTGGATCTCTATTATTTAAAACAGTAAATAGGGGCTGGAGAGATGGCTTGGGGCTCAAGAGTACAGGACTAGAGGACCCAGCACTGACAACCATATGAAACTTCAATTCCAGAGGATCGGACACCTTCTTTTGGCCTCCAAGGCACTGGGCATGCACATGGTGTACACACATACATACATGCAGGCAAAACAGCCATACACATAAAAATAAAAATAAATCTTAAAAACCACAAAAGATGCCATCTATAACTCACACATCTGAGTATTGATGATGGCTTTTCTAGACAGTATGTGGTGCATAGATGTGAAATTTTATGTACTTCGGTGCCCCCTGTCACACTGACAGAGACGTGCTTTTCAGGAGGAGGTGGCAGCACACTGCTGCTCCACTTCTCTTCCGTAGCCTTGGCTTTGCTGGCAGTCTCTCTGTTTTCCTGGGGCTCCTGGGCTTTTTCACATCAAGTATTTAGGAACAGGAGGAAATACTAGAAAGATGAGAAGTAAGAGAGAATGTCAATTTCAGGAGATGGAGCATTGATGTTCCTGTTCGGAATCAAGATTCAGAATAGGGCCCCGTGGAGGAGTGAATCAGAGTGCAATCATGAGGTAGATTATAGCTTCTTAAGCCGCGAGCTCTGCCTCCATACGGGGCAGCGTGACTGATGGTGGTGAAACAGCAGCAGGAAAGATTCTGAGTGCACCAGTGACTGAAAATTAATTCAAACTCAGACATGCCATGAATCGGAGGTGTCGCTGGCAGTGCTCACTCATGTTAGGCACACGGCTTCACTCCAGCCTTTGCTGTATGCCCTGAACATGCGCACTGTGCACTGTGCGCAGTCAGGTCACACAACACCGAGGAAGCCTCCAGAAACACTGGCGCGGACTCAAGTCGCTGGCATGTTATGAACTTCGCTGTCTTTCTGCACACCCTACCTTTTCTGCTCTTAGGGAAACATAATTGCTTAATTATGAAAACAAAGACTTTAAAATCTTCCTACCGCCGTTCCTCAGAACGTAAGACTTGAATTGCTCCAGCCTAGCTCACACTGCGCTAGAATTTAAACATAAAAGCATTGCCGTTTCAGTTACTGGCTTGACTACTACAACCAAAAACGTATTAATTTTGCCTTGGCATTAGAGCAGGATTTTCAACTTTTCCAACATTTCTCCCAATCTTTATTTATATATATTTTGCAAAGCAACATTTTCAGCATCCATTATTATGAAATCAAGATATCGATCAACTATGAAAGTGTTGAAGACACTCTATGTCCTACAGTATTTAAAACCTGACCAAACTTTAATTTTTTTTTACCAATATATAAGGAACCACACTATCTTAGTAAGCACATCTACTTTCATTTTAAATAAATGGTAAAATAATATACATATTAAATGTGTATTTTTAAATAAAATTATTTATAAATATCAGTAAAATTTTTTATAGACGTTCTATATTCCTAGGTACCTACTGTCACATAAAAACCAGCTTAGTTGTCCATCAATGAATGAGTGGATAGTGAAGATATGGTATATATAAATATGGAATATTATTCAGCTCTAAAGAGAAAAATCACAAAATTAGCAGGAATATGGAAGCACTTAGAATGCATACATAACATTAAGTGAGTGAGGTCACACAGTCTCTGAAAGAAGAAAAAACCGTTCTCCCTTGTAAAAGCAGGCTAACTTATAATGTAAACATCTATAAAAGTAAACCAACAGGCACAGTGCATTTAGAGAGGAGAACGAAAAAGGGAAATTTAAAGGAGACAAAGCGCATACTGGGGAGCTTATACAGTATACTTTCTGTAAGTCCAGAATGATCTCTCAAGGTGTAACTTTTTTTTTTCAATACAAAATAAGGGCTAAAATGGGCAGTGTCCACCTGCGATTCCAGGTGTCCACCTGCGATGATTCCAGGAAGGGCTGTTGGCTTACTGGGAGACCTGAATTTTTAACTGCGTTTTTATTGACTGTACGCTGTGGTTCTTTGTAAGAACTGCTGGACTTGGTGTATTTTCTTTATTTTGGCTATTTAAATAAGAGAGTGTTAAGATCACCAGTAGGATGTTTAAAATATCATCATTTTGAAAAGTCTGAGACTCCCTGGGCATGCTTCTTGATTTTTGCCGAGTCTCAAGAGTAATCATGCAAGGCATTTGAAAGCACTCAGAAACTTTTTCATTCGTTTTTCACCGTATGTTCTAATTCTAAAATGTGTCATTGCACATCAACACATGTACTTAAAAATGATTTCAGAAAAGTAAATGGGATTATAATAAAATGCAACTTGCTCTCCCAATGAAAACCAGCATATATTTAGAATGAACTCAAACAGCTGGTGGAGGGCTGCTATAAAACAATGCCTGATGGATGTTCAAATATTGATGATTTCCTTTCTTTTTTTGTGATTATATTTTGATGCCATTACAGGAGAATGACTTCTACCTATCTTGAAATAGAAAGATGTGTCAAAGTTCCAGCCCAAAACCAAAAGGTCATTTAACAATTTAATTTTACTTTCATTTCTGATTCTGTGTGCCTGCTTGTCTATATGAACACTGTGTGCATGCAGTTGCCTGAGGAAGTCAGAAGAGGGGGCCTCAGAACCCCTGGAACTGGTGTTACAGATGGTTGTGAGCCACCATGTGGGTGCTGGGAACTGAACTTGGGCCCTCTGCAAGAGCAGCCAACACTCTCATCACTGAGCCACCTTGCTCTCCTGGGAAGTCCTCGGAGGTTGGTCTGATGTATTTTGACACTAATTACTGGCTCCCAAGGTCTGCTTGCTGCACACTCTGGTCTATCCCAAATATTGCTGCGTAACCTTGCCTCTCTAACCAGGACAGGGCTGGAAGAAGGTAGGTGCGGAAAAGGGCGAGGGGAGGGGGGGAGGGAAGCGGAGGATCTTGGGAAACAGAAAAAGCGGAGGGCCAGGAGGGAAGAGGAAAAGGAAGAGGAAGCAAGAGAGGATCGGTGGAGAAGAAAACGGACTGGAGCATGGGTTAGCACGGGAAAGGAGCACATGGCTGGGTCCGCGTGGATGGAGATATGGAGGACATTAAGTGTTTTGGGATCTTGGATGGGAGGTAGCCTGAGATGGGGCTGGGAGGTAAAGCTAGTTTAGAAGGTTAATATCTGCCATGTCCCAGGTAAAGGCTTGTTCTAATGAAATATAACAGGTATCTGTGTTTTTATTGATTGATAGTGGGTTAGAAAATACTGCTGTAGTAATTATAGCCTAATAATAAACATTTATTAGGCCATAGCATTTAAATTAACCACAACAAGATGTGGAAAATATAAGCGGAGTGGGTGGGGGGATGGGGAGAAGGGGAGAGGATGGTTGCAGAGATACAGCCGGATAGAGCAGAGGTTGAGGAAATGTCCAGCGAATGCCTGGCCCAACCTGAGACTCACCCCATGGGAGAGAGACAACCCCCTCCCTGCCCCCCCCCCTTAATGATCCTCTGCTATGCTTTCCGACAGGAGCCTAGCATAGCTGTCCTCTGAGAGGCTACACCCAGCAGTGGATCCACAAAGATGCTGAGACTCACAGCCCGAACATGGGGCAAAGCGTAGGCCGAGGTGTAGAAAAGTGGGGGGCGGGGCGGATGCATAGAAGGACCCGGAAGTGCCATGAGCTCCACAAGAAGACTAAAAGAGCCAACTAACCAGGGCCCAGAGGGGCTTGTGGAGACTGAAGCACCAACCAGGGACCGTGCATGGACTGGACCGAGGTCCCCTACACAGATGTAGCTGATGGGCAGCTTGGCCTTCATGTTGGTCCTCTGGAAAAGGTAGCAGAGGCTGTCTTTGACATGGACTCTGTTGCCTGTTGTTTTGATCGCTTTCCCCTGGCTGGGCTGCCTTGCCAGGCCACAGGAAGCGGACTCACTCAGTCCTGATGTGACTTGATGTGCTGGGGTGGGGGTGGGGGTGGGGGTTCACCTTTTTTGAGGAGAAAGGAAGGGAGAATAGAAGAAGAGGGTGGGAGGGTGGGGCCGGTAGGAGAGGAGGGAGGGGGGCTATGACAGGGATGTCAAGTCAATTAATCAATTAATTAATTCAGAGAGAAAGAGAGAGAGAGAGAGAGAGAGAGAGAGAGAGAGAGAGAGAGAGAGAGAATTTTGAGGAAAAGCTTTAAAAAAAAAAGTGTCAAAGAACTCTGTAAAGTATCTCCAAATTGGTCCCTTTTGAGTTTGCAGGAGAGGAAAATTATCTTTTCCTTTTATCAATATTAGGTTTGGAAGCTCGGATTGCCGTGAAAAGACAGATCAACCAGAGATCATACACAAAGTTACTTCATATTATTTTTAGGTGACCCCCAAGGAACAGCTAAGCCTAATGGTTTGATAGCAGACTTGAGGAAGAGTGAAGAATGAGGGAAATGCTTGCTAGGCTGATTGTGCAATAAAAACCAAAGCAGCTTACAAGGTTGGGAGAACTCCCAAGGCCTGGAGGCTTCTCTGGTGGCTGGCCTGCCTCTCCGGATACGCACTGGACATCCCTCAGCGGCTGGCGAGGGGAGGGTCAGAGACGGTTCTGAGTGTCTAGTCTCAAATTCTTAATTTACTCACTGTGCCACGGTGCCGCCGAGCAGCGTGTTATGCTCCCGCCAGTCAAGCTTTGGTTTTCTTTCTTAAAAAGAAAATTTTAACAGAAGGGTCTTTTTGTTCATTTGTTTGTTTGTTTTGAGGAAAGGGTCAAAACATATATTCAAATAACAGTTGTAACGATTTATGCAAATAACAAAAAATGTACAGACTTTTAAAGTGAAAATGAACTATCATCTCTCACTAAGCGCTTTTTTTTGTTTGTTTGTTTTATTTTGTTTTTGTTTTTTCAAGACAGGGTTTCTCTGTGTAGCCCTGGCTGTCCTAGACTCGCTTTGTAGACCAGGCTGACCACGAACTCACAGAGATCCTCCTGCCTCTGCTTCTCCAGTGCTGGGATTAAAGGCGTAAACCACCACTTAGCTTCATTTTTATTATGGTAAGCTTGTTAGTGAGAATTGCATAGGACTGCGCCTATGCACTTATGCGCATGCGCACAACTCCTCTCCGCCTCCACACTATGGGAAGAAGAGGTACTTCCTGTTCTTGGAACAGAGGGGACACTGCTGAGCTTTGCATCTGGAGAGGCAGGGGTAAGTCAGTGTAGAGAAAGGTAGGCACATCCACACTTGAAAACCACCTTTCTCCGGTCAGTAAAGGTTCCGCCCAGCTCACTGAGGGCGAGCCTCAGGGAAGCTGCCCCTTGTCACAGACGCTGGTGGGTCTGAGATTCCTGACCCTGAGCTTTCCCTCTGCTAACTCCTTCCCTGCTAGCCTTCCTTTGTTTCCCTAGAGGTTATTTATGTTTCAGATTCAAGACTTAGACCTCTAGGATAAACCCATGCTTCGTGTTTACATAGCAAGCAAGCAAGCAGGAACACTGGGTCCCTTTGATTGGAAATACTTTTCACATGTTTTCTCTTTTATGAAGATTTATCTTCTAACTTGAAGCTTTCCCTTTTCTCACTTCTGTCTTAAACTACTAAAATCTACAAAAATAAAATTGTTTAACTAAACTTACTTCCCTAATAGTTTTCAGAAGAGTCAGCCAATTGTTGACTGAGAGGATTGTCCTCCCCTACCCTCCTCTCTTTCAATCAGCCCCGAAGGAAAAGACAGTTGCGAATAGCTGGGACGTGGTGGAACGCAGTGGCGCCTTTGCCTAGAGTGGCTGTTTCTGCCCTCTGTTGGGTAAAATCGGACTTACTCTTATTTGCTAGATCGTCTTGCCCTCTAGTGGTCAGTGCAAAAAACCCACCGGAAACACTGAAGGATCAGGCCGTTATTTCTTTACTGTTTGTCAAACACAAACACTCCAAGCAAAACTCTAATTTAAGATGCAACTCCCTAGGATTGTATCTCAATGTTCACTTATGGATAGGTCGATAGGATGATTGGCCTGGTACCAGAGCTCTGGCTTCCGCTACACGACCAGCACTGGAACCTTGGCACTCCTCTCGGATACCCTGTCTTTGCCCTGTGTCATGGAGATCCCGTTGCTTTGGATCAGGAGGACGGCCCCTTCCAGCAGTTCATAGATGGGGTAGATATTGGGCTGGGCCGACTCAAGGCCCTGAATCTGGGTGGCAGCTGAGCTGGTCAACCCTCCAGCTCTCCGCAGCCACACCATGAGGGCGAGCTCTCCACCACTGTCCCGCTAGCTTACCCTGTGCCACAGCTGGCAAGGGGCAGAGCCACCCCGCCCACATCAGAAGGACCAGGTTTATTTTGCTGCTGAGGAGGTGCAGGTGCGGTGCCAAGTGCTATATAGCTGGGCAGAACCCTGGAGTCCCTCCCAACCCTGACGGCTGCTCTTGCTCCCTTCCATATCCAGTGTCCAGAGAACCTGTGAAATGACTATCCGTTGCCTTAAAATCAAATCAGTCATTTCTTGGCTTGGAAGTACAAAGCTGCTCAGCCTTTATTGAGTTTAAAATTAAAGGTTTCTTTAGCCTACCACCCCAAACTTGTAGACACAAACATGGATAATGGATAGATTCTGTAGGAATAAAGGGCAGTTGTTTCTAAACCAGTGAAAAAAATTACCATGCAATTATGCAAGTATGGTGTATTCCCTTTTTTTCTTCCTTCCCTCCTGTCTCACTTGGAAGGCTCAGTTTCTTTCTAACAGTGGAGATACCTTACTTGTGTTTTATTATTATTATTATTATTATTATTATTATTATTATTATTATTATT
>OU015756.1:8879503-8906341 GCA_907169655.1 Acomys percivali
TTATTATTATTATTATTATTATTATTATTATTATTATTATTATTATTATTATTATTATTATTATTATTATTATTTCCTGGCCACATTTGTTGCTTCAAAAATTGCAGCTTGGACAGGAATCACCTGAACTTCCCATCTGAGCTAAAGAATGTACCCTTTGGCCGGCTGGTGGTGGCAGTGCACACCTTTAATCCTAGCACTCAGGAGGTAGAAGCAGGTGGATCTCTGAGTTCGAGGCCAGCCTGGTCTATAGAGTTTGGTCCAGGACAGCCAGCGGTATACAGAGATACCCTGTCTTGAAAAAAAAAAAAAAAAAAAGCAAACGATGGAAAGAAACTGCATCCTTTCCTGCCGCCTGCAGGGGTGGTACTCACTAGTAAAGAGTGTGAAGGTTTGTGGCAGAGGTTAGTTGAGCCCTCGTGAGACAGTGCTTATTACGTACGGAACTTACAGTAGGACAGGGGACAGCTTTCCTTTCTCCACGCTGAGGTTTCAGGTGTGCTGTGAATTCCAGCCATCTAGCAGCCTGGGAGACTTCAGTCATGGAGGCGACTTGACAGTCTTCCCTTCTTATTTTAGTTTCAAAGTATGTGCTAAGCTTGCTGTGCATTAAAAAAAAAAATCTTCATTACTTTTATAGTTTCTGACAAATCCTTACTGAAATGTATTTATTTCGTGCATTCTATGACGTCTTCTATATTAACATCATCCTATTAATTAATCTTCGAATGTTATTCTTAGTATGAAGTTATCATTTCTTCTCCATGGCACCCCGTTATTTTTCTTAATTTAATTTGATTTATTTTTTTTGAGAATTTTATATACAAACACCGTAGTATTCCATTTCTCCTTCCTCTCTCCACTCTAACACCTCCATTCCCCTTCTCAAATTCATGACCTCTTTAATTATTAGTATTATATTATATGTATATATACTCTGATTTTGTGGGTATCGTATCTTCTTTCATCTCTCTGATGAAATTTGATTTTATTATTATGTTACACAAACAATATTTCTGTTGCCCCTTTCTCTCCAAGTTGCTGCCAGCCCAAGCTGACTCTTGGTTTCCGGATCACACTGAGGAAGAAAACGGTGCGGTGAAGTTCAGGAGAGTCACGTCAGGGTAAGTGGCCGTTAAACTGGAAAACCCCTAAATGGCGGAATGGGGAGCGCTACTTGGCAGGTTTTTATCCTCAGGTTGCGCCGATTGTCCAGAGATGACAGGTTTGAAAGGAGAAGCTTCTGTGATTTTCATCTGTGGCTAAGTGCCTGGTAGGAGGCTCATTTAGGCCGGGTGGAAGGGAGCAACTCTCTGCACACTTTCCAGCCCCTGCATCAAAGCCGCTCGAGTCTCACGGGAGACTGATTCTCTCTTCGACCTTGTCATAGGGAGCTTTTTTCCTCCCTTATTCCGCTATTCATTGTGAGCTCTAGTTCTTCTTCTTCCCTCTCCCCCCTCCCTCCCTCCGTGTCTCTCTCTCTCTCTCTCTCTCTCTCTCTCTCTCTCTCTCTCTCTCTAACTTTTATCTTCTGCTAGAATGTACAAGTTTCACGGTCGCTTTCTCGCTGTTTTCTTCACTGTGGTGGACTTCATATCTTCCAATGCTTTTACTACCGGGTGAGTCTGTTTAGGGATGGAAAGGGACCCGTGTGGGCGACCCTCCACTTTCCTGAAGCAGAAGTCCTGACCAAGAGAAAGGACACCCAGAGTAGACAGTGGCACAGGGCTGCTCCACAATACATATTTCAATTTCTCCTATTATTGAATAAAACACATTATCTTTATTGAGATTTAATAATAGAATATTAAAGTCTTCTCTGAGGTCACCTTGTCACGTGTCTGCCGGTCTGGTTCCAAAGTGTGCTTGGCCATGTTCACTGAGCCATTCACGGAGGGGAGAAATCAGCACTTGTCAAAAAGCATGCTGTGTTAGAAGCCGCTTCTAGTATAGAAGTAAATTATTTTCACATTCCCTGTTTATCCAATAAATTAAAATTAAAATTATGCACAACGAAGTGATTCTATGGACACTTGAAATTTGATGTAAACTGGTTTTTATTTGTGCTTAGGAACGTTATCTCTGGGGAGAGGGTTCACCAGTTTTTAACATCCTTAGTTTATAGACATCTAACAAAAGACTAAATGCTATTGGCCGTAACATAGCCCGAGAAAACTTACTTCCTGATTGTAGTATTCTGAGGGCAACTAAGACTTATTTTCCTTTTGATTCCTTACCAAGTGAAACACTCAGAGTCATCACAGGACCAGGTACCATGGCCATACTGGGTAAGATTTAGGTTTTTAAGAACTGAATCTACAGCCATTATGAAACTGTCCAGGGCCTTGCCCATACATACAAAGGGTCCATTATTAAGACAAAACAATGAATCTCTTACCAAAGAGAACTTTAGTGATGGGATTTACGTGCTTCTTTTTAGTCATAAGGGGGAGGGACAAGGGGCTCTTTTCATCATGAGCTTCCTCAGTAATTCAGATGGAATGAAAGATCTGCGTAGTGTTCGCTACGTAGTCCTACATATTGTGCACACGTATTGTATGTGAAATAGATATGTAATAGTTATATATAACAATTTATAGTTGGCCCTGCCTCTCTCTTAAGATAAATTTATACTCCTAACCACAGTGAATTAGAATCTTTTCCTTTTCACCCCAGGCTAAAGTAGGGATCAAAGGCCATTTTAGTTTTCACTAATCAGGGAGATAAATTGTGGCCTATGTCCTCATTTTATGATTCTCTCCCTAATGAAAGGCCACTGAGTCTCTCCAGGGGCAACGGGAGGGCCAGGTGGGTCTTCCTGACTCCAAGCTGTGTGCTCCCATGAGCACCACTAAGAGTATTTGGGATTCTGAAACAGCATTTGCTTGATCGCTGGATGCTTCAGGAAGAGGAACTCAATTCATCGCAATAAAAAAAAGCAACTTTGTCCTCACACTCTCCTAACGCTGGAAGAGGCTGCAGAAACACTGAAACCCAACCAGTTTGTGGCTTATAAGGTTGAAAACGAAAACCATTGCCAAGAAATGTCACTGGATTCAGAGACAGTTAAGAAAAAAAAAAAAGAACTCATCTTGACCATTAACATATACAGATTTCGAATATGCTAACTATCCATTATTTAAAGTGAAAATTAAAAAATATGTATGAAATGAAGTAATATTAAAATAAGTTTTGAAGACAGGTGGTGGTAGCGCATGCCTTTAATCCCAGTACTTGGGAGGCAGAGGCAGGTGGATTCTGAGGCCAGCCTGGTCTACAGAGCTAGTACCAGAACAGCCAAGGTTACACAGAGAAACCCTGTCTTGGAAAAAAAAACATTAAAAAAAATGACATTCTGGTTTGAGGTGTAGTTCTTGTTGGGCAAAGGCTGTTTCAGAAGAAAGCCGACAGAGGTGGAACACAGGCTCAGACAAAGCCGCTTCCTGAAAACCGTGTTAGCAGGCTTCCTAGTTTGCTCCTCTGTTGCTGATATTCCGCATAGCCAAAGGCCACCAGGAGAGGACAGGGTTGACTTGGATTACAGCTTGCTGTCATCACAGAAGGAATACAAAGCGGGAACTAGAGGCCGGGAGGGAAGCAGAGACAGACCTTGTAGAGTTGCTTGCTGCTGCGTGGCTTCCCGTTCCTGGCTTGTCAGCTCTCTTTCTTATACAGCCCAGGCCCACATGCTCAGGGGTAGCAGCACTCACAGGTGCGGAGTGCTTCTGCATCAATTAGCAATCAGGAAAATGCCCAGCAGGCCAATCTGATGGAAGCCATTCCCCAGCCTCGGTTCCCTCTTCCCAGGTATGTCTAGGTTTGGGTCAGGTTGCCAGAACTCACCCCTTACAACATTCTAGCCAAATATTTTAATTACCATGCACAGTAGAAACCATCCTGTTCATTTTACTCCAGATCTTTTTTTTTTTTTTTTCACAACAAACCCCTCGAAATCAAGCCAATGAAGTTAGTGTGTAATCGTTTTTAAACTTCAAAAATACGTAAAAATAATTTTAAGTTATTGTATTTAAAATATAACCTATATATAATATATAAACTCATATGTACAGAAGAGCTGTATTTATTATATTTAAAATGCAATGACCAACTTTTCAAGTATTTATGGAATAAATAGCCCAGGAAAACTCATTTTAATGTTTTTTCCCTTTTTAAATTATTTATTTATTTATTTATTTATTTATTTATTTATTTAATTCACTTTACATTCCAGTCATAGCCCCCTCCCTCCTCTCCTCCCAGTCCCACCCACCATCCCTCTTCATCCATCCCCTTCCCCTATTCCTCAGAAAAGGAAGCCCCCCCCCCCCCCCAACTTATCAGGTCACAAAGGACTGAGTGCATCCCCTTCCCCTGTGGCCCCGCAAGGCAGTACTGTCAGGGAAAAGTGATTAAAAAGCAGGCAACAGAGTCCACATCAGAGACAGCCCTCCGCTCTCTTTACTATAGGACCCACACGAACACTGAGCTGCTCGTGAGCTACTATCTGTGTAGGGGGGCCTTTGTCCTGCCCATGTATGGTCCTTGGTTGGTGCTTCAGTCTCCACAGGGCCTCTGGGCCCTGATTAGTTGGCACTGTTGGTATCCTTGGGGAGCACCTGTCACCTCCAGGCCCTTTTATCCTTCCCCCAACTTTTCCACAAGACTCCCTAAGCATCCCCCAGTGTTTGGCTGTGAGTGATTCTCAGCATCTATTTGGAACCGCTGCTGGTTGGAGACTCTCAAAGAACAACTTTGATAGGCTCCTTGTCTGAAAGCGTAGCAGAGTATAGTTAATAGTGTCAGGGGTTGGCTCTCTTCCATGGGGTTGGGTTGTAGGGTTGGGCCAGGCATTGGTTGGCCATTCCCTCAATCTCTGTTCTATCTGCTCTGTCTTTATCCCTGCACATCTTCTAGGCAGGAAGTTTCTGTGGCTGGGTTGGTGCTCTCCCCACTTCACTAGATAGAGTCTTGTCTAGTTCGAGGGTGTCCTCTTCATTCTCCATGGCCCCTGCTACTAGGAGTCTCAGCTAGGGTCCCCCTCATATCCTCCCAGAAGCCTGTTCTGACTTAGATTTCTAAGCAACAAGGAGGACCAAAGGGAGGATGCTTTAATCTCACGCAGAAGGGGGAATAGAATAGGCAGAGGTAGTGGGGTGAAGAGAGGCAACAAGGTAAGAGAGGGAGCAGAGGGAGAAGTAAGGGTGGAGACCAGACCTGGGGAGAGAGGGGATTGGGGGTGAGGGTAGGGCGACAGGAGGACAAAAGGCCTTCGGAGAGAAGAGAAACTGGGCCGGATATCTCAGTGACAAGCCTGGTAAATTTAAGGTTTAGTTTTGGTAAGAAATAGACAGTCATGCTGTGATAGGCCGGTAGAGGGCGCAGTGTAATGGCAACACACCATTATCCAGATCCAGTCTGTTCTTTCAGATTCATCCCAGGAGGTAGGCTCAGCTCTACTGAGCAGCACCACCAGCCTAACAACTCAAGGACAGGGTCCTCTGTGGGAACAGACTCGTGTGTGTGTGTGTGTGTGTGTGTGTGTGTGTGTGTGTGTGTTGATTTCTTAGGTTGTCTCCCATGCTAAAAGCGTGCTAGTCCCACAATGCCCCTCTGCCCTTCGAGCCCCTGGAGAGACAGAGAACCCTGTAGCTGCTCTAAGAAGCTGGTGTCTCAGTGGGTACAAGCAGATGTCGAAAGCCTGGAACCTCCCTGGAAAGTTGCTGCTGTTGCGAAATCCAAAGATTTTGGAAGGTGAGGACGGGTAAGGCAGGGCACAACCTCACTTCTTTTTCCTTTGATCCCTGTGCTGCCTGGTGGATGCCATGTGCTTCCTCCTTTGAGGGCAGGCCCTCAGCCCCACCCCTTTCAGCCTCACAAGCATACCTGGAGGAGGCCTGGCTCCTAGATGATTCTAAATAGCATCACGTGACTGTAAAGACCAAACATCCTACATTCTTCCACTGTGACACATACATTGCATAAATTACGCCCTGAGCACTTATTTCTTTTTAACTTTCTACAAGTATGTTTGCATTTCTTTATCTGCTTACTCTTGAAGCTCCCCGTACTTTGCATTATTTCCTTTATGTTTCTTTTATGTTGCTTTCCCAAGATCTCAAGTTCTGAGGAATTTCACATTATTGTTACTTTTAATACTTTATTTATAACTTCTCTTTACTCCTCTGTGTCTCCCTCTTTTATTTCTCCCCTCTTTCCTTTTGGAAAGAACTTTAGAAAAGGTGTTTCTTTTATTTTTTGAGACTGTAATATAGTTACTTCATTTCCCACTTTCTCTTTACAAACCCACTCACCCCTCCCTGCTTTCTTTCAAATTAATAGCCTATATTCTCATACATTTTTATTACATGCGTATATGTATATACATGTATTTCCCTAAATACATAAGTACAGTCTGCTCAGTCTGTATAATGTTATTTGTGTGTGTATGTTTTCAGGACTGACCGTATTGGTACTGGATAAACAGTTGGTATGTTCTTCCTTGGGAAAGACCATTTCTCTTACTTCAGCATCCCTTAGGTGCCTATAGCTCTTTGTCCAAGAACTTTTATAAGCTAATCGTTTGATCCAGGACTCAAAATAAAATTAAACACTTATTTTCCATTGTTGCACTTTCTGAATGATCTTTTGACATTTTTGATTATTTAAAACATAGCACAATTTAAAAATAGTGGTCAGTTTTCCGACTCTCATAATTCTACATTCTTTTGTTAAAGAAGCATTCCATCTCATTCCCTATAAAATTTGCTCTTCACTTTCCCCATCACTTATGAATTATTTCTTACCCGTGTCCGTTGCTTTGATCATTTACTGCATCATGCTTATTAACTTACCTGTAGATCTGTGATTGTCCAGTGATCAACATGTCTGTCTCTGTCTGTTGCTCTCCTCATTTCTCTGTATGTACCTGTGTCTGTCACATGCACGTGTGTGCAAGTGTGTGTGTGGAGGCAAGGGGCCGATGTCAGGTTTCTCCCTCAACTGCTCTCCACTTCATTATTAGATACAGGGTCTTTCATGGCATCTGGAATCCACTCTTGGATCTTGCTCCTTTCCCTTCTTCATTACTGAGATTGCAGGCATGTACCACCATGCCCAGATTTTACATAAGTGCTGTGGATCTGAACATATGTTTTTATGTATGTGGGGGAAGCATTTGCCCATTGAGACAACTCCACAATTGTTGGAGCCACAGCAATTCCCATGAACAAGAAATAAGGGGGGAAAAAAAAAGGTTAACTCTAACTCTATAGGGCCTATGGACCCCTTTTGGGTTTTCTGTGGTGGTCACTAAGACAGTAACCTTTTATTAAATTTTAAATATAAATGTGTAGGGGTCTTTCTTTCCTCTCAGGGCAAGCAAAACATTCCCAGCAACCACATGGTGGCTCACAACCATCTATAATGTGATCTGATGCATAGTGTATACATAATAAATAAATCTTTAAAAAACGGTGTGGCCCTGTTGGAGGACATGTGTCACTTGGGGTGGGCTTTGAGGCTTCAAAAGCCCATGCCAGACCCAGTCTCAGTCTCTCTCTCGCTTCTTGCAACTTGTGACTCAGATGTGAGCTCTCCCACTGGCTTGCCTGCCACCATGCTCCTGCCCATGACAGTCATGAACTAACCTTCTGACACTGTAAACAAGCTCCCAAGTACATGGCTTTCTTTATAAGTTGTCTTGATCATGGTGTCTCCTCACAGCAATAGGACAGTGACTGAGTAAGTGTTTCTTAAAGCTGGTGCAAGTAGAGAGTCTCTCTAAGCAACAATATCTGAAGTAATTTAACTTCACCGATGGGAATTTGCATGCTGCATTTATCCATCCTATGGTCACATTTCACCAAGGTTGAACACGCTAATCAGCACACACTGCACAGCTGAAATGAATAACAAAATCTCCGCAGTTGCGTTTTGAGTAGGGACTTCCTTTACCTCCTGCCTGATCACAACATAACTGGACTTCCCTTATTAGTGTAGCTGAGTGTCATTGCCTTAACACATTGCATTACTACTCGAGTTGTGGACTAAGTACTTGGGCACCTCATCTCTCAGTCGCCTCAGGTTTTAAGATTGAAGTACACTGATACTCTAACACTTATTTCCTGAGAAAACTTCCAGAAGTAAGAAGTAACCTGGGTCACTAGAGCACTCCCTGGCTCAACTGCGTTGGTCTAACTTCTCCATGTTTTCTCTGTCCTTCTAACAAGCCATCCATTTTCTGTTGATGAGGTGAAAAAAAAAAAAATGCTGACATCTGTGTTCTGTGCTGTGTGTTAGCTCACTTTCCTTGTCCTAGATTTCTGCTCATTAAAAACTGTGCTGCCTTGTGTAGTAGTGGAGTAACGGGAGGGGCCGGAAAGCTTAAATTATTTAAACCCTGCCTCTTAACACCATGGATCTTATTTTCGAAAACTTAAAGACGTTAAAAAAATTTTTTTTTTCAGTTCATTTAGACAATATGGGAAGACAAATACATTTCCTACCATTGTTTTCTACAAAATCCTTAAAAAACCCACCAACCAAACGCCCTAAATTTAACAGTTCTCAACACCTTCCATTTCCTTATGTAGAGAAAAAAAAAAAAAAAGCTCTACAAATAAAAGCAGTGAGTTAGAGAAAAATAAGAAGCTAATTAGTTTGATGGATGCAATTTTAGATTTTTTTTTTTTTTTTTTTTTTTTGTTATTTAATGGTTGGTTTAGTGGGATCAACAAATTGAATTACAAATAAAACAATAGGAGATTACAGTAAGTCCTTCAATTGTTTTCTAAATAATTAATAGGGATGCTTACAAAATAGTTATTATTGTGGTATTTAAACAGTTGATTAGAAGATTATTTACTAAGTCACAGTGAAATCATTTTTAAAAGGCAAAATAGATAAAAGAATAGAAAACAAATAGGATAGAATACCACTGTGCATGGGAAAGTGATCAGTCAGTTTCTGGGGACAGATTATTAACTATTTGTTAGATTTGATGCTGACAAGAGAGCCCAGAGTGCAGCTCTTCTGCCAGAACTTCAGCTTGTCCGAATCACATAAAATGTGTTCCTGTGTTCTGGCTTCCTTTAAAGACACCGCTGTGCAAGTGCTGACTTCAAAGTCAGGTTTCAAATCTCATGCATTCTGTGTGACCACAATCACCTAGGATTGTGTTGGCTGCTTTTGCCTCAATTTGGGTTATACTGTTTTTCTTTTTTAAATTGCTATCTACTGCCTCTAATTATAATCAAGTTGCAAAATACAATCTACATTTTAGGCTCAGTTTTCAGTGGGCTACACCTTAAAATCACACTGGGGTATTCTTGCGAAAATTACAAATTATAGAAAATGAAGTCATATTTTCACAGTTGATGTTTTTACTGCATTCAAACTATCTAATCACTATCACATTTAAAAATGAGCTCATTCAAAACCTTTGACTTTGAAATATATGTCTCTTGGAAAAGAGGATAAATATAAATATTTCAGATTGTTGGCTGTTTTGCAGAAGTAATTTTGAGTCCAAATAATAAGTACTTTTTCATTTTCTCTCCAAAATGAGGGGAATGAAAGAGAATGTTTGTCTTCTCCAGGTCATCTGGCTTCACAGTGGATCAGCCACTAATCTGTGGCATAATTAGGCTGAGACACAGAACTCCAGGTATACTGTTGGCCCACTTTGCTATAGGCTTTGACAGTCAACTATAGTGGTGATGCTAACTTAGTAAAATGACTTTCTTTTTATCAATGTGATGTTGTAGATCAGAGCTCTATTGAAGTAAACCACATCTATCCAGATTTTATTCTGCACATTAGTTTTCTTCCTAGGAATCCTAGTCTATCATATTTCATTGTATAAATTCTGTAACATTCAACAACTTATCAATTATAGTTTATTAAGACGATGTTTATGTCTTTTAAAGTAATCCTATGAGGCAGGTACTATTATTTTCAAATTTTACAGTCCCACTTTTAGTCAAGATTTAGAGAAACATACTACATTAAACAAATTTGGTAGAAGGAAATTCATAAACAGTATTTTATATGAGTAAAAAAAATTGAATGTTGTCCATATGCGCACTTCTTTTTTACAAGAAATTGAAATTCACGTATAATAAGTAAATCAGTTGAGACCAGGAAGAACTCAAAGTCGTCCTTAGTTATGTGGTAGTGATTTTTTTTTTTAAAGCTGAGACTAATGAAATACAGTTTATATGAATCTATAGTTCATGTTTATGGTGACAGTGACGTGAAAAAGTGTGAGACTTAGGATGTACTTAAAGCCATAGGTAATATGTAAGCATTCTGCAAGTAAAAGTGCTTTAGGGGACACAAGAATATTTCTCTTTATTACTATTCATCCAATCATAGCATGAGCGAAAGTCGCATTGTAGCAGTTACTTAAATGACTTAGAAAAGTGATTTTTATTATTCTGGCCACATAGAACTGCATTGGCTTTAGTTGCATCAACCATTGCGAAGCTACTGAAGCAACACAGAAGCTCAAAACCAGCAGTGTGGCACTGTAGTTACAGGTAATCAGTTGCAAAAACAAAACAGTTTACTAATACCAGTTTTTCAATGTAGCCTTTCATACTCAATCAGTAATATATGCACACAAATCTTTCTATAGTTATAAATATATGTAGACATAGATATCTCTAGATATATCTACCTATAATCCATCATCTATCAATTATCTATTATCTATCTATACTCTATTATCTATCTATCCATCTATATATATCATCTATCTATCTACTAGCATCTATCATTTTCTTGTTACAAAGCAATGAAGAGACAATTGGCTAATGTAAGAAGAACATATCTGTCTTTTAAAAGTATAGTCTTTTCCTTAATTTACATGCTTTAACTTGTCCAGAATTTTCCATGTTCACAATTTCATCATTGTTTAAGCTGTTTATGTTAACAGATCGGCTGTTAACATATGTTATGTCAACAGATGGGCTGGAGAGATGGCTCAGAGGTTAAGAGCACTGACTGTTCTTCCAGAGTCCCTGAGTTCAATTCCCAGCAACCACATGGTGGCTCACAACCATCTATAATGTGATCTAATGTCCTCTTCTGTCACGCAAGCAGAGCACTGTATACATAATAAATAAAATAAAAAAATTTAAAAAAAATAGATCGATACTACCACAGAAAATGACCAGAGTAGGGATGAAGTCGTGAGCAGACATCTCAAGACCTGGGAAGAGAAGCCAAAAATTCGGAGGGGAGTCCACACTAGTTGAAGGGGAGATAAGCCTGTTTCTGTTTTGATCCCAAGTGTGGGATGGAAAAGAGGGCAGGATGTTTACCACTTAGATGTGAGACAGCAGGATGTTTTTCCACTTAAAAGTTGAACTACTTCATGGGGGAGCTTGGTGAAAAACAGCCTTGAACAGGAGAGAGGAGGCTTTTTGGCTGGGACTTGGTTTTTGACTGTTCATCCCTGCACTTCAAGAGGCTCCTAAAGAGAACTGTTCCAGGGAAAGCTTCAAGCTTTGGACTCCAGCTGAGGCTGAGGTTCCAGATGCTGCTCCTGGTACCAGCAGCAACTTTGGTGGAATCGCTGGTCTGCTGAAATCCTGCTGACTACGCCTTCCTCGGAAGGTTTCATTATAGTGTTCTTTAATATCCTTTTCCGATTGTTTGGGTTAGATGGGTTGTTAGGGAGGCAGGCTCGTTTAATAAGTTCATAATAAAATATAATTGATAAGAAAATTGAGCCTACAGCTAGTTATTTACATATCCAGAGACAACATCATCTGAATGCCACCAAAAGCTAAACGAACTCATCACAGCAACGTTTTGTAACGCTTCGCAGATAGTCCCTTCAGATTCTGTTGCTTTTGATTTTTTAATAATAAATCTGAAGTAGGGAGAAGTCCAGTGCTCTAGAGGAGAACAGATAATCAGAAAGGCTAGAAGTGGTGTGGAAATAATACACAAGTTTTTAGAAGAAATATACGTGTAGGTGGCAGAGTTGAGAATAGTACTAGAAACTGCTAAAGCTACAACAGTGAAGAAGAATATATTGAATTAAGGAGCATCACTCTTTTTTAGTTCGTTTATTCATTATAATTTAGTCATCAGATTGTTATCCTCTCACTTGTATCTTCCTGTCCCCTCCCTCCCTCGATCTTCCTCCCTCTTCCCCTCCCATAGACATCTGGGAGGTGGTTCCCTCCTCCTCCGTCATCCCCCACCATCTGACTACAGCCTATCAGGTCTCATCTGGATAGCCTGCATCCCTTTCCTTGGTGTGCCTACAGGGCCTCCCCACCAAGGAGAAGGGACCAAATCACAGGCACCAGAGTTCACATCAGAGTTAGTCCCCGCTACCCCCGCAGTGGTGGAGAATGCGCTGTCCATTGGCAAAACTGAACAGGGGGTCCAGGTTCTTTGCATGCATTGTCCTTGGTTGATGCAGCCGTTTGTGCAGATCCCCCTGGGTCCAGATCCTCTGGCTTTGATGGTCTCCCTGTGAAACTCCTGACCCCTCTGGGTCCTTCCATTCTCCCAGTCTTCCATACAACTCTCAGGGCTTTGGCCAGAGTCTGGTTGTGAGTCTCAGCATCTGTTCCAATCTCCCCATTGGGTGGAGTCTCTCAGAGGATATCTATATTGGGCTAATATCCACTTATAAGTGAGTATATACCATGTGTGTCTTTCTGGGTCTGTATACCTCACTGAGAATGATACTTTATAGTTCCGTCCATTTGCCTGCAAATTTCAAGATTTCCTTGTTTTTTAATAGCTGAGTAGTATCCCATTGTATAAATGTACCGCAGTTTCTCTATCCATTCTTCAGTTGAGGTACACCTAGGTTGTTTCCAGATTCTGGCTATTACAAATAAAGCTGCTATGAACATAGTTGAGCAAATGTCCTTGTTGTATGCTGGAGCATCTTTTGGGTATAAGTCTAGCTGGGTCTTGAGGTAGCACTATCCCCAATTTTCTGAGAAAGTGCCAGATGGATTTCCAAAGTGGTTGTACAAGTTTGCACTCCCACCAGCAGTGGAAGAGTGTTCCTCTTTCTCCACATCCTCACCAGCATCACTCTTTTATGAATTAAAAAGAACAAAACTGTCATTTGGCAGTCTTACAGGTGGATGGATTCTTTTCTGCTTGTAGAAGTTGAAGTGGCGTTGATGGGTTGCATCCAGGACTTTGCTTTTCTACACTTAGAGGCTGATGCCATGCCATAACGATGGCAAAAGTGAAGTCTTTCTGGCAGCAAGATTCCTCAAAAGGAGGTTTGGGGGAGTAAAACAGAGAAGCCAATCTTGCTTGTTCTGTAGCTTTTGGGGGCATGACATCACTGGGTAACATCACTGGATAAGCAGGGCTTAGACATTCTGTTTGGACATTCTATGTGGAGCATTATGTTTACAGAGAATTTTAATACAAGCGTCTAGTTTACTGTGTAATTGGGGAGCTTGGAAGAATTACCAACCACGTGTCTGACCATATAGTGTACCCTGCAGCACATGGCTGTGGGTGTTTGTGATAAAATAGATCCGTTCACCCCAGCTCTTCCAGGATGAGGGCAGGTGAAATGTGGTGAAACATGGAGCTAATGCTTATTCTCTGCATTTGATATTTTTAAGTCTGGACTATAAAAAACAATTAAGAGATGGGTTTTACTGTTGTCAGGAAAACTTTGGGGTTAAATAAACCACTAGAAATAATAAGAATAGTAGCTACTGTGGTTCCAGCCATTAATCCCCTCACATTACGAAAATGGATTTTAGCTTGTGTACCTATCATAAACTCAAAGGAAAGGAACAGTTGATTTAATTAATTTATTAATTTTCCTAGATCATTAAATAAATGTTGCATGAATACCTACGACATGTAAATCTTATGCTGGCCCTGTAGGTGGAGTGAAGATGAATAAAACATGTCTCTAGCCTGGGGCACTCACTGTCAAGGTCTGGTGAACAATAATAAAGAACTAAGCACATGAAGAGACAGATTTATGGGATCAATCTGTTAGGAATTAAAGCCTGGTAGGCTGTCTATCCACAAAGGTGAATTATCGATTCCTACCGTATCCTACTCCAAAAAGAGTATCTTGAGAATGAAATTGGCACAATTAAACAAATCTAAAATCTTTGCTATTGAGGAAGAAAAAAACTAGCTCATAGAAGAAGAAGAAGAAGAAGAAGAAGAAGAAGAAGAAGAAGAAGAAGAAAGAACCTGTTCCCACACAAGGTAAACTGTAGCACAAGACACAGGTTTTTATTAAAGATAGACAAAGTACCAAGAAAGGGAGAACACAGATTTCCTTTAGGAAGAGAGAAAAGAGCAAGTGCATGTACTTTAAATATTGTTAAGTTTACTTTCTAAAGCTTCAGAAAATTAAATATCATTTCTCAGCAGGAGATGATATGCACAAATGTACTTTAAACCCTTCAAAAGGCACTTACTCTTTGCTGTTTTATCTCTTTTTACATTTTATCACTTTGTACTTATTGTCAAATCTGTATGACATTAAAAAACGGAAAATGAAAAGAGATTTTTAAAAAAAACTTGAATTGCTGTTATTTTCTCACAGCTTCTCCAGAGGTCTGGCATCATCTTGTCTCTAGAAGCCACGCCTGTTAATCAGCTGTTTGGTGGCCTGTGGCCTGCCACCATTTCCTGCCAGATCAAACAACACCCACCTGGGGTCTCTGTGACTTATATTACTACTGACAACAGAACAAGCTTCAGCCTCCAGTCCTGGGCTAGCTGGCTGGATTAGGAGACGCACATACCCACTTCACCAGTTAGCTGAAATATGTGCAATGCTTTCTGGTTGATAAACTTTTGTGTATAACATCCATCCATCCACCGGTCCATCTGTCCATACATCCACTGTATTATTTTACTTAGTTTTCAATTTGAAAGAAAGAGTATTCCTATTAGATGTGGTGGCACACTAGCAAAAATGGGTTTTACTAATTCAAGACATGTTTAGGGGAAAAAAATAAAAAAAGATGTTCCATTTTTACAAATAATGTCTGCATATATTTCCTTAATGCTTTTTATTAGCCACAAGTACAGAATGGGAAACTATTTTACAATTTCCGTCTAGATATTTAGAACTAACGATCTTCTCTTTGTTTTCTTTTATTCGTAAGATTCCACTTACCTTTCCCCCAATAATGTAGAACAATTGAGCATTCCTCATGTTACTGTGTGAAGAGACTAGTGGCCCTTAAGGCCCAATCTACTTTTTAATGTAAAAATGCAGTCTATTAAAATATTAACTACCTTCAAAACCCCAGTCCGTGCAAAGACAGTGAAAGCTGAAGAAGCAGGTGTTTTCCCTGATCCAAATGTAATCAATGATTTTTAACCGCCGCAGATCCGCCCTCGTGGTTTGGTGGCTGATTCTTGACTTGCTACATGAACTTACTCCACAGAACAGAGTTATTGCGAGAGACTATTCCCTAAGCTCCTTGCGAACAGTCCCATCGCAACTCAGTTTCGCCAGCCGCATCAGGGGCTTCACAGCCATGTGCTAAATGGAGACTGTGCTTACCGTCTGAATGAAGAGAGCCTTTCTACCCTTGCAAACACCTCAAGTGGGAAGTGCTAGTATGCAGAACCGCTGTGCTCCTCACTCTATGCCGTGTCTAACGTGCGCATGCGTGAAGGTCAACTGTGGATGGGAGCATGCCACATTTCTTTCTCCATCATCCTGCACCTAAATTTGGGGAGAACAGAGTCTCTCCCTGAGCCTGGAGCTTGTCAGTGTGGCTAGTCCAGCTGGTTAGCAGACTGCGGGATGATTTTCCAGCACTGGGACCTTTCATCACGCCTCATGAGCAACTGTGGTGAATCATTTAATACTCATCATCTTAGGCTGGAGAGATGGTCCAAGTGGCTAAGGGCACTTACTTCTGTTACAGATGGCCTGAGTTCAGATCCCCAGCACCCATAGCAGGTAGCTCCAAACTACCTGTATTTCTACCTCCAGGAAAGACGATACCCTCTTCTAACCTCGGAGGGCACTTCCACTCATGCGCCCATACCCCATGTCACATGTATGTCTACGTAATTAAAAGTAAAATCTTTTTAGAAATAGCTATCTTATTTTTAACTATGTGTATAGTGCTGCCCAGTGTTCTTACATACATGTAGGCGAAAGATGCAAATATAAAAGCAAAAAAGAAACTCAAATGATACTACCCATAATGCTTTCACCTACTCCCTTGCTAAAAGGGACAAACAACAGAGGTGAGCCTTCATCTGAACTTTGAAAGTTTTTATTTCATACAATAGTACAGAAGTTTGCACGTAGTTAGATCATGAAGCCGGAATTTACGGTCTTACAGTCCCCAGCAAGAGAGACTTCCCAGCTGTGTAGTACCTTGGTGTGTGGGGACGGTAGCTCAGGGAGCAAGGGTAGGGACTGAGGTGGTGCGTAGGTCCCACTTACAGCTAAAGTAGTCCTTAGATTTATAGGAAGAAGCCATAGATGCTGGTGAAAATAAAAGCGAAAAGAGGCTAACAATGACTGGATGCTAACCTCTTAAACGTAAGTGAAACGAACCACATTGGTTGTTGATTTTGCATCCTGTTTTTACAAGTTTCAAAACGAAAGGTTGTTGTCCTCCCTTAATCACAACAATCAAGCATCCTCACATGACTCTGGCCTGGACATGATGCTGCCGGGCTCCTGTAGATTCAGGTTCGGAGCATGGGCACGTTATAGTTCCACCCTTGGCTGCACTGCTCAATGACACAGTGAGAGCAGTTGACTTCAGAGGCGTCCCGTGTTGTAAATCATCGGGTTATTAACTCTAACACGGTCGATGTGCTGTTTCTACATCCACTTCACAGCATTAGAGCCCACAAGGTAGCCGGAGAATATGCAACAATAACCCACACGATTGGCTCGTGAGTGGAGTGACTCCCTCTTCTGCACGAGGGATTTAGTTGAAAGATAAATCTATATGCATCGACAAGATGATAATTATGAACATTTAGATAAAACATGGAAGTAAGTGTTCTATTTCTGCTCTCTTCAGTCAGGACGTGAGTAGAATGGAAGATGTCTATAATCATAAATTGTTCAATTTTGATGGCTTCCCTAGTCTTTGGTGATTTCATGGGTTCTCATGTCAGTGTAGTGTTGACAATGGCACTGCCGTTGACGTCCTTCTCAGTGCTTTAGTAAGTGCTTTATAGAGTCTCTGTGCTTTCCTTTCTTTCCCTTTCATTCCAGACAAGCTCTCACAGTGTACCCAAAGATGCCCTCAAACCTGAAGCAGTTAAGCCTCAGCTCCTAGAGTCCTGGGATTCTAAGCACGAGCCCCTGGCTAGTATGTATTTCTTCAAGGAAGGGATAGCTCCTCTGTTGCTGTGTTTTATAGTCTTGCTGGATTGTCACTAGAACCAAGTAGCCTGGTGACTGTAGTGTTTACCAGCTCAGGTGACTTAAGTAGCTTCTACAGGGAATGGGGAGATGCCTCTGAGAATGAGACGTGGATCCCTAGCACCCATGTGGAAGCCAGGCAAGATGGTGAGCATATACAATGCCAATGTTAAAAGTGAAGAGGTAAAAACAGGGAGATTCTTGATCCTTGCTGGCAAACCAGTACACCCAATGGGTGAGTTCCAGGTTTGAAAACATAAGATGGATTGTGAAAACACCAGATGCCGATCTCTGCCTCCCCCAACACAAGTCATTATTTCTGCATGGCTTGGGATATTTTGAATAGATTCCATCTTTAAAATGACCCCACTGCTTCACAGCTTTGAACAGCTTCTGCATCCCAGGAACTAATTGATAGATCAAGAAAGTATAGCTGTCATAATTAGGAAGAAAAGACAGTATAGCCACCATTGTTACAACACCTATAATGAAACGGACCTATAAAAACGTGGCATGGCTCAGCTATGTGTAGCCGGTTCAGTTTTATCGAGCACCCTTTCCTAGTTCGTGTGAGTCTACCAAAGGCGCCTGGCTGAGGAAGCCTCTGCAGCCCTTTCACAGATGGCCTAGATTTAATATTCCCATAATGTGCAAATACATGAGCTTTATCAAACAGAACATTGCAAACAGGAAAAGGGCCATCTTTGTTTTTCTCCTATATCTAACCAAGGGCCTGCATATGTGCCCCACACCTCACAGAATTGTTCTAGTTAAATTCTAAGTTTTCTGCCTATTCTCTAAAAGTTCCTAATTTCTGCACCATCACTGGAACCTTAGAAGCCAACCCAGTAGATTACAGAGAGAAGCACAGGTCAAGGGTTATAGGGTATTTCACCAGTTGAGCCAATCTTGGTACCTTAGTGTTGTGACTTCTTTCCCACTGATTGGATGGAGAAGGCAGAGGTGCTCTTTTGTTCCTCCCAGGCTTAAAAATCCTCAGCAGATGCAGTGATATCAACCTGCATTTTAGTCCCTTGTACTTTTCTTTATAGTCACAACTGTGAATTGTGCTCTTCCCACATTTGTAATTAGAGGGCGAAGCAGATGGCAAAGAGTGAACAGAAAGAGATGTCCATTAAAGCAACATGCGCTGCCAAGATATTGCTCATTCCAAGAACAGATTCAATTTCCTCCAATGCGAAATACAGCAGCACACACACACTTTAAAGAGACCTTGCTGCTCAGTGCACATAGTCACTGAAAGCTGCATAAGCAATTTCTCCATTTTTTGAGCAAAAAGGAGACCTGTTGGCAGTGAGAGTTGAACTTGGTTGCAAGCTCTCAAAGACCAACGTAATATTGAGA
This sequence comes from Acomys percivali, assembly GCA_907169655.1. Taxonomy (NCBI): domain Eukaryota; kingdom Metazoa; phylum Chordata; class Mammalia; order Rodentia; family Muridae; genus Acomys; species Acomys percivali. Next base: position 8,898,249 of record OU015756.1, read on the forward strand.
TTGAGAGCTGACCATACCTAGTTTAAGGTTGTTGTATATAGCAAATGTGGAACATAGTTTTCTTCTGAAATGTTAGTCAAACTTACAGTAAATAAAATTAGGAGAATAAGATGCTTTTCTTTACTTACAAAAAATGTCTTAGTTACAGTTACCACTATACACTATTGGAATTGATATATTTTTAGTTGCTACAACAGGTCTCAGGAAGAAACTGAAGCCCAGGGTTGTTGTTGTATTTGTACTGATAACAACCCCTTAGACAATGCAGAAGAAAGTGTTTCCACTCACGGTAAAGAGGTTCATCATGATAAGTGAGGAGTCCTAAGAACAAGTCTCCCAGCAACAGTGCACAGCCTTCAGCCGGAAGCATGAAACTTCACAGCTATACTCAAAAGCGAAGGGATACACCAGCAGATGTAAAACCTCCACATTCTAATCTTTTCACTGACAAACTTGTCTTTAATGTCAATGCAAATGTCATGGACCTTCTGTCTGACTTTTGCGTGTAACCTGAAAGCCAATTCTAAAATGTGTGTGGAAGGGAAAGCGCAGAAGGTAGAAAAAGCAGCTGGGAAGAAAGCAACAGGTGTTAGCAGATACCACATATGCTTGCAGTGCTTAGTAAGTTAGTAGTTGGTATGTCTAAGGGATCACAACAGAAATGTAGGTATGCTTTGGTATACTAAATTCACGAAAGGCTTTTTTCAGGTCCTTCAACATTCACTTCTTAGAAAATAAGGGATTGGATGGTTTTCTAAATATTTGGAAAATAACAATGGGGCGCTCCACCATTGAAGATTCACAAAAAGTGTTCCAAATTAACACAAGACATAGCTCTACCTCACTGTCTTGTCTGTCTGACTGACTGTCAGCCTATCTATCTATCTATCTATCTATCTATCTATCTATCTATCTATCTATCATCTAACTATCTAATCTTTTAAAAAAACATACACACATATAATAAGGAAAACAGCAAAACTATCTGAAATTTAGAACATTAATGATATTCTTTTAAAATATACAATACAGAAATACACAAATATGACTGATATATTCATTAATAATAAAATATTTACATGTCAAGTTATCATAGCTTTACAGAAGAAGTAGCAAGCTAGTAGAACACATCATAATGTACAACACAGGAAAAAACAAATACTAAAGAGTAAAGGATAGAAAATATTAAAAGTTACATGTATTTTTTTTCTCTCATTGCTTTGACAAACACCTGACAAAAGCAACATAAGGAAGGAAGAGCTTATCTTGGCTCACAGTCTGAGGGTGCAGCACCTCTTTGTAGGGCCGTCAGAGTGGTGGCAGTGTGGCCAAGCTGAACATAATCACATCTCCAGCCAAGACACAGAAATCCGAATGCTGTGGTTCTGCTGCTCACTTTGCTTTCTTTACCCATTCAACTTGGGACCAGAGCCCACACAGCAATGCTGCTCACACTTAGGTGGGGCTTTCCACTTCAGTTAACCCAATCTACACATTCCCTCATTCAGAGGTCCAGAGGTTCATCTGTCTCCTCCAGATTACTCCAGATTCTGTCAAATTGGCAACCAGTGTTCAGGATCACAGTGTGAGAAGAACAAGAAAACACACTCATAAAAGCAAAACTTAATTGTTTGCAGTTAGGAAAATGAACATTGAATGATTTAGAATCATTTTTTTAAGGGCTGAAGGAGAAGGGTCTATGGGAGACGAAAATGGGATTAGTGAAAGAAAGGGTAGCAGAGAGGTGAGTGTAATCAAAATTATACAAGTATGAACATGTCAGAAAGGAACCTATTGCTTATACAATTAATGAACACTCGTAACATGCATTTGATACATAGAAGGAAAATTAAGAGAATGAGACACCATTTTCACTCACTAGACTAGGTCTTGAAGTAGCAAGCACTCAGGGTTACTTGGAGAATGAGAAATCCTGTATTGTTGGGGTGCGTATAGCGGCTTAGGGTGATAGACAGCTTTTATGTAAATGTTTAAAGCATTGAGCATCTCATTATAGTACTTACACTGCCAATGCTTTCTGGGGAGAAATTCCCATACCTTCACCAGATATTTCCCCTAAAATGTTCCCTGTATTGTTTTAAATATAAAAGCAAAAGAAAACGGAAGCAGCTCAAATAAATAGAGATGGAGAGTTAAGTATCCTATATAAATCATGACATTTACAGCACATCAAACATACAAAAGAGAGGTGAAATTATGGGTTGTTATGTAAAGATACAAAAGTCACTGTTTTGGAATGGGGGATACAAGTTTCAGATGAATTTACTTTTTGATATGGTATAAGTAGTGTATAATACACTGCATTCTATTTATAGTAAGGAACTGTTCAGTTTCCATGTATGTTTAGGCTTTTTGCTATATTTGTTGCTGAAATTCAGCTTTAATTCATGGTGGTCTGATAATATGCAAGGTATTATTTTAATTTTCTTATATTGGTTGAGGCTTGCTTTGTGACTGACTATATGGCCAATTTTGGAGAAGGTTCTGTGAGGTTCTTAGAAGAAGGTAGATTCTTTTGTTTTTGGGTGAAAATTTTTATAGATATCTGTTAGGTCCATTTGATTCATGTCAGTTTCATTATTTCTCTGTTTAGTTTCTGTCTTGATGGCCTGTCCATTGGAGAAAGTAGGGTGTTGAAATCTCCCACTGTTAATGTGTGGGGTCTATGTGTGATTTAAGCTTTAGTAATGTTTCTTTTACAAATGTGGGTGTCCTTGTATTTGGGGCACTGATGTTCAGAATCGAGATGTCCTCTTGGTGGATTTTTTCTTTTGATGAGCATGAAGTGTCCATCTCTTACTTTTGCTTGAAAGTCTATTTTATTATTATTAGAATGGCTACTCAAGCTCAGTTCTTACGTCCGTTTGCTTGGAAAAACTTCTTCCAGCCTTTACTCTGAGGTAATGTCTATCTTGAGGCTGAGGTGTGGGTCTTGTATGCAGCAGAATGATGGGTCCTATATATGTATCCATTCTGTCAGCCTGTGTCTTTTTATTTGGGAATTGAGTCCATTAATGTTGAGGGCTATTAATGACTAGTGATTCTTAATTCTTGTTATGTTGATGGTGGTGGTGGTGGTGGTGGTGGTGGTGGTGGTGGTGGTGGTGGTGTGGGTGTGTGTGTGTGCGTGTGCGTGCTCACCAAACCCTCATTTTAGTTTTTCTGGAGTGGCAATATTTCCTGTGTTTTCTTGAATGTAGTTAACCTCATCAGGTTGGAGTTTTCTTTCTAGTATTTTTTTGTAAGGCTGGATTTGTCGATAGATACTGTTTAAATTTAGTTTTGTCTTAGAATATCTTGTTTTCCCCATCTATGGCGATTGAGTGTTTTGCTGGGAATAGTGATCTAAGTTGGCATCTGTGATCTCTTAAGTGTCTACATGACATCTGTCCAGGCCCTCTGGCTTTTAGAATCTCTGTTGAGAAATTGGGTGTAATTCTGATAGGTCTGCCTTTGTAAGCTACTTGGCCTTTTTCCATTGCAGCTTTTAATATTCTTTCTTTGTTTTGTAGATTTAGTGTTTTAGTTATTATGTGGTGGGAGGATTTTCCTCTTATGGGCCAATCTAATTGGTGTTTTGTAAGCTTCTTGTATGTTTAGAGGCATCTCTTTAGGGTGGGGAAGTTTTCTTCTATGATTTTGTTGAAATTATTTTCTGGTCCTTGGAGCTGGGACTCTTCGCCTTCTTGTGTGCCTGATTTCCCAGATGTTTTGTGACAGGAATTTTTAGATTGTTTAATATTTTCTTTGACTGATATATCAATTTCTTCAGTTGTATCTTCTATGCCTGAGATTCTGTCTTCCATCTCTTGGTGTCTGTTGTCGATTCTTGTGTCTGTTGTCCCTGTTCTCTTCCCTAGGATTCCCATTTCCAGGATTCTCCCAGTTTGCATTTTCTCCATTGCTTCTACTTTCATTTTCGGTCTTGAACAGTTTTATTCATTTCCTTCACCTGTTTAAGTCTGGTTTCCTATATTTGTTCATTTCCTCTTTAAAGTCTTCTATCATCGTTGTGAGATTGGACTTAAGGTTATTTTCTTGTGCTTCGGTTGTGTTAGGATATCCAAGGCTTCCTACAGTAGGACAGCTGTTCTCTGAGGTGTCATATTGCCTTGGCGCTTATTGATTGTGTTCTTAAGCTGGCCTTTAACCAGCTAGTTGTCACTGCATGTTCCTTGTGTTTCAGGTATCAGGATAGTAGGCACAACCTGCATGTTTCAGGTGCTGTGGGCCATGCAAAGGGTGGCAGAGTGGCGGCTAAACAATGGATCCTGGGAGGACAGTGTATAACTCAAGGAAGCTGGGCCTGCTCTAGGGGACATGGGGAGCGGGAGATTGCCTGGGGGAATATCTAACCTGGATGCTCCTGGTTTACCAGGCCTGGTGAGGGCTGGTAGAGCTCTGGCATGACAATGGAGCTTGGGGGACAACATGCCGCTCAGGGAAGCTGGGTGTGTCCTAAGTTGCTTGGTGGGCAGAGGGATGGGGGTGGCGAAAGGGATCTAGCTGTAAGTTTTTGGCGATCCTAGGCCTGGTGAAGGCCAGTGGAGTGGTGGCTGGACAACAGAACTAGGAAGGACAACATGCAGCTCAGGGCAGCTCATGACATGTATATCATGAGTTATCATTGCATTATATGCAGAGATTTACATATATGTATGCATAAATTACTTGCGTACTTCTATAAGGTCATAGTTTTCATGAGTGCAAGTTACTGTTTGCATCATTTTTAGTTTTTGTTTATTAAGAGTAGGTGACAGAGTGACATCTCTGTTTCCCTGTGATTAGGACAGGTGGCTGGACAAAAGGCTCCCAGATTAGAGCTTTGATGTGGCCTTGAGATGTTGGGGGATGGTCTGATGTATTTTGATGCTAATTAGTGCTTACTGTCTCTGCAACCAACCTTTTGCTTAATAAACAGCCATCCCAGCTGGGCAGGGAAAAGGAGCTAGGTGGGGCTAGGAGAGAGAGAGGGATTCTGGGGGAAAAAAGAACCACCACCAGGAGAAGGAGATCTGAAATAAAGAGAAGAAGGCTGCCATGGGTTAGCTGGAGGAGAAGCACATGGCCCACGGCGTGGATGGAGAATCCAGCCCACATGAAGAACAGGAACAAGTATTTTGGATTATGGATGGAAGGTAGCTTGATAGAAGTTACTAGAAACAGGATGGCATGGGATTGAGACAGGGATTCCATGCCTGCCCCACTATGGGAGATAATTTAGAGGATCGAGATCTGCCCTGTCCTAGGTTAACTAAAGGCTATCTTAAAATATAACAAGTATCTGTGTCTTGATTGATTGCTAGCTGGGCCTACAGATAATACTTGTAATTTTAAAAACAGTATTGAGATGAATGAGTAAGCGGTGCCTTAGACAGCATTCATGGCATAGAAGTGCACGGCTGAGCCTCCGCTGAAGGCTGGTGAGCATTCTAATCGTGCATAGCTCTCACATTGATGATTCTAAAGTAAGATAGAAAGATGCTAAAACTGGCCACATTCTATTGTGGTTTCTTCCTTATTGAATTGCTATCCAAGTACAGTATCTCAAGCTAGTAGTTAAGGAACAACTTAAAGTACAATGCTGGTGAATGTTAAAATAGCAGTGGGTATTTGCTAGCTGCACAAACACATTTCCCCCCAGTAACAGTCTTATTGTAATAGCTTTCTTGACCTCTTCAAATTTACTTCACTTTTTTTATTGTCTCACTTTGATATTAAAACAGTAAAAAGAAGATTACATCATAATCTTAGAATGACAAATATTAAAACAGCACGGAGAGAAAATCCATGTCAACCCTGTTACTTCTGTTATTGCTTCAAATATTTCTCAAAACATTGAGGTTTAGTCATAAGTTTCAAAACTGGCATTTAAAGTAAAATATTCCTGAGATGTTTCTTGTGCTTGAAATTTTGTTCAAAAGTTATTTTTTTCAAATTGGGCACTTGTAAGGAATAGTTGTTATTTTGTTAAGATAAAAGTATTTATATTTTGGGCAAATGATTTCTTTCCTCTCTAGAGAATACCATCAGATACTTTAGACTACTCTGATTTGAATCCTCTGATGATGGGATTTAACAGATATTTCTCTGATTTGAGGAGGAGCAGAATCTTCCTAGCCCATACTCTGGTTTCCTAGGATCACCTCACCATCAAATTGTGTTTTAAAGTTGGATTAGTGTGGGAGCCATGACCCAGAAACCATGCCAGGAAAAGAAGATGACACATGGTCTCTAACTTACACTTCTTAGACTCATGTCACGTGACCTATTACCAATCCTTCATTGTGGACTCAATGTAGAACCATCTCCTGAGTTCTCATTGATAACTCAGTGGTGGCTGTAACTGCAGTGCCCCAGTTAGTGCTTGGACTTCAAATTGCTCAACAATGTTAGCCACCCCCCAGTCCGGTATGGGAGCCTAGCAGGATCACATGAATGCCTAGGAAAAAAACATCACTCTTATCTTCCTGATAAAAAGGTGAGAAGGGTTGACAGTACCAATCTATAACACAAAATTTTCAATTTCAAGTAAGCCCTCACTGATTTCTATTGACTAAAAAGGCTGGCAGAGTCATTGGATTATTAAGGTTGCATTAATATTTTCCTTCAATCAAAGAATTTAGATAATAAGTAAATGATTCTGGGAAGATGAGAAGGATAGGGCAGGCAGTAAAGTGCTTGTCTCCTAAGTGTGGGAACTCAGTTTAATCCCCAGAGCCCACCGTTAAAAGTTGGACATGGGGCACTTGTCATTTCAGTGCAGGGAAGGAAAAGAAAAATGGGTCCCTGGAATTTGCTGGCCAGACAGCCTAATCTACCTGGCAAGTGCTAGACCTGTGATAGGTCTTGTCTCAACAAACAACAAATAAACAAACAGAAAGATGGTGCTGACTGAGGAATGAGATCTGAAGTTCATTTCTTTCTGGTCTCTATATTCGGATACATATATGTGCATTTTCATCTGCACAAACACAAACACGCATGCACACAAGTGACTGTTTAGTGAATTCCAGTTAAATCAGGTGAGATACCACTTTTAAAAAAAGGTGAGTGTTAACATTAAGATGGACAGTCCCACCACATTTTCCAATGACTTAAAAAAAATATGAGCCATAAAACTTGACTCTATCTGACCCAACAAGAGGGCATTTATAATGTTTATATATACATATATGGAACCCCACATTTTGGTGGAGAACAGTGTGGTCTTCTTTGGAATCCTTGTCTAAGTCCCTTAAAGAGAAAGTTTGGGGATTTTTGTTTCATTACACATAGGACCTTGACAACTAAAGTAGAAAATTTTAAGTCCACTGGGGAGGGATGCCTCAGTTCTGAGCAATGATATAGAATTGGACATCTGTCCTCTTTTTTCAGTTTGGTTTTGGTTTTTTTGAGATTGAGGCCCTTGGATGACAATCTACTACCACTCCACTAGCCAGTGACAAGAACTCTTGTGGCACAGACTGCTCTTGAACTCACTGTGTCATCAAGGCAGGCCTTGACTTTTTGCTCTCTCCTAAGGGCTGGGATTAGAAGCCTGTGCAACCCCAGGTGGCTTCAAATGTTAAGTCTTTGAGGTTTTGTTTATTTTTTTTAATCTATCTTTATGTTATTTTCAAATCCTCTGATAAATACCTTAACCAATGAGCCCACTCATCATTACTGTAATTCCTTGTCTGGAAATTATATATGATCAATACCTGTTTACAGTTGATTAGACCTGAAGCAGACAGTGATCCATGACCAAACAAATCGATAGGCTGGCTATCTCTGTGCCTTCCAGGGTTGGGATTTAGATGAGCTGGCATCTTTACTTTTCTCTCAGGAATCTGAAATGATAACACGAGCCATAAGACCATGGAGTCTACGGAGGCTGAATCTAAAGGGAGCCTGTGTTATGGGATGGGAGAATTGTGACCAAGCAAGTTATAAAAGCAGCAATCACTTCATGGAGACAGTAGTTCAGCTAGAGAAAGAAATGGGGTGCCTGGAAAAGGAAGAGCCCTCAGCTCAATGCTATGACTTCCTTCCCTCCTCCCTGCTATGGCTTCCTTCCCTCCTCCCTGCTA
>OU015756.1:8906351-8930032 GCA_907169655.1 Acomys percivali
TAGCTTCCCTCCCTCCTCCCTGGTTTGGCTTCCCTCCCTCCTCCCTGGTTTGGCTTCCTTCCCTCCACCCTGCTATGACTTCCCTCCCTCCTCCCTGCTATGACTTCCCTCCCTCCCTCCCTCGTGTTTCTGCCCATTGCCATACTGTACTAGGCCTCTGTTCAGTGATGCTTTTGATTGAGTGGTTTGAATGAGTATCTCTCTAAATGAGTCCTAACTAAAATGGTCTCGTGGCTTTAAGCTATTTGTGCTAAAATCTAATTTCGATTAACTCTGCTAGGAATTAATGACATGCTAGGAAAAAAATTGCTTATTATTTAGAGATGTTTAAAATCTGGGGTTGACACTGTAGGTAAATATCAATTTACTTGTCTTACTCTTAGGGGGCAATCTTGCCTCCCCTTCTAGTATCAAGTGTTTATAGCTATTCCTTGCAGGAATATCTAGGCATGTATGTGAGAGTCACTAATGGGTTTTGTGTGGAAGTGATACATTGTAGTTAAAGCTGTAGAGATGTTTTCCTTTCTGGTACTGATGGTAACTGTTAGTGCCAGGTGATTTTAGAAACCAGAAGACTATGTCATTGTCTCCATAAGTCCAAGCCAGCGGGAAGCAGGAATGTCACATGGCCCATCACGTAAAACTCACCTAAGTCTGAAATGAACACCTATAATGTAACCCACAGAAACTTTAGTGTTTATTTCTAGCACTGGCCTAATTAATTAATATACCTCTTTAATCTCCAAGTGCAGAACATGCTGGCTAATTTTACCATTACCCAGCTTCACATTTTCTCTTGAAAATATATGAGAGCTAGACCTGGAAAAAATGTATAAATAAAGCATCGAATTGTTTATTCTAATTTATTTGTAATAAGCATTTTATTGTAATTTCAAACACACTTCACAAATACAATATTGTTTAATGGGAGTGATTTCAGTTTCTTGGAAAACTGTGGTTTTTTTTCCTTTCACATTTGTGTATCTGAGATGTCATTAAACAATGTCTAAGGGCAAGTTGTTTCTAGCCATGAGGCATCCTCTAAAGACAGTGCCTGTGAAAGCTGTGACAAAGCCCAGAGCCAAGTGATGGCCTGTGTATGTCTCACATCGTTTTGAAGTTCTGCTTTATGCCCTTTCTGTTTGTTTGTTTGTGACAGGCTCTCCTGGATCTTCTTGTGCAGCCCAGGCGGGCCTTGAACTAGTGTCAATCTTCTTGCCCCAGCTTCCCTAACACAGGGATAATAGGTGTGAGCCACCATCAAGCAACTACCATAGAAAATTGAAATGACACTTTGGGGGAGGGGCAAAGATATGTGCGGGTTGGTACCAAAGTGCGTCTTTCTCAAAGCAGTGCCCTCTGTGACTTCAGACCTGTCACTCTAAGAGTCGGGTTTCCGTCTTGGGATTGGAACACACTCTCTGATCACCGAGAGCTGCTTTTATGAACATACAAAGCAGATTACGGTTGCTAGGAGAGAGCGGGGAATTTCAGCAAGTAGCTCCAGTCCCTGCCAGGGCGCTTTCCTTTAAAGGTTTGAAATCCCTTCCTTCTGCAGGACCTATTGTTGGACTGTTAGCCTTTAGTTCAGTGGCACGGGAGTTTCCTGTTGTCAGAGAATAGTTTGCAGTGTGCTTTCACTATTAAGTATATCTGGCAATACAAAACCAGCCCTTTGAGTAATTCAGACAAAAGCGTGATTAAGTTCTAACCAAAGGGAGTTTGCGGTGATTCCAAAACAACTTACTGCCTCACAAGTCACTCTATGTAAGCACTGCCTGTGACTAGGAAAACACACAGACTTTTCAAATTCCTCTTTGGATCGATCTCTCTCTCTCTCTCTCTCTCTCTCTCTCTCTCTCTCTCTCTCTCTCACACACACACACACACACAATTGCTCAGGAAATTTAAAAAATTTTTCATTTTCATTGTTAACTTTTCTATGTTCAGTAAAATGCCCGATTGTTCAACTTGGGGGATAGTTTCATACATTAAAAACTGTTGATAAGAGAATACGTTCCATGAATATAATCAGTATTGTCCTTTGGACCTTAGATATGACTGTTTGTGAAGCTGGGGTGATAGCTAAAAAGTTAAGAGCCGCAGTACCCTCTGAGAGGACCTCAGTTCAGTTCCCAGTGCCCATATGAGAAGCGCACAGTTATTCTATAATCAACTCCAGAGGACCTGAGTCCTTGGGAGAGTGAATGTAAGTACACACATCCCCACACAGACACATGTGCCTAAAAATAGCAATATGCCATGGCAAGATAAACTTGCTGGTACAATAGAGGCATGGACGTTATGGGACGAACCAATGCTTTCCAACTGAGGCTTTCCATTCTACTCATGTCTCATGTCATCACCTAGGCCAAAGGCCCCTGAATAGAATACTCTAGGCCCTAGAGTAGAACCTAATACTACTGTTCTGCTAAGTGGACATAGTAATAAGCTACCCGCTAAGCTCTTTTTTTTTTGTTGTTGTTGTTTTTTTATACAGGGTTTCTATGTGTAGCCTTGGCTGTCCTGGGCTCACTCTGTAGACCAGGCTGGCCTCGAACTCACAGCGATCCACCTGCCTCTGCCTCCCGAGTGCTGGGATTAAAGGTGTGCGCCACCACACCTGGCCCCCTCCGCTAAGCTCTTATCCTCAAACAGTGGGTGACAATTAGTGTACAGACCAGCAGCTTGTCAGAGGACAAGAGCCAGTAGGATTCTCAGGTCTAAATGGGCCCTTCCCCCAAGGCCCAGGGATCATTTAGGAAAAGGAAAGGGAGTAGATGTCTACAGAAAATATATTCTGGATAGTACAGGGCAGGGCAGTTACACACACAAGCTCCCAGAGCCAGAAACTATGTGCACAAGGCCTGTACAAGATCCTGCCAACCCACATCCCAGCATGGATAAGGAAGGGACTCATAGTTCCACCCCTAACTGAATAATTGCTGGCCACTGGCAATGAGAGAATCAGTTTTCCTCAGGGATGAGGCCCCAAAGAGGCTACATATGCTGTAGTAGATGGTCTTACACCCATGTAGGTACAGGCAGCAGAAAGTGGGTTCAGGAGAGGTAAGTGGTGGGCGGGATAGGGAAGGAGTTGGAAGGGTGTGATGGGAAGGGTTGATTTGATCTGAACATGTTATATGTACACACGGAAACCAAAGGATAAGAAAGAAATTATAAAAATGCCGGGCAGTGGTGGCGCACGCCTTTAATCCCAGCACTCAGGAGGCAGAGGCAGGCGGATCTCTGTGAGTTCGAGGCCAGCCTGGTCTACCAAGTGAGTCCAGGACAGCCAGGGCTGTTACACAGAGAAATCCTGTCTTAAAAAACCAAATAATAAATAAATAAATAAATAAATAAATAAATAAATAAATAAATAAATATTTAAAAAGAAGTCATCATTTTAGTATGTCCTGGATGACGAGCTCAGCTGCAGTGCAGGTTATTTTCAAAGCCTTCTTTTGGAGGCAGACCCTTCCACTCATAGACAACATGTGATCCTAAAGAGTCCAGCACAGATTTTTTTTTTTAAAAATTGTTAAGTTTCTCATACTTTAGAGAAAACAGACAACTGGAAACCTCTTGCATGAATATAAAATAAATTTTTTGTTCATGAAACTTGGTGTGTCCATATTGCTCTTAACAATGTCTATCTATTCTCCTTATCCAGTGAGGTGAAGTGGCATGGCATACAGAACAAAGGGTCTAAAAGAAAAGTCAATTTACACCCCGTTGCTGCTGCTCACTAACTATGGATGTGCGTTTGATCTCCGAGACCGAGTTTATCCTCATGGAAATGGGAGGGGTTACAACACTAACGCATATTACGTGTTAGTTATGTAGGTCTTGCTAAATGGTGCACAGACAAATATTTTGTGAGTTGCTAAAACATGTATTTTAGCTAATCACATGTACTAAAGAAGCTAGTGTATTCCCACAGAACACACAGCGAAATTTATTTTTGAGAGGCAAAGAAATCTGCCTTTTTCGTAGGAATACAACGTGTTTTGCAGAGTTCATATGCAAACATTACGGCTTGTTTAAAGGTTCACATTATTGGTGGCACTCAGAAGAAGGATAGCAGGCTACCAAGAAAAGACTTGATACCCTATGAGCATATACAGGGGGAGGAAGTCCCCCTCAGTCACAGTCATAGGGGAGGGGAGTAGGGGGAAATGGGGAGGGAGGGAGGAATGGGAGGCTACAAGGGATAGGGTAACAATTGAGATGTAGTATGAATAAATTAATAATATATATATAATAAATAAAGATTCACATTATATTTCAAAAAATTATTTGTAAACTAGATAATTTATTCATGCTATATTTTAAGCTATAAGAGAATAAAAAGGCCTTTCTTATTTAGAAGTATGTTCTCAGTGGTGCATTAGAGAGGGACAGAATCCCAGGATTAGGCCATGCCTTTTACTCAGTTTTATCTCTGTTCCATAGTGTTGGAGATTGGGGTTAGTCACTTCAGAAACAGGTTAGATGGGGCACAGTTTCTGTGATAAGCAAATGGAAAATGTGGAAGAATGTTGCAGGGCTCTGTCCCAGCCTGACTTTCTTACAAGCAGAGGTGGAAGCTGAACTTCTGAGGTAAATCTGGGGGGGGGGGGGCAGGGGCGGGTAGAGGATGCTATTGAGGTGCTTCAAATGGAAAAAAAATGGCCCGCATAGTGTGGCATTGAACACATGGCCCCGCTGGTTGGTGGTGTTTGTGGCAGGAGGCGTCTAGGTGTCAGCCATAGTGGAGGAAGTGCAACACTAGGGGTGGGCTTCGAGATGCAAAACCTCCTGACACTTGCTTCCGGTTTGCTTGCTCTGCTTTGTGGTTAAGGATGTGATCCCAGAACCCAAGATGCAGGGGTGGGATGACTGCAAATTCAAGGCCTAGCTTAGCTACCTAGGAAGACTCACCCACAAGATAAAGTACCAGAGGCCTTGATGGAGCTGAGAATGCCAGCAGGAAACTGCCGTTGCTATGACTTTTCGCCAGTTCACCCCCCCCCCCAATAATGATATAATTTGCCTTATTAAATCGCAACAGAGAGAAACTTTCCCAAACCCATATGCCTAACTAATTGTATCTATTTTGGGAAATTGTAATCTGGGAATGAAAAATCTTTTGGTTCCTTCCAGCTACGTGCCATACTTACAAAAAAATCATTTATACAAATGACTCTGCGTGCTGTAAATGACCAAGATCATTACCACCTAATTGCAATCATTATCATTATCTAATGGTTTTTCTGAAAGAGACCACCTGCCCGTCTTAGCAGACACACCAAGTGATGGATTGGTAAGTAGACCATTATGTTAGGGTTCATTTGAACAGGTTAAGGATTTAGTTTGGAATTAAAACCAAAGTAAGCTTGACAACACTTTCATACATAGAAGACACATTCAGGGAGAGATCTTTTTCCAATGTTACTGGAATTTTTCAGTTTGACTTTGTATTTATTCAAACCTTTGTTCATCTGAGTTGCTATAAGAAATGCATGAGATAATGCATGACCTCTGTGAATTAGCCTGGGAAAAGCATTACACAGAAAGATTGAGTAATTAAGTGGAAAAATAGAGCATCCTGGCAAATACATTATAAGTGGACCTCTGCAGTAGGAAAGCGCTTGCTGTTAACATGTCGGCTCCCTCTGAAGGAAGGGAAGATACATTACACTGTGAGACAGAGAGAAAAAGGACAGCTAGAAGGGCCATTCCTGGACAGTCAGCAGACCAGTGGCTCAGGCTCCAACTGACAGACATAGCTGCTGACCTGGGAAATATCAATCCTTCTTTAAAATATTAGGACAGAGTGTACAAACGAGAGTCCAGGTTAATGATACCAGATGGATTCATTATTGAATAGCATAAGCAATGCTTTGCTTGCCCTGTCATGATGCTCCCAGGCTGCTAAGCTCAGAGTGAAGACTGCACTCAACTGTTCTTTCGGCCTAAGCAAAAGCGGATGGAGCACAGCGGTGCTTCCGCGGACTGTGCCGGGAGCAGCCAAGACCGCTAACAGCCTCTGAGTTTTCAAACATGTCTAAAGCTGTGGTGAATGTGAAATAATTCCCTCTGTGCATCAACATGACCTTTTTTACAGCAAGACATGAACAAAGGAATCTACGGTATAACAGGAATTCTCACCTCTAGCTGGTGCTCTGCTGAACTTCTTGTTCGGAAGCTTACAAGTACAAGCTAGGAGGTGAGAGGCTTGGTTTTCCCTCAGGCATTACTGTGAGGTGAGACTCTGCCTTGAACAATTGGTGTCTATTTCCATGAGAGAAGCCTGTAGCTATACAGAAATAGGAAGTGATGAGTCAGTGAAAATACATGTTTGAAGGGTGATTTTATTAGTATCTTAAAATATAAACCAGAGCCTATGTACTTTGCTAATTTGTCCAGTCTCCATTATAAAAGAATGACCTTTTATAGCAATCCCAAAGATAATGTAAAAGTATAGATAAGCTTAAGAAGAGAAGACATCATAAAAACTCTCAAAGCTTTGAGCAAAAGTAATGGCTACAGAGAATTGACTGGAGACTTCCTAGCATCAGAAGGACAATGGCAGAGGACACTCCTCAGTGGTGGCGTGCCCCAGTGTCCACCTTGCTTCTGTCCTTTAACACACATTTGAATATTGGAGAATCTTTAGATATCAAATACAACAAATTATCACCATTTGAAAGAACACTGTGACACATGATGTCGAAAGATCTGTTCCGCATGAATAGATTTGTGCTCTATGATAAGGACTTGGAATACAAAATAACAAGATGAATTCATCCAAATAAGAGTAACCGCGAAGACTTTGGGCATTAAAACGGCCCTGTAGGTTGTTGATTTAGGCGTTGCAACCATCTCCACTCTTCCAGTGACTTCTATCATTTCAATGTCTTGAACTGAACCAACTTTAAATCATCTTTGATGTCATGTGATTTAATCTTTTCTATGAGCTGCAAATCTGCCATCTTTATTCTGTCCTGGCCAGGGAACAATCTTTCTCCTGGAGAGGAAACATAAATTATTGGCTCAGGAGGGGGCGAGGTAGACAGAAAGGGTAAACGGCAGATGGATATGATTGATCTTGATAAAGCACATGGAAAAATTAGTGCTTCCCACAGCACGCTGGAATGTTAAAAAAAAAATGTGAGCGTTACTCATGATTAGGTGAAATGAATTCATCCTTAGGAACTTCATTAACTTGTTTTCTAAGAGGCCATTTAAAAAGCATTGAAATAATATTAAATTAGATTTCATGAATATTTATTAGATGGGTCTGTACATTTGAATACACATGCTTGAGTTAAAGTGATTTCAGTAAATCACTTTTATTTTTACACCATCAGCTGAGAGCTCTCTGTGGAAGTCTGACTCCAGATACTGCATGTCTGGGTGGGCTATGCATTCACTATTTTATGTTTTAAGAATAATGAAAGAACAATGCTATACTATATGCATATTTTAAATTTGATAAGTAGTGTAGAAGATGCCAAAATATAGCTATGCAGTTCACCCTGATTTCTTATTTTAATAAACATATGTATAGTGTAGTCAGTGATTATGAATGTGACAGAGAAAAGAAATCACTAAGAAACCAAGTAGCAACAATAATAAAGATTATATAAACATACGTATGTACACATATGCATGTATATGAGCTATGTTTGGGCAGGTAAAATGGGAAGGAAGTTTTATATGGAGTATAATTGCAATCATTGTGACATAATCTTAAAGGGAAATAGAACAGACACAAGCATCATTGCCATTGAGTTGCCCATGCAGACAGACTTGATAAAATACATACTGATTAATTTCAGTCTGTAGAGGAATGTTAAATCAGAACATGGCTGTTCTGGCAAGAGATCACATCCAAAGATCTTATAGGTCTCTGTGATCTGGCTGGAATACGAACACACCTTTAATCCAGGAGACAGAGGCAAACAGATCTGAGTTCAAGGCCAGCCTGGTATAGAGCAAGTATCAGGTAAAGAAAAGCTTAAGTCCAGGCATGGTGATAACATGTCTTTAATTCCAAAGGAAGGTAAAGTTAATTTGTAGAAGGAAACACCCATGTTTGAAAGTGATGTCTAAATGAATGGCAGAAAAGGTGACAAATCAGAGAAGATATGACAGACTAGGATACGCCCAACTCTCAGAAGAGAGAAGAAAAGGAAGCTACGTCAGGGGCAACACAGAGAACTAGAGAGGAGGCAGTGTTACCAGGTCAGTAATAGAGAGATGGACTGCAGAGAGAGAACTCAGGTGAAGACAGAATGAGCCAGAAAATGAGAAGGAGCCAGAAGATTAGAGCAGACTGCTGAGTTAGTCTGAGACCAAGCAGAGCAATTCCAGGCAAACAAAGAAGCCAGATTGAATAAGTCAGCTGGGAGAGGAGTTTGAGCCAGTACAGCTGAGTTGAACCAGCCAGCCCAGAGCTCAGAAAGAACAAGAAAGGGTGAGCTTATTAAGCAGTAAGTCTCAGAGGCTGAAAACATTCTAGGCCTAGGTTAGATTGTATGGAGGCTGGAAGCTTCCAGGACTAGGACTATGTTAGCAGAAACAGGCAGTAAAGCCTCCCAGAAAACAATTGAGCCAGAGCCAGGAGAATAAAAATTAACTTTATGGCAGTCTACTATAGTTTTGTACATAGTTTGTTAATTTTAGGAGAACTTTATTTTCAACTTTAAAGATATTTTAAAGATGTTAAATCATGGAATAACTCCAAATGCCTATTCGTTTTAACATGTAGAGACAGGGAAAGTGGAAAAGGCAAATGATTTTGAGATACAAATTTCCTGAGAGAGTTTTCCCTCATCCTTCCAAGTTAATGACTGGCATAAACTCAGGTTGAGACTGTCGGTGTCTGGAATGGCTGCCTTTAGAAATCTGCTAATCCCAACTCCAGCTTGTCCTAACTGGTATGGTGGATGGACAGGTTTCAGCATGTGCTAGGATCTGCGTTGGGCAAATCCACAAAATGATGGGCTGATATAAGGCCAGTTCAGCCACATAACGCTGCCTAGTCTTCATTGTTTCTTGTCTCTGTGGAAATGGTCTATTTTTAGAAACCACGGGAACCTCCCCTTCTTCTTCTCCTCCCCTCCCCTTCTTTATCGAAAAACCCTTAGCTAGCAATTTGTTTCAAGTCTGTTGTTACTCGCCTCTGCGATGACATTTGGTCTATCTGTGTGTGTGTGTTTGTTTACCAGCATGGAGGTGGGGAGGGAAAACATACATAGTTTATTCTGAAAAAGTGTAAGTCACAGACATGTTCAGACATGCGTATAATTTACAAGGAAATGACCTGTTTGATACACATAATCCCTTCATCTGAACACAGACAGGAGAAGCATATTAAGAAATAGCAAAGGAGAATAAGAAACCGCCACATGAGAACCTAATAAATATTGTTCCTTGTGACTTTTATCTAACCAATTAAAGCTTAATGCCCACGGTCAGCTTGTAGGTACGCTTCTCCCCAAAATCTTTGAAAAGTGAATAATACCCCCGATTCTACGCCATTTCCAAAGACACATGGGCAAAGTAAGAGAGTGGATAGGTAGTTTTTGAAAATGATCAGTTCCAGACTGTTTGACAATGAAACTTCATAGATTGTCGAATGCTTGTGCTTACTCAATTTGAGGATTTAATTACTCAGTTTGATCTACTTGAGGATGTCAGAACACTTGTATGCCATCAAAATGCTTCAGAACAGGAGCTGGGGATGGCTCAGTTGGCAAGGTGTGCAAGCACGATGATTTGAGTTTTATCCCCAAAGCCCACGAAAGTACTGGGCACAGCAACATGCCTTGCATCCTAGTGCTGGGCAGGTAGACAGGAGTAAAACTAACTTTTATTTGCCTGATGTAACTGTCGTTTCCAAGGCTCACTGCCTCCTTCTGTTAACCTAGGCCTCGTCCTGGAAGCTTCTAGCCTCCTTACAATCTAACCTAGGCCTAGAATGTTTTCAGCCTCTGAGACTCACTGCTAAATAAGCTCACCCTTTCTTGTTCTTTCTGAGCTCTGGGCTGGCTGGTTCAACTCAGCTGTTCTGGCTCAAATTCCTCTCCCAGCTGACTTTATTCAATTTGGCTTCTCTCTCAGCCCCTGAATTGCTCTGCTTGGCATCAAACTAACTCCAGCAATGTTTCCTAATCTTCTGGCTCCTTGTCATCCTCTGGCTCATTCTGTCTTCACTTGTGTCAGCTTGTTCTCTCATTCAACCTCTCTCTGTAAAGCTCTCCCAGTAGAACTGCCTTTTCTATCTTTCTGTGTTGTCCCTTAAGTAGCTTCCCTTTCTTCTCTCTTCTCGTGAGAGTTGGGCGTATCCTATTCTGTCAGATCTTCTCTGATGTGTCACTGTTCTGCAACTCAGTATACATCACTTTCAAACATGGGTGCTTCCTTCTACAAACTAACTTTACCTTTGTTTGGGATTAAAGGCATGTACCCCTGGACCTAGGCTTTTCTTTACCTGATACTTGCTCTATATCCAGCTGCCCTTGAACTTGGGTCAGCTTGCCTCTGTCTCCTAGATTAAAGGCACATTTGTATTCCAGATGGACATAGACCTAGAAGGTCTTTGGATGTGATCTCTTGCTGGAGCTGCCATGTTCTGAATTAACATTCCTCTACAGACAGGAGCCCCAGGATCTTGTTGGCTAGTCAAATTGGTGAGCTCCAGGTAGTGAGAGACCCTCTCTCTAGAACTAAGATGGAGAGGGATTGAGAAAGATGCCCCATGTTGACCTCTGAACTACACACATGCACACGTGCACAGACACACACTCACATATACACACACACACACATATAGAAATGTACACACAAGCACAAAAATACCTAGACACATACAGACATGCACAAATGCACACACCTGCACACACACGTGTATATGCACACATACATGTACCTGGATATATACATGTATGTGTGCCTGAACATACATATACATGCTTGACAATAAATTGAAAATGCAAAATTTTCAGAAACATTTCACATGATTTTCTCATACTAGAGAACTTTCATTAAATAAATAAATAAATAAATATTGGGTATGTTATGGTTTGCATTAATGTGTCTCCCACAGGCCTATGTATTTGAAAGTTGGGTCCCCAGCATGTGTTTGTGTTCGTTTGAGAAGTTGAGCAGCTTTTGGAGGTCAGGCCTACCTGGAGGAAATGGATCTTTGTGACCTTGAGAGTTCACAGCCTGTCACCTCCTCCTGCCTGGACTCTGCTTCCTAATCCAGTTAGGTGTCACCAAATTCCTAGCAGTACAATCACAGGGGACTCCTGCCACCACCGCTTACCTGATGTGATTGCGTATATCCCCTTTCACCATGACCCAAGATACGTTGTTCATCCCATAAGTGCTAAAGCCAGAGAGCCCATCAAGGCAATTAGAAAAGGGACTCTAATGGAGGATATATTTGCTTTCATTTTTCTCTCCAGGTGCACACAACTCAAATGGTACCATAAAAGCTTACTATTTAATTGAACAAAATTTTTGTCTTTGAAACACAGAGAGACAGAGTTCAGTTCTATAGGTAGAATCCAGCCCACGAGTCAGTTATAAAACTACTATTGCATTTTCCAGCCTCAATTCCAGTTCCTCACTGCGATATGCACTTATTCCTCCTGAAAGTTTACTGAAAGAGCGCCTCTATTTTAAGAATAATCAGAAAATAGCTCACATCTGTGAAAATGCCCTTTACTGCTACAACAGAAAATTAAAGAAAGGCAGGACTTAGCTCGCACACACTCGTCTGCTTTTTTTTTTTTTTTAAATAGCAAGTAGCTATAAAATACAAAATAAAAGGATTCTTGTTTGAGTTTAATTGAAATCAGGAGAATGAAGAAAGAGGAACGAATGGATGGATGCTAAGCAGAAACAGAGGTGCAAAACATTTTTCTCCCAACTTCAGTGGTGATAAAGAACAAACAAGTATAATTCAAATAATACGACTGGGACAAAGGGGCACAAATGGCTGAGGATGTGCAGTAACCGTGTTTGCCTTACCAACTCTCCCTGCTCTTCCCAATTCATTAAAACTGGAGACAAACCAGATGGAGAAACTGCATCTACTGGGTCACCGAAGTCCTGATCATTAAACCTCACACAGATTGAGGTTATGGGGAGGTTAAGTAGTGAAATGGGAGAAAATTAACTTGTCAGTATAAGGCTATGAGGCTGGCTAGTGAAGGTGGTTAGGTCCCCTGTGTGTGGTGGCAGCACACTGACTCGGAGGAGTTCCTAGCAGGAAGGAGGTCACACCCCCTGAGAGTGCATGACAATCATCTGACTCAGCCACCAGCCCAGGGTCAACACAGGTTTACTAAGTAATACCTCAAACAGTGTGTTCTCTGACAAGGTGTGTATATGAGGATAAATTCCTGCCTAGTGCATCCTGGGAATGGTTTGTTTTCTGTTGAACGTGAAGACCAAAGACATGTTTAACTAAACAGCATGCAGCCAAGGCCCACAAAATACCTGCTGCATGACTGTCAAGCCATAGAGAGAGAAATATTTGGTTTTGTGTTTTATAGTGTAAGTTGTTGAATTCATTTCAATTACAATGGTAATTTATCTTCATGTTTTGTATTTAAATGTCCTACTAGTAAAGACAAAAATGCTGTGTTTGTGTGTATGTTTGTGTGTGTGTTTGTGTATGTGTGTGTGTGTGTGTGTGTGTGTGTGTGTAAAAATCTCACAACCTAACATTTGCAAAACTGCAAAAGTCTGACAATGTAATTTAACAGGTTTAATAGATTCAGGCTGTGGGAGATGGGTCAATACACATATTATTGCTGGTCAGAAATTAAAACTTACATGAGCTGTGAAAGGGAACTTAGCACTATTTCTAGGAACCGTTCTTTAAAATACCTTGGAAAACCCACAGAAGATCATAGCATCCTGAAACCTTCACCATAGAACTCCCCGTGATAGTGAAAGACTGGAAAGCCCTCCGAGGGCTTTGAGTTGAATAAAGAATGGGCATATGAGGACAGATCTGAAATACAGATGGGTTTTTTATGTTCTGCTTTGCAGTGATCTTTAATTTTAAGGTAGGAAAGAGCATAGTGGAGGAAGTACGCATCTTAAGAATCTATTTGCTCATGACAGAACAATGAGATCAAATACTTTGGTATTTTTCTCCTGACAAAAACAAAAATCTAATATTGAACAGAAAGTCACTGATAGGGGAGGCTTAGAATGAACAGAAATAGAAGTCACCTTTCCCTGAATATATCTGCTTTGGCGGACTGGGTCTTGACACTATGAAGATATTTTATAATGCAATTAAACTACACTTTCAAAATGCCACCCTTATAAATTGTAAGGAAATCAGAAGCAGGTGAGCCTACCTGTGTTGAGGTTTAACCATGCACACTTGTTTCAAATGACATTAAAGCAGGCTAGCTTCAGCACATAGCAGTGAGCTACCCCTGAGACATGAAGCTTTGGGCTGAAAGAATTTTAGGGAGAAAAGCAACTTTCATTAACCTTGTTATTGACACACATTTGGGTGTTTTTTGCTTTTTATAATAAGGCATCTCATAATCAGGTTGATGTCTAACAGGGAGGGGGAAAAGACAGAAACCTGATCAAAGTTAGAAAACTCTACACTCCTGAATTTGAGTTTGAGATATCAGAAGAAATTTGTGTTTTAATCTTAAAAGGACCTGGAACTTTGGGAGAAGTAGCTGATTCCAATTTTGAAGTGAGAAATGTTCAAGAGGATTCTGGGATGTCAGGTCAGACTGGGAAGTGAAGTTCTCCCAAGCAGTGAAGTTGGATGTGGAGAGTGAAGATGCTGATTTGTAGTGACTGTCATGTGACAATAAAGTGCAAGCAAATAAAAATACCTTAAATGTATTTGCTTCCTTAGATCATGTTGAGAATAAAAATATGGGTTGGATAAGTGCTAGTGGGTCCTATAATTAATTAGAGCAAAAGTTCAAAAGGAAAATGTGGCAAGTTGATAACAGGATTAGAGCAACATGTCCTATCGAGTCATATGAACCTTTAACAATGCAAATTGACATTCGGGGAGCTCTAAGTTCCATGTACTGTCCCCTCAGTCTGGTGGACGTGGGACTTTGGTCTATGATAGCCAATGCTAGGTCATAAACTGTAGTGGACAGTCACTTCTAGATGTCAATCACAGGGTGGACAAAGCCAAAGGAAGATGAAGAGTTCCAGGTGACAAATCCAAACACACCGGTGGAGCTACACCTCTGGGACTGCAGGTCTGGTCACCACCTATGAGCATATGCCTAGCTCTACCTTGAACCAATTAACTGAGAACAGTTGACTCCAGAATTAAGAAAGGTAATATAACCCGTATTATTTTATTTTAGTGCGCTAGGCTTAAGGGGTCTATGGTTTATACCGTTAAGCTGTAGATAACTGCCATATGAAAGAACCTCCATTTTCTAAACAGTGTATATCTCAAGGTAGCAAGGAAATGGTAGAATATGAATAGTTTAGCTAATAAGTGCACAAAAGTTCAGGAATAAGGATATTATCTAAATGGATCTAGGCAACGTCTTTACACAAAGTGAAAATTACACAGTCTTACCTGCCCCTTAGGAAACATTCATAGCTTTTATGTTTATTTACCTTTAGGGCATGGAGGCATTAGCGTGCTAGAGGGAACACGTGACCGTCAGATGATAAATTCAAGGTCAGTTGTCATCTCTCATCTTGTGGTCCTGGGAATGAATTTATGTCTTCAGGCTTGGGGATAAAGGCCCTTAATTACTGACCCCATTTCTTGGGCACCCACAAAACATTCTTTTTTTTTTTTTTTCCAAGAAACCTGAATCTAACCATCTATGCCTCTAACTACCATTTTATATGAAATACAGTGTACCATTTTTTTTTTCAAGTACAAGAGATTGAGTTTAGGACACCTCCCATAGGAGGCAAGCACTCTCCTGAGATACCAACTCAGAGGAAGGTGTTCAACCTCCGAAGCTACATCGCTAGCCCCAGAGTAACACACGGGGCCATGTTGATGATATCATTGTGAAACTCTAGCTATGGGAAATGCTATGAAAGAGATGACATAATCTTTAAACAAGGATGTGGGAAGGAAAGAAATACAGAGATGAAACCAGCGGTTTAGAGAATAAGTGACCAGCTGTAATAATTGTATCCTTAGTCAATCTGACGAACCAGTCAAAATGTGCCTCAGTGTTTGGTGACTCCAGGCAAACACCAGTGTTCTAAGTGTAGAGGTGACGCGGCGGCTATTTTTAAAGAGACGTTCTAATCCTTTAGAAACACATCCCAGAGTGCTTTGCTGTGTTATGACTGTGTTGAAGTAATACAGGGCAGCCACATAGATGAAGAGCCTTATATCCTATGTCGGGATGGGAAAGAGAGGGGGAAAGGAGAGATCTTCATGTCATTCAGCCATTGCACATTTTTTCATTATGCAAAGTTTTTAAAAATGCATTTGGACACCTTATCTCTTGAGAAAAACCCATCCCCATATTCTGGTGTCCCCAGCAATGAAGCACAACAGCTGAACTTGACAGCGAAGATTCCTAAAGGGAGCTCCTACAAGGGCCCAGAAAGGAAAGCCTGCTAAGCCTTATGTTTTTCCTTCCTCCAGTGATTTCTATCCAATTATAAAACTAAGTAAGGTGAAAAGTCTAGGCATAAAGACAAAATAAAAGTAGCAAACAAATGAAAACATTACTTCAGAACTGAGCAAATTACCAGAGGCAGTATATTGGAACAATGTATTGCTGAGCTCAGTAAAATGAGATTCTTTTTTTCCAGCAATTCTACTAATAAGGGAGTGACCTCAGGCAACTTATGCAATTCTAAGGCCTTTTCTTTAGCTGAGAAGTAACCCTTCTGGGCTGCTGTTTCTCTGCAATCCAGGCCAGCCCATGCCATCTTCACCAACCAGTTTCCCCTTCCCCTCCCCTCCCCTTCCGTCCTCTTCCCCTCTCCTCCCCTCCCCTTCCGTCCTCTTCCCCTCCCCTCCCCTCCCCTTCTGTCCTCTTCCCCTCCCCTCCCCTTCTGTCCTCTTCCCCTCCCCTCCCCTTCCGTCCTCTTCCCCCCTTCCCTCCCTTAAACATTTTCATGTTCTCTACTCCCATGTCATTCCATTATACTGTGTTTGGTTTGGATCTATCATATTTTTTGCACATATTATTTGAATGCAATGTGTACATTAGTATACAGTGCCCAGAGATGGATTTTGCTGGTGGGTGTAAGAGTAACTTTTATTCTCCTGGCTCAGTTGTTGTCTGGGAGGCTCACTGCCTTCTTCTGCTAAGGTAGGCCTAGTCCTGGAAGCTTCCAGCTTCCATATAATCTAGCCTAGGCCTAGAATGTTTTCAGCCTCTGAGACTCACTGCTTAATAAGCTCACCCTTACTTGTTCTTTCTGAGCTCTGGGCTGGCTGCTTCAACTCAGCTGTTCTGGCTCATACTCCTCTCCCAGCTGACTTATTTAATCTGGCTTCTCTCTCTGCCTGGAATTGCTCTGTGCGGCCTCAAAATAACTCAGCAATATGCTCTAATCTTCTGGCTTCTTCTCATTTTCTGGCTCATTCTGTCTTCACCTGAGTTCTCTCTCTGCAACCCATCTCTTTATTACTGTCCTGGTAAAACAGGCTTCTGCAAAACTGCCTCTTAAGAGTAGCTTACCTAGCTGGGTGCGGTGGAGCATGCCTATAATTCCAGCACTCCAGAGGCAGAGGCAGATGGATCTCTGAGTTCGAGGCTAGCCTGGTCTACAAAGTGAGTCCAGGACAGCCAAGGCAACACAGAGAAACCCTGTCTCAAAAAACAAACAAACAAACAAAAAAAAAAAAAAAAAAAAAGGAAAAAAAAAAAAAGAAAAAAAGAGTATCTTCTCTTCAAAGTTGGGCATATTCTATTCTATCAAATCTCTGATCTGTCACCTTTTCTGCCACTCAATTAGATGTCACCTTCAAACATGGGTGCTTCATTCTACAAACTAACTTTACCTTCATTTGGGATTAAAGGCCTGTGTCACCACACCTGGAACTAAGCTTTTCTTTACCTGATACTTGCTCTATACCAGACTGGCCTTGAACTCAGATCTGTTTGTTTCTGTCTCCTGTATTAAAGGCGTGTTTGTATTCCAGCCAGATCACAGAGACCTAGAAGATCTTTGGATGTGATCTCTTGCCAGCTGGATCACATAGACCTGGAAGATCTTTAGATGTGATCTTTTACCAGAACAGCCATGTTCTGAATTAACATTCCTCTACAGGCAGGGGTTATGGGATCTGACAGTGAAAACAAAAATCTTATTGACTACACCAACAATTAGGTATAGGAGAGATAATTCCTTATTTCTACATATCCACTCCAGTAAGTAGACTAGACAGAAAGTGATATATGTATCAATATTTCTATCCCTTCTCATGAAAAAATTCCAAATTCCAAGTGAATTAGCACTGAAATTATACTTCTTTTTCTTTCGTGGATTGAAAAATCCTAATCAATTCACATGAGAGTTCACACAGGATGATGATAAGTCTCAGCCTCCTCAAGATTTGTATGGCTTCAGGTACCTACCTTCATCTAATATGCACTCACAGAATTGCCACCATTGAGGGAGATATTAAAAGTCCTCTTTTCATTCCTGTGAAAGTCAGACTTGTTGCATTTTATGTTCCTTATGGCCCTCATCCACCCCATGAGGATGGGTATTCTCCAGCTGCGGAGTTGGCAGAAAGAAATGTGCATGCATTTCTTGGACTTGGATGGCTTGGGTTCAGTAGGCCCGCTCACCGACTTGCTTTCCTTCTCTGGAGTGCTGCCAATGGACAGCTCTGCTTACTTCCTTCTGTCTCTTGCATTGGAATTTGAGCTGGCCCATTTGTTCACAGACGTAAGCTGATGTTGCATTTACTAATAGAATTTCATAGCCTTTACTCCCAAAGTGAGGTGGACTTCACTTTTGAGAAGGCTAGGTCCTAAAGATATGACCGGTTCATGATACCAGAAAGTTATACAGGTCACTTTGGATTCCATGGGGGTGTCTGTGAGAGAACCACGTGAAGAATAATGCACGCCTTTCCCTGAAGCACACCGAGTAATGAATCAAGCAATGGCAGGAGGAGGGCTGGGGTCAACTTCGTTTTTTAAAAAAGTTAACTTGGAGCACGTGGCCTTTCTAATACCAAATCTCAGAGTTAGTGAGATTTGCATCCATAGGACTAGGTCAGACCACTTAACAATGACACTTCTTCACTTCTCTGTCTTCCTCTGTGCTGAAGTCCCCGGGGAAGGATGTAACTCAACTAGTAGCTGATGTGGGCTTCAGAGAGACCGAACATGAAAGCCTTATTTCTGCTAGCGGCTCACTCTCTCATTCGGAAGAGAGAGGGGATGAGCACATCCGAGTTGATGCCCCCAGTTTGGCAGTCACATACTATGCAGCTTCTTCAGAGATGGAGTGCACAGCTCAGGGTGAGGCTGCAGTAAAGAGCTCTGCATTTACCGGAAGGAATCACCAAGAGTGGGGAGGAAGCTGTCACATCAAACTCCCAAGACCCTCAAAACTGAAATCACTACATATATTGTATAGCAAGGAACCAAGAAAGGAGATGAAGATTATCAGGACGGCTTATCTCATTTCGAGGCTGGGCTAACCCCTTTAACCTTTAGTCCCCCTGGTGTCCCAGATCACTGTAGAATCTGCTTGCAGGAATACCTGAAATATACATGCACATTTCATTAAGCAAATAAGCTTTAATTCCAGTCATAATCCAAAGCTTAAAATCCATTCTGCTCTTGTTCCATTTCTAAATTATGTCCAACTTCATTTTTCCAACAGTCTGTCACAAGTTCTTCAAGGAGATTTAATGACAACAACAAAAAGAAAGCATAAAAATTCGCTAGTTATGAGATGCCAATACCATAGGAAATACCTCAGACTTTTAATATAAAGACTCCTAATGTTGTAAAAGTCCCAGGGCAAAGCTGAAGTTCAAAGATTAAATCTCCTTTCAAGTGAAAGTCAAAATATATTAAAGTCCAAGTGAATTAAAGTCTGATATCAAATTATTTCCCCTGTGGAATTAAATGTTTGAAGTTAGAAACTTGTATGTTGTAATTAAGACCCAACTCTCTTCCTCAATCTGTAACTCAGCCCTGCTCAGCAGGATTCTGGATGCCTGCCTGCACAGACTTGGTCTTTTAGTAGCTGTGTTCCTGGATGTACCCCCCAATACATGTATGCACATGCATATACACAATACATGCATACACACATGCATACACACACAAAAATACCATACATACATGCACACACACAATACATGTGTGCTCACACATGAAAACACACATACATGCATGCACACACAATGCACACATGCATATACACAATACATGTATACACACATATATGCAGTCACACACACACATAGTTAGAGCTCCTGCATTTAGGCCTCTAAAATCTGTAGTGTCAGGTCTCAGGCATAACTCTTTTGAGAGCTCTGCAGAATTTACAAATAGTTGCTGATCATCGCCTTCACATTCACCATAGTGACACTGGGGGTAGCCCCAGAATCACTGTTACCAAAAACAAGGGCTGGAACTCGTTGTTATGTGTGAGAAGAGGCAGGTAATAGCTGCGTGGCAGCACTTGTCTACAATCCAAAACCTATGAATTCCAATGGCAACGGGATAAATCTCCCCCCTAAAACCAACTGATTTAAGTGTCACAGTTTTGCCTGTTGGGGGAAGGAAATATCTCCCCGTATGTATTGCTTTCTGTGTTGGATGGCAGAAAAGCCATTTCTGTCTTTCCATAAAGTTCAGATATTTGTATCATTAAACATTCTTAACGTCAAGTCTTAGCTAAGATGCCTTTCTTGTTGCCTCGTTGTGTATTTAACATCTCTGTTAAGTACTGTGAAGTTGAGTATATCCGCAGGCCATTTGTACTTCTGTAGAGGCAGATCTCTTAAGACCATGGGGCGGATAGGATGGAAACAGATGGAAACATTCCTGCTCCCAAGCAGTTGAAGGGCTCACAGAAGCTGAAAAGATCCAACTCATTCTTTGCAAATTCCCCAGTCATGTCAGTCCCCTCCCCAGAGAAGACAGAGGAAGAGATGGGACAGTGCGGTGCTCATGACCTGGACTGACTAAGAGGGAAACATCTTCCCTTCACCCCACGGCCATTTCTGACCTTCCTGTTACGTAACAACGCCTCTCCTAGTGCACTTGGTTATAGATGCTCATAGAAAGATGTCCATCTTTAACCTGTCCCGTATCCCTGGGTCCTGGATCTATTTATATAAAGCAATGTACAGCTCTGGACAAAGATAGCAGAATTTAGACTTAGCCAAGCGCAGTTAGCTAAGCCCTGGCATGCTAAGAGGCTTACCATGGTTCACAGGAGTCGGGGTACATCCTGTCCTTCCCCCACAGCAGCTGGTATGAGAACAGAAGGCAAAGTCAGGCGAACGAGCACTGTGAAAGGTACCCGCACTCAGGTCAGTGAGGAGACGGAGGGAGCTAGTGGAAAGGATCCCATCCCTGTTTCCTGCTGAAATGGCCCGCTTTATCTAAATGCTTGACAACACTTGACAGAGCATGGCAGATAAGTTGTAGGAATAAGCCCCCTTCTCCTTCTCTTCTCTTCTCCTCTGTTTCTTATCGGAGGAAGAGTTCACGACGCATTCAGCAGAAGGAGACAAGCAATGTTTGTTCCACCATGCCTGTTGATTCTGATCTGGGTGGTAGACATCCTCATCCTTATTGCTTTAGGACTGTTATTTGTAAAAGAAACAGAACATGCTAGAATTATTAGCACTGGGGAGCTGGAGGGCAAATAATGCTAACGGGATAAGTAATATATCATTTATTAGAACTGTTCTGCAGGGCTCACTTTACTATCCACAACAACATAATATTTAGCAATCTCTAACAAGTTTCAGGGGGAGATATTACTTTGTGACTCTACGAAGATCCTCACTCAGTATGCTGCCTAAATTAGGCGGCATATTAAAAATTAATGGCAGGCCAATTCCCTACAATTAAACCTTTATCAGGGGAGCAGACAGCTTGGTTTTCATGACATAAGCAACTCTTAGCAGTGAATCTTTTTTTTTCCCCCAATGTCAGATGGATTCAATTTGTCAATGAACACACATAATTCAGGGCTTCTGGGAAAAACTGAAATGGTCTATCAGTGGTAGTTATTTAAGGCCGTGGCTGTGCGGTGCACTGCCCAGAGTGTTGAAGGACTGGGTTGCACTGTTTCTGAGATGATGCTAACCTTCAGCTCCTAGCACCAGCTCCTAAAGGGGATGGCTTCTAGTGAAGAAATGGTCTCCTCCAAAGTCTCCTCTCCGTCTAGATGCAGCTCATACCCTATGGCTAACAGTGTGGGATGCGAAGCCTTGGTCTTCTGCCCCTAAGGCTAAATAAGTCTTGAATTCAAAGCAATGGTGGGAAATGCGTCTGCTAAGCAAGAATGCTTCACCCAGAAATGAGAAGGAACGCAAACCCCTGCAGACAAGGAACAGCTAACGGACTCTGTCCTCAGGTCGTTTTACAGGCTATTCTAAAGAAATTCTTATGCTGAAAGAAAAGCTGATGACTGGTAATAAAACACTTAGGAAAGTAAACACTCAGTGAAAGGAAATTACAGCCTCTCTGGTAAGCCTACAGTCCTACATGGTGTGTGAAGTCACTTTACCCCAACAATTAAGGTTGAAACCATCACTAATGATAACACTATCCACCCTCAATAAATTACTTGAAAAACTAGTAGAGGAGAGAACGTGTATGTGATGTAATGACCTAAAATAGAACAACACACTGTAAGAAAACTGGAAACCAATGTTTCCCAAGACAAAATATGTCTTTATCTAAACATTAATAAATTAAATATGTGTGTGAATATTGATGCACTTAAGCGATATTATATATGCTGAGGAGACGCATCAGCAAGTAAAGGAATTAACCCAGCAAAGAACCTTGGTACACTGCCTAACTTAGATACCGTGTTAAAAACCATGGCAGGCTAAGTCCCAAGAAGTATACTTTTAATTGTTTGCTCATAACCTGACTTGAATCCTTGGGATCTACTTCATGGGAGAGAAATGATCCCTATAAATTGTTCTTCGATTCCCATGTACTTGCAGTGGTCCATGTGGTGCACACGCGTAGGCGCACACACACTGCATAAAAAGAAAAATGTTTTAACAAATACACTGTTAATTGTGACCAAAAAATAGAAATAAAACACATTTTTTTTTCTGATAAAAATTAAAATCTTGCTTGCTAATGATCTAGAGACTTCCTATTGCTGTTTGACATATGTCTGCTCACTCTGACCTTGGGGGTAATTTTATTTTTCTTGATAATTTGAAAAGAGGCATTCATGTGATGAGGGGGACCTAAATGAAAGAGTGCCACCCTCAAACACTTTTGTGATCCAATGTCATAACCACGAGAAACCAAAAGGGAGACTTCCTTATTTTCACGTTGTGTCTTATCTGTAATGCATGTTGTTTTTAGTAGTGACTAGATAATTTGTATCACGACACATATGTGTTTATAACGTGGGGGAGACCGCCTTTACAAATAATAGATTTAAGGGGACATTTTATGCCAAGCTCCCTCCCCTTGTCAAGTCATTCTAGATGCCAGTCATCCATTTACTTGTTTTATTTTATTTTATGTTTAGTTTCCCAGGCAGTTAAATGTATAGAGCGAGTTGTGTGTGGGTGTCACAGAGGACATCAGAATACCATCAGGATGCAAAAGAGACTCATTAGATAGACACCAATGTTCAAGGGGGACACCAGGGAGCACCAATGTCTAAGGGGGACACCAGGGAGCACCAATGTCCAAGGGGGACACCAGGGAGCACCAATGTCCAAGGGGGACACCAGGGAGCACCAATGTCCAAGGGGAACAAAAGGGAGGGCCTATGTCCAAGGGGACACCAGGGAGCACGCATGTCCAAGGGGGACACCAGGGAGCACCAATGTCTAAGGGGGACACCAGGGAGCACCAATGTCCAAGGGGGACACCAGGGAACACCAATGTCCAAGGGGAACACAAGGGAGGGCCTATGTCCAAGGGGGACACCAGGGAGCACCAATGTCCAAGGGGGACACCAGGGAGCACCAATGTCCAAGGGGGACACCATGGAGGGCCTATGTCCAAGGGGGACACCAGGGAGCACCAATGTCCAAGGGGGACACCAGGGAGGGCCTATGTCCAAGGGGGACACCAGGGAGCACCAATGTCCAAGGGGGACACCAGGGAGCACCAGTGTCCAAGGGGGACACCAGGGAACATCAATGTCCAAGGGGGACACCAGGGAGCACCAGTGTCCAAGGGGAACACCAGGGAGGGCCTATGTCCAAGGGGGACACCAGGGAGCACCAATGTCCAAGGGGAACACCAGGGAGCACCAGTGTCCAAGGCGAACACCAGGGAGCACCAATGTCCAAGGGGAACAACAGGGAGCACCAATGTCCAAGGGGAACACCAGGGAGCACTAATGTCCAAGGGGGACACCAGGGCGCACCAATGTCTAAGGGGGACACCAGGGAGCACCAGTGTCCAAGGGGAACACCAGGGAGCACCAGTGTCCAAAGGGGACACCAGGGAGCACCAGTGTCCAAGGGGAACACGAGGGAGCAC
>OU015756.1:8930363-8956163 GCA_907169655.1 Acomys percivali
GGGACACCAGGGAGCACCCATGTCCAAGGGGGACACCAGGGAGCACCAATGTCCAAGGGGAACACCAGGGAGTGGTTGCCTTTCTCCAGTACATGTGCCAGCTAGAGGACTACAGTCAGAGATGCTATGAGCCACTGTAGTTAGAAACAGGAACCCCTTCAAAGAATCCAAAAACAACAACAACAAAAATAAATGAAAACATCCCTGAGAAGTGGGCACCTGCAGAGAATATAGCACTCCGAAGCCTCTGTTTTTAGGTGCTTCTGTGTGACTTTTGAACATGGAAGCTAGGTATGAGCTGTGCCATCTTACACACTTTTCTCAATATCTCCCAGCTTTTGGGGGGTCTTTAGTCATCAACTAGGAGTTAAACTAGAAATGCCATGTACATTCTGTCCTGTCAGTGGGATGAAACAGAAATCCCTGGCACATAGTAGCTGTTTAATCAACAACCGATTTCATCTTCCCTTTTATCCTCTCATGAAGAATATACGCTAATCTCAGAAGAAGCCATACATTTCTATGTAAATCTTCCTGGGTTGAAAACCACAGGGAAAGACAATTAAGTTTAATCGATGAGCCGATATAAACACCCATTAACAGATGCCCCATTTATACCAGCAAAGGCTGACTGCTTTGCAATTGCTTCTTATAAAATATGACATTAATCAAGAAGACTAATTTTGGTGCTGATGCGATTTAAAGTGCTTCCACTCAAATTCCACCTGGGGACAGTAATATGTTCACACGCAGCAGCAACCGGGGCAAAGCCCTGGTGCTAGTCCTACCTATATTGCCTTTCCCACCCACAGGACCATGATTAATTACAAAGTCAAACAAAGAAAACAGGATGCAGAAAGAACTGAAAATTTAATTTCGTGATTGGGTAATATTTTGGCTCTTAGGACATTACTTTCTTTTCCCCCCATTTCATTAGCTCATTTATTTTTTATTTTATTGAATATAGCTTTTTATATACTATATTCTGAGTATGCTTTCTCTCCCCCTATTCATTCTAGTTCCTTTCCATCTCCCTTTCCATTCAGACCCACACTCTTTCTGTCTCATTAGAAAATAAACAGGCATCTAAAAGATAATGATAAAATAAAATATAATAAGCCAGAGCAAAAACAAATGCATCAGAATAGGACAAAGCAAACAAACAGAAGGGAACAGCACCCAAGAAAAGGCACAAGACACAGATATAGACACAGAGACCCACTTGTTCCCACACCCAGTAACCCCATAAAAACACAAGTCCAAAAGCCATAACACATACAAAAGGGACCTGAAGAGATTAAGCAACAACAGCAACAACCTCCCCGCCCCCCCACGCATAAAAATAAAAATAAATATAAAAGAAAAAAATGAAAAAGTCATGACACCACATTATGAGTTCTCCAAAGATGCTGTGTAGTTTGTTTTCCGTTGGCCATCCATTGTTGGCCCTTCGGTTGTTGGCCATCCATTGTTGGCCAACCATGGCTGGGTATGCAGCCTGCCCTTAAGAGTAGATCGTTTCCCAGTGAGACTCCCTGGGAGAAAACTAAATTGTCATTTGCAAGTGGTTGTCAGTGAGAGAATGCTTCTGGGCACGGTTACACAACAGCTCTAGAAAAGAAATGCCCAGAAAAGTTTTATTCAATATCGATTTAAGCTTCAGATACTGAAGCATCAGAAATTCGCATGGGAGTACAATTAGCAGAGTGGAGAGATGGCTCAGCCATTAAAGGCTGGGTTCACAACCAGAAATACAGGAGTACAATTAGCAGAAGAGAGATCAGCTCATAAGAGCAGCATTCCAGATGTGCAGACAAGTTAGCATAATGTCCCCAGTACAGAGCCCAGAATCAGCTCAACCACCTTCAAACCCACTCCTGTTTCACTGTGGGTGTCCTTGGAAAAATGTGCCGGTGAAGACTGCAGGCATGCGTGTGAGGGACGATCTAGCCTAGGCTAACTGAAGTGAAACTGCCCACTTTTGCCATCATAAGGCAGTATCATTCTGTGAGCCTGGGTCCCATACTGTATAAAAGGAGAGTCAGCTGGGCACTTGGGAGGCAGAGGCAGGTGGATTTCTGTAAATTCAAGGCCAGCCTGATCTACAAAGTGAGTCCAGGGCTACACAGAGAAACCCTGTCTTGAAAAAGCAAAACCAAACCTAACCAAACCAAACCAAACCAAACCAAACCAAACCAAACCAAACCAAACCAAACCAAAAAAACCAAGCAAACAAACAAACACAAAAGGGGAGTCATCTGAGCACAGGCATTCATCGCTTTCTCCTTCCTGCCGCTATGCATGGAATGCGGCCAATAGCTCAAAATTCCCACAATCATGACTTCCCCACCATTCTCGTCTGTACATCAAGCTTCCATCCGGCATCAACCCCTTTCTTCCTTAAGCTGCTGGGTCAGGTATTTATCACAACACAGAGACATCTAATGCTGACGACAGACTGTGTAACCTCCGTGAGCTGTCTCCTTTCCTCATTTTGAAAATGGGCAGAGTAATAGCACTCACCCCAAAAGACAGGACAAAACTCCGAACAGACACAATGTGTGTGTGGGGGTGTTTAAACCACAGCAATAAATAAGCAACTGTAATTAGCTGTGAATGATAAAAAGGGACTTTGGGATTTGGAGTAGACAGACTTCTACAGACAACACCTTGTAATCTGAATCCTTGCACGATTCCCCCCCTCCAGGTACAAACACGAGTGCTAAGGCAGCACTTCTGCAGTGCTTATGTCACCGGGAAATGGATTTTTGTATATTTAATTAAGGCTTCTAATCAGCTCTTTTGAGATTAATTAAGACAGATTATCTGGTGGGCCCAATCTGATTTCAGAAGCTTTTAAAAAAGAAGGAGTTTTCTTCTCTGGCTATAAGCTAAAGGGGAGTCAGAGATTTATCATGTGAGAGGATTCTACCTGCCACTGCTGATGGGAAAGGAAGGAGTCCTAAGCAGGAGGCTTGCTTCACAGCCCGCAGGGAAGAGAGACCTGGAGTCACAGAGCCAGGAGGACTGCCTCTGCCAGCAACCCAGACACTCGGCAGGAAGTTCTCCGAGGAGAACGCAGAGCACATCTCAGAGAGGGCGCTCAATGTCTCAGCCACTCTCCAAGCTTGTCCAAAGGAGAAAGTGGGGCGGAACTGCTTAGCGCTCACCTCACGGACAGTCAGATGGTAGGTGGTGTTAGGTTGGTAAGTAATTTCTTAGACCTCAAAAGTGAATGTGCAGTGAAGATGCCCAAGGAAGTATATACGAGTGCTACCCAACAGTATCTATAAAGAGCCTTAAGGCTTTCTAGAAAGCGGGGTAAGAAGCTGAGTGCAGATATGATAAGAAAGAAGAAGTCAAGGATGAGAGATGCCACCAGCTTCAGTCAAAAAGGAGTTCACTCGTGGGATGGACATAAGATCCCGATTTCCAGAGTAGGGAAGAAAGATGGGCTAGCATGTGCTACCACATGACTCTAGCTATATCCCTTTATTAGTTACCTTTTTCATTACTGTGATAAAATGAGTGACAAGAAGGGCATATGGAAGATTTTATTCAGCTTTTAATTCTAGATGGTTGGAGCCCATCGCAGGAGGAAGGCATGGCCACAGGCGGTTACAGCAGAAAGCTGAGAAATCGCGTTTCCTTCAACGTGTGGGATGCAGAGAGTCAATTAGAATTAGGGTGCAGCTGCACACCCTCAAGGCACTCCCCTAGTGCCATGCTTCCTCCAGCATGTCTTCCATTGCCTTGTCAAATGATGCCACCAGCTGGTGGAGCACGTAGTCACATGACCTCATTCAAACTATCACAGCAGCCGATAACAGTAAGTCTAACTAAAGCTTTTTTTTTTTTTTTTTAATTTTAATTTGTCTATATTCCATCTGAATCATTCCTATTTTAGAAACATAATGGTTAGGGTTTGTGGTTTTTAATTTCAGTCACTTTGTTGATTGTAAGCTTAATTTTATATCTCCCCTCTTAATGGAGGCATGTTGACTTGTTACTTTAGGGTTTCATCCAAACTCCCCATGAACCTCTTTGGTTTGCTTTCACTGTCCTGATGGAAGGACGGACAGCCAGGCGGGGCATCCTCACCATGCTGGTGTACACTCAGAAAACTCTATACCTGATTTTTGCCACAGCTGGGCGTGGCTTTCTCTTACTCAGCCTCAGCATCTCATTAGATCCAGATCGCTTGCGTTGCCCGAGATACTTCTCCTGTTCCTTAATCCAATGAGGGGCCCACTGCTGAGGGACCTCTCCTCTAAATAGTCAGATGAAAGGGATAAGGCCTTTCAGGGCTTTTGAAATGTTTGTGTTGTAATAAAAATATTAATATGTGGACTTATTTCCTGAGGCACCCATAGACATTTCAGGGAGAGGAGCATGTTAGGACCTGATATTTAAGTCCTAGATTGGCAATTGTGAAATGTTCTTTGTTAAGTAAGAGAGCACCTCTTAAGGTGCCATGGAAATGGGGCCCAGCTCACTGTGGTCTTCCCGCTATTTTGGAATGATCACTTCAAGAAGATGATTCTAACTTTAGCCGTGTGATGTTACACTGGAACACTGGCCTGTGAAGACTTCAATTTGCTTACAATGAAAGTGCTGCACTACACTCTGCAATCATTTTTCCACATTTGAAAGAGACTTCTGATGGTTTAAAGGAAGCACTTTTATGCAAATCAAAACCACACCAAGGTTCCATTTTACCCAACTTATAATGGCAGTAATTAAGAAAACAAATGCCAAGGCTAGCCAGATGGCTCAACCCTTAAAGACGTCTGTAAGCCCAGAACTCCTAGGGTGCTTGGTACAGGAGCTGGAGACTCGAACAATGAGCTCTAGGGCTAGCTAGCCTGGAGTACACAGGGCAGCAAAGACAAGAGAGACCCTGCGCCAACAGGATGGAAGGGGAAAAACAGTTCCTCAAAATGGCCTTCTGACCTTCACACGCCTTTTGTGGCACATGTGTGTCCACAGTCTTGAACACACAGGTATCACACACAGACACACACACACATACACAGTGATCATGATGACGGTGATAGTGATGAAAAAGAACAGTTTTAAGATAGAAAAAAATAAGTGCTTGCAAGGACCAAAGGAAATTGTAAATACTGCAGGCAGAAATATGAAATAATTCAGGCATTAAAGAAATAGGCATGAAGTCTCTCAACAAAAGCTAAAAATAGATCTTCCATGTGACCCTGATATAGTCTGGGTATTTACCCAAAAGATTCTAAAATCTATGTAGTACAGAGATACCTGCATATCCATATTTATTACAGCACAATACAGTATTTGTTAGTCACAATAATCAATGTTAATTATACAATATTCAATATTTATTGTGGCACGACTCACAACTGAGTTAGAGAACCAACCTGTGCCTTCTCTTCGTCTGGTTCCAGGGACTGACCTAACTGGGGTGATTAGGGACTGAAGAAAGGACGGACAGACAGACAAACAGACATATAACGGTGTGGTCTGTGCTCTCAAATGGAAAAGCTGACGTCTCTTAAGCTCAGCGTGCTTATCACAGAGTTGAGCAGGAAAGTGGTGTTGTCGCACACAGCTGAACAAGGAGGCAGTCTGCACAGTGAGAACATTATGGCGCTCATCTTTTCTACATATTGTCAACATTTGCACTTGGACAGGAAGGCTTTGCCACTTCCTGTGGATCTGAGGCACTGGGTCCTTGACATGCCAGTGCCCATGCCATCAACACACATGGACTCGTCCCCCACAAACCCAATGTCCAAGAACAGAGGTTATATACACGCAATGGACAAAGCAACCCTGTTTGTGACATGGGTGCAGCTGGAGAGAACCACATACCATATGCCTCCCTTATTTGTGGGCCACACATTACATACATACTTAAAATCCTGGATGTATATATGACAGGAAGTAGACGGGAAACTGTCCCAGAAACAAGGGGAATAATTGGATGGAGGAGGAAGCGGTGGGGGGAGGGGGGTGGGGGAAGGAGAGGGTATGAGAGTCTAAGGAGAAATATGCTCAACATACAATATTCTTGTAGTAAATTTAAAAAAGAATTAAAAGGAAAAGTATTTCTTAAACTCCGTGACACTGAATACAAGACCGCTGCCTAGGTATGAAGCTGGGTTTAGGGAGGAGTTAACTGTGTTATGTTGATCAATATTAGTGCAGTAAGCAAAAAAAATAAAATAAAATAAAATAAAATAAAATAAAATAAAATAAAATAAAATAAGTGCAGTAAGCAGCTCCACCCCGAGGGACAGGAGGGACAACGGCCTTGGTGGACCTGATGGTGTCTGTTTTTTGCTGCTGCTCCCCTGAGACAGGAGGGTTGGAGCAGCGCCCCCTGGGCTGGACTCTTGGTTTTCTAACCTGTGAACCAGGGGCATCACTCCGGTCTTGCTTGCATTGGTAGTTTTCGTGCCAGACACATTAACCTGCTGACTGAAGAAGGTGCAGCGTTCAAGTTAACTTTACACTGACACTTGTACTGGACCAGCCCACACAGCTACTCCCACTAGGGCACTTGGTGAAGCTGTGTGCAGCATGAAACGGTCTCCTAAGTCTGAACTACTCTGTGGCAGGGGTGGGGGAGTGGGTGGGAGACACAGTGCTTTTGTAAAAAAAAAAAAAAAAAAAAAAGAAAGAAAGAAAGACCACCATGTGCACTCCTGTGGTCCTTTTCCACTTCTGTTTCCAGGCTGATTTCATTGTTCTGGAATCTAGTTTGGATGACTGACTACTTCCTTTCATGTTCCTTGTAGTTCATGCATTGCTGCTGCTACTAGTGACTTCTTTGATTTGCCACAGTAAAGGCCGCCCTTTAAAACAGTACTTTACCATTACTAGCAACAAAAGCAATCTCTGTCCCTCCCTCCCTCCTTCCCCACCTCTTTCACTCTTTCCCTCTCTCTCTCTCTCTTCAGGTCCATAGTTCTGGATTCCACAGAGGTAAATAAGTAATAAGGTTTTTTGTTTTGTTTTGTTTTGTTTTTGTTCACTCAGTATTAGTACTCAAAAACATATTTTTTTCTTTCGTCTTGTTTTTCGAGGCAGGGTTTCTCTGTGTAGCCCTGGCTGTCCTGGACTCGCTTTGTGGACCAGGTTGGCCTCGAACTCACAGAGATCCACCTGTCTCTGTCTCCCGACTGCTGCAGCTATTCAAGGCATGCGCCGCCACGCCTAGCTCAAAGACATCTTTTTAAATGCATCCCCACAAGTCGGGACTCTGTGCAACTGGTAAGTGAATACACAGATAAAAGCGGAGTGTGTAGAGAGAATCTCTTGTGTACTGTAAGGAAGCACCGCCTGTCAATAAAAAGCTGATAGCCAATCAGCTGAGGCACGAAATTGGAGGTGGGAGTTCCGGTAGAGAGAGATGAACTCTGGGATAGAGTCAGATTTGCCGCAGAAACTGAGGAGAGCTGACCAGGCGTGTGGCACTCATAGAAGAGAACAAACTGGTTTAAAAAACCATTATGAGCTAATCGGAAAATGAGCCAAAGCTTATGGCCTAGGCATTTATTCATAAATAATAACGGCTCAGAGGAGTCGATATTTAGGAAACTGGGGCACAGGAGTAAAAGTCTGCGGTTACAAACGCCGTACCAAACCTAGGACAGGAACTTACGCAGAATCCAAGCTTAGACAATCCGTCCCAGGACACAGAGGCAGACAGAGCTCTCTAGAAACGGAGAAGCCATGGCAAAGCAGGCAGCCGGGGACAAGCCGAGAGCGAAGGGAGTAGCTGTGGCAAGCCGGGCACAGCGGGTCAGTCCAGTCCTGTAAAGACAACCATCCTCCCCAGTCAGAGAGGCCTGGTGCCACGCAGAGGTCCGAAATGGCAGCCCGCAGCCGTGATACGAGGCCCAGAGATGGAGATCGAAGATGGCTGAAGGCGGGCCAGCCTGGGAGAGCACAGGCGGGATGCTGTGGCCTGCATAGGGCGGAGAGCGGCACTTCCCCGAGGGGCGGAGTCACCTACAGCAGGAAGTCTGAGCTGAATGCAGACAGCTCTCAGACACACCAGCACAGGTAAACCTAACAGGCACAATGCGCTTAGATGCTAAGCATAGACGGTCATAGAAAAAAAAAAAAAATTAAGTTTAAGTAGCAAAGTAAAGTCTCGGTAAAAAGGAGACAAGTAGAGAGTGGAAAAAGGAAAGCTGTGGCGTAGGCCCTTTATCCCAGCAAATCCAGGAGGCAGAGGCAGGCAGCCCAGGAAAGCCAGGGCTACACAGAGAAACCCTGTGTCAAAAACAAAACAACTTAAAATGGCTAGCTAGCTCGTTCAGCGTCACAAACTGTTCCAATCAGGACTATTAAGCCCTGCACTTACCCAGCACAGGAGACTGAAGAAAAGTATTATAGCTAGCTTTCTTAGGACTTGACCATATCCCAATTTTCTTGCCCCCCCCCCCCCAATGACTAGTCACCTCTAAAACAGCAGGAAGCAAATTTAAGAAAACAGCATCCCATTTTCCAAAAAGGGGTGGGCAGTTTTTGGTCATTCTACAGGTGATGGATGTTTGCCGTAGTTTAAAAGGGCATTGGTTGAAAGTTGTTCTGTGGTTTTGGTCAGGGAAGAAACAAGGAATACGAGCTTAGACTCAGCAATTTCTCTTTCATTTTCTTTACTCTATACTTATTTCTCTCCTATCGAATGTTAAGAGAAAAAGGGGGGAGAAGAGAGGAAAAGAAAAAAGGGGGAGTTATAGGAATAATAGGATAAAAGTAGCTTATTGAATGTGCTCTTAAACTAAAGAGTATTTACTAATCTCAAACATTTTTACATTATATAGATTATTGTATATTGATACACATTTAAAGTTATTTTTGATATTGTATATATACAATATATATATTTTATATGTTACAATGTTTGTATAAGGTATTGTACCGACGCAACTCATTTAAAGATGCTATGTGAAGTTCTTTCTAGGCCTTGAAAACTGCATTGCAAACTGTTTAGAAATGCAAGTTAGTAGTCAGACAATCAAACTCATGGCCAAGTTAGATACTAGTCTAGATAATTACAGAAATATTTCCTATGTTGAACAGATAATAAATAGCTAGAAATGAGCAATGTTTGCCTATTCAGATACACTATAGCTAAATAGATGGTCTTCAAACACTTCAGGGATCCACAGAATATGACATTTAAAGATGTTTAATTACACCAGGCATGGCGGCGCATGGCCTTTATTCCCAGTACTTGGGATGCAGAGGCAGGCCAGCCACTGTGAGTTCAAGGCAGCCTGGTCTACAAAGTGAGTCCTGGACAACCAAGACTATGCAGAAAAACCCTGTCTTGAAAAACCAAAAAAAAAAAAAAAAAAAAAAAAACCAAAAAATAAAATAAAATAAATAAAATAAAATTTTTTTTTTAATTAAGAAAAGGCTTTCTTGACAGTGAGACATGTCAGCTCCTGGCAGCACCCCCATTGTCCTTCAAAGAAGATGATGGGCATCAAAGAACCTCCATATGGAGTTTGCTTCAGTTGTGGCGAGCTAGACACTGGGCAGGAAACTACACTTGCTTCAACTGCAGACAGCATGTGCTCCAAACTGGACAAACGAGATGCAGGGAAGTTGACTACTGAGCTTTGTCAAGACAAGGTAGGCAATTCATAATTCCTGCTTCACAGAAAGCTGAAGACGATGCTCCAGTGTTGCAGAGAAAACATGGCCGACTGTCCTGGCAGCCAGCTGCCTCTGCCAGTCTCTATAGTTATAGAAGCTGTTGCTCTGCCACCTTCCCACTAACTCAGGTAATATTTATCCCATCTCAACTCTCTGATTGGGTTGAAGACTAGATAGCTATAATCTCATAATTAAGCTTAAATTGTTCAGGTTTTAAGAAAATGTTTTAAAAAGATATTTTTAGATCTAAGTAGATTTTTAGGTTGATAAATGCAAGGTATGATAGAAAATGGTTTTACTACCGAACTCTGTACTCACTAAGATAGCATAGCTAGTAGAATACTTTCTCCTGAAGTTGCCAAATGCACCATGAATGCAATTCTTACATTATAGTTTTTGTAATTGTTTGATAATTGTTCTTACTGTTTATAGTTTATTATATAAGAGAAAGAGCCTTTTACTGGACTAAAAGAGAGAAAAAGCTAAAAAGCTGATAGACTATATTAGCTGAGACAGGAAATTGGGGGTGGGAGTTCCAGCAGAGAGCGATGAACTCTGGGATAGTCAGAGAGACTCGCCCCAGAATCTGAGGAAGACAGATGCATGAAACTGAGGACAGGTAACCAGCCATGTGGCACACATAAAATAGAATAAACTGATGAAATAAGTTATGAGCTCGTTGAGGAAGAAGCCAAAGCTTATGGCCTTGGCATTTATTCATAAATAATAAGTCTCAGAGTCTTTATTTTGGGAGCTGAGACATGGTTACCCAAGCCCATGGTTACAGGGGTGATGCAGTGGTTTGAATGAGAGTTGCCCCCCCCCCCGGATTGTATATTTGAATGCTTGGTCCCAGTTAGTGCAACTGTTTGGGAAGGATTAGGACATGTGGCCTTGTTGGAGGAGGTGTGTCACTGGGGGTGGGCTTTGAGGCTTCAAAAGCCCATGCTCCTTTCTTTCTTTGGTTTCTTTCTTTCTTTCTTTCTTTCTTTCTTTCTTTCTTTCTTTCTTTCTTTCTTTCTTTCTTTTTCTAAGGCAGGGCTTTTCTGTGTAACCTTGGCTGTTCTGGACTCACTTGGTAGACCAGGCTGGCCTCAAACTCACAGAGATCCACCTGCATCTGCCTCCCAGAGCCATTGCCGCTTGTTGTCAAGTTTCCCACCATGTCTATCATGGGCTCCAGCCTCGGACGCTGCCAACCCCAATAAACTCTTAGGTTTAATAAACAAACAAACAAACAAACAAACAAACTTCTTAGGTTGCCCTGGTCAACTCACCATAGTAATAGGAAAGTAACTAAGACAAATGGTTATATGTGAAAAAAAAATTGAAAATTTTAGAAAATAACTTGGAATGAAATGATAACCGTCATAAACTTCATGCCTTATCAAGCCCACTAGATTCATGTTGTACTTTGACCACATCAAAAAGGGCTGGATGTTTTTTTTTTTTATATCAGGCATATATCCCTAGATGTTGAACATTCAGTGTTTAAACTTTTTTTTTTTTTCAAGGAGTCAACTCTTAGAATTGTTTGTGTAAAAGTGATATTAATTTAAGTGAAAGCTATTTACTCAATATGGGCTTAAGATCAGGAACTGGGGGGCAGGGGATCACTGTAGTGTGTTCACAACCTCCTCAGCTAAGGAGTTTAGACTCAATAAATTTCCGTTACCACACATTTGTTATTTTTAAATGACGTGTTATAATATCATGCTTTCCATGGGCCGGGAGTCCAGTTGCGACTTAGTATGCATTCTTACTCTCACGTTCTTTGCAAGGATATAGTCTTCGTATCTTCCAGGGCTGAACTCCTTCCTGAAAGTCAACTTGGGATGACTCTCTTTTGGCTATGTTTATCTTTTGGAAAACTCTCCTGTTGGGGGCTCTTCTTTTTTTTTTTTTTTAATACCTACAGATTCCCATTTTTTGTCATAAGGGTCTTCCTAACATTCCTTGCTTCTGTGTAAAGTTGTACAGACACATACTGTTCATTTAAAATGGTGTAGTGGTGTATGCCTTTAGTCTCAGGACTCGGGAGGCAGAGGCAGGCGATCTCTGAGTTCGAGGCAGCCTGGTCTGCAAAGTGAGTCCAGGACAGCCAAGGCTACACAGAGAGACCCTGTCTCAAAAAAAAAATTACAAAAACCCCAACAACAGCAACAGCAAAACAACAACAACAACAACAACAACAACAACACCAAACCCAAAACAACAACAACAACAAAATTAACCCCTCCAAAAAGTAAAAAACAAAAAAAAAATCAACCTCCTTCAAAAAACACGCCCCCCCCCCAAAAACCATAAAATGGTGGAATGCTCCATCATAACTTATTGTCACTATCCTGTGTTCATTTTGTTACTTTCCCATGCTTATTTTTTCCCTCCATACCCACAGACACACAGTTCTCTCTCTCTTTTAAAATCAACTTAACCTTCTGTGAAGCTTCTGTCATGTCCAGTTCTTTCCACTTAGGGCTACTCTGGCTTTCTGTCTAATGAGGTCTGTGTATATCACCTCACGTGACGTAACCTTCCCCTTTGACATTCTTTTTTTTTTTTCCCTCATAAGAATATGCAAGTGAAAAGGAGTAATGAAACAAAGACAAGGACAAAATAAGAAATGTAAAAAAAAAAAAAAGAAAGAAAAAAAAAAGAAACAAAAACCCTCTAGTTTAAGCAGTTATTTCTGCACTCTTCATATCAGACTTAACGTAAGACGCTGGCGCCTTGAGGTCTGTGAGTGCCGCGTCTTATTTGCGTTAGTGCTTCATTCTAAAAACAGTCT
The DNA here is from genome assembly GCA_907169655.1 of Acomys percivali. Taxonomy (NCBI): domain Eukaryota; kingdom Metazoa; phylum Chordata; class Mammalia; order Rodentia; family Muridae; genus Acomys; species Acomys percivali. The sequence goes on from OU015756.1 coordinate 8,942,806, forward strand.
TCATCGCAGATAATAATTGCTGACTTCCATGCCTGCATGCATGCATACTCTCTGATTATGTCTCTGGCTTATTTTCCCAATCGGGGTGACTTTTATTCACTAATTAGTCTTAGAGTTCCTGTGTAAGTCAGAGTAGAGGAGAAAAAACAAAGTGCTTAAGAGACACAAAGTCCTAAATATGTCAAAAAGAACCGCCCTGCGGTCAGCTCATGTTTGTTTGTGACAGCCGAGAAACTACTTCCTACTCCCCCTTTTAAACTTACTGTTTTAGATTCCCTTTTGTTGCTGTGACAAAGACCCTGAGCATACGCAGCTTAGGTGAGGAAAGGAATTATTTATTTTATACTTCCCCGTCAGCTCATCACTGAGGGAAGTCAAGGAAGTCAAGGCAGCTGTGCTTGTCATTCCACATAGCAAAACCACTGACCAAGGGACCCACTGCACAGCCAAGAAGCACGGGCAAACCATGGCGGAAGCGGTTTTCTGGCTAGCTTACAGGTTCCTGCTTGGCTGGTTTTCTTAACGAGCCCATTTGGTAATTTGAACCAGAATGGCTCCCTTAAGCTCATATGTTTGAAGACTTGGTTCTCATTTGGTAGAGCTGTTTGGGAAGGATCAGGAGGCGTGGTATTTGTTGGAGGTGAGTCACCTGGGGTGGGATTTGCAGTTTCAAAAGCCCACACCATTCCCAGCTAGCTCTCTCGGCCTCCACCTTGCAGACCAGTGTGTAACTTTTTATCTGCTGCTCTGAGCACCACACCAGCATGCCTGCTTTCTGCTGTGGTGACCATGGACTCTCACCCTCTGGGGTCATGAGCCTCAACAACCATTTTATTTTATAAATTGTCTTGGTCGTGGTGTCTCCTCACAGCAATAGGTAAGGCAGCCTAGGCCCACAGGCACAGGGAGTGGTGATGCCCACAGTGGTCACAGCAATCAAGTCAGTCCCTCCAGACATGCCATGGGTCAATCCGACCTTATCCTTTCCTTAATGGGGGCTTCCTTCTCAGGTGACTCTGGACCACCAAGTTGACCCCTGAAGCTAACTTGGACAATAATCATCTGACAAAAAGATGAAACTTGTTTGACCTCCAGAATCAAGTTTAGCTTTCAGGTGAACCAAATCTTTAAGGAATGACTGATGCAGAGTTGTGCCTGAGAAATGTGCAGCTGAGATGCCAGCCAGCCTTCCCAGATCAGCTTTCATTTTGTATTTCCTTCAACCAAACCGTAATGTATTTTCCAAAATGGACTACCTTATTTTCCAGCAATGACAGTTTAGCTAAAGAAAACTCCTAACAGAAGTTTAGAATTTCAGCTAGTAGTTTAAAATCTTAATACAGTGCCATGCACCTGGGTCTCCCAAGGCTTGCAGAGGGCTGGCAGAAACTCATGTTTTGTCCACATCTCACTGTTTCTGCCACATACTGACTTTCCGCCTTCTCAGCTTACAAATTTGTTCCTTTTCCTAGAGTAGGAGCAAAGGGCTGGGTGAGAAAAATTAAATACGTTGTTTTCATTCTTCATTTTATCATTAAATAGGATAGTAGCCCGGGGGGGGGGGGGGCGGGTGATTTTGAAGGCTAGGGATACACAGGCCCACTATAGTGGAGGAGTGTAATTTGGAAAGAAGGTGGAACAACTTCAGTCTTCCTCCCTAAACTCAGTTTTCCTACTGTCTTCAAATCCTGAATGGTCAATGGTTAGGCCCCGTTCTCCTTCTTGGAAGTCCATTTCTGCAGAGGTCATACCTCACAGGGGTTCTCTGAGACTGTATGAACTGAACTGAACAAGAACGTTCACACATCTCAGTTGTTTCAAGAGTGACAGGAAGACATGACTTGACCAAAGTTCTCTCTGACTTGCTATATTTGAGAGCCAGAACGTGTCCATTCTGTCTGATGTCAGTGTGGAAGTGCATTTATTTGTGCAGCTTCAAGGCCACCATTCACCACTTCTCTTATGCTGCAGACAAAAGGAAAGAGCCACTGGATCATCACACTGTGATTATGAGGCTCTGCGTATAGTGGCCGAGTATAAAGGCGGCTTGGCTTTAGTCATGGCTAAGAAGGATGCGATGCTGAGGCTCTCTTCACTACCACATTCCTCTAGGCATATTTGAATACAGAGGGTCAGAGATGTGAATTGAAATCCAGTTCCACATTGCTGCAGTTTCCCTCAAAGCAGAGAACTCATCTCCCGAGAAGCAATATGCAGGTGGAAATTTTCACAAAATCCCCACAAATTTAATTTCTTCATGGGACCTCTTCTTAATCTGTATAGGATCATACCTAGAAAGTACATTAGAGCTTGAATGCCATGAAGAATAAGATGAACAATAAAAATAAATTTGAAGTTGGCATTTTGTTTTAGTTTGTCTTTACGGAAATAGTGATAATGTGATTTGTTTCACATAAGAAGTTATTGAAAATATCAAGGAAGCAGAAAGGTTGTGTATTTTCCTGTCAAGCTGAGATTTCTAATAAAGAATCATAAAGGGATGCACAAGAGTATTTTTAAGGGATAGAACAGTAATTCCCTGTGGGATTTTGAGCTAGCTTCTGTGTTCTGACCCTTGCCTCCCATACTCCTTTGCTCTCAAGCCCCAACATGCCAGCCCCCACTTCTTGCTCAAGCTGTGCCCCTGCCATTTAGTCAGCGCATTGTTCTTTGATGAATATCTGCTTCTGAGGTTCCACGACAAAAGTGTGTTCTCTTTTTCAAGGTTCAACCTTAAATGTTAATTGTGTTTTGAATATTATACAATCAGAATATTCCTTGTCTACCACAGAAGGTCATATAATTTAAAAAATGCTGCTATTTTCTGTTAGAATAAATACCATCACAATAAATCCCCCAAATTTATTGCTTTAAAAAGTATACAAAATTCCAGTTTTTTTCAGCAACAATGAATATTATTATTTCAAGGAATAACATTTTAAAAATTATTTTTTCAATTTTTAGGATTATAACCACATCATTTTCCCTCTTCCCTCTTCTCCCTCCAAACTCCCATTCACCTCCTTCCTGCTCACTGTCAATCTACTGGCTATTTATTTGTTTCCTTGCTTTCAGTATGTAGTCCTCAGTCCTTATCAAGGAAACCTCTCTTTGTAACAGATGGAGAGCATTACAGAAAACGACAGCCAGTCAGAGCACAGAGTTGTGGAGCCCAGTCCCAGGAGATCCACCCAATTCCTAAGGCTCAGGGAACACTGTGGAAGAGAAGGTGTTAAGATTGTAAGGGCTGGAGGATCAGGGAGTTTGTGTTTTCTAGTAATGTGAGAAACTGTATGTGTGATGTCCCACTTACACGACTGTTCTGTAAGAGCCAAACAAGATGGACACCAACAAACATGCAAAGAACAGGCAGAGAAAGCCCATAAACTCTCAGTCCTAACAAAGAACCCCACACACAGGCCACTGAGGAATGCTGGGAGTGGAAGAGATGGCCTTCCCAGAAAAAATGCCATCAATTGTCCAGTGGCAATAGTCGGTCCAGCAAACACACATACAAGTAATGTTACTGTACTGGTAAGGTTATATTTAAGATTTCACACACAGACACACACACACGAACATCTGTTTTCTTATGTGATATAACAACAGTTAAAACAATAGGTCATGAACTTAAAAAAGAGTAAGGACAGATATGTGTGAGTGCTTGGGAAAAGAAAAGAGAAGGAGCAAATGGTATAATTATATTATAATTTTAAAATAAAAGTATAGTAAATTATTCTCTGCCTAAATAAAGCTAAAGATGAAACTAAACAACAAAAGTTACACAATTTTTTTTTTTTGTGGAAACATATGCGAATATTCTTACATTTTCCCAAAGTTTTGCTTTCTTATTTTATTTTTGTCAGTGATGGTGGTGTTGTGTTGGTGGTGTGTGTATGTGTGTACGTGTGCATGTGTGTAGGTCGGGATCTCCCCCCACAGACCAGGCTGGCTGTGAATTTTCAGCAGTCTTTCTACCCTCTTCCCAGGTCCTGGGTTACAGGTGTGAGGCACCATATACAGTTCAGATTTGCTTCATTGCTCTTTAGTTTTTATGTGATGTTATTCTTTCTTTCTAGACTGGGACGACATTGGTTTTTCACTTTATAACTTTCAGCTTCTATTGATTTTTGAATGAGATCATGATTGAATCAATATGTATGGCGATCATCATAGACAGGTGGTAATAAAATCGCCTAGGGAAAGTGTGTGAGCAGACAAAAGCCGAGGGCTTTGACTTTGAGGGGGAACAGAAGAACTAGGCAAGAAAACTCGATGTCCATTTAGTTTTAAACCAGAATTTGAAATAAACAGTAATCTTGTTAATAATTACAATCACCAATCTAGAATAATTAAGAATTTTATAATGAATTGATGGAGGAGAAGCTAAAAGTCTTCACAAAGAATGAGGAAAGTTAAATTTTTATCTTATTTATATTTTATAGCAAGTAAGAAGATACTTTTAAATGGGAAGTGTCAATCAGTTTAAGCGCTGCAGGGAGGTCAGTAGAAGTTATGTACTTCATACTAACGTGTGTGAATTCATTTTCATTGGTTTTGACAACATTGAGGTCACCAAGGGGTCAACAGTGTAAATCCTGTTGAAGAAGTTGAAGATAAATGAAAGATGATGCACTGAGAATTATTTACTTTTAAAAATAAATAGCTGTGAAGAGAAAAATCCAGAACAAAGTAAACTTTGGGTCTGTGGGCATCTGGGCTATTTAGTTTCGGATTCACAGGGCAGAACCTGAGTTGGCTGAACAAGTGTGTCCCAACATGATGTTTGTGAAAGAGAGGCTGTGACGCCAGGATTCTCAGAATAAATACACATCTCTCATAAAGGTGTCAAATTTCAGGGAGATTTTTGATGAGTTTATAATTTCCTGAAAGACAAGTCAAGATCACCAGATGATAAATCTTTGTTCAGCAAAACCTCACAAAAAGGAGAATTAATAACCTTTGTGTTTTCTTATTTCAAATAAATAAAACATGGCCAAGCTTTAAAGCAAATGCATGTGACTGTTCTATCGACTGCCTTGTGCACGTGGACCAGGCCAGTTAGCAGAGGGTGTGGGGCAGAGGAAAACCTTTTGATTTTCTAGCAATTTCTTTGTTCCTACAGTATGAGAATTTATGTTAAAAATGATTAAAATCAATTTCACTGTATCAAAGAGAGAAAAGCAGAAAGTATTATGAACATACTTTGCTAATGCTTTTGTTCCCCAAAGATAAAGAACTTTTAGCTTAGTCCACTTTCCTCTCACTCTTTGAAAGAGAGACCAAAAAAAAAAAAAAAAAAAGGAAAAAAAAAAAAAAAAAGAAAATGCAAACGAAGCCAGTATTTCTGCTGGTAAGAGCAGGTGGTCATGGTAGGCCAGATCATTTTTGAAATTGTTAGCAACCTTTCTTCTTCGTGGGTGGCCTTCTCTATGGAGATTCCACACAGGAGAAGTGGACTTCCATACCTAGCTCCAGGAAGTCTTCTGTCATGGCCTGCTCTCATCTTGGAGAAGTCTCCAGTGATTCCATTTCTGTTTTATTTTTATTTCTATTTTTGCATTGGATCCAGAGAATCTAACCCAGACTCTCTGGAATGCTATGCTGTCCCCAGTGTTTTTGGCTTTGCACAGTCTAGCCGGCTGCCATGTGCCTGGTGTGAGCATGGTGAAGTCATGTAGATAACTGTGACAGAGAAAAGAGTGATCACAGCAAACATCCAAAATTTCCATTCTATACCACAAAGAAATTGCTAGATATTTTGTTTCTTCCAACTGATACCAGTAGCTAAAATTTTCTTTGAAATAACTTTAACAGTAACTAATTTTACTAAGTGGATAATGGCGCCACCTCTAATCCCACTGTGAAAAATATATCCTCCTCAAAAATGGCAGACACAACATTAAATTTTATCTTACCCTTAATGCCCTCTTGGCTCTGGAATTTCCTTTAATGCCACCATATATCGAGCTCTGTAATTGCATAGTAGTTACTCAAAGTGGCATCGTGTCAATTTCATCCCATTTCTAAAAGCACTATATAGCAAATATGTCTATGTTTTTAAGATTAGCACTTGATAAGTTTCTACCCATTCTTAAAGGCAAGTTCAAGGTCAGCTATTTTAGTCTGTATTGATTTTCCTACTGCGTGTGCAAACTTCTTATTAGTTGTATCACACATTTAGACACTACAGTGCATCCTGGAGTTTGATACTATTGCCTCAGAACATGTCCTAACGAGGAACGATTCCTTCTACACAGTAATTTAATTCTCATTACTAATGACAGACTCAAGGCATGGAACAATTTCAATAAATGTTTGGGGTATGGAAATAGGGGAGTGACGCTGAACTAGGAGGGAGATCACTTCCTAGTGAAGGGCTAAGATGACGCTTTGTGTCACTGCAAATAATCCTTTGACAGAAGCAAGCCCTCATGTTGGGAGTGACTTACGAATTTACACATTCTCAATTCTCCCATTTGTGGCCTCACTAATAAGTGAGGCAGGAGCCTTTCTAATCACTGCTGAGAATAAAGTTCATATTGCATCACTCCAGAGCCGCCCCCTTGGGGCTCCTGTTGATGGCTTCACCACTACAGCACCCTCTCCCATTTGTCCTCTCTCATCTGCCCAATACTTCTGCATACTTTTAAACTGAGGTATTTTTGTCAACATGTAATAATAAATTCTTCACAGATTATCTTAAAGAAGGTGGAAATGATTATCTCACACAACAGCAAGAGTCAGGATGCAATTCAGTGCTGGCTGGTGTGGTGACTCAAGGGTAGCGTAGATATTCAGGATACTCTTCTCCCGCCACCCCCTACCCACCCACTTTCTCTCTTGTCATCATGGTGGTGTCTTTTACATTAGACCTGTGGGCAGATGACCTCATTGCATGTGTCTGACTAGAAAAGGATGATGAATTATCTTTCCTCATGTTTCTCTATTGAGAATGAAGACATCCTCGCCCCATCCCTCAGCAGACATCCTTGCCCTATCCCTCAGCAGGCCTCAGGCTTCCTATTTAAAATGCCTAGAGCAGTCCTGGGGCACGGGGTTAGTGGTGGTGACACAACTGGTTTAGAAAGACTTTTCTGGTAAGATGAGTTAAGAGTGTTCCACTGAGCTCTGCTGTAACATGCTGTCTGTCTCTCTGTCTTCGTTAGACCACTAGCAGACACTGGATCATATTTCTTTGAATAGTGAAATAGTTAACTAGTCACTAGGTTACCTCCAAGCCAACTCTAATAAGAAGCCCTTATGATGACATTTTATAAAAATTCAGGAGCCACAAAATGTACTTTTTCATTAAGTAAAAGGGGATAGAGTTAAAAAGGAGGCTCATCATGGTAAGAACATTCACATATTTGTCCTACAGTCTATAAATGTCCTTAACATCTTTTCATACCTTGTACTTTACAAAAGTTATTTTAGTCTTACATTCCATTCCACATCCAAAAGCACCACACACTCAGATAGAAACATTCAATGCTTTACAATAAGTTATGATTGTATCTAAAGGAGCGGTTGGCAGTTTTCAAGCATATTTGGTATTTAGGTCAGTGCGTGGTGATCAACTATTGTTCTTTTAAAATTTCATTTTATTTATCTTGTGTGTGTGCATGTACACGTGCACGCGTGTGTGCGTGTGTGTGTGTGTGTTTGTGTATGTATGTGCATGTGCCATGGTGTACACATGGAGGTCCAACAACAAGTCTCTTTGGATGAAGGGATCTTGAAGCGGAAAGTCAGGAATCCAGCTTAGCTGGAACTGCCTTCATGAGCTGAGCCGTCTCTTAGCCCCTTGTTTTTGTTCTTTTTGAGGAAACAAATGATGATCTCAGGATTTTAAAATGTTTCTTTTCCGCTAGGCTCATTTAAGGTAGTAATTTAATGTATAATTGGTAAACTAATTGAAGCTCTCATACTTTAAGCTGACAATAATTACAGTGGGATGTGTACAATTGCTAAGACAAAATAATCACATTAAACAGAAACAAAGCAAACCTCAAGATGTCTAAGTTCTTTGCTAAGATAAAGTCTCACACCAAAATAAATTGTTTCAGAGAGATATACTAGCTTCAGATTTACAATAATTGAAAATTTCTGATAATAGAGGGCCCATCGAATACACATACAAACATATTCACACAGCACCATAAAACCTAAGTAAGAAAAACTATTGAGTTTTTCTTTCATTGTGTAGATAATTTCTTAGCTGTCACATAAATATTTTGTACAATACACCATCTCAGTAGTTACAGTATATTATTCAGGAAACATATTTTCTTCTTAAGTGTTAGAACATTTTTTGTATTTATTATCTTATTTGTGAAATAACTTTGAACAAAGCCTTTTACTAGGTATTATAAAGCAGGATAAATTTTTCCGCTTCTCATTGTATAATTTATAAGGCTAATTTTTACTTCTTACCATCTGACAAAAATGAAGCAAATGGATAATGAAGGCCCAGTTTTATGAAGATGAGCTTCGGAGAAAAGTGCACAGTATGAGATATAGATGAATGCATGGAAGACTGAGAAGGAGAAAACACCTTCAGCTTTCTACTTTCCACCTCTGCCAAAGGTTAGACAATAAAAGCCCTCAGGCAGAACTCTGACGAAGTTCAGGTAGTGAGGAGCTGTCTGCTTATACAGGTGTAGTGTGATTGTAGAAACTATTTGCAAACACTCACCGGCATGTGACCCGTTCCCTGGTAAGACTGAGACTGAAGAACAAAGGCAGAGGCTGGGAAGAGTCCATGCCCTTTACAAGCTAACGTGACCGGTGACAAGGAAGAGCACGCGTAGGCCAAGCACCTGCAACATCCAAGAAGAAAGGAGTTCAGTGCAGGGAGACCCAGGGAGAAGTCTCTGGAAGGGTTGTAAGGGTATCCGAAAGAAAGAACGTAACGTTCCTTCTCTACCTCTCCTCCCCCAGGCTCTAGGGCAGCGGTTCTCAAACTTCCTAATGCTGTGACCCTTTAATACAGTTCCTCATGCTGTGGTGGCCCTAACCATAACATTATTTTCATTTCTACTTTGTAACTGTAATATTGCTTCTGTTGTGAATCATAATGTAAACATCTGTGTTTCCTGATGGTCTTAGAAAACCTCTGTGGAAGGGTTGCTCAACCCTCAAAGGGGTCCTGACCCACAGGTTGAGAACCACTCGCTACTCTGGGGGAAGGCAGATGGTCTTTGTACCATTCTGTAGACCTAGGGAGTCATTAGTAGAAACAACCCAAACAGTTGTATGTAGTCACATGGGGTCCATACACTACAGTTTGACCCACTTTGGAGTAGCCTGAAATGTACTCTTTGCTAGGATGAAGATGGGTTGATTTCCTGTGGTCCATCCATGGGTATTCTATACAAATCAGATCATTTAGGCAAGACTGACTCTTGACATGGCCAACTCAAAGTCAGTGCAAAGAGAGAAGTACCCATAGGTACAATGGCTAGAGATTTTATTTTTTGCTACTGTGTGTGTGTGTGTGTGTGTGTGTGTGTGTGTGTGTGTGTGTGTGTTATAACAGAGGGGTGGAGCAGAGTCCACATATCACTTCATTCAGGCAAATAGAAATCAAATGTTTTCCCCTGCGACCACTCAGGCTGGAGAGACAGCCCAGCAGGTAAAGGGCTTCAGGTTCAATGAGAGATTCTGTTCCAGCATGACAAAGAGAGACCTTGGAAAACTGCCGATGGGACTCCACGTTCCCATGCTCCCTCATGCATACATGCTCCCACACGTGAATATGCGTACACCCCTCAAACAGAAAACACCATAAAACAAAGAACCAACCTTTAAGTGGAAGACCAAGCCGGAAGCCAGGAGGCCTGAGAGCCACAGCCCTCTTGAGAAATACTCATCTTCTTCTCTTTATCCCAACTCTGAAGGAGTATAAATGAGTGGCTGTCAGTGAGCAGGAAAGAGGAGGGTGAGATGTGTGAGGCTGGGAAATAGCAGGTATCTCTTTCTCGTTCTGAGGTGGTCATGATGCCACACGTAGGGAGCCGTGCTGTCAAGTTATCCCTGCCATCCAGATGAAGAGGTTCAATACTGGCCCTGCAGCAGCCCAGTTCTGAAGGACAAGGGAGGAGACTGCAAAATGAACCCACCCTGTCAGAGTCTTGCCTTTGACTCTGTAGCCTCTAGATCTATTTGAAATATGTTCTGCTTGCTTGCGCTTGTTTGCTTAAACCACCCAGCCTAGGGCTATTTGTTCCAACAAACCAAAGAAGCAAGCAAAGCAGTGACCAGTGCTCTCTATGGCCAGAGCAGAGAATTGTATATTTTATACCTTTTATTCTAAGGCAAATAACAACTGCTTTTTACAAAACCACTTTCATTTTTGGTGCAGAGAAGTGTAACTGATGTCTGCTTTGACCCTGTACTGCTTATTACTGCTTCTCTTAGAGGCAACTAGTGTTCTATAGATGGTTAAAATTCTCCCACAGAAACAGCGATGTCTGTGAATAATGAAAACTAGGCTTCTTCCTTTGTCATTTCGATTTTGACTTTACAATCGTACAAAAGTTATGTGCTTTCCATAGAAGTCAGAACTCTTGGCTTAACATATTTTCAACTTCCAATGGTGGATCCAGACACGACTGTTTTTTGAAATGAAAATCCCAAACATTCAATTTTACCAGTAAAGACTTAGGAGCCAGATGCTGGGGTGAAAACCTGCTAGCTCAGAGAGGCAGAGAAAGTACCCAGCTGACCTTTCTAGTCAGCTCATGTCCCAATGGAAAAGGCCCAAAAGGTTCACTAGCTCAGCTGACAGCCTTGGGGAAAAAAGCCAAAAACAACAACAAAACAAAACAAAACAAAACAACAACAAAAAAAAAACCCAAGGCCAAAAGTTTGCTAGCTTAAAGCTCAAAAATCCCCAAAAGCCAAAGGACATGGACCTGAAGGGCTAAAGAGCTAAAAGCTAAAGAGCTAAAAGCAATTATTTTATCTTTATGGCCTAAGAAGCCAATATCTGATACAATGAGACTATAGTGTATCTGATAACCTTGCAGATTTTCCACATCTGGTAGTTCCCTTATCAAGGCTGGGAAAATCATTTTTGTTTTTGTTTTTTTAAACAAATAATGACCTGCCCTGTAGTTACAAAGTTGTGTTGCGTGTTCTGGCCTTTTTGTTTTCTGGTTCTATCTCAGTATTATTATTCTTAGTTATAAGCCTTTCTAACTTCTAAGGTTTGTTTCCAAATTTCATATTTTTTTTTTTTTTTACTTTTTTAAAGCTGTAAGCAGAATCTAAACTACTACTAATCTACTAGTAAACTAAAATCAAGTACTCTAATCCTGTGTCCTCATAACCTACACATAGCACAATCACTCGCCAATCTGATGCTCCTCCGGCAGCTTCTCTCCACCAGCTCCCTCTACTTCTACAGGCTGTCTTAAACACCCAACTCAACATCTTTAATCCCTGTCAGCTGGTTTCTTGCTCTGTCTCTTGACCTAGGGTTAACTTTAGTAAGTCCTGTGTACAGAAGGCTCTTGGACTAAAGGTGTGTGTTAGGACTCAACTGTACCAAACAAAAGACAGATTTTTACAGTTCACAGTCTCAGGGATCCCAATGGGATCAAATATCCTGCCACACATGATCATCTCATAAAGGGAGGAACACCTGTCATTTATCGACTTGCACAACCTTGGTTTACATTTGTGTCTTAATGGCTCACAGTTTTGATTGGCTCACTTCTTTCCTGATGTTGATTTATGAAGAATCATTATCTGTACTTTAGTGGCCAAGCCAGCAGGATTTGGGTCAGCAGGGAGGAGCCTCCAATAGGAGGATGACATGAGCTGGTGTCATCACTGGAGAAAGAAGAGGTAAGAGTACAGCAGGGCGGGCAGATGAATGAACGATACAGTGACACTTAACTGAACTGATATAAAAGTCATGCACTCCAAGTTTGCAAGAAGCTATCTTGGAAACTCCTTCATTGTGGTCCAGATCCAAAATGAACAATGCCTAGCCTACTAAGCCCTCCCATTCCTCTGCCCTCTACAAAAGAAAATGCCACCTTCCCTGCATTTGCTCCCTCATCTGTTGCATGAGCCATATCCGCTAATAGTGGTTCAAAGGAGAAACATTTCTTTTTCAAAAATAAAGTCTCTGTTGGAGAACAAAGAGTGAACAATATGTCATAGGCAGCAATAATTTCAGAAGAATAGGCATGAAATCAGCACGTGTAGAAGAGATAGACTGAAGTGAATCTTAAACAGAAGCAAGAAGAACCCAAGATATACAAGAGGGAAAATTCGAAATGTAGTTTTAGCCCGGTAAGGGGACACATGTGACAGAAGGAGCCACAATGCTGCCAGCCTGCTCTGCACTCACTCCTGCTAAGCTTCAGTGCTTAAGGAGGGGAGTGTCTTAGGGGAGGACCAAAGCTCCCAGGGGGCTCCTGATGGCCAGGTGACAGGTATAGAGTCAACGCCAGCCATTTTGTATAAGAACAAAGGAAGGAAAGTGCTGGACTCTTGGAACCATGTAGTGGACTGCAACTTGGGCAGAAGGTGACGAGACCACAAAGCAGCAGTGAACACGGAAGACAGGGATGAGTGTGAACAAAGCTAAAAACACCTCAAATGTAACAGTCATTGCTGGAAGTCAGTGCAGTTTTGGGTTTTACCTTATACATCCATTTTGAAGGAGACTCAGGTACTCTTTGTTCTATAGATTCAGATTGCTAAGGAAATCTTCTTCATCAGAAAGCTCAGGACAGAGACAGCTGGTGATTGTGAGACAAGCTGTAGTCTTCAGGAAAAGATCACGCTTCGGTCAGCATCAGCATGAGTACAGCAGGTGCTCTCTTGCTCCCACATCATCTGGAGATTTTGTTACTGACACTTCCGTGTTTATTTGTGGTTGTTGTGTAGCTTGTGAAAAAGCAGCTGAGGAGATCAGATATGTCAAGTCCCTTTACATGCTGCTGTCTGGGTCTGGCTTTTGTCAGGAGAGGATAGCAATCGGGTTCTCAGGCTCTGGAGAGACCTCTGAGAGCTTCTGTGAGGCACAGGATGGAGGAGAGAGGGAGGAGAGTGGGGAGGCAGGAGGAGGACAGAGCACGGTGGCAGGGGGAAGAGGGAGGAAGAACGCCTTACATCCGGCCTTTCCCCATCCCACAAACTAATTTCTGCTCTGCATTGTGTAGAAATAGAGCCAGAACAACACTGGCAACACTGCAACACTGTTCCCTCCATCTGATGCTTAATTACCTTGAAAATAGAGCAACATAAGCTGGACCTGTCAGGAAGTCTCTCTCTCTCTCTCTCTCTCTCTCTCTCTCTCTCTCTCTCTCTCTCTCTCTCTCTCTCTCTCTCTCTCT
>OU015756.1:8956173-8975759 GCA_907169655.1 Acomys percivali
TCTCTCTCTCTCTCTCTCTCTCTCTCTCTCTCTCTCTCTCTCTCTCTGTCCCTGTCTCCTGTCTGTCGTCTTCTTCTTCTTCTTCTTCTTCTTCTTCTTCTTCTTCTTCTTCTTCTTCTTCTTCTTCTTCTTCTTCTTCTTCTTCTTCTTCTTCTTCTCCTCCTCCTCCCCCTCCTCCTCCTCCTCCTCCTCCCCCTCCCCTTCTCTTCTCTTCTCTCTGTCTCTCTGTCTCTCTGTCCCTGTCTCCTGTCTCCTGTCTTTTGTTCTTCTTCTTTCTTTCTTCTTCTCCTCCTCCTCTTCTTCTTCTTCCTTCTTCTTCTCCTCCTCCTCCTCCTCCTCCTCCTCCTTCTTCTTCTCTCTCTCTCTCTCTCTCTCTCTCTCTCTCTCTCTCTCTCTCTCTCTCTCTCTCTCTCTCTCCTGTCTAAGGGAGTGCCAAGATGCTCATAGAGTATTTCACGCTGACATTAACTAGGACTCCATCATGTGGATCCGTATCTCAGCTCTCTATGTTATAGAGTGTGGGGTCTTGGGTGACCCTTTCCTAAGCATTTACACTGCACCTCCCCAGCTGCTCCTGCCCTTGCACACACCTGCCTTCCATGACATCACTCTGTCTTGGTATCTCTCAGTTCCTGTCTAAAGATTTTCAGTAACCTTTTGGCGTTGCCCTTCACTTTAGATCCACCACAAGCATTAATTTGCTACAACTCTGCCACAGCAGAGACACGTTCAGCTGTGAATTAATGCTTCCTCATGTTTCTTTCCTCATCTCACAACTCTTAATCTTATAGTGTGTGTGTATGTCCATGTCTATGGATGCAGGTGCACGTGTGTGTGCTGGTACACAGCACATGTGTGTGCATGTATGTGGAGGTCAGTGGCCAGCCCCAGGTGTCGTTCTCAGGAGCCTTCTTTCCACCTTACTTCTTTTTTTTTTTAGGTTTATTTATGTATGTATGTATATAGTGCTCTGGTTGTGAGCCACCATGTGGTTGCTGGGAATTGAACTCAGGACCTCTGGAAGAGCAGTCAGTGCCCTTAACCACTGAGCCATCTCTCCAGCCCTCCACCTTACTTCTTGATAGTATTTTCTGTCCAGAGACTTGCTCACCAGGCTAGGCTGCCTCCTCATCTAATCTTGGGGTCTTTGCCTCCTCAGTGCTGCGATTATGAGTGCTTGCCACCATGTTGGCTGTTTTTTACATGGGTTGTAGAGATTAAACTCCTGCTTGTGTGGTAAGCATTTTGCCATCTGAGCCACTCATTTCTCAGTTTCTATGCTCACCTCTAATGGTTTCTTTATGGGTACCTAGAAATAGCATCCATGTAATATGTAGGATCCCTTTGACTTGAGGACCCTTCTATGACTCCATGATTCTTGTACCGCACACATGGTCTGTTCCCCTCTTCTAGTCCTGGAAAATGATTTGGACAAGACTCAGCCTGAATAATGGGTGTTAGCATTCCTTTCTTCCCTTTTGATCTTTTGCCGTTAGCATTTTGTCTAAATGAACATCCTCGAAAAGGTGACTTTATATACAATAAATATATGTGTTCTAGGCTTTTTGTTTTATGAACACACCCACCCATTGCTTGATGCCCTTGTTCAGTCCCTGTAAAGAATAACCACTCAAGAACAATTTTAAGTAGATGACTCAAGGAATGAATACTTCTCAGTTTTGTCCTTACATGTGCATCATTGTCAGTTCTTTAACACCTCTCTCTCTCCCCTTCCCCCCCCCCCCCCCCCCCCCCCCCCCCCTCTCTCTGTGTTTTCATGTGTGTGCTGATACATTTAGAGGCCAGAGGTCAACTTTGGCTATTGCTTTTTAGGAGTCACGGCCTTGTCTTTGAGATAGGGTCCTCACTGGGACCTAGGGCTCACCAACTCAGCTCAGCTAGCTGGCTGGCTGGTAAGCCACGGGAATTTGCTCTTCTCTGTCTCTCCAGCACAGAATTACAGGCATGCACCCCATGTCAGGCTTTCTGCATGAGTGTTGTAGATTGAACTTGGCTCTTCATACTTTGGTAGCAAGCACTTTACCAATTGAGTTATTCCCCTGGCCCTTCAATGCCAACTTTTCTCTGCTTCTTTAGACACTTGTAGAAATCACCTGCACATGAGTGTTATCCAACCCTGAACCAGCACCCTCTTGCTCCCCTAGTTACTATGGCCTTCTGGCCTGGTTACACTTATCCCTGAAGCAAAACTTTAGGACCAGGCCTTTCTTCCTTTAGTTACAATTATAATTATAATTCAACTATCAATACCTATGTAGTGAACATTTCTCCCTTGAAGTCCTCACTTTTTTAGGGCCACCAGCCTTCACTTCACTGATGGTAGCAATCTGTCCACACCCTAGCCTTGTGTTGTGATCATATGTAACAAGACTTTTATTAAAAAGATCCTAAACTCTTCCAGGATGAGAGTCTAACACTTCAGTGGTGCATTTCCTGAAACTCCTTTCTTCTCCCCAGGTCTTTGTTCTTTTCTGGATTCATTTTGTTCCTTATTTAGTCTAGATTCAAATACTCCCGCTTTAAATTATATTTAATCATTGCTTCTAGATGTTTTGTTTCTGCTTTTGTGATTATACTGAATTAATAAGACCACAACCAGGCATCAGTATAGCTCTCTGCTGCCTCTATTTCAAGCAATTGGCAATTCAGGTTTCACTGCCTGCTGGGTGAAAATTACTGAACCTGGATATTTGGCTGGCTGCCATCTGTGTCCTCTGTCATCTGCTGTCATCTCTGCACTGCCTGACCATCTTCAAAGAATTCTTTGTCATCCTGACTTTCACTTCCTGTGAAGATTTGTGCTATCTACCTTTCTTGCTTGTTGAATAGCTGCATATATCAAATTTCCATTCATTTTTATTAATTTAATTTCTCATACATTATATCCTGACCACAGTTTTCTCTCCCTCCTTCTGCCCGCCAGCCACCTCCTCCCTTTTCCCCACCTTCTCCCTCCTAGTCACTCCTCCTCCCTTCTCCTTCAGAACAGGGCAGGCCTCCCAGGGCTATCAACCAAACATGGCATATCATTGCAATGAGGTTATGCCCCTCCTTTCAGATTGAGGCTGACTGAGGCCTCCCAGTAGGAGGAAAAGGGTCCCCAAAGGAGGCAAAAAGCATCAGAAACAGCCCTGCTCACTCTGCTGGCAGTAGACCCATGCAAGCTTCCTGGCTGTTGTCCTCTGTGTCCCTGTGAGTCCAGGTTTGTTTTTTCTGTGCATTTTCCTTCCTCTCTCTAATGTTTGGCTGTGGGTCTCTGCATCTGCTCCCATCAGTTACCAGAAGAAACAGTCTGATGACAGCTGGGCTAGGCACCAGTCTCTGTGTTTAGGAGAATATTATCAGTCTTTATATCATTGACTTTTCTTTTTCTTTTTCTTTTTCTTTTTCTTTTTTTTTCATTTTGGCCAGGCATATTTGGTTCTCTCCTGGTCTCTGGGCCTTCCAGCCTCTGGTGTCTGTTCAGTGTCAGGGGTACGTGTCTTCTTGTGGCATGGGTCTCGAGCTGGAACAGTCATTGGTTAGACACTCCCACAATTTCTGTGCCATCTTTATGCCAGCACATCATGCTGACAGTACAAATTGTATGTCAGAGGTTATGTGGCTGGGTTGGTGTCCCAATTCCTCCACTGGAAGTCTTGTCTGATTATGAGAGATGGCCGGTTCAGGCTCTGTATCTCCCACCCTAGTAGTCTTGGCTACGGTTGCCCTACTAAATTCCTGGGAGTTTCCATTGCACTGGGTTTCCACCTTGTCCCTGAATTGGTCCCCCTCCAGTTGTCTCTCCCTCCATCCTTTCCCCAACTGACCTCTCCTGTTTCAGTTCCACCCACTCCAGTACCCCCACCATATCTCTTCCATCTCCCCTTCCCAGGAGATCCCTGCAGCCTCCCTTGACCACTCCTTGGTTTATAGCCCATCTTAGTACTGGAGAGATGGCTCAGCCATTAATGGACAGGCTCCCAAGCAAAACTAAGTTTTCTATTTGTAATGTGTGTTTTTGAGTCATCTAGGTAGAAGTCTGTCTTGTAATGCTCCCCATGGCCTTTGTACTGGTATGTACATAAGTGGCCACAACGTCTCCATGCCCAGGGAGGAGAACTGCCTTCTCCTGTGTGTGACCATTTCCTCCCTGAGCCCTGGGACCTCTAGCTTCCTACTTACTTGTGCTGTTTACTCAGCATCCATCTCTTCATATCTATGGTATGTTTTCAGAATATAAACACAATCTGTTACTCCACACCTTCAAAAATGTTCTCACATACTAAATATCCCTCTAAAAACAATGCTGCGAAACCTTCATTAGCATCAATTCTCTCCAAAGAGTTGTAGACCCACATCGTATCTTCTCCTTGTCCACAATTATCCTCCATATATTAAATCATTTTGAAATGATTTTTCTCTAAGTTCACTGGACAACTTTGTGTATCCCTCCCTTCCTTGTTACTTAGCACACAACAGTGTTTCATTTCATGCTCCCCCCCACCCCCGTCCTGTCCTTTCAGTATCTATCTAGGTTGTCTTTATTTCTATTTTATCCTTGTGTGTACACATGTGCCCATGTGCATGTGTTTGGTGGTACTCTAGGAGAGGGCATCACATCCCTAGGATCCGGAGTTGCAGGCGTTTGTGGCCTGTCAAATGTGGGTGTTGGGGTCCAAGGCCAGTACACAAGTACGCTCAGGTGCTGACTGAGCTTTCCAGCTCCTCCCCTGTTGTTTCAGTCCTGGTGCTTCTGAGGATCTCGTCCCATTATAGTCCTGCAGGGTTCCGTGCTCTGATTAACAAGGCCCTGGAGTCTACTCACCACCTTTTGAGAAGTGGCCTGTAGGACCTTAGAGCTGAAACTGAAGGCAAACTATGTTGCTCACATGTAATGAAATATTATGCATTCATTGTAAAAGCAACTTTTATTCTCCTGCCTCAATTGTTGTCTGGGAGGCGTACTGCCTCCTTCTGCTAACGTAGGCCTAGTACTGGAAGCTTCTAAACTCTATACAATCTAACCTAGGCTTAGAATGTTTTCAGCCTCTGAGACTTATAGCTCACCAGTTCTTGTTCTTTCTGGGCTCTGGGCTGGTTAGTTCGAGTAGCTGTTCTGGCTCAAACTTTTCTCCCAGCTGACTTAATCTGGCTTCTCTCTCTGTCTGGAATTGCTCTGCTTGGTCTCAGACTAACTCAGCAATCTGCTCTAATCTTCTGGCTTCTTCTCATTTTCTGGCCTATTCCAGCTTCACCTGAGTTCTCTCTCTGCAATCCATCTCTCTATTACTGTCTTAGTAAAACTGCCTTCTTTTTCTGTAAAACTGCCTCTTAAGTAGCTTCCCTTTCCTCGTGAGAGTTGGGTGTATCCTACTCTGTCAAATCTCTGATTTGTTACCTTTTCTGCCACTTAATTAGACATCACTTTCAAACATGGATGCTTCCTTCTACAAACTAACTTTACCTTTGTTTGGGATTAAAGGCATCTATCACCATGCCTGGATCTAAGCTTTTCTTTATCTGATTCTTGCTCTATACCAGGCTGGCCTTGAACTTGGATCTGTTTGCATCTGTCTGTCTCCTGGATTAAAATCACACTTGTAGTCTAGCCGGATCACAGAGATCTTTGGATGTGATCTCTTGGCAGAACGGCCATGTTCTGAATTAACATTCCTCTACAATCCATAAAACCTACTGAGGTTCCCTTACCCAGCACTACTTATGTGAACATCAAAAATATATATGAAAGTGAAATATTAAAATATACCATTTGTATTAAATATTTACAACAAATCCATAGAGTCAAAAAGCAAGACAGTTGGCACCAAGAGCTAAGTGAACAAGTATGTGAGTGAGATCATTCAGGAGGTGCTGAGAATTTCTTAGGGGGACAAAAGTGCCTTGAATCTAGAAAGACAATGATTGTATGGCATGTACATTTGCAGAATATCACTGGATTATGTGCTTTATTTATCGTTATCTTATGTGATGCTTATCTTAATGAAACTCTTAATGTGTTTACTACTTGTTCTGCACTGACTATGCCTCCCCCCACAGAAGGTCTAAAAGGTTCAGATGATGATGATGATTATTATTATTATTATATTGTGCCCACTTAAACTTATCTTTCATTTTCCTATTTCATGCATCATTATCACTCCTAAATTCCAGCCTGATGTCCACCAGTTGTATATTCAATCTACATGCTTCATAGGCTACCGTATCTCAATGCCTTCCAGGCCGAATGCACCAGTACTCAGCTCACTCCTGCTCTCTTACTTCCAGTGTCAGTCAACAGCTTTGGCATCAGCCAGTCTCCTTTTTTCCTCCCACAAACACTCAGGATACATCAGTTATTCCTATCTAGATATTTGGTCACATTGCTACTGATGTTCAAGGCATGATTATTTTTGTCTTAACTTTTTAAAATATTCTTTAACTCAATGCTGTAAAGTATTAAGTGATGAAGACCCTCTGTATCTGTGCTGTGACTACTTTTACTTTGAAACATTGTACATGCATATGAAGAAATCAAGTTTTAATTCATTATTTTAAGTCTCAATGAAGAAAGTCACATTTAGTTAAAGGCCGCCATGTTGAATTCACATCCTCAGTGCCTGACCATTTGTTAGAAATCTAGAATTCTAGGTCCTACTGGAGACCTGTGAATTATAGTCTGCACTACATTGAAATTCTCACAAGCACATTAGAGTTTAAGGTGGTAACTCTGGATAATTATTTCTTCATTTTTGTCCAAAGTAGTACCCAGGTTGATGACAGAGACCATGACTGGTTTATAAAACTGTGCACGTCCAGCTGGGTGTGCTGGTGAGCCCCAGTGAAGTTAACTGTGAGCCTGTGCTGCACAGTGAGTTCTGAACCAACCTGGGGCACAAAGTGAGCCCTCAAAACAAACAAACAAACAAAACAAAACAAATACAAACTTCTCAGAAATGTCAACTCTGCATTCTCCTCCCCCGTTATAAACTCTGTTTCTCTTAGAGTAAGACTCCACTGTTATATGTTTATCAGTGACCACTCTCATCTCCTCTCATCCCTCTTCTTCATTCAGAGTCAGCAGCTCCTGCTCCTCTGCTAACGATTACCTACAGAGAGGCTTCACTCACCGCATTTCTCTACAGGAAACTTCTCCTAGCTGAATGTGGGCTGCTTCTACGTTGAAACCACACTACATCTTCCCTCTACGCTTAGATATTCTCTGACTGTGCCTCGAAGTCTTTCTTTCTGATTCTATTCTTGCTCTCAATCTTTTTCCATTCTTTCTGCTTTGTTTTATTTTTACAATTTTTAAACTTGAATTCTGTTGGTTTTAAACAAAATCTCAAATGTTTGATCTTAACAGTCGAGACTCAGAAACCAGATGCTAGGCTGAAAACATGTTAGCTCAGAAAGGCAGAGAAAGCACTCAGCTGACCTTCCTACTCAGCCAATGTCCCCAAAGAAGGAAGGCTCCTTCCCTGTTTGGTCTTAAAAAGCCCTCAAACTTAATGTCCCTCCCTTCTACTTCCTGTGCATCTCTCTCCATCCACCTGACTTCCTCTTACTGTCTCTGTTTCCCCCCCACCCCGCCCCCTGTTAACTCCCTGTCAACTGGTTGCTTGCTTTATCTCTTGACCTAGGGTTAACTTTATTTAATTCTGCTTACAATGTTCAAGCTCTTCGATTAAAGGTGTGTGTTAGGGCTGAGCCACACCACAATCAGAAACAGATTTTCCCAGTAAACAACACAATCTCAGGGTTCACAGTGGGATCAAATATCCTGCAACAGAATTCTCCATCTGAATTTCTGTTGTATATGTATCTGTCTCTAATAATTTTCTAGATCTGACATCTGTGAAGGCATGTATTATATCACTTCTGGCACATAACAGATATTCATATTTATTAATTGGATAAATGAATAAAAATTATTTTTCATGTATTATTAGACTATATCCCCAAACCAAAATCTAAAGTCATTTACATACATTTCATTATGGACAAAGTACATACCCAAATTCAAACAATTATTTATATTTTAAATGATACCTAAAATAGTTAAAATTTAAGTATTTTTTTTTAGCCAAGATACACACACACACACACACACACACACCTTTGTTTAAAGTCCAAAAAAAAGAGACAATTACAAAGAATAAAAGTATCAAATGGAAATTCTCCCAATGATAAGCACATTATTAAAAGAAATCAGATGGTAATAACATTAGACTTTTAAAGAAAAAAAATCATCATTGGTTTGGCTTATGAACTGTTGAAACCTAGTAAATTTCCATTTCAGTTTTCATAATAAGATTATAAAAACTTTATGTAGGTATCAAGAAAAATAATAATCAAGGAAATACTACCTCGGATATATGTGATTAGAGTTTTTGATAAATATATGCATCCTAGCAGTGCCTTGTACAATATAAAATAGTAACACAGAAACAGAAATGAGATTAGGGAAAGTTTGAAAACTCTGTTTGTCCATGATACAAGGTAAAAAGCCCGATCTCTAAACAGAATGGCCTTTTCTCTTGAGAAATGATTTAAAATTTCATAGTGTATTGAGCACAAAATGCATCTAAAGTTCTGAAGACTCAAAGTTGGCCTTTTGTAACAATAAATTCCTTGTATTTAGGCTATAAATCCATAAGCACAAATTGTTCTAAAGTGTGACCTGCTTTAAAAGGAACACCAAAATAACTGGACAATCCCAACATTGGGTTAAGTCACAAAAATATTACAGAGTGTCAGGGGCCTGCACATGGTGGCTGACAGAGTGGTCCGAGAGGAGGTAAGGAGTTAGCAAGGGAGGAGTGAGTCAGGTGCAGTGGGGGTGGGGGTGGGGGTGGGGAACTTTGCAGCTCTGACTGGCTGGCAGTCAGGTCGCTCTCTATTTATACAGGTTTCATAGAACAAAGAGAGACTAATGACTATCCAAGAAGTACAGATTAATCATTTTGTCTCTGGACATGTGTTTGATTTTTCACTACATGTCCAGGGTTACAAGTTCAGTCCCAATTAGAAAATACAAACAGAACAGATTTTATTCTTATTATTAGCCCTATAACTCCAATTTAAAGAAGCTAAAGAATGTCTCCTCCAAGGCAAACACATTTATTATATGACAGCCTGCTTTTAGGCTGGCAGCATTTGCGGTGTTTAAAGCACTCCAGACAAACAGAAAATATCTGAACCAGTCTTTTTATGAATAGCAAATGCTAACACCTAACTCCTCTCACTATATTGTTTAGTCATGTATGCTACAAAGTAGGAGAGGTTTATTTTAGTCAATCTATCTTTCTTAGTGCGTTCTATTCCTCCAGCGGTGTACCCCATATGGCCCTCTATCTTTAAAGTACATTTTCAGAGCTCTAAGTGTATTGTAAAGAGAGGCCTTGAATTTGGGACTAATTCTCCTGGCCAGTCAGGATTATGTTAATTATCCCTGTTTACCCTGTACCAGTTATATTGTTTGAGTTTGTTTAGAAGTGAATACTCCAAGAAGATTCCTGGAGTAATAGCCTCCTTTAATGTGCACCACAATATTCAGGGCACAAGAAAGACTTCCAAATAGGGTCAGATAAAGTTATTTCCCCAACGCAGACGGGATAGTAAGTTTAGGACTTTCCTAAAACAACTCGCACATACTTTTCTTGGGAAATGACATAAAATGAATCATAATGCAGAAAGTCCACAAGAATGCAACAAGCAGACACCAAAACCTAAGAGTGAGAGTCAGAATGACAGCAGTTGCAGCATTTGGCTCAGCTTTGGTGGAACTGTGTCATACAGCTGTGCTGGCTTCATGGCTTTCTCTGCCTCCAGTGGATATGGCTGTGCCAACAGAGACACTAAGAATTAGAATAAAACAGGATCATAGAACCAGTAAAGGACAGAGTGAATATAAATCCCTTTTAAGTTCATACATTCATGCTGCAAATCACCTCAATTGTGAAAACAGTGCTTTTCAGTAAATGAATGAACTTGATAACAGCATGTAGCTTGGTTGGCTTTTTTTGCCCCCTTCTTCTGTGATGTTCTCTGAGCACTAAGCACTGAATGTAGCGTTCATAATATAAATTAATTAATTGGGCTTGGGCAACCCCATCAGTTGATTTCTATATTTTGATCAGTTGCGACTTTTTATAATAGTCTTCATTTTCTACAAAAAGAATAGCCAATAGTTTCTTTGAAGAGGGTTGAGAGCTACACTTTTCTGTGTATATGAGGATGAACGTGCAGCTAGAGATCATATATTAAGAAACTGGTAGGAGTGAGTTCTCCTCTAGGGTCCATGGCCTCATCAGGCACATGGAGTTGCCTAACTCTATAGAGCCAGTCATGAATTCCCTCCTATTGAGAGGGCCAGAAGTGAAACTGGGTGACTGTTACTCTCAGAATCCAAGTGTCACTATAACACCTTTTGGCTTATTTTGCTGTCCTGGTCACTGTTGTGATTTGTTTGTGTCCTGTGTGGTGATTTGAATGAAAATGTCCGCCATAGGCTCACAGGCAGTGGCATTATTTGAAAGGATTAGGACATAGGGCCTTGTCAGAGTCCAGGATAAGATAGCATGTGTTCGTTGCTTCTAACTTGTGACTGACTTGTTACTTCTTCATCAACACAGACCTACTACTTTTGAAAACACATGAAGACATTTTACAATTTCAGATCACATCATATTTTCATTCAACATTTAAAAAATTGCCAAATTTTTGCTACAATATATTTCTAAAGACATAAGTTAATAGACAAATATGAGAATCACAACTTCATAGGTTTGAATCTTGCTCAGTCAGCACAGGGATACAGTTCAGAGGTCTGGTGTCAGCTTAGCATGCACACTGTTTTGTGTTCGATTCCCCAGCAGTCAAAAAAGGCTTGCTTTTCCACCTCACAGGATATAAGCGTGCCATAGCCTCAGCTAACTGGCTTTCAAATGGCACCGTAGAAGTTCTGACTCACAAACAATGAGACAATGCATGCAAAGTAAAGTGCCCATCTCACTGAAAAAATAAGTGAAAGCAATTATTTATTACCCTTCACATCCAATCACCTATTCATTTTATCATTTTGGTTTTTCAGTATATCTAAAATCTGTTCCTTACTCTCTGCCCAAAATGAGGATCCTCATGTCTTGTCACCAGGACTGTGACAATAGCCATCTATACTAAGAACAACACAATTACTATGGGTAGCTTCACGGTTCTAAAGTCTGCCTAGTGCCTAATTGCTGTTCACTGTTTTTAGTCCTAATAGAACCCATTCCTGCACTACATGGCCCTATAAAGTGCTGAGCTACCTACCCATGTTTGCTTATTTAGTTTTTCCCCATGTTCCTTTTTATTGTTTTTATTCATTTATTATTAATATTTTCCTAGATTCTTATCTTCTTTCACAGAATCCTGTTGAAAACCAAACAAGACATTTAAAAAGAAGGAAAACAACCAAAATTCCTAAAAGGCTACAGAATTTCATTCATCTTTATGGCTATAGTATATACTATATTAAGACAAAAGTAGCTGTTTTCATATCTATTTATCTTTATTTACCTATATGTACATAGCTATATCCTGACAAATAGAATAGACTCTAAAATTTCTAAACACTCAACCTAGTTGCTTTCTCTTAAAAAAGGAGGTTTATATAGAATGGATTTGCATTCCATGACATAATAATGTGATAATTGACTAGAGGTACAGAAAACTCATATTTTATTTAAATTACTTATTAAACTATCTTCAACACATATTAAAAAGTAAATATGTAACCTTTGATAACATTTTCACAAGGACCCAAGCTATAATGAAAGTCAAGTATGTAAAATACTTTATGCCTATAAACACTTAAAATATATTCCTATTATTTGTTAGCCTACTTTATCATTTGATTTTATTTCCAAGAAATTATTTATTGATGGATACATTTCTGAAACAGAAATAATTTACAAATGCTGTCCTAAGTTTAAATGGCTGAGTGTCTCACTCCACTGCTTCTCCACATAAACCTTATGTGAATTAACCTGAAAATCATGATTAAAATCAAAATTCCTTATTGAGGAAAACCAGAAACAATCTATAAACAAAGGCTGCAGGCAAGAAGACACATGAATGGGTGGTATGGCCAGACATGGCTGCCTCAAGCGCGCAGACCGTGCGTGTGCTAGCTAGTAGGATGGGGAATCTACAGCAGTGTGCTTCAGTTGTGATTTTTTTCCCTCAAAGTTATTGAAGGTACATCCTAAGCACTATGTATCCAACATTCACCAGTTCTCCAAGAAAATGACTCATCCTGAATTCCTTTGCCTTCTTATGAAAGAATCCATCAGATAAAGTCAATGTGTCTGTCAGAAGTCAGGTGCAATTGGTGAGGGCAGAAACTGTGGTGTGTGAGGAGTGGCTGAAAGAAATAACAAAATATATTACTTTGAAAAGATTTGTAGTGGAGGAAAAAAAACCAAGCCAGTTTCTATAAGTATTTGAAACGTTTCCATCTAAGGAATATGGTAGTTCTGAAGTAGGAAAATTCAGATGCAGGTTTTAGAACTGAATAAAATTTCAATAACTAAAAATTGATCAAAGTTAGCATTGCTTCTGTGGACACTTGGGGACATTTTTGCACTTGTTTATTAGACAGTGTTCTACCTTCTGAACCTGCAAGGCCCATGATCTGTATTATCTGTCGGCAGAGCTTCTGGCCAAACGTGTTAAACATCTACTCCAGAATATTATGTCCACATGCAATTTATTATCAGTAAATTTCTGTGCATTGCATCAAAACATTCGCTGTCTTACAAAACAGGGAAGTGTTGGTGTGAACGTGGAAAAGGTGGAATCCTTGCACACTGTTGATGACAGTGTAAAGTGAGACAGTCGCCATGAAACAGTGTGGAAGTTTCTCAAAAAAAAAGATCTGTTGATTTGCTCACCCCACTTCTGTGCGTATCTGTTAAGGCATCTGAGTTGGGACCAGAGCAGATACATCTGTATTCATAGTAGAATTATGTGTGCTAGCTAGAAGGTAGAAGCAACCCAAATATAAACCAATGGAAAAAACAATAAATGTATATACATTATAGAGACTCAATGTTGAGTGGCAATTGCTTTGGGTTGAGGAGGGAGGGAGATGGAGAGTTATGTGATAGTTAAGGAAATTTATGTTTGGGAAAATAAATAATAGCAATAATTATATAATACAGTAAATGCCACCTGTCACTTGTGAGGTTTTTCATTGTTTGTTTGTTTTGCTACGTATCGGCCTTTTAGGGTTTTATTGCTGTGAAGAGGCATCATGACCACTGCAACTCTTTTTTTTTTCTTGAAAAATAAAATAATTCATATTACATCTCAACTGCTGTCCCATCCTATGCATCCTCCCATTCCTCCCTCTCTCCCTCCCTCCCTCCCGCTTTCACCCCATTCCCCTTCCCTATGACTGTGACTGATAGGGACCTCCTTCCCTTGAATTTGATGCTAGGGTATCAAGTCTCTTCTTGGTAGTCTGCTATCCTTCCTCTGAGAGCCATCGGGACTCCCCATCAAGGGGACATGGCCAAATAATGGACACCAGAGTTCGTGTGAAAGTCAGTCCCCACTCTCCACTTAACTGTGGAGAATGTCCTGTCCCTTGGCTAGATCTGGGTAGGGGTTTGATGCTGACTGCATGTATTGTCCTTGGTTGGTGCCATAGTTTAAGCAGGAACCCTGGGCCTAGATCCTCCCATCATAGTGTTCTTGTAGGTTTCTAGGACCCTCTGGATCCTTCTATTTCCTCTTCTCCTATATTTCTCTCACCTAGAGCCCCAATAGGATGTCCTCACCTCTATCCCACTTTCCTGGTAAGTGAAGACTTTCATGGGACATGCCCCTCGGCCTAGTGTCCAGTTATAAGTGAGTGTATACCATTTGAGTCTCTTTGCTTCTGGGTTAGCTCACTCATTATGATCAGTTCTAGTTCAATCCATTTGTCCACAAATTTTGGAAATTCCTCATTTTTAATAGCTGAGTAGTATTCAATAGTGTAAATGTGCCACAGTTTCTTTATCCATTTTTCTACTGAGGGACACTTAGACTGTTCCCATGTTCTGGCTATTATGAATAAGGCCACTATGAACATGGTTGAGCATATGTTCCTCTTGTATGCTGGAGCATCTTCTGGATATATTCCAAGGAGTGGAATAGCTGGGTCTTGAGGAAGCCCTATTCCCAGTTTTCTGAGATAGCACCAGACAGATTACCAAAGTGGCTACACTAGTCTGCATTCTGACCAGTAATGAAGGAGTGTTCCTCTCTCTCCACATCCTCACCGGCATGTGGTGTCGCTTGAATTTTTGATCTTAGCTGTTCTGATGGGTGTAAGATGGAATCTCAAGAGTTGTTTTGATTTGCATTTCCCTGATGACTAAAGATGTTGAGCATTTCTTTAAGTGTTTCTCAGCCATTCGATAGTCCTCTGTTGAGAATTCTCTGTTTAATTCTGAGCCCCATTTCTCAATTGGGTTATTTGGTTTGGTGGTGTTTAATTTCTTAAGTTCTTTATATATTTTGGATATTAGACCTTTGTCAGATGTAGGGTTGGTAAAGAGCTTTTCCCAGTCTGTAGGTTGTTGCTTTGTTCTGTTGACAGACCACTGCAACTCTTATAAAGTAAAACATTTCATTGGCTCTGGCTTACAGTTTTAGAGGTTTTAGTCCATTATCATCATGGCAGGAAGCATGGCAGCATGCAGGCAGACATGGTGCTGGAGAAGGAGCTGAGAGTTCTATTTTCAGATCTGTGGTAGGCCTGGCTTGACCTTTTGTGACCTCAGAGTCTATCCCCAGTGATACACTTCCTCCAATAATGCCACACCTACTCTAACAAGGCCACATCTCCCAATAGTGCCACTCCCTATGAGCCAATAGGGACACTTTTTATAGAAACTGTCACAGTATCTCAGGCTGGGCTCCAGCTCATGAATCTCCTGTTTCAGGCTCCTGTGTGCTGTGATTATACAACATATGCCTTCATGCCTGAATAGCAACTTCAGTGCCTCTGCCACAGGCGTTCACACATAAAGAAGGGGAATTTCATGTTATTTGTGTCTTAACACAACTATACACTGATCTAAGAAGCTCATTATCCAATTGTTTTTACTTCCAGAACTTGAGATTTAAATCATAAGCCACTGCAGTATTTTAATAAAAATAGTTTATTATTCAACATTTCAATTCCTAAGTACTAGTTTCTAATGCCATTTTCCCACAGCCGTGGACAGCAGCACTACCCACATCTTTTCTAAGACAGAAACTGAAGGGCTGTTCTAACACATCCTCTGCTTTCCCCTCCATTCAGCCTCTAAACATCCCCAATTCCTTCTTGATCATCCTTCGTCCCCCTCACGCCCCATGCCTTTTTTCTGTCCCATAGCCAGTTCCCAGTTCGGGTGACCAGCATTTCTTTCTTGTATTTTTATGGTAACCTTTAGTTGTGCTCTTCAGTCTTATGTCACTCTGTTACATTTTTAACATGTAGTCATAACAATCTATATTATATCCTTCCTTGTTTAAGACTAAATTTCTCCCATGGGACTTCAATAAAACTGATATAACTAAAGGATAAAAGACAAAATCCTAACTTTACACGCAACATCTATTTTCCCATGACTTGTTTCTCCACTTTTGTCACTTGTGCATTCAGTCAGCAGCATTTCTATATGAAAATACATTTGCTAGACCCTAGGGGGGGAGCGGGGGAGTTGCAGTCCATGGCTTCACAGAGAATGCCATCTAACTAATATGAGATGTGATATTTTAAACTGCCCTCCAAATAGTTATGTTTATAGTCATAGATTATTGTTGCTCTCAGCTTTGTGAAATAAGATTCTTCTTTGGAGTGGTCAGAGACAGCAAGATCTCTTCATAAGGGGACAAAGTGCTGAGAATATGTGAGTGTTGAGAACTCAGCCCTAAGGGGACACTTATATTACTCCCTTCAAAGTTCAGGGGACACCGTGAAACAGGGAGGAGAGATTGATAGAGCCAGAGGATGGGAGCAGTGCCCTGAAGTATGGTCTTGTGGACGTGTCATGGCTGTCACACTCACGGACTCACAGACGACTCCCTCGACTCCAGTCCCAGCATTAAATCCTGGATGGGAGGGGGAAATGTAAAGGAACATAAGCAGTTAATGAGTGCTCATCCCTCAAGTTACTGCTCTCATACTCCTTAGCAGCGAAGACATTGGTTAATTTCTCTTGTTCAAGAAAATAACTTTACTCATAGTCATGAATGTAACCACAGTAAGAGCAACACACACACACACACACACACACACACACACACCACACACAGCATACACACAGCACACACACACAAATACACATACGCACATACAAATGCATATAGGCACATACACACACAGCACATACACAAATACACATACATACACACAGCGTGCACACACACAAATACATATAAACACAGTGCGCACACACACAGATACATATACATATGGGGGGGGAGACTGTGTCAAGAAAGCAAGAGGGCTACTGTTGAGAAGAACAGGGTTTTGATGGGAGGGAGTGGTTAACAAGAGAGGATAATGGGAGAACACAATTAAAATACATTATGTGTAAAAAGATGAAAAGGTAAGTAAATAACATAAAAAATAGTTTATAATATAAACAGGCATGAGTGGCAGGAAGGAAAGATACAGGATGATGTGAGAATAAAAGATTCTGGAGGCCTGGGAAGAGCTCCCAGGGAGGGGACAAGTATTTGGACTTCGGGATTGGCTATGAGTTTTAGTTATGTAGAGTGTGGAAGAGTAATTCCCGCCAGTGAGCAGCGTGAGCTCTCTGCTAAGCAGGATAAGGTAGACCACGTGAAGAACCAAAGCCAGCGTGCGCAGGGCACAGCCGTGGAGAAGGGTAGGATAGGGGAGTGCCGAAGGCCCGATGAGCAGCTAGGGTCTGGCTTGTAGCCTCCAGACATGCATCCTTGCCTCATTTTTATTTATTTATTTTTTGTCTGTTTTTCTTGTTGCTGTGCTCTCATTTCTTGCTCACAGTACACCATGCTTCTGTTGGAAATATCCTTCCTAATTCTCTAATTTGGTGCATCCTGGAGAATTCATCAGGGTCTGGCTGGTACTCTGGTGCCTGGCTGGTGCTGCTTGAGCCCTGACATGTCTCCTTGGCACAGCCCGCACTGGAGTGCTCTATGCCTTGAGGGAAGACACTGCGTCCCATTCATCTTCATATCTCCAGCATCTAGCCCCATTCCTAGCACAGCTTTAACAATATGCGCTTACTAAGCTCTCACCTTGGGAAGGTCCTAACAGGAATACCCAGAGTACAATGCCTTTAAGATGCTACCTTTTCCAAAAGATCATGTTTATATTCTCTACTTCTAATTATTTTTTTCTGTCAATATCTTTGTTAAGTGAAAGGTGATAAATGTTTGGAGAAATAAGGAGAAAAAAAAAAAAAAGAATTCTGTTAACATTCTCCAATGAGACATGTCAGAATATTTATATAAAACAATTTATTAGCTTTTTTTACTGTTCTTTTTGACATAATTTATATTTTGTCTTTAATGTTCAACTAAAAATGGATGTATTTAGGTTATATGCCATGTTTTGGCATACATACATGCTGGGGAAAGAGTTCTGTGAGCCATTTTTCATATAGACTCCTCATATGTACATTGTCTAATCATTTTTGTGAGAGCACTAAAAACAACCCTTTACAATTTTCATTAGATTATATATTGATATATGCTGTACTCATGGCAATGGTCATAAGATCTTTGTAGCATATTCTTTCTAGCAGAAATTTACTGTCCTTTGACACAGTACCCAGTTGAAAACTCCATTTATTTTTAACCAGGCATTTATTATTATGTAGTTATATCCATCTTGCATAGAATCTACTTTAAATCTTTATCTTCCGTTTCTATCTGAAATTTATAATTGGCCTTATAACCACGAATCAATAATAAAAGCATATCACTTCACCTTTTTGATAGTATTCATTGAGCTTGTTTTGATTACACAGGCCATAAGTGCACTCCGTGTTCTCACAGTTAAAGACTTCAAAGTTCTACTTTAATTTTCTGCATCTACTGATGCCACTCTTCTATTCGGTTTCCTTGGATTTCATCTTTCTTGTGAAAACTGTGTATTTTATATATTGAATAAGGAGATGTGATCATGAGGAAATGATGGAATCCCATGGAACAAAAATGATGGACAGGTCCCTAAGTATGCTCTCACATTTTCCAGCATATGCTGCAGCGAACTTCAGCCAACAAGACAAACTGTGCTGGTGATCCATGCCTTGAGAAGTTTGGGAATCACTATCTTAGGTTTCTTTCTGCAGTGGCAATTTTAGTGTTAACCTTAATGTTCCCACAGGGCCATAGTAAAGACATCTGTTGACCTATGCAGAGATTTTGCCACAGACATTCTATTTTCTGCAATTTCTATGGAACAGTAGAGCTAAGATTGTACAAGAACTTTGGGGAATGTTGATCTGTATTTTCTTTACATTTTATATGTGCATCAGGTGAAACTGGAATTAGCAATGACATAATGCCTCCACTAAGATAGTTACGTGTACTTTTTCCTCCCAGCTGTGACCACACGGCTCACATTCTTTGAGAAGAAGACAGATAGGTATGCAGGCAACCATCTGTAGAGTCCCTCAATTACTAATATACTGTATATGAAGCAGATGGCTGAGTTAATGCTAAGAATTAACTAAGCTTAGATTTAGTATCACTTTTTATAACTTTAAAATATACCAGTGAAAATCATTTTTATTGGCATTTAAGAAGGATATTAAAATAATCTACCTGAAATACCATATGAGATTTGTGCTATATTCTGTTTGGTAGCTCTGAGTGGAAAGACATGCAGTTGTATACAGCATATATAATGAGGATATATTACAATAAAATACTTGGCAAGGACTGGTTTTTCCTTATAGAAAAATAATGAATCTGATACTTAAATACTAAACCCTATTAAGATGTGTTTTATAACTTGAGCCAACATGCTCTTTCCATGATGAATTTTGAAAATACAGAAAAGACTTTCAACTACTCTTTTTGTGCAGAAGAATTTTAATTCAGAACATGCTCCTCTGGCAAGAGATCACATCCAAAGACCTTCTAGGTCTGTGTGATCCAGCTGGAATACAAATAGGCCTTTAATCCAGAAGACAAGCAGATCTGAATTCAAGGCCAGGCTGGTATAGGGCAAGTTTCAGGTTAATAAACAAACAAACAAATAAATAAAAATCTTAGAGCCAGGTACATACCTAAAATCCCAAACAATGAAGGCAAAGTTATTTTGTAGAAGAAAGCACCCATATTTGAAAGTGATGTCTAATTGAGTGGCAGAAAAAGTGAAAAATCAGAAAAAGATTTTATAGAAATGGATACACCCAACTCTCATGAGAAGAGAAAGGAAAGAGAAGCTACCTAAGGGACAGTAAAGAGAGAGGGAAGAGGAAAGAGAGAACAGAAGAAGAAGAAGAAAGGAGGAATAATAATAATAATAATAATAATAATAATAATAATAATAATAATAA
>OU015756.1:8985654-8998513 GCA_907169655.1 Acomys percivali
TCTGCAAGGGATGGTCTTCAAGGGATGGTCTGCAAGAGATGGTCTGCAAGGGATGGTCTGCAAGGGATGGTCTGCAAGGGATGGTCTGCAAGGGATGGTCTGCAAGGGATGGTCTGCAAGGATGGTCTGCAAGGATAGTCTGCAAGGGATGGTCTGCAAGGGATGGTCTGCAAGGATGATCTGCAAGGGATGGTCTGCAAGGATGGTCTGCAAGGGATGGTCTGCAAGAATGGTCTGCAAGGGATGGTCTACAAAGGAGTCCTCTACAAGGGTATGCACTGTGGAAGAGGCTGGAAGGAACACAATGTTAAATGCAGGGGTCATGTTAGAGAATGTTGGTCACTATTCTTAAGAGTCTACAAATAAAGCTAAGCAATTCAAATTATATTTTAGAAAAGTTATTATGAGCTACAGTGTAGACAATGGAAGAATGAGACTCGCCAGTTAGAAAGCTGGCAGGTTATGTATCTGAGTTCTTATGCATCCCTCTCTTTCTCTGAGACATCCTTTCTCATGGTCTTCAGTCATTGCTCCAGCCCAGCCACTATGGCTTCACTCTCACCACATAGTTCTGTTCTCTTTAGTTGAGAGGCCCGACCATGGCAACTAGCCTTGTATCATAGCTTTTGTCTTTCTCCATTAAGGCTGGATTTCCATGAATCTTAACAGAATGGAGGGGTCTGGCTTGTCATGTTGAGGTTAAAAGTGTTGGGTATTATTAACCTAAAGTTTGAGGCTTATCTTTATGACGTCACTTTAGCATCAGAGGCAAGGGAACAAACATGTTCTGCCCCCTCTTCTCCACAGACTGTACCCTACAGTTTGGCACAGTTTCATTGCATTATCTTTCTGTATCTAGAGGTAGTTCCAGTAGTGAACACCAATTTTGTTTTGGAGTGGATAGAGTCACAATAGTCAGCATGTTAATGTGTCACACTACGTTGCTTTTCATCTTTCTCTCCTGCTCGGCTGGGCCTTTATCCTCTCCATCGAGGACTCTAGGGTGGCATGTCTAAAATTAAACATCAGTGTTAATCTTTTCCTAGTCTCCAACAGGGGGACATTGAATTATCACAGCAGTGTGTATGACACGATAAAGATGCGGTATATTGCGAGGGTAGATATTGCCAGTCTCTGAAAACAAAGCTTATTAAGCTGGGTTATTTACAGCATAGACAATTTCTTATTGGTTTACTTTCAGTGGAGGGGACAGAGGTTCTCAACCTGTGGGTCGAAACCCTTTGGGGATCTAATGACCTTTTCACAGGGGTCACATACCAGATAGCCTGCATATCAGACATTTATATTACTATTAATAACAGTAGCAACATTGCAGTTATGAAGTAGCAATGAGAAACATTTTATGGTCGATGGACACCACAGCATGGGGAACTGTATCAAAGGGTCACAGCACTGGAAAAGTTGAGAACCACTGCAAAAGAAGTTCAATTCTCTCATAAATGCGAGAGTTGCAAGCCTGAAGTGAAGTTGTTGGTGGTACCATTCTCCCTCCCTTTTGTTTTCTCCTTTTCTGTCCTCCCTCCCATCCCTCTCCCGTAGGGAGAAAATCCTGCCTTGCCTATGTCATGTTTCCCTTAGCTGCCTGAGTCCTGTGTCTTCTGAACCATGTAGACAGATACACCTGCAACCTTTGCTTCTCTTGGTTTTTCTCCTTTGTATGTCTATGCACAAGATTCTATCTTCTTATAAAGGCGCTAGTCATTGGATAAGCATCTGACTGCCAACCTGATGCAGAAACAAACTCTATTGATTTCTAGGGCTGACATTAACAATAGACTGAGGTAGGTGGCTTTAAATAATAGAAATGTATTGTCTGTGGCTGTTCTGGATGCTGAGAGTCTGTGAACAGGGTGTCAGCGAGACCACTTTCTGGCTGAACTTGATAAGCAGAATCTTCTGTAATCTTATCTGGCTTCTCAAATTAACATCCGTTCCTTGGATTTCTGGCTTATAGGTACATCACTCAGCCAACATCTGCCTTAGTGGTCACTTGGTTGCCAACTTGGACATCTCTATGTTGCCTTACGTGAATGTTTGGGTATTTATGCATTCATGTCTTATTTTCAGATCTGTTGGCTCTGATTCCTTAACGATTTTATTTTATTAGTAACTTATTAAAAGATTGTCCCTCCCTCACAACCTGGCTACCCTAAACAGGAGGGAAAGGAGATTAAGGAGAACAAGAACGGAACCTTCTGGGTGTCAGCTCTGCAGGGCAAATCCCCTGGCGTAAGTCTCGGGGAATCTAGCAGATCCTCTACCTGACATAAGAGGCCGCACGGTCTATGGACAGAACCTGGAGGCCTCTCGGGCCTCCAGAGATTACTGCTTGCTTGAGCGTCTTCCACAACCCCCCCCACACCCCTGACCCCAAGCACAGGGGGTCAGAACCTCTGTCTCACTCTCCCTCCTCTCCCTCAATGTCCTCTCCTCCTCCTCCTCCTCTTCCTCCTCCTTCTCTATGATGGTCCCTTTGGCAATACAATAATAGCCCGGCAGGAGTCTCCGCCCATCCTCAGTCCTGGGCTGCTCTGGCTCCTCTGAGTCTACCACAGACACTTATCAGTCTGCAGAGACAATGCCTCAGTGGGCTATCATCTGGAGACTGCCTTCACCCTGCACCCAGACCAAGGCACAACCACATTCTCTTCGCACAGATCAGTCATTCTCCATTGGAGTCCATCTTCATGACCTTATCTTAAGTACGTCCTCAAAGACCCTATTTCTTTTCCTTAAAACAAACAAACAAACAAACAAACAAACAAACAAAACCCAACCTACTTATTTACCCTGCCTGTTTTGCCCAGAGGACAGCATTCCCAGACTTGTCACTATTTATCTCCACCTCCTCCTCCTCTTCTTTTTCCTTGACGCTCCTTGACCCTTAAAGAGGGATGAACTAGGCACAAATTTCCTGTCTTGAAACCAGCCTCAAATCCCATCAAAGAGCTGTTGGTTACCACCATTTGAGTTGTGCCACTGATCCAAACAGTCTGTCTTTCCCTGGCAGCTTCTGTGTTGTAGTTTATAAGGTCCATAGGCGAATTAGGCTTTTTTTCTTCCCTAGCATCCCCTTCCAGCAGGAAGTGCAGGAAGGATGCTTCCATTTCAGATATAGCTTAATGTCTCCATAATTGCTACCAGGGTGTGTGGTGGTTTCATCAGCAGGAAGGTTTCTATTTCTAAGTAAAGTAACATTCACATCTTCTGTTTCCTTTAAGGGGGTACATAGTTTGATCTACAATGTAAGCCCTTTGGTGCCGTGAGAAAGAGGCATACATAAATCTTTTGTATTTATTTATGGCAAATAAATACAAAAGGTCATACATAAATCTTTTACATTCATTTACTGCAAACATTTCTAGGGTGAGAAACCAGAAAATTCCTTCTTAAAGTTTAGATAGTATAAGAACTTTAACTTTTGCTGTGTTCCCTAGTTTTATGTCAACTTGACACAAGCTAGACTTATCTGAAATGAGGAAATCTTAATTGTGAAAATGACTCCGTAAGACCCAACTGTAGGACATTTTCTTAATTTTTGAAGGGGGAAGAGCCCAGCCCATTGTGGGTGGTGCCATCCCTGAGCTTGTGGTCCAAGCAAGCCACTAAACAGCACCCTCCATGGTCTCTGCATCAGCTCCTGCCTCCAGGTTCCTGCTCTATTGGAGTTTCGGTTCTGACTTCCTTTGATGATGAACAGCAATATGGAAGTGTAAGCCAAATAAACCCTCTCCTCCCCAACTTACCTTTTTGGTCGTGATGTTTTGTTGCAGCAATAGAAACCCTAACTAAGACATTTGACTAATAAGATTTCAGCAGGATAATAGGGGCACAAAACGGGGGTGATTTCTTAATCTTTCTAAGACTGCTGACACTTTTGAAACTATTTCTGTCTTATTTACTGTTCTACTTCTATGAAGAGATGTCATGACCCAGGCAACTTTTAAAAGACAGCATTTAATTGGGGGTTTGTTTACAGTTTTAAAAAGTTAGTCTATGACTATCAAGGCAGGAAGGACTCAAGTATGATGCTGGAACCAAAGGGGTGTGTGTCTGTGTGTGTGTGTGTGTGCTTGCGCGTGCGAGAGAGAGAGGGGAGGGTGGAGAGAGAGAGAGGGAGGGAGGGAGGGAGGGAGGGAGGGAGGGAGGGAGATATGCAGAGAGATTGGCTGGTTCTGGGTAGGATTTTTGCAACCTCAATGTCTGTCCTCAATGACAAACCTCCTCCAACAGGCCTACACTTCCTCCAGCAAGGCTGTACCTCCTAATGTTTCCTAAATTGTTCACCAGCTGAGGACCAATCATGCAAATGTGTGAGTCTATTGGCGTCAGTCTCATAAAAACCACTACAATTTCAAACATGAATGTAACCACAGATGTGTGGAGATATTTGTACCAGGTTATCTATCTCAGAATATTTTATAGTATCTAAATTTATACCAATTGAAAGTGTTAGAGGTCTTCAGTCTGCCTACCTGTGGTGTCAGTTGCTTACCTGCCCCAGGGGCGTGGCCCTGCCCAGGGCTGTACAACAGGACATTCCTATCTTGCCCCTCCCTCTCGCTTTCCCTCTCTTTCTTACCCCTCTTCCTCTTCCTCTCACTCTTCCTGTCTCTTTCTCGCTCTGGGGTATCCCTCCCCCCTTTTCCTTCTCCCCCTATGCTCATTTAATAAACATCTCTACAACATAATATCTGGCATCTGGTACCTAATTATTACTTTATACCTTATCTTACCTTATATCTAATTATTAATCATAACAAAAAGTGCCATTGATTTATACACTTTATCTATATGGTTGTTTTGTCTGCATGCACATTTGGACACCAGAAGAGGTTGGATTCCGTGGGTCTATAGTTAAAGATGGTTGTGGGTGCTGGGAATTGTACTCTGGGCCTCTGTAACTGCTCTTAACCACCAATCAATCCCTCCACCACCCTAAAAGAGCTATTGATAAGCTATTGTCTGGATGCATTGAGATTTAAATGGGTAACATCGAATACTGTTTTTAGTTGAAAAATAAATGTGTTAAATATTAGAGATACAGCAACAGTTATATTAAAGACTGAAACACTAACTACTCGCTAGTTCTTCAGTAGTGTGTTGTGTGCGTATTCTATCAATATTTAGTCCCAGGAACTAGTTTTGTCATTTTTATCACATTCTATGCATTAAAAAAAAAATCACATTATTCACATGGTTACGAGTGGCTAACAAGGTCAAGGGATTTTCCCAGTCTACCACAGTGCTCAATGGAGATGTTGCAGAAATCCAAACAGTGCAACTACAATTCTCATAAGTGTTGGCCTTTCTGTTGATGCTAGTTGGATGGATGTGATGCTACATATGGACTATACAAAGCAACAATGTAGGAAGCTTATATAAGTGGGGTTGAGGAAGGGAGGAAGTGAGTTGCTAAGTGGGCCATACTCACCAATGGCCAGAAGGTTAGGAATTGTAATGGAGAAATGTGACTTAATATTCTCCTTTGTCTTTGGTGAGTAAAGGCAAATAATCAGGAGATGTGAAAAAGAAACCCTAAAGATGGAAGTTTGCAAGTAAATGGTTTTGTATACTCAACTCATTTTTCCTGCTCTGCAGTCCTCGAAGACTTTTCCCATTCTGGTCACTTTGGCAGGTGACAGATCTGCTGTCACAACAGGACTCCACAAAATTACAATTGGTTCTGTACAGGAGGCAGAGATGCAGCATTCAGAATAGCTATTTTCCAAGGGCTGAGAAAATTTGTTTGATCTACCAGGAGAAAGAACGGTGGGGTGAGAAAAGGAAACTTTCTCCTCCTCTCTCTAATTTGGCTTAAGGAGACAGTGACTTGGAGGGATTTGTGGCCCTGGCCTCCCAGGGTAAACAGTAGTCACAACTCAAAGTGCTCATTAAGCTACTAAAGGAAAAAGATCTTGGGAGCTCCTCGCAGGAGGAGGCAGCAGGATTCTGACAGTAACAGTCTGTAGATGGATGGACACATTCAGCTATGGAGAAGCAATTGAATCTTTGAAAAGCGGCTCATGATTAGAGCCCAGCAGTTTTGACACACTGCAATCAAGCTGCAA
Organism: Acomys percivali; assembly: GCA_907169655.1. Classification (NCBI taxonomy): domain Eukaryota; kingdom Metazoa; phylum Chordata; class Mammalia; order Rodentia; family Muridae; genus Acomys; species Acomys percivali. The sequence goes on from OU015756.1 coordinate 8,991,747, forward strand.
GGAAACACTGCATGGTGGGGATAAGCCTATCAAGGGAACAAAAACCAAGTGCATGCAGGTGGACTTGAGAGAGAGGTTTTAGAAAGGAAAACAAATTAGCCGATCTAGTTTGAGTTGACATTGCTTTCAGTTAATTCTACTATGTAAGAAGAACAAAAATTTGATAAATCATACCTCTTCTTAGAAATGAAAATAAAATTACCTATAAAAACATACTATAAAGCTATTTATGAGAAGAGATTTACCCCTCAAAAAATTCACTCTTAAATTGGGGATGAGGAGAAATATAAATAATTAAATATTCACAAATGATATTTTTAGATATTCATCAATCATGCTAACTTAGGAAAGATGGTCATTGTCTAATGTCTGAAGGCAAAGTCTTCTATTGTTGATAAAGTCACACACATGCTTGACTCAATAGAGTCATGAGTGCAATGCTGAGCTTCATGATTGACATAAACACATAATAGTCATTAAAGCTTTTCAGAGATTACAGTGTCAAAACTGTTTTAAGCAGCTTTTCTTAGCCATCCATTCGGTTCTCACAACAAGTGTATGTAGTAAGAGCTATGATTAGCTTCTATTCCAGGTAGACGATCATTAAGGAACTTATCCAAGATTGAATGGTTACTATATCTCAGAGCTGTAATTCTTACCTAGGAAGTTTGTCCCCAAAGTCTCTTGGTATTCATACTTCAAAGTAACACAGGGATCGTGAGTTGGTATGGACACACACGTATCTCTCTCCAATTCTCAGATACTAACAGTAGTTCTAAAATAATTAACTGTGAAGTTAAGCATCTATTCGCAGATTGCTTGTACATGGGGTATTAAAGTCATTTACTATCCCTGTGTTGGGCTTGATCTAGGTCCTTTAGATATAGTAGTTGTTGTTTGACGAGACTGGATGTGCTTGTGTTCAGTATCATGTTTAGAACTGTCACATCCTCTTTGTGATTGTTCCTTTAGCATGAAGTGACATGCTGTAACTATTGCACACATGAATTCGGCAACAGGGGTTACCTGCTCAAGTCAAGCCGATTAAAAGTTCTAGCATAGAAGAGGAAGGCTTCCGAGGCCCCATCCATACATGAGGAACTATTGGCAGTTGACGACTGCTAGAAAAGAGAAATTCTCTTTGCTTTGGGGAATCCACTGACATTGTTCTTGTGGATAATATAACAGTGAAGCACAAATGGGAAGCAATGATTGTTCTTACATGGTTGGAAAACTACAGGACTCGATGCTGGAGGGAGCTGTACTAGGGAAGGAGGGAGTGAGAGTCTGGTTGGAGTGGATGGGAAATGCCCCGCCCCCTGTAGGCGTGGTCATGTAAATACTTGGTCCCCTATTGGTGGCTCTGATTGGACAGGTTTAGGAGGTACAACCTTGTATAAGAAGTATCTTTGTCACGGTGGGGCCTCACCCACCTTACAGGTCTCTTTTCTTTCTGTGTTTCCTGTTTGCAGTTCAAGGAGTGAGTTCTTGGCCTCCAGCCCCTTGTAGCCGTGTATGCTACTTATTACTGTAGCTCCGGCCATGATAGATGCTCCCTCTGGAACCATGAGCCCACATAAATGCTTCCTTGAGTCACATTGGTCAACTCAGAAGTGCATGTAGAGCTTTCTTCCAGGGATAAGAATCCTGAAAGATCTTCCTCTACATGGAGGTCAATGTAGACTGAAAATTCTAACTTCCTTTACAAGAATTCTTGATAGTTTTCCTCAGCATCATTGAGGCCCATGTGATTTTGTATTGAAAACAAAACAAAAATGGCACTTTATTGTTTTAAAAGTATTACTTTAAAAATAATGTTAATGAATATTAAGTATAGAAACCAAGCAACTGTTAAAATGCATTGCATTTAAATATTACTGTCACAGGCAGCATTGTGGTGAGTTGAAAACAAAGCTGCCTTCTTTTGTGTGTGTACATCTTATTAAATGACTTATCCAGTGGTGTCACATTAATACATATCTAGGTCAAGGCTGTGATAACAAGGCCTTTTGTTGTGAGAATGCCAGGTTGTAATCTCTTACTAATTACTTTTAGGGATTACATGGCTACTCTGGGACTCTGATATCTTTCACACTTACCCCGCTTGGCAAATTACTTATCTGTGGGCTGAAAAGGCTAGGAAGCCCTTCTTGTGGTTAAGCCCAGGGAGACCTTAATTAAAGGCAGTTGGATTTGTCTGTGGCCTGTGACATTAAATGAAAACACTGGCGAGTCCTCTTGGAGACTTCTTTCTGTCACATCCCCCATTCTCAGGGAAGCCACTGAGGCTTTCTTTAGCACCACTCACAGTAATCTTTTTCAGAGATACTCTAAGAAATTCAGGAGGTTTGGAGGGAAAACTTAGACAGGCATTTTAGCATTTAGAAGCTTCATCTCAAGTCTCACTTTATTTGTGCGTTGACCTTTGTCTTTTCTTGTCTGTTGACACACAACAAGATACCAAATTAAAATGACCCCAGAGACCCAGATTGGGTTACTCCATGCTGAATTTAGCTGGGCCAGGGTTGAAGTGAGGTGCTTCTGAAATGATTTGTGTGAGATACAATGCTGCCATGACTTAGACTACATGGGCTCTTCAAGCCTTTTGCGTTTTAAAATGTGAGCCAATTTGCATGACTTTTTTTTATTTTTTATTTCTTTTTAACAATCCTAGGATAAAAAGATTGACAGTTACTTCTTAATCCTTAGATGACATAAGAACTTTAACTCCTTATTTACTGGGTTCTACCATGTGTTGAGATTTTCGTTAATAGTTAGCGTACCTCACTGAACGAAACAGACACTATCCCGAATGGACTCACATAAGGAAGGTTAAATGTTAGACTCTGAAAGAAAATAGTAATGGCTAGTTCTAACTAAGTTAAAGGAAAGTGACAAGTAACACAGGGAGTCTATTTGAGTTTCATCTGGGAGGACTAGGTATTGTACCCAGAGCCTTATCTATATGAGGTAAGCACTACATTACTGACCTATCTCACCCTCAAGATAGTATATTTAAGACAAACACAAAAGCCAGAAAGGAAAAAAAAATGGGGTAGGATCTGATACCCTGGAATTACTGGAAGATCAAGTAGTGCTCATCAACTTATAGGTACACATCAACCTGTAGGTACACATCAACCTATAGGCGCACATCAGCCTGTAGGTACATGTCAACCTGTAGGTGCACAGCAACCTGTAGGTGCACATCAACATACAGATAGAGGTACACAGTTTCTTAATAAAAATCCAGTAGCGCAGGAAGATGAACAAAAACTGACAAAGGGATCTCTTGTTGGAGGAAGGGAAAGAATATGATATAAATATATTGTATAAAAATTAAAGATATGTATATATATGTATATATATTATCTATGAGAAAGTGGGCATGAGGTAACAAAAATAATTTTTTTCTGAATTTATATTTAAATGACATATATGTTGTAGAATTATAAAACAAATAAATTTATAAGAATAATACTTAGGATGAGACCAAAGCTAAATTAATAAATATGATTGTATATCATGGATTTGTCATTTTAAATGTAATTGTTTGGCTGTATAATCTAGAACATATATCCTGAAAAGAAAAATAACTGCAGTGAGATCCACTCACTTGATACTGTTATCAATAATAATATTGCTATAATTTTTGAAGCTATATTTTTGAAAATATACATATATATAACTAAATAATTTTATCAACAGAATTCATATATAGCTACTGTAGTTAAAATGAAGATCTTTGAGTGTATATATTTTAAAATAGAGGTTAAGTAAAAACAATAAAATGTTAAGTTAAAATTTAAATAAGCACATAAACTCTTGGTCTGAGTTTTCTGAGACAATACATATATCTCCCATGTATACCCACTCCTCAAAAGGCCCAGAAAGAGAGGCCAACTCTATAGGAGCTAATAGCAGCAGCTCATAGGCATTGTTATCAGCATCACCCATAGGGAAAGCAGAGGCCACACAAGATGTGCACAGACTAGCTAATGCATGACAGCAACATGGGAATACTGTTGCAATGGAAGGCAAGCAAGCTACTGAGACTACTGGAGTCACTTCATAAAAATGTGGGGACAAACTTAACAGGGCTTTGGTTGACAAGAAGTGGGATACTCTGAACATCCAAAATAAAATACCTGCAATGAGTTCCCTGTGTTCTAGACTCTAATGCTCTGTAGGATGCATGGTGAGCAAGGATTTGTTTCTGTTCTGTGGGCTGCCTTTTTAGTTGATTGACGGTTTGCTTTGCTGTGTAGAACCTTGGAACCCTCATGAGATCCCATTTGTCAGTTTTTGTTCATCTTCCTGCGCTACTGGATTTTTATTAAGAAACTGTGTACCTCTATCTGTATGTTGATGTGCACCTACAGGTTGCTGTGCACCTACAGGTTGACATGTACCTACAGGCTGATGTGCGCCTATAGGTTGATGTGTACCTATAGGTTGATGAGCACTACTTGATCTTCCAGTAATTCCAGGGTATCAGGCCTATACCTATTTGGAGCTGGGTTTTATGCATGGTAAGAGATAAAGATCTTTTCTTTCTTTTCTTTTTCTTTTTTTTTTTTTGATTGTTGATACCCATGTCTCTCTATATAGTTTGTTAAAGATGCTATCTTTTCTCTGCCTTATTATTGCCATTTTTTTTTTGCCAAAAAAAATAGATAGCTGTAGATGAATCTACTTCTGGGTATTCTATTTTATTCCATTGATCTACATGTCTACTTAAAAATAGTACCATGCTCTGTAGTATAATTTGAAGTCAGGTATGCTTTTTGTTCAAGATTTCTTTGGCTACCCTTGGTCTTCTTTTTTCCCATATCAAAAGAACACACAATTCAATTTAAGCAAGAATATGAGAGAGAGAGAGAGAGAGAGAGAGAGAGAGAGAGAGAGAGAGAGAGAGGGGCTGCTGAGGGATCCACGTCCCAAGTCAAATTTCAACATGCTGAACATCTTGCCTCACGGTTTCCATCCAAAGACCTGGAAGATAGGCTGGGATTTAAGGAGCCCTACTCTCTTAAATATGATTAATAAAGTTCACTGCATACCCCCAAAATAAAATGAAGCAAACAAACAGCTATAGAACCTAAAGGAAGGTTCTAAAAAGAACCGTAAGTGGCTAGCAAGTATTTTAAAGAGGTGTTCAATCCCATGAGCCCTTGGAGAATTGCATACTAAGACGAACTTAAACTTCCACCTCACCCCAGTCAGAATGACCGACACCAGAAAAACAAACGACTAATGTTGACATGGATGTGCTAAAAGGGGAGCCCTTACACCTGTTGGTGGAAGTGTGAGGTAGCCTACCCATTTTGGAAATCAGCTTGGAGATTAAAACAAGCAAACAAACAACCCCAGAAAACCCTGCCACGTGACTCAGCTATGTAACTACGTAACTCCTGGACACCTATCCAAAGAACTTTATGTTTCACCATAAGCACTTGCATATGCGTGTTCGTCACTCCTCTCTTCACAGTAGCCAGAAGATGGGACCGGCCTGAACATACACAGTGGAGTATTAATTGTAAAGATAACGAAGTCATGAAGCTTGTAGGTAAGTAGGAAGACTGGGAGAAAGTAAATAAACGGAGGGAAAAAAAGTATGTCTTCAAACATATGTAAGAACTTCTCCCATGAAAGTATATCCGAAAGTAAAGGTAGATATTTATTTTCTTAAAAAAAAAGAAAATAATTGAAAAACAAGCAAATACATTCAAAATGTAGGAGTCTGTTGTTATACATTGAAAAGAAAAATAACCCTTATATCAATCTCTGTCTAGGACATCTGAATTCTGGTGAAAATGAGGAATTTAAAACTTTCTCATACTCTAACGAACAAACTGTCTCTGAGTAAATATTGATATGATCAAGTTTAAATTAATTGACAAATTTCAAGTATCAAATTACGACTTACAGAAATTACATATGCATATCCTGGGGTCCTGTGAAGCTTGAGGCGGTTCCTGCCAAGTATTGCCTATTACCGTCAAAGGCCATGAGAGACTGCATTTCTGCAGGGACAGGACACATGGATGAAGTCATTTGCTGAGAATCTGAACCTGAAATTGAATCCAAATCTAGTTCTAACTCCAAGGTGAGGGGAAAAATGCAAATCCGGAGAAACACATTAGGTTAATTCAAGACTCTAATTGACACTGACTTGAATGAGGGAAACTGCAGAAAATGCTGCCCAGTTTTACAAAACTAGTAACTTATACAAAAAGATAGAGATGAAAAGAGACTCCAGAATTCTTTTAACTAATTCTCACATATAGGATTCGCTTAATTCAGATTGTAGTCCGTGGTTAAAAAAAATTATAGGACGACAGAAATTTGAACTATGTAAATATACCTAATTATATGAAAGTTCTTTTGATTTGATATGTAATTACAGATAGTACATCATTAGCAATTTTATTATTTTATAATGACTTATTTTATTTTCTTTGTCTATGTGCCTGTGTGTATGGTGTGTATGGTGTGTGTGTGTGTGTGTGTGTGTGTGTGTGTGTGTGTGTGTGTCCCTTCCTTTCTCCTTCCCACAGTGCTGGAATGGCAGGTGCACCAAACCTTGATTTTTTTTTTTTTTGTGGGGGGTGTGGATATCAATTCTGTACACCAAACTTGGGTTGTCATGCTTCAACAACATGTACCTCGTGCACTGGGCCAGCTGTTATATCCTGCTTGACCTAAGAGTTATTTTAAACACACACACACACACACACACACACACACACACACACACACACACA
>OU015756.1:8999577-9015826 GCA_907169655.1 Acomys percivali
ACACACACACACACACACACACACACACACACACACACACACACACACACACATAATTAGACCTGTAACAACTTATTTTCTACCTAGTATTGCTCCCCCATTTTCTTCCTTTAAGAAGTGTTGGTCCTTGGGCAGCATCTATCTCACTCCAAGTGTTTTGGTACCTGCTGTTAGAGATCTGAGCAGAGAGTCCTGTATGTATAGAGAGTGACTTGCCCTTACATTATTTTTTCTTTACATGAATTTAAATATTCTGATATTTAATAAAACTTAATAAGCCATGTGGTAGCCAGGCACGATGGCTGACACCTATAATCCCAGCACTCGCGAGGCAGAGGCAGGCAGATCTCTGGGAGTTCCAGGCCAGCCTGGTCTACAAAGCGAAGCCAGGACAGTCAAGGCTACATGGAGAAAACTTGTCTCAAAAAGCCAAAAAAACAAACAAACAACAGCAACAAAAAAAGCCATGTGGTACTTTGGTGGTATTTCTAGGATTGTGTCTTTTATATTTTTGGGACAGATATTTGAAATTCACTGGAATTCTTTCTGCCTAGAACTATATATGTGATATATATATATAAAGTTGATCTGCCTAGGACTATATATCTTTGCTTCCCCAGGGCTCAGGAACCCTAGGCCTGGTACTGTACCAATAGCTGCTGTCAGGGAACAGAGATCTTCATGCCCGGGCTTTCACTAGTGCTGTAACAATCCTGAAGCAGAAGGACTGAGCATCCCAGTACCTATCAATAATGCTATCTGCTCCAACCTGCTGCTGCTGCCCAACCTCTGCAGCCACGCATCATACTGCCAAAAGCTGAAGAGCACTAAAGCTGCCTCTCCTCATTTAGCTGTGATTTCTCTTTAGTTGGCACAGAATAAAATAGCCAGCTGGCTGGTAACACCTTTGCCCCTACTGCCTTCATGACTGGGCTTTTGGTTACTTCTCATAACACCTCTCTGCATGCACTGTAAACCTTACTGAAAGGTGAGGAAGTGCATCTTGGAGCTGCTACAACTGTGCACCAGCTGTTTTCTTTGGGCGTTGTGTTCTCTCCTTTATCTCCGTAGCTCTCACCTCATCTTGCAGCACTGCTGAGGCCTTCCCCTAGCCACCTCACTGCAGACTGGACGTCCTCATCTTGTTCCAGGATTCTCCCATCCCCTTTCCACGCCACCCTTTGCTCTTTAACTGTCTATTTACTTTGTTGTGGTTATTGTTGTTTTCCATTTAGATTGCTTGATAGCTTTTCCACTAGGACACCAGAGTGGCCATTTTCTCTATAATTACTATGGAAGCCCTAAGTTAATATCTGATGTATAAGAGGTCTTTAATAAATACGGATACACAATAAAGTTATACTGTTATATCTCCAAATTCACCTATGACTCAGCTGTCTTTTGAAGCTTAAAGTGGCAGAATCCGAATCCTCACACAGGAACTATGATTAACTCATAGAAGCCAGGCGGTGGTGGCACTCGGGAGGCAGAGCCAGGTGAATCGCTGTGAGTTCGAGGCCAGCCTGGTCTACAAAGTGAGTCCAGGACAGCCAAGGATACACAGAGAAACCCTGTCTTGAACCCCCCCCCCCAAAAAAAAACCCAAAAACAAAGAAACTCATAAAATGTTCTTTTTGAAGTGACTTACAGAGTCAAGCAATAGAGAATGGCTGTGTTCTTTGATTCACATAATAATTAAGTCAATTCTATATAGAATTGTGAAATATGACCCACACTTAAGAACATTCACAATTGTCAGTTAATCTACCTAAACCAATTTACTAAAACTTTTAAGAAATGATGCAAATGTGCCCTGACTTCCTGGCATGGTTGCGCTGCTGCCGATATATACCAGTAATCTAGGAGACCTTGAAAGGTCGAAAGTAGATACTGCAACCCAAAGTCTAGGCTTGCTAGGTGCATCTGTACTGCCCACAGACACAGCCCCGCCCCGACAGCTGGCTGTCTCCAGTGCGTGACCTGCTCACTGCAATCGATGCATTCTGGCTGAATACGTTCTTCAACATAACTTTTCGCCAACCCTGAGCTATATGAAGGACATCTAGAAAAGTAGGCCACTCGCTCAGCTAGGTATTTTAAAGTTATCAGCAGGGACTAATTCCTTGATAGATTTGGATGGCTTCTCTTTCCCCCATGTGGGAACCCATGCCAAATTCTGCCATGTCAAAAATCCTGTGCTTAGGCTGTATGATGTAACCTTCAAATTGCTGACCTTTACCTCACGAGGTCTTGTGTTCTAGGCTATCCTTTGAAAGAAGTAGGGAAATCTCAACTTGGAACCACCCAGAGGATCAAGGAAGTTCTTACAGGGAACTACTCAGAGAACTAGGAAGTTTTACAGGGAGAGATTAGGCTATTGTATTCTTGCCCGGGGGCTAGGGTGAGTGAGATTAGAATAGATCCTATTGACCTTGCCCTATATATGTTCCTGCTAGTTGACAATAAAGTGAATCTTTTTTTTTAATTTTTTAATTAATTTATTCATATTACATCTCAATTGTTAGCCCATCCCTTGTATCCTCCCATTCCTTCCTCCCTCCCGCTTCCCCCTCTACTCCCTTCCCCTATGTCTGTGACTGAGGGGGACCTCCTCCCCCTGTATATGCTCATAGGGTATCGAGTCTCTTCTTAGTGACTTATTATCTTTCCTCTGAGTGCCACCAGGCCTCCCCATCCAAGGGACATGGTCTAATATGGGGCACCAGAGTTTGTGTGAAAGTCAGATCTCCTTCTCCACTTAACGGTGGAGAATGTCCTGTCCATCGGCTAGACTGGGTAGGGGTTCGAAGTTTACTGCCTATATTTTCCTTGGTTGGTGCCATAGTTTGAGGAGGACCCCAGGGCCCAGACCCACCTATAGTTTTCCAGGACCCTCTGGATCCTTCTATTTCCTCATTCTCCCAGGCTTCTCACACCTAAAGTCTCAATAGGATGTCCAACCCCCCTCTGGCCCACTTTCCTGGTAGGTAAAGTTTTTCATGGGGGCGTACCCCTTGAACTAGTGTCTCTATATAAGTGAGTATATACCATTTGACTCTTTTTGCTTCTGGGTGAACTCACTCATTATGATAATTTCTAGTTCAATCCATTTGTCCACAAATTTTGGAAATTCCTTGTTTTTAATAGCTGAGTAGTATTTCATAGTGTAAATATACCACAGTTTCTTTATCCATTCTTCTACTGAAGGACATGTAGGCTGTTTCTATGTTCTGGCTATTATGAATAAAGCAGCTATGAACATGGTTGAGCATATGTCCCTGTTGTATGGTAGTGCATCTTCTGGGTATATTCCAAGGAGTGGAATAGCTGGGTCTTGAGGAAGCCCTATTCCCATTTTTCTGAGAAAGCGCCAGATAGATTTCCAAAGAGGTTGTACTAGTTTGCATTCCCACCAGCAATGAAGGAGTGTTCCTCTCTCTCCACATCCTTGCCTGCATGTGGTGTCAGTTGAGTTATTGATCTTAGCCATTCTGATGGGTGTAAGATGGAATCTCAGTGTCGTTTTGATTTCTTGATCAGAAATTTCCTGACTTGATTTGTTATTTCTCACATCTCTGTATCCTACTTTCAATCCCCACCCCCTCTTTCAGGTGAACCCTGATTTGATTTCTCCTGTGGGCTGGGACCCGACACCCCCACATCTCACTCATTACTATAACCCTGTCTAGGAATTATCTCAGATACCTAGATACCTAGAAAAACATCAGTATGGACCGCCTGTCGGGTTATTGCTGGAAGGTTCTCTGACACTGAGAATAGATGTTCCTGGGCAACTAGCTTTCATTTTATGTGCACTGGGCATATCAGTGGGCTTTCTCCGACATTTCAGCTAAAGCTGCTTGGATAAACACATTGTTAGGATTGTCAGAGAGCACTGATGCAAGTTGTCGTAGGGACTCTAGAAAGTAAAGAGAAAGTAAAGCTGCAGAGAACTGATGGCTCGCAGGCGTAGGATGCACACAAGTTAGAATCAGGTGACGTGGGTGATGCTGGGAAGCCATGCATAAATCTCAGCTGGCTCTGAGGGATCTAGACCTGGCTGGTTTCTAGGGAAGACGCTTCTTACCTGCCACCCAATGGCATTAATAGTGTCACATCTTCAAGCTTCTACACCTGACAAGAGCAGAGCCTTACGGGGAAGATGATATGGTGGGCACAGCCAGCAGACATTAAGCTGTGAGTGACTCTGGGATCTAAGTGACTTGTGGATTGTCACCCCTGTCTTATGTAAAGGCCACGTTGTCACCAATGCTCACCAAAGCCCAATAGGATTGGATAGCACACAAGGTGCTCTGCTGAGCAGTGGGAGGCTTTACCCTCACTCACAGGGATAGGCTGTCATTAGAGTGTTTGTATGACGTGATTCTTTAATATACTTACTTGGGGGTCTTAAAAGTATCTATCTGGTGCACAAGTGAATATTTGTATGTTGCTAGGAACCCAGGATGATCTGTAACTTTCCAGGCCTTCCTGTCTTCAGCACTATTCTATACAATTCTACATCGAGAGGGGTACGCAACATGTTTAGCAATCCAGTGATGCCCTTCAGATGAAGTTGGTCTCCCATAACTTCATGTGAAGGAGTCTTGGTCTGTAGTGAGCCAGTGCTGGAAGATGGAGGGGTTATTAGGATGTGGGGCATAATGGAAGGTCCTCAGTTCATTGCGGTAGCTGTCCTTGGGAGGGTAATTCACATAGAGAGGGAGAGCAAGTCCAATCTGTTTGGAGAAATGTTTATGCTTTTCTTCCCATATGCATTCCTGGTGTTGGGACACCATTCACCATTCATCATTAGAGTGTAGCTGATCATGGAATAATATCCTTGAACTCCCCAAAATGTGAAAAATTAAACCCTCTTTTTTTTTGTCATTGTTGTTTATAAAGTCAGCCTACTACTTCCAGCATTTTGTTATAAAAATTAAACCAAACTAATGTATCCAGTAAAAAAGCATTGTCCCCCTAAAAGCTGCTTTGAAAACATATCTCCCGGGCCTGAAGTTGTACTGTGTGTAGTGGGAGACAGTAGTGTGTAAGATCAAGAGAAATGAATAGGAAGAACCGTCTTTTCAGTTAAAAGTTGAGGCCAAACTTATGGTGCACGAGCAGTAAAGATTACCACGTTCTCTAGCCAATCACATCAGCCTGCCAGCTAGCTTCCAAAATTAGTCTCTGCTTTCCTCTCCTTTCCTATTTAGAAAAACTCCAAATATGTTTCATTTGTTTGAAAACAAATGGGATTGCTTTTAAGCAATTTACTTTTTAGAGGATCATTTAAAATTAAACTATTGTGAGAAGAGAAAAAAATACTCTCTCACGCTTTCCTGAGTTGAACATTATTTCATCACCATCTGCTTAGGTGCAAAAGTCCACACTGACCTTTTCCATATTTATTATTAGATATTTTCTAGCGCAGCAGTGGTGTGATTGGGGTACATGGGCTTTGCCTTCATGCTGAGGACTTTGCTTAAGCACAAGTTTTAAGAACTGATTGGGAAGCAAGGAGAGGACACCGAGAGCTAGGCGGGTTCTTGAGTGATTTTCAACAAGACTCTGGTGGCAGCTGGTAGTGGCACAATTGCCGAGCAGAGGGAGAAAACAGCCTGGTTTTGTCAGGTGTTGTCTGACCCATTTATCTTCACCATGGCCCATTTGTATGCTGTGGAGTCATAACAAACTCCGTTCCGAGGAATAAAGATGTCCCTGTGATACCCGACTCAGCGCATTCTGACCTGGACGAAAGCATAATGAAAAGGCCTGTTACTAATAGGAGCTGCTTTGAATTCTGACAGTGTCTCCTCCTTCCTGTGACACTGGACAGATGACCCAGCCTGAGGAACCAAGTGCCCTTTCTAAAAATGAATTACAGTTCATATCCTCATAAGTAATAGATTCCCCGCCCTACCTCACTTTTCTTTTAGGAAGTTAAAGGAGGCAATGCACTGTGAGGGTTGGAATCTGCACTGTACAAATGTTGTTTGCCTGAGTAAGCAAAGAGACAGGCAGAGATGCTTTGGGCAGAAAAGGCTCTGCAAGCCCATTGCGTTCCTTTCCTACTTGAATTGGAGAAAGGCAAGTGCTACTTACAGGGTTTCTACAACAAAGCCGTCCAGCCAGAAGAGACACCAGCACACAATAATGTTAGTGCACCTGCCAAGGCGATACAACTAAAATAGATGCTAACATACGACAGTGTTAGTGCCACCTGCCAGGACACACCTGAGTGCAGCAGGCTGGCAATCAGTCTGTTAGCATTCTCATGCCCTTCCTAATTTATTGGATTGGTTTAATGAGTTCTTGAGTTTGTAGGCATATTACAATTAAATTTAATTGGTGTTCACAAGCAAGTCACAAGAGAAATACTTTTACTGTTTTGATTACCAAGGATATTTCCCAAAATGTTAATAAAATGTATACATGTATATTTATTTATTCACCAAGACTTGTTCTGTGTATGGTAGGCAGCATGAGTGTCACCAATGGCTCCGCTCTGTACATGGAGAGCAGCGTTTTGCAGCCATTTCACAGTGTAATATCATGTTGGTAGAGGCAGTGAAAATCTTATGACTCTGCAGTGTCTCAGTTTTACCTCTCAGAATGGGTCTTGTGGTGCTCAAGCTCAGAATACCGAGGTAGGGCACAGGGGTTCTGTGTCCTGGGTGTTACCCAGGTCCCTAGTTGGCTTTCTGTGAACAAGTGGTAGGAATAAGTTAAACCGAATAATTAACAGCGTCTAGCCTACATGGATGGATGGGTTGATGGCTTATAAGTAGAATTAGAGTATTATCTTATTTTCAGTTAGAATGTCTGAGGACCATGCTTCCTTGCTGAAGAATTCTGCTACTCACCTTTTGGAGACTTGTACCTAACACGTACAACACAGGATTTTAGGTTCTGCCATACAGGTAGAATGAAGTCTTTCTTCTTATGCCAAAGAATGGAGAACTCAGGTCCTGAAACATCCCCTCCCCAAGACAGGGGTAAGGGTCGGTTCTGATGTCACGGCCAAGGCCGGTAAAGGAAGCTGTCACATCTTTTATTACTTAGTACATTTGAACACCTCAGAGATATCTTGGATTTGTCCAGACTGATCTGGTTTTGGTGTTTTGTCCTTTGTTTGGGAGGCTATGGAGTCTCTCTGGCTACAGGAGTAGAATGGGCCTGCATGCAAATGAGAGAAGGCATTGCCCAGGGACTCCCTAGAGCTGTTGAGGTGATGCTTTGTCAAGATATTTGTAAGTTGTATTGAGTTTATATGTTTCAGTTTGTTCAAAACAGTCTATGCAATATGATCTTGATTTGTTAATTTTTAATGTAATTAATTGCACGTTTCTTAATATCTTAAAAATAAGTTCAGATGTGGAGTTGTGACAATTTACACTTCAACCAACTGTACATAAAAGTTTTTACTTTTAATGCTTTTATTATACTGTATGAACTATTTTTTCTGATTGTCTATTAACATTTTCATTTAGCTGCTGCTTTATTTTATATTTTATCCATTCATAGTATATGTGAATATTGAATAGTATCCTTTCCATTCAAAGTGACTGGATCCTCCCCGCCTATCCAGAGTGACTGGTGAAATCTTTGCAAATTCTCTTGGTCGATTTTACCAACCATGCACCTTTGGTTGGTTCTTTGAAAATCCTTTCAGTGGGAAAATGAATCTAATGTACAATGAGTTTTTGCATTGGCTTTGCCTTTTGATGATCCCTAATCTAAAAATCCTCTTCTAAAAACCCTGGTGTCTGTTTTCACCCACATTGGTCCACAGTAACCTCTGCATGCTCTATGGAGAATTCTGTCTCTTCAGTCCTTAAATATCTAGGTTCACAGTAGCATTATTTCCAAGGGCAATAGAAATTACAGTAGAATATTATATAGGTTTTACAAATACTCTTTGCGGCTTAAGTGTCACACACATGATTGATTAGTATAACAATCAATAGACTGTTGTAGATAGAGGCATTTCCACCTAGGTACTGACAACCTGGCACGTTGCAATGGGTATTGGTTCCCTGTGTAAGACACCCTCACATGCTGTTCACATGGCATTTACTGTACCTCTGTCCTCGATGGCTTTTCATCATATGTACATATATCCAATAGTTATTTGTATGACAGTTATCTTGGCTCATGGGCTGGTAAACTCGGCCGTTGCATATTTGTGTGCTTAAAATTTGCATGCCTTTTGTGTATTTGTATCTTGTGTGTGTGCGTGCCTACATGTGTTTATGTGTGTGCATCTGCATATGTGTTCATGTGGACTCGCATGTGAATGCACAGGTATGTAGAGACCAACAGAGAGAGCCTCACTGTAAAAAGGATAGCTAGAGCATGAGGTTCTCTCAGTGGCCTGGAACTCACCCAGTAGGACACAGAGGCTGTTCATCCAGTTTCAGAGGTCCATCTACCCCCCCCACCTCCCCAGTGCTGAGCTTATAAGGGCATCTGTGCTCACACCCAGACCTTCCAGGTAGTTTCTGGGCTGGAACTCTACTTTGCTGACTGAACCATATCTTCTTCTCCAAACTCTTAGGCATTCATTAGAAAGATCTAGATAAGTTAATCCTAATATATCTTATAATAATGTCAGAAGTAAATTTGGGTCAGTTGCTTTTTGCATCAAAGGTAATCAGAGCCAGCTCCCATAGCTAGCCCAGAAGCTGTTTCCACTTGATGCATGCTTGGAAAGTCAAAGAATTTTCTCCAAAAGAGTCTCACAAAAGACAAACCACACTTAAGGACAGACCACATGCCCAACAGATGTTGTCCAACACAAAATGAATTCTACTTTGTTGTTGTTTTTGTCTTTTATTGCTTTGCTAGGGCATTTTTTTTTAACTTGTCTGTTGCTTATATATTATAGTTTCTGGTTTGTAAGTTTATGATTGTGTGTGTGTCTGTTTGTTTCTCATGATTTTTCTTTCTTTGTTTGGTCTTGTAATATTTTTTTTTTTTCCTATTTGTTTTCTAAATAGAGAAGAGAACATGGGGATGAAAACATTATCAAATATATTGTATGAAAACAATTTATTTTCAGTTAAAAAAGGAAAAATAATATATACTTTAATAAAATAATATGGAGAATCTTTTTTAAAATGTGGTCATAATATGAGATCATAAAAATTTCTGGTTAATATGTGTCTGTCTCTATATGTACATATATGCTCACATACATGTGTACTGCTGGTCAGAGCCAAGGTAGCAGAGGATGATCATGGAGCCGTGGTGAGGCCCAAGGCTCCTAGAATCACTGGTGGGCAAGGATGCTGTAGCCCTCAAGGGCGTGCAGGAGCCATGTGATGATACTGGAGTGGAAAGTGGGAAGAATGGAAGGCTGGGGTAGGCCAGGAAGGGGCAGGGCCAGCAGAAAAAGCTGAGAGCAGGGCTTGGTGTGGCACATGGTGGAGGTGGCAGAGGAGAGGCCAGTGGTGCAGTGGGAACACTGTGATGAAGGGGCCAGTGGCCAGTGACGGAGCACAGAGGCCTCAGGATTCTCGTATAGCTTCTAACATAATGAGTTATGTCCAGATATTCTTAATAGATGTGCAAATAAGAACAGAGCCCCAAATATACATTAAACAAAATGCACAGACTTATAAGATAAATGCACTCATTTATATTTCTCTTACATTTTAAATATCAAGCAGGAAAATAAGACTGAACAATATAATCAATTAAAAGTTTATAATAACCTAATGTAGAATTTCTTACTTAACAATTACCAAACATTCTTTTCTCAAGAGCCCAGAGGTATTTCTTCAAATGATCCTTATTACAAGGCATAAAATATATCTCAACAAATTATGGAGGGCTGATGTCATATATATTCATCTCTATTTGTTCAGTGTATTTATATTAGAAATAAATAAGTAGATTAAAGTGATTTGAAATATGTTTATAGATTTTTCCAAACCACTTAAATAGTTGAAGAGACAGAACAATTTTAACTACAATTAGGGAATAATCATTCCTTTAGATAACATAGTATAATATCACAAAAGAAGAAAGAGTATCTAGAAGTAAAAAATCTCAAGGTTCAGCTAAAGAAGCTAAGACTATTACAGGAAAAATGTTAAAGAGATTCAAACAGGAGTTGAAAACAATAACAAAATTAAAAAAAAAAAAAGGAATAATATATCCTCTGTGTGGTTTTCTCTTTCAAAGATTTGTATGCAGGAGCTTGTGTGTGCGCGCACGCACACACACACATACCACACACACACACACTCACACACTCAAACACACATGCACACCACACTTCTCTACACTGCCTGCACACACACACACCACACACACACATACACTCACACACATACACACCACACACATGCACACCACACAACACCTCACTACCCGCACACACACACACATACACACACACACACACACAGTACTTGCACACTGGAAGAGTCTCAAGGCAAGTTCCATGCTTTTTGTGCTTTTGCAGAAAATAAAAGTTGTCTTCCAGTTTCCTGTAAATTCAGTCCAGATTAACAGCACTGGTGCTCTGATCCCAGCCTTCCTTGGTATCTGGCTGACTCTGCACTAAGTGACAGACATGATGAGAGGTGTGAAAACAACTCATTATTGTAATAATATTGAGAAGTTAAGTAAAAACTAAGTAAGTACATGTAATCCAGAATAAAAAAAAATATCATAACTATAAAGTAAAAAAAGGTATATATAGTAGTGATACATATCTGATAGCTGAGAGTAATTGTTTCCAGGGTTGATGGTTTAGGAAAATTGAAAAATGTGGTTCATATTATACCTAACAAATTTAATTACAGGACAGTGTGCTGACAGTTTTCTTTTGTTTCAACACAGTATGCATGTCATCACACCTTTGGAATAGACAGCATGAGCTATGGCTGTCTGAGTGAAATAGGTACTACATAATCACAGACTTAACAAGTTTCTTAACTAAACTGGTCTTCATTCAAAAGGAAGAACAGAGAAAAACATTGTCCCTGCACCCTAGAGGAGAACAAAAGACTTCACTTCAGTTTTCCTATAAAGAGAACTATTCACTTAAAATGAACATAGTAAATAAACAATGCTATTTCTCTTTCCCTTTAAAGGATTATCAAAAAACTTTCCTGGATAGCAATAGGGACCTTCCTTTATGAATGGTCTTCTATTGGAAATTGCCCCTTGCGGCAGCTCTCCATCTGTGCCATGAGTAACTGGGCCCTGTGCTTACCTGTCCCGTCTGGTTCCACCCCCCCCCGGCCCCCCCTCCCCCTCCAGGACTGTACCGCTGACAGCAGAGGCAGAGGCCTGGAAGTGCAGCAGAGAAGAGCTCTTCCCAGCCCAGTCGTCCACACAGAAATAACCCCCTGCCGGGAACTCAGAATTCATTTTCTTCTCATAATTAGTGTTTTCTGGATGTTTGCTTTCTTTCACATTTGAATTTTAATGACACAGTAAAGAATAATGGGGAAATCATTTGATAGAGTCAAAGATTGCATTTAATTCTAGCGCGTGTTAATTGGCTTTATTAAAAATTAGCATTTTAAAATTTCCAATTCTCTTTCTAATGTATGAAATGTCACTCACTTTCTCACGTATCGCATCATAATTAAATTTGCCTAGGAGTACATTTTATTTGTCTCTGTTGGGGAAACACTGAAGGACTGCCTGCACAACAAACGTGGATGTTTCTGACTTTGCATGTTGACAATAAAATATTCATTAATTCAAATCACTACAACAACAGTACACAGACTGCAGTTGTAATTACCATTGCTTAGTAACAGTGTGCCTCAGAATGACGAGGGAATTAACTGAATAATTATTACATGTGCCTTAGCTTGAAGTACTCTCCCAGGGCAGTTCCGGTCCCTGGGTGAAAGCTGCCGGAATAGACGAAGACGATTGAGCCAAATGCCGATGCTGCTCCACAAACCATCGGAGTAATCTGTCCCAGACTGACACTGGTCCACAATTCATCACACAGTAACTGGATCCTTGGTTTGGTGTCAGTATGTGAGAACCTGCACGGGAAGCCACCAGGAAGACTGTTCATCAGGATGAAGTTAGACACCATGCAGTTAACTGGAAAACAATGCAAAGCCCACGCTCTGGCTTAACGAGAACGGCACTGGCTCCGAGGGTCTCATGGCCTACCCCTGTGCTGATGCGTTTCCTGGCTCTTGCTGGCCTCTCTCCTCGACTGTTCTGCGCCTTCCTCCTCTGGGATAAGGTCCCAGATCGATGACAAGTGGCAGGAGGCAGCTTCAATGAACACTTTTAATTCTTTTTTCCATAGAATTTTAATGCTATCAATGACTGATTCCTAGGACATTATTATATGTTATCTGCCTTTAAACATTAAAAAAATATATTATTTTATGTGTGCAGGTACTTTGCCTTCAAGTACGTGTACTCCCAAAAAGCACCTGCTTCCCACGGAGGCCAGAAATGGGCTTACGACCCTCTGAAACAGATTTATAGCTGGCTGTGAGCAGACGTGTGGGTGCTGTGAACAGAATCAGGTCCCCTGGAAGAGTGTAGCCCCTGCTCCTAACTGCCGAGCCACTTCCCCGACCCCTGCATTACATGTTTTGGCAGATAATTCTAATATCTATGCTTTCTGTACATTTTCGCCTCACTTTCCTTCATTTGACTGATTTTTTTTTTTTTTTTTTTTGGATGCTGAGGACTTTTAGAGTGTATCTTAGATACTTGAATTGTATGCTTCGTGCATCTTACTGCTGTTAAATCATTTAATTAAATTACTAATGCTTGGTTTTAGAACACCGTGGCTCTCATACTTCTTGTAGGCTACACAGTCAAGTGTTAGCTTTGATTCCAGAACCTTCCTGGTGCTATTCTAGTCTGCCTTGTTCAAGTCCTATTAGACAAAACCGAGACCTTGGTGGCGTTCTACACCACAGCCTGTTCCCAACCCTAGTTCCGCTTTGAATCTTGTTGGTTTGGGATGAACTTCTTGGGGATAGGCCTTGGGTTTCAGATACACATTTGAAAGGTTCCTTCCCTCATCCCATCCTCTCTGGAAGCACTGCAGCTGTAATGAAGTGGAGGGTACTGAGTTTCTGCATCCATTTGCTTTCTGCAGGGTGGTGAGGGGGCATTCGACAGGGATCCTCCTCCCGTCTTACTGTTTATGTCTACAGAACTTTCCTCGTTGAACCAAACCACTCAATTTCTATGTCAAAGCACTGGATAGCAGTTGTTTTTAGATGCCAGGAGCCCCTGTCTCCTGTGCTTGGCTGGGGCTTAATGTAAGATGCACTTCCTTAAAAAAGAAAACTTAATTTCCATGTCAGGCTTTTGTGATATGTGTCTCTTAATGTTTTCCCATTAAAACATCTCAGGCTGTCAGATACAAGCAGTTTGGTTACTGGATTGGCAGCTGTCAGACCCTTTCCTGGTGCCCAGATTCAGTTGTTCTAGAACAAAGTGGGGTGACTGCTCCAGGCCAGGAATGAAAAAAGGCCAGGTTTAAACTTTTTATTTTATTTATTTCTATTTTCTTGAAGATCCCAAGGGAGGTGAGACTACACAGGTATTGTTACCATTGATTATTTCGCTGGCCCCAACAGAGTGCCAATCAAACAATCACTCCTTTTTGCTTCCCAGGGCTGATTTAAAAACTTTTTTTTTTTTTTTTTGAGACAGGGTTTCTCTGTATAGCCTTGGATGTCCTGGACTTACTTTGTTTGCCAGCTGGCCTCGAACTCACAGAGATCTACCTGCCTCTGCCTCTCCAAGTGCTGGGATTACAGACGTGTGCCACCCTAATTGGGTTTGACTTAAAAACTTTGACATTCCCCAGGGCAGAGTGTTGCTTCTGTCATAGCTGCTTCAGAAGGCTGCAATTGTTCTAGAGACATACCCAAGTCCATGGAAGCTTCAGATGACCCCTGTCTGTAGCTAGCCTCCCAACCCACAGCTTCAGCCTCACTTAGTCACTTCAGGAAGGAGTACCTCCACAGCTCGTGGCAGCTAGTGCACTTGTGACTACTTGTGTGTGTGCCCAGCCATTCTTTTTGCACACCCCAGGCATTTTAGACCCCTGCTCTACACTCTTCTCTTCTGCACAGCCTCAGTCCCAGCACTGCAGCTCATGGCTGTACAGATGTGTCTGGCTGTGCTGTCAGGCCCAGGCATGCTCAACAGCTGCTAGAGGGTAGCTGAGAGTTCTGGGCTGAAGAGGTAATGGACACATCTGGAAGGCAAGAGATGGGGAGGAGGGACTGGAAGGTGAATTGCTGTGAAGTGCTAAGAACATGGAATGCAAGGCACACCAAAGAATAGAGACTTACACAAGTACTCCAGGTCCTCGCCACAGGAGAGTTCAAAAGACTGCCCTTTGCTACTGGTTCTAGCATCCTCGGAGTTGCCACAGTAACCACTGACCATCTTGTTCTGTTGTTTAGTTACTGGACCTTAAAGCTCAGGACAGAGGACCTGATACCCTAGGCTCAGAGATGCAGACACGGAAAGCATTATAGTTTGTGTAATCCTGATCTTTGTCAGAATAGGACAAAACCATCCTCAGCCAGCTGGTGAAGGTTGCTCCCTTCTCCTGGCTACGTGGATGCCTTTGAGTGCTTCAAAGTGAACTCCAAACCTCCACGGGAGAGAGATAGAGTACATGTGGATTAATATTTCAAACTTTTGTCGTGCATATTTCTCTTTGACGTTGGATGCTTTTGACTGCTCGAAGGTGGGCTCAAAAATTTACAGAAGAGACCATGCACCTGAATTAATTTTTCAGAGTTTTATCCCAAATATTTTTTCAGGCCTTCTCGGTATAGACTGTCAGGGAGACATGGAGCTATATGAGCTTGATTGCTGGGGACAGGGCAGGCTTTCAGGCTGCATCTCTGCTAACATATCACCCAGGACATTTGCTGTAAAAAACACTTGTCGATTTGTAGTCTGGAGATGTGCTGTGAGGTACACAGCCATAAAGCTTTAGTGGCATTGATCAGAGGCAGATACAACTAAGGGGCGTGTTTGGGTACGTAGCTGGACACAGTCAAGTTACAGATGTAATTAATAAGAGTATTTTCATCAAAGAAAAACAGATTTTGCATGTAGATCAGCTTTTAATCCGTGTATGTACATTACATGTTATTTCCTACTCCCTGAGAGTCCATTTGTCTTTGTGAGAGATGAGCATCACCACAGGATGGTAAGGTCTAAGATAATACGAAGAGAACGTTTGAGACACACCGTGGTGCCACAGTGATCAAGGCAGATCTTTAATATGCACAGAAAGAGGAAGCAAAAGTGCGGATGGGCATGTGAAACTTCATTTAACATTTAAAATTAACTGGATCAAAAGGGGCTTCCCCATCCCACTTCTTACTTCTCAGATGCGTGAGCCAATACAGCAGCCTCCATGTAGTTAGGTCTGCTCTGTCCCTGTGTTCCACACTCCTCGATCAACCAGAGGACATCTGGTGTTTTCCCCATACCCATGACCCTGACCCAGAGTTTATGTCTGGGCACGCATTTCACTGCACTTCTGGAAAGCTTGTTTCTTGGCCTGTGGTTATTTTTGTCTGTGAGCCAGGACTGGAGAGAAAGCTGATTTATATGTATGTAGTACCAACTGCCTTTGTTAAATTGTGTTTCTGCTTACATTGAATTAGCCAGGGCTGTTTCAACTTTGGTTCATGGTCCATATTTAAAAATAAACATTTTACTGGATCTCCAGCATCAGTTTGACCTTCAGTTCTGTTTATCTTTCACACACACACAAACAAACAAACAAAACAAAACAAACAAACTACAAAAAACAACCAGACAGACAAACAAACAAACCAAAAACCTCACTGCTTTCCTTTCAATCCTCTGAGCTCTGGATACCATAAATGGAATCTTAGCTACTCATGCAAGTAAGAAATGTTCCTACTGTAATTTCATAAGCACTTTTCATTCTTCATAACATTTAACTTTTGAAACCAAATCGAACACTGTAACATTTACCCCAAACTGCTATTGTGTGACATGTGTGCCTCTGTGGCACACATCTGAGTGCTGTTTATCAAAATTCCAAGTCTGGGTCCTCTGTGTGAAGCCTAGTATTGAGAAATACTTGGATATTTTTGGGATAAGCAGGCCTTTCAGGGCACTGTTTGTATCATTATAGATACATAATGATAGGTAGCTAGAAAAATGATAGATAGATAGATAGATAGATAGATAGATAGATAGATAGATAGATAGATAGATAGATAGATAG
>OU015756.1:9015836-9031480 GCA_907169655.1 Acomys percivali
TAGATAGATAGATAGATAGATAGATAGATAGATAGATAGATAGATAGTGTTTCAGGATATCTGATCACACTATGAATCCTGAAATTGTATTGTTTACTGGAAAAAAAAGTTTCTAGTTCTGGTGTGGCTCACCTAGCACACACCTTTAATCCAAGACAGGATTAATTAAAGTCAATCGTAGATCAGGAGGTGGAACAAGCAACTGACTGACAGGGAGTGAGCATAGGAAAAAGCCATACAGAGCGAGAGGAAGGCTGGAGGACTGACGGAGAGACGCACATGAAGTAGAAAGGGAGACTGTCAGTTTGTAGGGTTTTAAAGATTAGTTAATTAATTCACTTTACGTCCTCATTGTAGCTCCCTCCCTCTTCTCTCTATCCTTCCTCCCCTACTTCTCAGAAAAGGGGAGCCCCCCCCCATTTCAACCCTCCCCAACACATCAAGTCACATCACAACTGAGTTCATCCTCTTCCCCTGTGGCCTGGCAGGGGAAGTGATTAAAAAGGAGGCAACAGAGTCCATCTCAGAGACAGCCCCGAGGACCCACATGAAACTGCCCATCGGCTACATCTGTGTAGGGGGCCTAGGTCCAGTCCATGCATGGTCCTTGGTTGGTGCTTCAGTCTCTGCATGCCCCCCCTTGGCTCTGTTAGTTGGCTCTGTTGGTCTTCTTGTGGGGCTCCTGTCCCCTTACAGCCCTTCTATCCTTCCCTCCACCTTTTCACAAGACTCCCCTATGCTTCACCCAATGTTTGGCTGTGAATCTTATCATCTTTTCGAACTGCTGCTGAGTGTAGTCTCTCAGAGGACAGTTGTGCTAGGCTCCCATCTGCAAGCATAGCAGAGTATTCTTAATAGTGTCATGGATTAGCTCTCTCCTATGGGGTGGGTCTCAGGAAGGGCCAGACATTGGTTGGATAGTACCCCAATATCTTCTCTATCTTTATCCCTGCACATCCCTGCAGGGTAAATTTTGGTTCTAAGTAGACAGCATGGAGAAGGAGAAGGCAGTTTTTCCTTCTGGGATGTTGGCTAAGTATGAAGGTCAGCTGGGTGCTTTCTCTGCCTCTCTGAGCTAGTAGACTTTCACCTCAGCACCTGGTTTCTGTGTCTTTTTTTTTTTTTCTTTTAATTATTTTATTGATTCTTTGTGAGTTTCACATCATGCACCCCAATCCCACACACTTCCCTGTCCCTTTGTATCTGTTCTCTACCCTTGCAGCCTCTCCTCAAAAATAAAATAAAATAAGGTAGAATAAATAAAACAAAACAAATACTCCAAAACATTTTGTTGTGGAAGCTGTAGTGTATCACACTGTGTCACACAGTATACACTTTTGTCCTCACATCTTTACTCTCAAATGTTCATTGCAATGACTCATCAGTTTAATTTGAGGCCTCTGGCTGCTGCTGTTGCTTCTTCTTCTTTAATATATTTTATTAATTTATTCATATTACATCTCAATTGTTATCCCATCCCTTCTATCCTCCCATTCCTCCCTCCCTACCATTTTCCCCTTACTCTGCATCTTTATTGGTAAAATAGAAATGTCTGGGATTTTGTTTAAGACATATAAATAGATAGATTATATATTTATATATATATATGTGTGTATATATATGATGGATAGATAAATAGACAGATGACATATAATAGATAGATAGATAGATAAAGGACATTGGATAGGTTAATAGATAGGTAAGGGACATTGGAAATGTCATGGTCAGCACTTTTGAAGGTCAGCATGGTGACATCATAGGAGCAAGGATGAGAGATGTACCAGGAAGAGAAGATGTCTGTGCAGGAAGAAGGATCTCCATGTCTGTTTGGGTCTACTGTAGTACAGAAAGCATTGAGTGGGGCACCTCAGTGGAGGCCACCTACAGCAGCATCTGTGGTAACCCTGCCATCAGGTGGTGCCCACACACCGCATTCAGGAGGCAAGGTGTACGGCACAGACAGGATGATGCACAGCACCGGGGAGACAGAAAAGCCATGGGCACACTTAGACTTTATTGCTTAAAGTAAACTCCGTTGCTGGAGAATAGCAGAGACACCATCAAAATCAGCTTACACAGAAGAGGAGGCCAAATGCCTGCTCTGCGGGCTTGGTTTATGGCAAATTCATTACAGGCCTTTTGGGAAATCTCAGCCATGTGGCACAATGTGAAGAAATATAGTTTTATTAGGTGAAGGTAGGAAAAATAATGGGTTTTGTAACCCCCACCTTCCTAGTTCCTCTGCAAGCTCCCACGGCCCAGGAAAGAATAGATCACATTTCCTTAAGGGGCGTTACATAATCTAAAGGTGATGTTTTCTAAGGGATCTTCAGAGAGAAAGGACGGGAGAAAATACCGTTTGGGAGTTGCATAATTTAAAGAGAAAAGAGATGGTCATTGCTTTTTCATTTGCAGCTTTTGAGGCAATTTCAGACTATTTAACGTGGCTGCTTGGTAGACAATCCTAATGTTTTTCCTGCAGATGCTGCTAAGTGGGTAAATAAATGCAGAGTTGTCGGAGCTGTGGCTTGAGTCCTGTACCCCAAAGACACACATAATCAAATGGCATTTTTATTCTATGCCTCAAAACCTAAATAACTATTTCCTTCACTTTTCAAAGAAGTATGCATCAGGGAATGTGATTCCAAAAGTGGGCATGTGCATTTCCACAAAATAAAGGGGAAAGGGGAAGAGAAAAAAGTGACTTGCGATAAAAGATGCCTTCATATAATGAATCCCCTCAGGTATTTTAAATGTTTACCACCTTGGGGCAAAGAGAGCATTTAAATGAAGTCAGTGACACATTTCAAAAAGCACTTACGTTTGGAAACATACACTGCCAACCGGATTTGTCATTTTCAACTCTCATCACGGGAGCTGAGCAGAACAGTGGATTTCTTCCCTCCTCTCCGCAAACCCCTGCCTGTGTCTTACAGAAGGCATTAGAATCTCCTGTCTACTGAAGATCAAAATGGAGGGGAAAAAAAATCTCTGAAGCAATAAAATCGATGAGAAAAAAGTTTTGCTTTAAAGTTTAAATTGAACTTTTCTTGACACATCCAGGTGATGTGTCCCCCCTGTGTCATTCCCTGCAGGGCTTGTTAAGTGCTCCTGTAAGCTAAGATGCAGCCACAGCCTTTGTTCTCCTTTGAAGGGACCATAACTGGAACAGAGTGGTCAGCCTTTTGCTCACTGTTTACTGAATACAAATACTGTGCCCATCACTGCACTGCAAAGTCTACATCTAGCCAGGTTAGGCAGACTTTATAAGTATCCCCAGAGCTGTCGGTATACAGAGACAAAGAACACCGCTGCTTCTGTGTGCAAGGTGAATACGCACACACACACACACACACACACACACACACACACACTCACTCACACACACTCACACACACACGCACACAGTAGCCACATACACCAACAAGTACGATGAATACACGGGGTATATGAACGTATGTTGGGAGATATAGAGAGATCGGTGAATCAAGATATAAATAACAACTGGGAAATTTTATATAACTCCAAGCAGACTGAAGTGGGCAGAGAGGCAGCTTAGTCATTGGGACACTTTCTGCTCTAAGTAGGATCTGAGATTTAGTCCCTGAACCCACGTTGCAGCTCACAAACACCTGTAACTCCACTTCCAGGATATCTGATGCCTCCCTATGGCTTCTGTGGGCACCAGGCACTCACCTTTGCTGGAGAATAGCAGAAAATAGAGTAACAGATATTAGCATAATAATAATAATAATAAAATAACAGAATATGCAGGCAGAACACCCATGCACTTAAAAATAATGAAATCTGAAATATCCACTTCAATGTCAAATAGATATTTTATGCACAGTAAAGGAGACTCAGCAAATGCATCTTTCTCCTCCTTCCCATGTGAGCCCACTTAAAAAAAAAAAAACACAGAGAGGACTAAAGCAAACATCAACACATTAGAGCAGGCTTGTTTGCTTTAGAGTCATATCGGGGGACCAGACTCTCATGGGAAGCATCTGCATGCTTCCTGAATTAGATTCATTATGAGATTGGTTTTTTGTTTGTTTGTTCTTTTTTTTCATTCATTCATTCATTTATTTACTTTATATCCCAATGATCACAGCCTCCCTACCCTCCTCTCTCCCAAGTCCCTTCCTCTCAACCCCCCTTTCCCCCTCCTCCTCCCTTTCTCCTCAGAGAAGAGGAGACCTCCTTTGGATACTAACCTACCTTGGCATATCTAGTTGCAGTAGGGCTAGGCTCATCTTCTCCAACAGAGTCAGGCAGCCCTGCTCAGGTTGTTAGGGGTCACACATGAAAACCAAGCTGCACATCTGTTACATATGTGTAGGGGGTCTAGGTCTGTCCCAAGCATGCTGTTTGGTTGGTGGTCCAGTCACTGTGAGCTCCTATGGGCCCAGGTTAGTTGATTCTGTAGGTTTTCTTGTGGTGTCCTTGACCTTGCTGGCTCCTTCAATCCTTCCTCCCCCTCTTCCACCAGATTCCCAGAGCTCTGCTAATAATGTTTGGCTGTGGGTCTCTGCATCAGTTTCCAGCAGCTGCTGGGTGAAGCCTCTCAGATGACAGACTAGGTTCCTGTTTGCAAGCACATCAGAGTTTCATTAGTAGTGTCAGGGGTTGACTGTCTTTCACGGGGTGAGTCTCAAGTTAGGCCAGTCATTGATTGGCTATTCCTTCAATTTCTGCTCTGGCTTTATCCCTGCACATCCCTGAACAGGCAGAACAAATTGTGGGCCAAAGGTTTTGTGGGTGGGTTGTTGTTCCCATCCCTCCATTGGAAGTCTTGCTGGTTGCAGGAGGTGGCCATTTCAGCTTCTACATCCCCTGCTGCTAGGAGTCTTATCTAGGGTCACCTTCATAGATTCATAGGCTTCTGGCTCTTCCTAGTGATGCCCCACACTGATTTTAGTTCTTCCTCACAGTTCTTTCTCTCTCCATCTTCTTCATACTTGACCTTTCCTGTTCCCTTCTCCACCTCCTCTCCCACACAATTCCCTTCCTTCATCCACCTCCAATATCTATTTTATTTTCCCTTCTGAATGAGATTCAAACATCTTCCCTGGGCCTTCCTTGTTACTTAGCTTCTTTGGGTCTGTAAATTGTACCATTATTATCCTGTACTCATTGGCAAATATCCACTTATAAGTACATACGATACATGTCTTTCTCAGTCTGGGTTACCTCACTCAAGACTCTATTTTTTTAGTTCCTTTGCCTGTGATTTAATGATTGCTTGTTTTTAATAGCAGAATAGTATTCCATTGTGTAAATGTACCACAGTTTCTTTATCAATTCTTCTGTTGAGGAACACTAGATTGTTTCCAGTTTCTGACTATTAGAAATAAAGTTACTTATAAACATAGTTGAGCAAGTGTCCTTGTTATGGTGCAGCATCTTTTGGATATATGCGCAGGAGTGGTATAGCTGGGTCTTGAGGTAGAACTATTCCAAATTTTCTGAGAAACTACCAAATTGATTTTCAAAGTGGTTGTACAAGTTTACACTACCGCCAGCAATGGAGGAGTGTTACTCTGTAGAGGAATGTTAATTTAGAACATGGCTGTTCTTTCAAGAGATCATATCCAAAGATCTTCTAGGTCTTTGTGATCTGGATGGCAAGAGATCACATCCAATGATTTTCTAGGTCTGTATGATCTGGCTGGAATACAAACATGCCTTTAAGCCAGAAACCAGAGGCAAACAGATTCAGATCTGGACAGCCTGGTATAGAGGAGCAAGTATCAGGTAAACAAAAGCTTAGGTCCAGGTATGGCGGTACATGTCTTTAATCCCAAACCCAAGTAAGGTTAGTTTGAGGAAGGATGCACCCTTGTTTAAAAGAGATGCCTAACTGAGCAGGAGAAAGGTGATGAATCAGAAAAGAGAGAGGAAAGGGAAGCTACTTAAGAGGCAGTTTTACAGGGAGAGGAGTTTTTACCAGGACACTAAAAGAGAGATGGGTTGCAGAGAGAGAACTCAGGTGAAGACAGAACTGGCCAGAAAATGAGAAGAAGACAGAAGATTAGAGCAGACTGCTGAGTTAGTTTGAGGCCAAGCAGAGTAATTCCAGGCTGAGAGAGAAGCCAGATTAAATAAGTCAGCTGGGAGAAGAGTTTGAGCCAGAACAGCTGAATTGAACCAGCCAGCCCAGAGCTCAGAAAGAACAAGTAAGGGTGAGCTTATTAAGCAGTAAGTTTCTGGCTGAAAACATTCTAGGCCTAGGTTAGATTGTATGGAGGCTGGAAGCTTCAAGGACTAGGCCTAGGTTAGCAGAAAGAGGCAGTAAAGCCTCCCAGACAGCAATGGAGTCAGGAGAATAAAAGTCACTTTTACATTCTCCTTGCTCCATATCCTTGCCAGCATGTGCTGTCACTAGAGTTTTTGATCTTAGCCATTCTGACAGGTATAAGATGGAATCTCAGAGTCATTTTGATTTGCATTTCCCTGATGAGTAAGAATGTTGAATATTTTAAAAAGTATTTCTTGGCCATTAGAGATTCCTCTGTTGAGAATTCTCTGTTTAGCTCTGTACCTCATTTTGTAATTAGGTTATTTGGTTTGTTGGTGTTTAATTTCCTGAGTTCTTTAGGTTTTGGATATCAGCCCTCTGTCAGATGCAGGGATGGTGAAGATGTTTTCCCATTCTGTTGGCTGCCATTTTGTCTTATTGACAGTGCCCTTTGCCTTTACAGAAGGTTTTCAGTTTCATGAGGTCTCATTTCTTACTTGTTGATCTTAGTGCCTGAACTAAGGATTTGTCTATCTTGTCGATTTTCTCAAAGAACCATTTGTTTCTTTCAGTGATTTTTTTTTGTTTTGTTTTGTTCTCTTTGTTTCTCTTTCATTGATTTCAGACCTGAGTGTTGGGGTGCATTGTGTGAAGATGTGTCTCTGTATATTCAATTGTTAATTCGGTACTTGCAGAGAGCTATGGCCCATCACAGGTATCATATTCTGTAAATATTTGTTCCTTCCTTACGCGCCTAAGGCTATCTAGAATTGTGTCTGATTGGGTTTAGTAAAAAGCTGCTGACCAATGGCTGGGCAGAGAGGCTCTGGGAGAAGATTCAGATGTGGTGGATTTGCCAGCAGGACACAGAGATAGAAGGACTGGACAGGTTCAGAGAGGTAAAGAACTAGTCACACGGTAGGTCACGGACTGAAATAGTTGGTTTAAGTTAGATGAGCTAGCTGAGAGCCTGCCTAGCCAAGGCACAAGCGTAAGAATATTAATACAAGTCTTGTGTCATTATTGAAACTGATGGTCGGTCCAAAAAGTCCTCTTACACCTGAGTTTGGTTATTTCCTGTGGTCTACTCCATTTGGGTGTGCTTGCTTCTTTTTGTTCTAGAGCTTTCAGGTGTGTGTCGTTAAGTTGCTAGTATGAAATTTCTCCAAAAAAAATTTTTTTTATTTTTATGAAAGCACTTAGTGCTATGAACTTTCCTCTTAGCACTGCTTTCATAGTGTTCCATAAGTTTGGATATGTTGGGCATTCATTTTCATTGACTTCTAGAATATCTTTAATTTCTTTCTTATTTCTTCCTTGATCCAATGGTCATTGAGGAAAGAGTTGTTAAGTTTCCATGACTTTGTAGGCTTTCTGTTATTTCTGTTGTTATTGAAGTCCAGCTTTAATCCATGGTGGTCTGATAAGATACAGGGAGTTATTTCAATTTTCTTGTCTCTGTTGAGGCTTGCTTTATGACCATATATATGGTCAGTTTTAGAGGAGATTCCATGAGGTGCTGAGAAGAAGGTATATTCTTTTCTGTTTGGGTGAAATGTTCTGTAGATAACTGTTAGGTCCATTTGATTTATAATGGCTGTTAGTTTGATTGTTTGTCTGTTTAGTTTCTGTCTCGATGACCTGTTCATTGGTGAAAGTGGGCTGTTTGAAGTCTCCCACTATTCCTGTGTGTTGTTCAATGGGTAATTTAAACTTTAGTAGTGTTTCTTTTATGAATGTGAGTTCCCTTGCATTTGGAGCATAGATGTTCAGAATTGAGGCGTTGTCTTGGTAGATTTTTCCTTTGATGTATATGAAGTGTCCTTCCTCATCTCTTTTGATTAATTTTGGTTGAAAGTCTTTTTTATTAGATATTAGGATGGCTATATCAGCTTGCTTCTTGTGTCCATTTGCTTAGTAAATTTTTCCAGCCCTTTACTCTGAGATAGTCTCTATTTTTGTTGCCAAGGTGTTATTTCTTGTAGGCAGTAAATCCTGCTTTCGTGTCCATTCTGTTAGCCTGTGTCTTTTTAGTGGGGAATTAAGTCCATTGATGTTGAGAGTTATTAATGGCCAATGTTTGTTAGTTTCTGTTGTTTTGGTGGTGATGGTGGTAGTGTGTGTTTGTGTGTTTCCCTTCTTTTGGTTTTACTGGTATGGAATTATTTATTTCCTGTATTTTCTTGGGTATAGTTAACCTCTTTGGGTTGGAGTTTTCCTTCTAGTGTCTTCTGTAGGGCTGGATTTGTGAATAGATGTTGTTTAAATTTGGTTTTGTCATGGAATATCTTGTTTCCTCCACCTATGGTGACTGAAATTTGTGCTGATTATAGTAGTCTGGGCTGACATTGGTGGTTCCTTAATGTCTCTAAGATATCTGCCCAGGGCTTTCTGGTTTTTAGAGTCTGTTGATAATTTGGGGATAATTCTGATAGGTCTACCTTTGTATGTTATTTGGCCTTTTAAATATTCCTTTTTGGTCTGTACATTTAGTATCTTGATTATTATATGGCAGGAAGATTTTCTTTTCTGGTTCAATCTATTTGGTGTTCTGTAAGCTTCTTGTGTGGTTATAAGCATCTGTTTCTTTAGGTTGGAGACATTTTTTTCTATGGTTTTGTTGAAAATCTTTTCTGGGCCTTGGTCATGAGAGTCTTCTTATACACCTATTACTCTCACGTTTTGGTATTTTTATAGTGTCCCAGATTTCTTGGATGTTTCATGTCAGGAACTTTTTAGACTTAACATTTTGTTTGACCAGTGTATTGATTTCTTCAACTGTATTTTCTACACCTAAGATTCTCTCTTCATCTCTTGTTTTCTGTTGGTGATGCTTCCATCTGTAGTTCTCGTTCTCTTCCCTAGGTTTTCCATCTCCAGCATTGCCTAAGCTGATGTCTTCTTTATTGATTCTAACTCCATTTTCAGCTCTTGAACAGTTTTAGCCATTTCCTCTACCTGCTTGATTGTACTTTCCTGTATTTCTTTAAGGGATTTATTCACTTCCTCTTTAAAGTCCTGTATCATCTTTGTAAGATTGGATGTAGGGTCGTCTTCTTGTGCTTTGGCTGTGTTAGGACATCCCAGTCTTCTTGTAGTAGGACAGCTGGGCTTTGGTGCTGCCGTATTGGCCTGGCTCTTGTTGGTTCTGTTCTTGTGCTGGCCTTTAGCCATCTGACTGTCATGATATGGGCTGGCCACCAGGGAGGCAGACTGAGTTGTGGGCCTGAAAATGGAGTGCCCGGGAGTGGGAGAAGTTTGCCATTGTGTGCTTCAGGGGGACTAGGCAGGCAAAGGGGTTGGGGCGAGTGGTCTAACATGCATGTTCTTGTTGTTGGCAGAACTCCCCGGGAAAGAAGACATAGCCATGGGCCAGACAATGGAGCTCAGGGGACAGTGCTCAGATCACTACTGCTGGGCATGCTGGGAGTTGGAAGGGGTGGTAGGCAGAGGGGAAAGGTCTAACCTGGATGTCCCTGGGAGTGGCAGGCCTCCCTGGGAAGACAATGGGCCAGACCGTGGACTCAGGGAACAGCACACAGCTCACCTCTGCGAGAACTTGGTTTTTCCAAATCAGTCAGAGCAGCTCCTGGAGCCCTGGCAATCAGATGTAAGATTGCTGTATCCAACAACCCATTGTGCTCACTACATGACAATCAGTGCCTTGCAAAGAAATGTAGTAGCAGAGGTTCTCATTAGTCCGCCCAAAAACTTCTGGAGAAAATGGCTGTAATCAGAGCCAGGCAGGGACACTTTTTATGACATGGTACCATCAAACACTGTTTTAGTGGGTCAGGCATGGCCCTGGCATGATGGTGACTTTTCATAGATTGCTTTTTTAGCTAATTGCAATGGGGAAAACTTGAATCAATAATCTGAGAGAAGCTTGCATGATGCCATCTGGTACTATGAAAGCTAGTCTTCAGGGACAACGATTTCAGGTCAGATCCAGCTCAGGCCCTCTGGGCCCTGTATCCGACGTACATGGTGTCTTCAGCACTAGGCTTAAATTCTACCTCTGAGGAACAATCTAGGACCATAGCAATGACCTGTAATGGTTTGGGAGTCTCTTGGACAAGGCTGACCAGTGACCCAGTACTCATGCCTGGTATTCAGGTTTTCTTTTTAGATGGTCTACGGTTCATGTGGGGACTATTGCCATCCTAGATGGGAAAATTTTATTTAAACTGTGTATATATGTTTTGCACCAACTTATTGTATTACGAGTATTTGAAGTAATTTAATAATTTGATTCTTTTAATCAAATTAATAATTGATTAATAATATGATTTTAATAATATTTTAATATTATTTTAATATTATGATTTGCCTTTTCAGACATCCTTACTGTTATTCAACACTGTCTATCACTCATCACTGATTATGAAATTTTGAAGTTGCTTAAGCTCTGTAAAATGTCTTTTTGCAGCACTCAGAATGGAATCCAAGGCCTTGAGTATGATAGGTAGGAACTCTGCCTTTGAGGTCCACTCAAGCCCTTAATTCTTTAAAATGTAAACCTCATTTTTTCCCTCTGAGGTGTTGATGTTACTTTAGAAGCATTATCACAGAATCAATTACAGACCAGAATAATTTATCTTCTTTATTATCAGACTGAATTGGCCTTTAGAATGATAATTGGTAAGCTAAATAGCATTCCACCTGAGCTTGCCCTCTGCACAGCTGTCTGCTAATGTCTGGGCACTGTTGACATTGATCTTGGTGTGTCCCTAGCATGCATTCTGCCAGTGATTGTCAACATGTGGGAAACATTTTCTCTATAAAGTCTGTATGTGAGGACACTGAACAATTGTCAGTTTTGGTAATTTTGAAGAAACAGGAAACAAAAGAAGAAACTGTAAATTCAGTAAGTAACAAAGCTCTGAATGGTTAAGGTCAGAACGATCTAGGGTATAAGATACAGGATAATTTGTGTGGTGATTGCTGGTGTCAGGGGCATCCTGCACACATCCATCCCTTTTAGTAATTAGGTTTTGCAGATGCTCCCCAAAGCAAGGATATCAAGTTAATATTCTACGGTTTTAAAAAATGTAAATGTCAAATTATTTCATACACTATGCTACAATAAGTGTAGATTGCTAGAAGAATGCTTAAATCCCAAGATTTGATTGTGCCCTGTTTTATATGTGGCTATATTTTATTTGTTTAAAAAAACAACACTTAGATTTTTTTCTTCTTCCTTTTTCTTTTTTTGGTGTAGTTGTATTTTATAAATTTTCAGCTACTGTTTTTACAATAAACAAGTTCCTGAAAGAGGCTGAAGGGACATAGTGAGTCATGCAGAAATGAGATTAGTTACTTATGTCTATGTAAGCACTTTGTTCAATTATTAAATGAGTAATTATGACAGTTTTGGAAAATGAATGAGACCATATTTTACAGCTGAGGGCTTTGTAAGAAAACATTGGCTTTTCAGAGTCAATAAAACAGCATGGTAAGTAAGTACAACTTTAATTAGAATTCCACATACTGGATTTATTCAAAACTTGCAACTTCAAACTACAGTGCTATTGAAAGAATTATGACATATAACTTATGTTCAAAGAATTAAAAAGTATTATGGGATAAAATGAGAGTAGTCTAATGTTGTGAATACATAACAATGCATGTAACCACATGTTTTTCCATCTATGTCCCAGCTCCTGAAATTATGACTCTGAGACTTTATTATTTATGGATAAATGCCTAGGTCATAAGTTTTGGCTTGGTCATTTACTAGGTCATGACTTATCTTACCAGTTTATTCTATTGTACATGTAAAACATGACTAGTTACCTCTCCTCAGTTTCATGTGTCTGTCTTCCTCAGAGTCCAGGGCAAATCTCCCACCTCTGACTCTATCCCAGAGTTTAATCTCTTTTTTTTCTGGAACTCCCCTCTCCTATTTCCTGCCTCAGCTTGAAGGCCATCATCTTTTAATTGACAGAACTCAAAAGATTCTCTCTACAAATGCACTCACCAAGGAGAAATCAAATGAAATGATTGGCATGACACCTTAGAATGCACAGTCCACAGCTGCAGTTCACGTGACTTTTCGTTCGACTTCTGTTGTACAATATGGCAGCCAGTGCTGTCGCTCGTCATATGATTATAGCTTCTTTTATTTTTCAGAAATCTTTTTCTTTTCAGAAAGTGTCTTGCTGTGTAGCATAAGCTGGCATGAACTTGTTGTGTTGATCTGCTCAGCCTTGGGATTCCTCCTGCTTCAGGTATCCAAGTGTGGTGACTGTAGACCCAGCATGTTGAGTACCAAACCTTTACAAGATGGCTCTTTAAGGGACGCTTGAGATCCCAGCTGTAGTTATTTAAGAGACATTGAACTATTTAGAGGTGGAGCCCACTGGAAAGAAGTTAGGTCCTTGAAGATGTGTCCTTGAAAGGAATATTGGGACCCAGTCCTGTTACTTCTCAGACATCATGAAATTAGCTCATCCTCAGCTATCTGTTGTCTGTGATGATGTCCTAAGCCACCCTCAGCTCAAAATGACAGGTGTAACCAACCGTGGATCCTAACTTCAAAACCCGTGTGACAAAGTGAAATTTCTCTTTCTTTTAAGTTGATTGACTTAGGATGCTTTTTCATAGCAAAGGACAGAAATTTGAATAACACAGAAAAGCTGATACCAAGAAGTGGGGTCATTGGCCAAGACTCCAGAACCGGCTATCCAGGCCAGGACAGCAGTAGACAGTGGTGAAGGCATACCTGCTGAAGAAGAATCCAGTGCATACCTGAGTGTTTCTTCACTCCTTAGTGTTCTTCCCCATGGCGCACCCCAGACCTGACAGTGTCACCAACCTTTGGGATGGGTCTTCCACACTCAGTTTATTGACCCACATGTCAATCATCTCTAGCATCATTCTCACAGCCAGCCCAGAAATGCACTTCGCCAACTGTGTTACATTTCTCAATCTCGTCAAGTGAAAATCAATAGCAGCCATCATCATTAATGATGATTTAGTCAGTATTTTTTATTTTATCTGCTGTTTTATTGCTATTCACATTTTTGTCATGATCAGGATGTTAGTCTAATCTTGTCCAATTTGGTTTTCTTATTGAATTTCTTGTCTCTAAAAGACAAGGACTCTGGTGTATGTTTAGCATATTTGGAACATTAGAGTGTTAGGGTGTTATATGTTAATGTCTTTTTTTTATGGTAATTAAAAAAAATCTTAATAGTATCAAAACTATCTTACAAACAAGATGATACTTGAAGCTGTCACACAGGTCAGGTGCTGTGGATGGTGATATATATCTATATGATTGAACTTGTGACTCGTACTGTATGAGAAAGACACAGGGCTCTGTCTTTATTTCAGATATGAAATAAATTTCCTGTACCAGATGCATTGGAAGTAATGTGTTTGCCCTGATGCATCACCGTTTAAATAACTCTTTGCTCAGTGTCTTTGTAAGTAACGACAAAGTGACAAGTTTGGGTTGTGTGTTCACTTAGGTCTCTAGCCAGCGTTTGCTTTGCTTATACACATGTTCCCATTCGCTAGAGTGAATACTTGCGAGGTTCAAAGTGGCCTGATTGCTATACTGGCCCTTTCAAAATGCACCGTGAACTAAAGAAACAAATGCCAGAGAGTGTCCTGTGTCTAGAGTTGTGTCAATAAGACAGTGTGGATGCATGTGAGGACATCGTTCAATCTGGTTTTTACGTTAAAGTGAGTAAGAAATAACAGTCTCAAAGTACAGAAGATTTGGGGACCCACAATTTCATATATTATGAGAAAACAACTATTAATCCAAGCAAGGAGCATTTTTAAAAGCTGTGGCATTAGGAATTGAGCCCAGGACCTAAGCTAAGATATCTATCACTGGACTAAAGCCCCAGTCAGAGAAGGCATGCTTTGTGGTGAAAATTTGATACCCATCGAATCAATGGGGACCCTCTGATACGGGAGAGATAATTAGGGATCATATGTTCTTTGGCATTGTTTCCAAACAAACAAAATCCAGTGTCCATGCAGCTTTGTCTCCTGCTTTGCTTTCTTCTTTTATTAGAACTTGCACTAGATAGTCAGACAGGTGGGCTGGTTGTGACCCTTGAGTCAGTGCACAGCCAGCCATGGCTTCGCTATCTAGGTCCCAGCTGCTCTGGGTATGCAGGCAACTGATGTTCTCTCTCATCAGGGGCAAGGAGGGAGGGTTCTTTTCACAGAATTGTCTTCCAATCACCTTTACTGACTCATATTGCTGTGGCCTTTCTCCTCCTTAATGGAAAGGAAGAGGAATGCACAACTAAGACTAATCTAGTAATGTGCACCTTAGCTGCTTTCCTTAGTGGGAAGGTGGAACAAACGGTATGTCAGGCCAGAAGGTTCAACATCTTCCCTCTGTCCAGGATCTTGCTTATTCTTCTGGCCGTTATTGCAACGAAACTACGAGTACTTTTAGGGTCCCCAGGAGGTGTATATCCCAACTGTCGCACCTGAAGACTCCGTTCACATCAAAGAAACCACGCAGATCAATGCTCTACTTTCCTCATGGCAGTAGGGATGACTTCTTCAGAGGTGGTAACAATGAGAACAGGAGATGGGAACTAGTGAGAGAGGCAATGTAAGAAGACAGAAGGCAGAAAGAGACCCGGGTCTGAGGTGCAGCCTCCCTCCCAAGGGAGATTGATGGGCTGACTGTGGGAAGCCGGCTCCGACGCCTTATAGGAGTCAGGTGAGGAGCTTGGGAATGAGGAAATGTTTGCATCTGTAGCCCATCTTTCTCTCCTGTGGTCCCTTCTACATGAATGTGTTTGGCCAAGGAAGACAAGAGTATCTTGGAAGAATGGCAGGCTCAGCAGACATTCCTTTCTGTGCTGACAGGAAATGGTTGAGCAAAGTCATCTGTAATGCTGTTGGCATCCTATTTTACACCCAGGCACTGTATTATTATACACATGACAATATGAACTCGAGCACATGCTAAGTGAAAGAAGCAAGATGTAAGATACAACACTTTCTCTTTCTATTTATTAGAACATACACAACAAACCACTATTCAAGAAAAAAAGGTATATACTAGCATGTATGTGAAAAAGTTTTGTGAGAAGACTTTACATGCATGTGGACACACACACACACACACACACACACACACACACACACACACACACCAATTAAAGAATCTATGACACACAAAAGTACCTGCTACACCAGAGTTCAACTTGGTGGAGAGATGAGTGTTTATTGGTGTTGCTTGTGTTGTTAACAGGAATATAGCTGACTGAGGAGTTACAGGAGAGGAGAGGACTCAATAGTGGCAGCATCCCGGAGCTCTCTACTAACATTAGGACTGCTCAAGGATACAGCATCCCAGAGCTCTCTACCAACAGTGGTGACTGCTCAAGGATGCAGCATCCCAGAGCTGTGTACCAACACT
>OU015756.1:9047803-9060161 GCA_907169655.1 Acomys percivali
TTCTTTCTTTCTTTCTTTCTTTCTTTCTTTCTTTCTTTCTTTCTTTCTTTCTTTCTTTCTTTCTTTCTTTCCCCAAAACTCATGGTGATGTTATGCTCTGGTTTATTACATTTAAGCTGCACATTAGACGTTGATTCCAATGTGAGGTGAAATACACTCATACGTATGATGCTTTAAAGATAAGGAAGTTGGTATTCATGAGGCTGGAAACATCAACAGAAGTGTTCTTCAGTTTCATGCACTAAAGCACACTTGTGTCAATCTGTGGGCCTCCCTCGTTCTTTGGGTCGTTGGCCACTGGTCCTCAGGAACAAGGGAGCAGAAGCAAAACTGGGGGTTCGGAAGGTCCATGAGCGCGATGGAAATGACCTCCGGGAACCACTTCAGCAAGATAGCTCAACCTTATTCTTGGTGAACACAGGCTATATGGTCCCCGGGGAGTGGTTGTGGGTTCACAGGATACGTGAACATCATTGGCTAAGTCTAGGGATTCCAGGGATGCTTCCATTTGCATTTGGCAGGCTGTCCTATCATATGAACAACAGGAACACACTGCATAATTATCCTATAGGCACAGGGAAGAAAGAAATAGCAGGGAGCTGTGCCAAAGGCCATTCATCAGATATGGTTATAGGCATCTGTGTGTAAAGGCACTCTCTAGATGAGCTCAGGCAAAGAGTAGAGGACTGGATGGGGAGAGGGAGTCCTCTGTAAAAGTACATTTTATTCCGCAGGCTCAGTTGTTACCTGGGAGGCTCACTGCCTCCTCTCCTAAGCTAGGCCTCGTTCTGGACGTTCCTGGCCTGCACACAATCTAACCTGGGCCTGGCATGTTTTCAGCCTCTGAGACTCACTGCTTAATGAGCTCACCCTTACTTGTTCTTTCTGAGCTCTGGGCTGGCTGGTTCAACTCAGCTGTTCTGGCTCAAACTCTTCTCCCAGCTGACTTATTCAATCTGGCTTCTCTCTTGGCCCGGAATTGCTCTGCTTGGCCTCAAACTAACTGAGCAGTCTGTTCTAATCCTCTGTCACCTTCTCATTTTCTGGCTCATTCCATCATCACCTGAGTTCTCTCTCTGCAACCCATCTCCCTATTGCTATCCTGATAAGAACTGCCTCCTCTCTCTGAGAAACTGCCTCTTTTTTGTTGTTGTGTTTTTTTTTGAGACAGGGTTTCTCTGTGTAGCCTTGGCTATCCTGGACTGGCTTTGTAGACCAGGCTGGCCTCAAATCCAGTTGCCTCTGCCTCCCAAGTGCTGGGATTAAAGGCAAGAAACTGCCTCTTAAGTAGCTTTCCTTTCCTTTCTCTTCTCCTGAGAGTAGGGCGTATTCTATTTCGTCACATCTTCTCTGATTCATCACCTTTTCTGCCACTTAATTAGACATCACTTTCAAACATGGGTGCTTCCTTCTACAAACTAACTTTACCTGTGTTTGGGATTAAAGGCATGTATCACCATGCCTGGATCTAGGCTTTTCTTTACCTGGAACTTGCTCTATCCCAGGCTGGCCTTGAACACAGGTCTGTTTGTCTCTGTCTCCTGGATTAAAGGCATATTTGTATTCCAGCCAGATCAGACAGATCTAGAAGGTCTTTGGATGTGATCTCTTGCCAGAACAGCATCAAGCTCAAAAAGACTATCAGACTAGAAGGACTCCAACGTCAGACAGCAGAGATCGCCAGTATCAATCAGTTTATGTACATATGTATTCAGAATGCATGTATGCAGTATGTGTGACAATAGACATGTACATGTCCTTGTTCTTTGTTCCTACAAAATGTTTAGTTGTTACTAGCTACACTCAGGAAGAAAACACTTTGATTTAAAACTACTAACAGTTCTTACCAATAGTAGACACACATGATGTCCTTTGATTAGGTTTAAAACATTTTCTGACAAAATATAGGTTACCAGTGATGACCCACTTTTAGTAAATGAATGGCTGCCACTCAATTCTATAATAGAATAACAACAAAGCACTTAAAATATGAATTTTCTCAGCATGGAATGTTAAAATATTTGATATTGAGAACCAGGTAAATTATTAATTTTAAATATCTCTAAGAATCCTGCTAAAAAACGTTTGTAGAGACAGAAATCCCTTACCATGATTTGACTCACCAGCACTGCATTCCCCCATTATCAAAACACACATAGCAGAATATCCTAGTCATTGAAGACAACACTGTACTCTTACTTACAGACCCAGAGCCAGTATGCAACAGCCTGCAAAGAGCCAGATGAGAGCGAACAAGCGCTTCTTTTAAGAGAAGCTGATGTGGAAAGAAAGGAAGCAATAAAAGCTAAGAAGTCCTCATAATGCAATTTAATGTGATAACAAGAAATGCTCTTTTTCTGCCTACAAGAATGCCCATAAGAAGTAGTAATTATGAAAGCATAAGAATATACTGCAGTAAGCTGAGCAAAATGCTTAAAATTTAAAAATGCTACACACCAAAAAGGGCTGAAGATTAAACATGAAATACTATGCAGTGCACATATTTGCACTTATCTTGTGTAGAGCATATGTTCCCTTCCCAGCTATACAAAGATTTATCATTTGCCATATTTTCACACAGCAAATGTTGCCAAATGTTCCAAGGCACACAGTTCATAGATATTTTGAAAGATATTTTGAAGATTACAACTAAAAACACAAAATCTATTTTAAATACATCTCCATTAATTCATCACTTGAGTAGTGCTAAATTGCACGAGGCTAGCCCTTGCTCCTTCTTGTAATTCAGCAGAGTATTAACCTAGTGAATGCTTATATGCTCAGTAGCTACATCTAAGTTTTAACTCTATAAAGTAGTATATTAGAAACTTTTTACAAAGCAGGGAGGGATAGCAAAGTCTTACTCTTTGTATACAATTTTTCCAATTCTCTATACAGCTATGTCTTTATGTTTTTAATTATCTTTTGTTTTTTTCAAAAAGCCCTTATGAAAACCAATGCTTATTTGATTGCAAGATGTCATTTGCATAACTTTAACCCTCCCTTTTGTCTCTTACTAGCAGAAATACTGCATTTGGAATGTGGGGACATAATTTCTCAAGTGTCTTTTTGATAGTAACAAGAATTTCCTTTTGCTAAACTACCCTATAAAACAGTAGTACTTGTATTTCATTACAATCCCACAAAACGACAATTGATGATCTTTGATTCTGCTGTTTATTTTAACAATGTTGAAATTTGTCACTTTTAAAAAATAACTTACTTTTGCTTTCTCTGTTCAGGGTGACGTAAACACCTATAGCAAAGACTTATGTTAAAAATAAGAAGCTCAGCTCTCATAAATCAAGCAGCATTCCAGAACTATACTCAGTGTTGTAGGGTCATAACATTTACTGGGCATATAGGTAAATACCCAGCTCAGAACTTAAAGATGTATATAGGATTTGGTTCAGAAGGGCATCAGCTTGCAAAGAGGCATAGCTTTGTTTTTTCAAAACAGAGCAATCTGAGGGGGAGAGGAATGTGCAGCAAAGCATTATGTGACAAAAAACCAAAAGAAAACAAAAATAAACAAAGCAAAACCACCAAATCACCGCTCCCAATACCATTGCGTTTGTTTTGTGTTGGCCATCTACTGCAGGTTGTGGACCTGCCCTTAACATGTGGCTTGTATACTCAGTGAGACTCCATTGGAGAAAATGACGTCTTCCTTTGTGTGAACAGCTTTGTGTGGAGATAGCTTCTGGGTTAGGGATGGGGGGTTGTGTTCACTTCCCCTCAGAGTGCTAGAACCTAATCTGGCTTAGACCAGTGCCGAGCCTGTGCATGCTGCCACAGTTGTAGTGCTTTGGTCTTGTTGTGTCAAGAAGGCCTTTCTCCTTGGTGTCCTCCATCCCTTCTGGCTCTTACAATCTTTCTGCCCCTCCCCCCTTGTCCCATGAGCACAGAGGGGACGATTTTGATGGACATACACCGTGCCGTCTAGGACTGTGTTCCCATGGTCTCTAGCTCTCTGCATG
The DNA here is from genome assembly GCA_907169655.1 of Acomys percivali. Lineage (NCBI taxonomy): Eukaryota > Metazoa > Chordata > Mammalia > Rodentia > Muridae > Acomys > Acomys percivali. The sequence continues at coordinate 9,051,784 of OU015756.1, forward strand.
TTGCCCAGCTGTGGGTCTTCATGTTTGTTCTGATTTTATTGCAGGAGGGAGGAAGCTTCTCTGAAGATGGCTGAGCAAGTCTTCTGCTCATATAGTATGGTTTCCAATTGTGTGCCTTCATAGGATTTCTGTGTCTGGGAATGTGTATATCTTTTTGTGTTTCTTGTGATTTTTCTTTTGGCTCTTTGTTTGTTTGTTCATTTGTTTGTTTTGTCCTATTCAGGTTTGTTTTTATTTCATCTTACTTTATTTTAATATTATTGTTTTTAAAGATGCCTGTTTGTTTTCTACCATGAGAGCAAGAAAGGGTGTCTATTGGGGTGAGTGGGGAGCTTTGGAGGGTCTGGGAGGAGTTGGTAGAGGGAAAACAGTATCAGAATATTTTGTGTGAAAAAAAGCTATTTTAAATAAGTAAGTAAGTAAGTAAGTAAGTAAGTAAATAAATAAATAAATAATAAAATGGAACAACCTGCACAAGCATGCTCCAGTTGATAACTATCTTGCTCGTGCCACATATGTAGTATAGATCCAGAATTGATTTCTGAGGCAAATGTCATTTTATATTGCAAAACTCTTCTGATTGACTCTGGAAAGCCCACTTGTTTTCTGTTGAGCCTTTACTCCAGCTCAGTTTTGCTGGGACCATGATTCCTGTCCATGTAAGCACAGCTAGTATTTACCACATCTAACTGTTTTGTTCATTTGAAGGCCTTTATGCCAATATGTGACAGTCTCATAAATTTCCATTAATGCTAAAATTTTACATCATTACATGTGAACATATTTGAAGGAATAAAATTGTGCTTGAATTTCTTCTTTGTGTAATTTCACCTCAGTTTTCTGATTTTACTAGATTTTATTGTTCCTTAAAATTCATCTAGGAAGGAAAACTTTTTCTTTGCTATGTTTCATTCCTTCCTACCTGTGATGTCATTGTTTCCTGCTTTACATATACATACATATGTTGTTTTAAAGAAATGAAAATCCCAACCTTTCCATTTTACTAATAAAGATTCAGGAGCCAAATGCTGGGGAGAAAACCTGCTAGTTCAGAGAGGCAGAGAAAGAAGCTAGCTGACCTTCCTACTCAGCTCACATTTCAGAGGAAAAAGCCCCAAAAGCTCACCAGCTTAGCTGACAACCCAGGAGGAAAAGGCCAAAAAACTCAAACCAAAGGCTTGCTGCCTCCAAGCTCAAGAAAACCCAAAGCTTGTTAGCTCACACCTCAAAAAGCCTCTTCATCTTATCCAGATTGTCTTAAATACCCTCAACTCAAAACTCTCCCACTCTTTAGTCCCTGTCAGCTGGCTTCTTGCTCGGCTTCTTGGCCTCAGGTTAACTTGATTAAATTCTGTGTGCAGAAAGCGCTTGGTCTAAATGTGTGTGCCAGGGCTGAACCATGCCAAAAAAGAAAGTTTTTTTTTTTTATAGTTCACATCTTGGGGTTCACAATGGGATCAAATATCCTGCAAAACACACACACACACACACACACACACACACACACACACACACACACGCATGCGTAAAGTTTCGCTTATCATTGCATTGATGTACAAGTTGAGCAGGACTTATTAAATGATTAAGTGGATTTTCTGGTTTAGATATTGGAGTTCAACTTATTGTCATGGTCCCATACATCATGCATTGTCTCTTTTAGCTGATATTATTATTATCATCATTTTGACAGTTTAACCAGACACAGACCTGGTTGGTTTCTAAGCTGAGATCCTTCTGCCTCAGTCTCCAGAGTGAAGGAAGGACAGATGTGGCTCAGTATCGCCTTGGTACCTGACTAGACACCCAGAAGTTCTGCATAGGAATCATTCCTATATCCCAGACACAAGGAAAGAGGAAGTCTTCCTATGATGATTTGATTTTTTAAAATTTAATTTTCCCAATTTATAAACTATTACAAAATAAGTTAGTGTCTATATAACTAAGTCATTTTAATGATATTGTCTATATGTATATCACTCAGAATGAAATAGCATTTTATACTTAGCCTCTAGCAGAGTCCAGAAATACTATGAAATGAATAATCCTTACAATGAGAGTAAAGTTATTAACTATATTGATTTCACCCAAACTCTCATTTTTATAATTAAAATACAGAGCTTCCTAGGAAAAATCTTATATTATTTAAAGATAAAGATGGAAAGATGGCTCAGTGGATGCGAGTGCTTGCTGTACAAACATGGGACACTGAACTCAAAGTACCATGGTCCCTCTAAAGCCTGGCATGAGGAGCTGTGGACAGTCGATGGCTTCTGAGGAAAAGTGAATCAGTTTTTACGTGTGTGGACGCTGGAAGGTTGATCATGCTCTATTTAATGTGTCCACATTTAGAAGTAGATTGGTGGGATTGAAAAAGAATGAGATTGTAGGGGCTAAGGGAGTCAGTCTGGAGGAATTTAGGGGGGAAGCGTGAGGGTGAAATGTCATCACAGTACATGGTATGAAATTCTAAAGGGATTAATAAAAATATTGTGCTAAAAACAAAGGCCTCGGGGTGTATGAGGCACGGGTATTGCTCGGCCATGCTGGCTGTTGTGGTTCTGAGGTGACATGTCTGGGTAGAACTCCTGATCCTGTCTGAACTGCGGGGTGTCTATCAATAGACAACTCCCTTTGATTTGGGGGTCAGTCAAGTGTGATAGCAATAGCCTGTAATGTTTCCTGAGTTTCTTGTCTGAAAACAAAAACATGCACGTAACATTACAGTTTTATATATTAGTAGGTTGTATTTATTCATTTAAAAGTATATGTATATTAATATACATAGACATAATGTATGTAACAACAATTAATAATAAAAAAAAGAGGCCATGCATTTGAAAGCGAACAATGACGAGATGTATGGTAGTGCTTTGAGGGAGGAATGGAGAGAGAAAGTGATGTAATTATATCATAATATCAAAAGTAAAAGAAATAAATACAAAGCAACAAAACCCAAGCATGGTCGTATCTACCTGTAAGCCCAGTTTTGGAAGATAGACAAAGATCTCCGCAGCCCCGCTGTCCATGTCTCAAAGAGATGCAGTAGACGCTGACAAAAGCACACAGCTCACATCCTCTTCCTGTCCCTACATGTGAGCACATGGTCACACACACCACCTCCTGTGTTCACACACAGGACTGCTTGTAACATTTGCAGACCCGAAGCGAAGCGGCCTTTGACAACCCATTTGTGCCTTCTACCATCAGACTTCTCCTTGTGGGATGGAGTCTTATGGATTTATCTAGGTTTCCGCCGTTAAGAATCGGACTCGTTCCCTGTACCAGAAACCAAATCCTATTTTGCTTAAAATAGTCATATCTTACCAACAGAAGAACACTATGATGGGCAGATCTGGGCCCAGGGGTCCTGCTTAAACTATGACACCAGCCAAGGACAATTCATGCAGTAAACTTTGAACCCCTACCCAGATCTAGCCAATGGACAGGACATTCTCCACATTTGAGTGGAGAGTGGGGACTGACTTTCACACGAACTTTGTTGCCTGATATTTGACTAGGTCCCCTGGATGGGGAGGCCTGGTGGCACTCAGAGGAAGGATAGCAGGCTACCAAGAAGAGGCTTGATACCCTAGGAGCATATACAGGGGGAGGTGGTCCCCCTGTCACAGTCATAGGGGAGGGGAGTAAGGGGGAAATGGGAGGGAGGGAGGAATGGGAGGATACAAGGGATGGGATAACCATTGAGATGTAATATGAATAAATTATTAAAATATATTAAAAATAGTCATATCTCTAGGGCACTTGCTGCCTCCATTTGAGGCAGAGTAGTGGGTAGGAATGCTGATGAGCTGAAGGAACGCTTAGTCATGAAAGCTCATCTCTTGATCTTGAGCCTCTAGTCATGTCTGGCCACTGCTGGGGCTTCAGGTTGGTTAAAGAAACCCAGTGGATGTTAGTCTTGGGGACTAGTGGCACAGGAATAAACCAGAATTCTTTCACTAATTCTGGCACTGAATTAAGTGCTGGGCCATTGTCTTTTTCTGCTACAGGAGCTTAATGTTACCTGTCAGTTCTTTCTAAGTGAATCAGTAAATTTCCAAATAAAACCTCACTGTGGCGATTTAAATTGTGCTTTCTGTGTTTGCATGGAGAGCATTCCCACTCCCATCTTCACTTGTTGTCACCCCTCGCTCTCACTTAAAGCATTTAGTCACAACATTTGTGGGGGTTTTGTTTTGTTTTGTTTTTTGTTTTGTTTGTATTTTAATTTGTTAGAGATAGTACCTATTTTCCTTTAGTTTTGTTAGGAATATAGATACTAGAATCGAGGCTAAATGGAATATTGAATTTAATTTTTGTATAATTTTAGCAACTGAGGGTTTCATTCATGCACACATAATGTATGTATAGCATATCACTCCAGTACCCCTCCAACACCTCCCTGATTTCCCCATGTCCACTTTCTGATTTTAATGGTCTAATCTTATTTTCAATTATAAGAATAGAAAATTTTCTTTTTTAAACATAAAGCTTGTTAACAGAAGCCTCTAGAGTAAGTGTCTGGCCACATTTTCAATCCGTGAACACTGACCCAGATAAGCTGCTCACTAATCACTATGTAAGGATTTTACTTCCCACAGCATATATTTAAAACACCAAATTTTCTAGTTTCCCACTTCTGTCACACTTATAACACACCCCAGGTTTGATCAGCTGTTTGCATCTGAGAAATTATTGATTCATATTTTTGTTTGCACATTTTGCAAATATGTTGTTTTTAGCTTGAGATATCTGAGTTCTTTTCGGAAAGAATTTTATGAGTCACCACAGTACTTTCACTCTTCTGTTTCTTTTCCCTGTTCTTGGATAGTCTAGATCCAAACATCTTTCTTTTATTTACCACTTTTTAAACCATACAAATAAACATTGAGGTTATTTGTGTGAAGGAAAAACAAGAGGCAGTAGCTTCTGTTGCTATGTTAAACTGCATTGCTCTATTAAAAAGAAACCCATCATGTTAGTTGCTAAATATTCCGACTTCCTAAAATTAAACTTTTATTTTAAGGGATCCAATTTAGGACTTTGAAAATGAGAATATCTAACGTAAAGTTGGGAAGTGGTAACATTTCTCTCCACACAATGGAGACTCATGATAGTCTTCCTACAGTTTCCACTGAAAGCAGCTGAGTGAGAGAGATGCTGGATCTGATTTCACAGGACAGCAGCTTCCCCCGCAGCCAGGTGAGTGATCACGCAGGCAGGTAAAGGCTGAGGAAACGTTCCTAACTACAGCATTACCCGAGACAGAAAAGAAAATAGAAATTAAAGCAATCCTATGTCACCATTCCTGTTGCAGGACATTTGATCCCATTGTGAACCCCCGAGATTGTGAAACTGTAAAAACCTGCTTCTTGTTTGGTGGGGTTCAGCCCTAACACACATCTTTGATCAAAGAGCTTTCTGTTTACTGTAAATTAAGTGTAAATTATTGTAAATTAAGGTGATTTAGGTGTGGCGTAGCCAGCCCTAGCACACACCTTTAAAATCCAAAAGTACACAGGATTTAATAAGATTAACCCTGGGTCAAGAGGCAGAACAAGAAACCAGCTGACAGGGATTAGAGAGCAGGAGGGACTTTGAGCTGAAGTGTCTTTAAGACAGTGTGGGTAAGATGAAGGGTTTTTTGAGGCGTGAGCTAGCAAGGTGTGGGCCTTTTGAGCTTTGAGTGAGCAAGCCTTGGGTTGAGTTTTTTGGCCTTTTTCTCCTGGGCTGTCAGTTAAGCTGGTGAACTTTTTGGGTTTTTTTCCTCTGAGACGTGAGCTGAGTAGGAAGGTCAGTGTGGTGCTTTTTCTACCTTTCTGAGCTTTCAAGTTTTCACCTCAGCATCTGGCTCCCGAGTCTTTATTAGTATTTTTGAATGGTTGGGATTTTCATTTTTTTTTTTAAACAACAAGTTCCTATATTTACTTATTGCCTAAAGTTTCTATGAAAGTTTTTTAATAATTTTTGAAGTGAACTGACGTAGTCTTGGGAACTCCATGTTATGCAAGAGTTGTTCATTATATTGTTTTATTGATTAAATCTTTGAGTTAGAAAATATCCATTCAGCCAGGTGTGGTGGTGCACTCAAGGGGGCAGAGGCAGGGGAACCGATGTGAGTTCAAGGCCAGCCTGGTCTACAGAGTGAGTTCAGAAAGCCATGGCTGTACAGAGAAGCCCTGTCTTGAAGAAAAAAAGAAAAAAGAAAGAAAATATTCATTTGTGGGAATTTTATGGTTCCTGGAAGCTCAACCTTCTGGAGAACATTTACAGATTTGTGTTTCATCATTTCCCTTCCAAAGTATTGATAGTATTTAATTGTAATCACACATTCCAGACAACAGCCTGTGGGCCAGCACAGGCCTCTCTAGAGCCTTCACATCTAGACTGCACATATAAAAGAGTCAGTCACAGGAGTTTTTTCACATGCTCATTTTATCTCGTGGCTCTGTTTCTCCCATGCATATACTTGTGGGTGGGAGACTGTGGTGACATTTCCATTAGCACATCATGAAACATTAAGCGATATACAACTTAAGAAAATAAGAAAAATTATCTCAGTGAATTGGCTTAATTTATGCTGCTGCCTTTGGGGAAACCTGAGCTGATTAAACAATGAAATATAAAAAGTTTATATAATATACTACCTATTGCTATTAAGATATTTATGAGTGTGTGTATATGTACACATGCATACACACACACATATAAAACACAACCCCCATACATATGATATATGTAATATATACTACCTGACATGGACAAATTATCAGAATTCTTGCCTGTATAATATATAATATAGTATATGTAATACTATATATAGTATATAAAGTATTACTATGTATGTAGGATATAGTATATAGTATATACACTATGTATAATAACATATGTTGTTAATTTACCAGTGTGGCCTAATAATAACATTATTAGGCCTATAATTACTATTATGGCAGTATAACCCGCTAGCAATCAATCAAGACACAGACCCTTGCTATATTTTAAAATAGCCTTAGTTAACCTCAGGCAGGGCAGATATTAATCCTCTGAACTACTTCCCATAGTGGGGCAGGTATGGGATCCCTGCCCCAATCCCATGCTATCTGCTTCTAATAATTTCTATCAAGCTATAAGCCCAAATACTTGCTAATTATCATCATCTGGGCCAAATATCCATCCATGCCAGCCATGTGCTTCTTTTCCATCTAACCCATGGTGGCCTTCTCTTCTCTTCTCCTTTGGTCTCTTTTCCTTCCCAAGATTCTCTCTGTCTCCCTATGCCCAGGAACCTTAGCCACGCCTATCTCATTTGTCCTGCCCAGGTGTGACAGCCTTTATTAATTAGCATCAAAATACATCAGACCAATATGTTACGTAGGCAAGAATGCTGAGAATTTGGCTATGTCAGGTGGTTTCTGATTATGTAATAGCGAGATTAATGTGCTTTTGTTTATCTACACCTGTATTTTTGGCCCCTTGGCCCTAGAGACACCGTGTAGTCTTCATGCCCGTCCCTAATACATCTGTTTTCTTTTTGTCAAAGGCATTTTCCCCTCTGAATAACTATTACTCTAACCAACCGACATATATTAAAACATACAAGTCCATTTATTTAACAAAATCTGGAATTTCCTTTTTCTCTTGTTAGTGGAGTAACCATCTGTATCCTTTGTGGAGGAGAACCTCTTAATTTTCTGCAGACTCTACTGGAAATGTGTCAGCTCTCTCCAGAGAACTTTAGCTTATTTGGGTTATAGCATTAGTTACCTTGAGCTCTGCTTTCTTTCCCTAAAGGAACACATTCCATTAATTTGCTAGGAACTGCCTTAATAGACTTAGCTCTCCTTTCCCTCTTGACCTCACTAACTCACTTAACACATTATTGGACATGATCAACCATAATAGCATCGGAGAGCAGGGGATCATGGTGCTCGTCACCAGACAGATGGGACTGAAAATGCTCTCCACCCTGTTAAGTCTGTGGCTTTGATCTAATAAAAAAAATTAACCCACAGCTTACTCTCCTATCTCATATAATTGGAATTATATTCATTAATGAAGTCTGGCGGAATAGCCTGGAGCTTGCCAAGGTATAGTGACCTGGATCAGAATGATAGGAGATTTGGAAAATGACTGACTGGGCAAAACAGGCAGAACTTTCCCCTATGGGAGCTTAGAAAGGAGAAGAGGTAGCAAGAACAAAACTAGTCAAAACAGCCACATGATGGGCTGGTGTCTAAAGGCAGAAACTTCATTCTAAAATATTGGATTGTGTTCTGATAAATGCAGCCCAAAATATGGTCAGACAAGATGGTGTTCCTTTTTCTGTCTGTCTCTCTCTGTCTCTCTCTTTCTCTCTTTCTCTCTCTCTCTCTCTCTCT
>OU015756.1:9060868-9073001 GCA_907169655.1 Acomys percivali
GCATGTGATAGCCGTAGATTGATAATGAATAGATATACCCGGGAAGTGAGGCAAGATTAGACAAAAAAACAAAACAAACAAACAAACAAAAAAAACCAGTAAGTGCTGCCCTAACAGATTAGGATAAAATCAGCTAATGCCAGGTGTAATTATTAAAAAGTGTTTGACAAATCCTCATTGAGTGCCTGTTATGAGCTGGGCATTGCTCTAGGCATTAAAAATTAAGTATTGAGATTTGATTGTATCTTCTCCGAAACATCTCTTTTCATGAAGGATACGTGAATAGGCAAATAAAAAGTGTAGATTGGAACCGAGAACAGGCAAGGCTTATCTATTGCATAAGAACCAACAGTAGGAAAACTGACCTGCTTAAGGAAGGGGCGTGGCGTGTTTGAACTAAGAGCTGAAAATGAGCAAGAATAAGCGAGATAAAGAGATGTGAAGATCACAGACTGATTAACAAAATGTGCAAAGAAGCTTGTAGCTTCTGCACATCTGCAGAAGAACGGATGTTTGAGAAGAGATGTCAAGCAGATGTTGTCACATGCATAGTAAAATTGTAATATGTATGAGAGAAGCAGTGCTGTTTCCAAAGTAGAGGTGTAAACTGAAAGCTCAACTGCAGTGTGAAGGAGAAGAGGTGAGGGCAGGCCACGAGTTGAGAAATGCCATCCTCAATAAATGGAGATGTAGAACAGCTTGGTGCACCCCCACTTAAGGAGAAAATCTAAATGAATAGTGTGTCAGAGAAGCTGAAAGGAAAGCATAGCAAGAAGAGGCAGAACCTGAAGACTGTCAGTGGCACGCAGGACACTAGATACATTGAGGATTACAGTATGGAAGCCAGGAACAGGCGAGGAGGAATGAGATGCAAAGTTTTATTGATTGATTGAGGTGTGTGTGTGTGTGTGTGTGTGTGTGTGTGTGTGTGTGTGTGTGTGGTGTGTGTGTGTGGTGTGTGTGTGTGTGTATGACTTAGTATTGAACTCAGGGTCCCACAGATGTGCCCAGGCTCACTTGAATTATTTCTATAGACCAGACAAGCTGTGCACACGAGAATCCTCCCATCCTAGGCGCCCGAGAAGTTGGGATTATGAGTTTTGCCCGTGTGCCTGGGTTCTGAAAACTCTGCAAGAGGGCAACTGTGTGTCAGTGTCTGGCTGCGGAGAAGAAGCTAGGACAGTTCTTTATAATTGCTCCTCCTTTAAGCATTTTAACAACAAGTAGGAACATTGACAGAAAAAAATTGATAATAAAAAAAGATTTTTAAAAGTATTTATTATGTCCAAAGATAAAAGGGAACAGTATATTTCAAATGGACGGTAGTGGTGGCCTGAGATGGGAGGGGACAGAGACCACCCCAGAAAGTGTACACATACAGGTGTGGGCAGGTTGGAAGATTTTCTTTTTTAAATGAAGGAAAATTTGCCATCTGATAGATTTGACTTTTTTTCTCTTGAAAATAAAAATCATGAGAGGAAGCAGAGTAAAGTTAGCTGACTTTTTAAAATTTAATAGCAAACTGAAAAATTGAAGATAATTGTGTAGAATGTAAAGATGGGTTAGAGAACCCGTGTGTGCAATGAGGAGGACTCATTCGGAAGCTGCTGTTGTGCAGGCTACAGTTTAAGCAATGCCCTATCTAATGAGACACGGCAGTTCTAGCATGATCAGTGCAGGCAGTGAGAAGGCAGGTGGTAACTCCATTCAGGGCAAGGGCTTGGGCGGATGTGTTCAATTAAAAATTAAGATGAAGTTCGCTTTTGAAGCGAGCAGGTAGAATGGTGACCATGAAATCAACACAGGATGAGTTAGATAAGTCACAAAAGTAGATCAAACCTTCTTTCAGAAGAATATGACAAATAGAAGAGACTTCTGGTAGTTCGGGTTACAGATTTTATCCTGTAGCTGCTAGATGTGCTGACAAGAGCCAACGTGTGATTCTGATCATGGCCAGCAGAGACAAGGAAACGGTCTTTCAAGTCAGACATTTTGAATCCCTGAGAGGCCAGTGGAGTGGATCAGCCGTTCACTAGGATAGTTAAGCTACCTGGACAACAAGCAGGTGGGAGGTACAGGGAATGTCAGAGGAATTCAAAAATCTAAGAAATGACTTTTCTGCCAGATAGGAGAAAAGAGTAAGATGCATAAATGATGGCGGCATGGAAAAGGGGGAAGGTCTCTGTAGCTGAATTCCATCAGCCTTGGAGGAGATGATTCGGCAGAGGCATAGGTGATAAGAAGAAAGACAGGCGTGCTTATGTCATTTTCAGGGCATTGTGGGATGTGAGCCTCAGCCCACTGGGGGGGAGACTGCAGGGGAGGGGGCACGGTGGTAGATACTTGCCCCCTAAGGCAAGGTTGATGCGGGTCTTCATTGGCAACATTATGATGTCTCTAGTGATCACAATTTGGTTTCAGTCTGCAAAGTCAGGCCAGAGACACACCAGGCTCTACTAACTATTGTGCAGGAAATGGTTAATAAGCAAAGGAAAAGTGAAAGGCTCCAGGAGCTAGCTGCTCAACACCGACTGTGGGAAACATAGCAATGCCCATAATGGGTCTAGGCTCAACACAATTTAAAAATGGCTCTTTCATAATATAGTTATGTGGACATTTATGTCTTCAGCTGATGAATATTCATGACCTGGTAGGACTGAGTAAGATTACTTGTGTAGCACAATATTTAAAATAGACATCTTATATATATAGATGTCCATATAACTGAAATATGTGAACCAAAATAACAAAATAATTTAGTAGCCAATCCGAATCCCACCCTGTGACCACTAGAATTATTTAAAAGTAGGAGAGGAGAACCTATGATGACATAACATGCATAAGGTTTAAGTGAATCAAATTGGTTATACTCATTGTAGAGTTAATGTTTATAAGCTGACTACCATATTTTCTTTCAAGTTTTCTTCATTCCAGTGCTTGGTAATCTTGTTTGTATCAGTCCTTAGTGCTGTTCCTCTTAGTAGGAGAAATAATGTAATGAGACTTTTAAGTGTCAACTGGCCGTGTTTCTAGGCCACCCTAACCTGAAAACAGGATAGGGACCTGGTGCTCATCATATATCTGTGTCATCTTTGAGTTACTATTTCTAGTCTTCATATCAAGCTGTAAATGTTGGTTTATAAATTTCATTTTACCAATGAGACATCTAAGACCTAAGGAGATCAGAAAGCCTGCCCAAAGACTCCAGTTTACGTGACGAACTTTTAGATTTAAACCACAATCAAGTTGATTCCTCAGTAGTTATCTATAATGTTATGTGGCCTCCATGCATTCCGATCATATTTTGTAATCTGTGGGAAGGTAGGGAAAGGTTGAGTCTCACCAACATTTTCTACATGCAGAGGGCTGCTCAGACTTTCTACCAACATGGGCACCATCATTGGGGAGTTTTGGTTTTCTACAAAATAATTTACAGAAAATTTGCTATTTATTTTGCAGTCAGTTATTCCTTAAAAAAAAAAAAAAATTGAAAACAGGTGCTTTCATGCAGTAAATTCTGATCATGATTTTCCATCCCCCAACTCCTTCTAGTTCTTTCCCTCCCTTCCCCTCCCATCCAGGTACACATCCTTTCTGTCTTTCCTTAGAAAGTGAGCAGGCATCTAAAGAATAATAATAAAATAAAATAAATTAAAACAAGATTAAAAAAACACAATAAGACAAAACAAAAAGAAAAAGCAAAGCAAAAGCACAAGAAACACACAGATGCAGAGATACACATTTTAGCACACTCAGGAATCCTAGAGAAGTACAAAACCAGAAGCCATGTACATAAAAGACCAGTAAGGCTAAAAATCATGCCCTGGCACAACACTGTGAGACAAAGAACCCCCAAAGATGCCACTAAATCTGTTTTGTGCTGGCCATCTATTGCTGGTCATGGGGCCTACATTTAAAAGTAGTTTGTTTCCCCAGCAAAACTCCCTTGGAGAAAACTAAATTTTCATTTGCAAATGGCTATCAATTGGAGATTGCTTCTGGGTTAAGGGTGGGGCTGCGTGTCCACTTCCCCTTCAGCTCTAGGCCCCCATGTGGTGCAGACCTGCATAGGCCTGTGCATGCTGCCAGTTTCTGTGAGTTCATATGTGGATGGTCCATACTTAGATATCAACTAGTTCATCAAATATTTCCTCAGGAAAACAGTGTTTAGAAAGCATGTTTTAGATAAAATAATACATTTTGAAAAATTACATCCTTCCTACATTAGATGGCTTTTGTTGGTGTGTGTCAGACTCTACTGCAGTTACAAATAGTTGGAAAAGCATTTTCACTTTAGTTCGTGGTTTCACAGGATTCAGGGCAGGACTGACTGAGTCCTTTGCTTGGGCCTGAGACAAGCAGAATATTCCAGCCATTGGAGAGCTTGTAGAGGCTGCTCCACAATGGACAACCAGGAAGTGGGTCTTTAAGTTAGACAGAGACCAAGAACAAGAAGCAAGCTCCCCAACACACCTCCACATGCACCTAGTTCCTCTAGCCGAGTACTCATCAGAACTTTCAGAACCAGCCTGGTGTGGTGCACACACCTTTCATCCCAGCAGCAGGTGGATCTTTGAGTTCTGGGCTAGCCTGGTCTACAAAGCAAGTCCAGGACAGCCAGAGCTGTTACAGACAGAAACTGTTTCCAAAAACCAAAAACTAAAACCAAAACCAAAACCAAACCAAAACCAAAACAAAAACCAAAAAAAAAAAAAAACTTTCAGAACCTTCCAAATAGTACTATTTGGGGACCAAGTCTTCAACACATGAACTTCTGTGGGGTATTTCATATTAAAAATGCAACAGTAGAATACTGATGTGTCCGTTATCTTTGCGAATTGTAAAGCTCTAGAATTAAAAATCATAGAACTATTTCATGAACAAAGTACTTTCTTCATAATCTGGTTCATTGTTTTGTTGACTCTGCCTATGTCTTTGAACAGAATAATGTGCAGGCATCAATATTCTTTCTACTGATAAAAGATAATTAAGTAAAAATTATGCTTGATATTAAAGATAACCAATGGCTCTTCCATTTTCCGTGTTTCCATAGATATCTATTTAAATCTTTATGAGTATTTTAGTCATGATATATGAATTTTAAATAAATTATTATTTTTAAATACCTGTGCTCATAATTGAATTCAGGTGTCGAGATCAGAATGTGCCCTACCATAAGTTACTCCACCTTGTGTTAAATAGTGGGTTGGTCTTTTGTTTTTTGTTTTTTTCCCATCCTGTGTTTTGCTACAATAGACTACATCCGGAGGCCAAACTCAGGAGCAGGATAACTTTGCATCTTCATTAGCACCTGGCATTATCCATGAGTCACAGGTTACATCTGAAAGTAGGCAGGGTAGGCCAAGAATTGATCACACTAAACTGAGACACTAGGAACATACGAGAATATAATATTACATCAAGAAAACAAAGCCTGAAAGCTTATTGGACACATGAGACAAGAGAAGTGTTTAGCTCTCTCTCTTGGACCCCATAAAGAGGACGGTCTCTAACACCGCAATGGCAGAAGCCCTGCAGATTTTCATCTGGCCTCATCCTGTGTGCATCCTGTGGCCAACAGGTAAGCAACTCCTAACTGTCTCTGGCCTTCGACTCCTCTCTGTTCTCCCTGTTGGATGTCTTAATCAAGTTGACACATCTATTCACCAATCTTGCTTCTCTATAGCTCAACCCAGTGCCAGAGCTCAGCTGGCTAAAACCTGTAATCCTCAGTGGACTCCTGACTCTGCAGAGGATAAGGATGTTCCAGCATTTTTTCCAGCGGGGAGAGTTATCTGACCCCTTAACGAGTCTCTTCACAACTCTCCAGGCTTCCTACTTTTTGCTTCTCAGTACTCTTAGAAACTCCTTGAACTCTCTGAAGAGAGAGAGTGTTACTGTGTGCTGTTTAATGTGTAATCTGAGAGTTAATATTAGTACTTAAGATTTGAGTAGAAAAACATTTATGTTCACCCAGGCTGGCTATCAGTGAAGCTGGTACTACTTAAGGAATGCTGCCTGAATAGTACATCATGATTTTATTATGATGTAAATTCTGACACTGTAAAAAGACAAAACACTAGGTCCCATGCACAACCACTGAACTACACTCTAGCCCTAAACCATTGATTCTAATAGAAAATGACAAGAATCCACCTGAAAGCAGTGTCATTCATTTACTTTACTCATGCCATTATCACTCAGCATGGGTGTATTCCCTGGGAACTGAGCTATCTGCCTAAATATAAACTTCTGTAAACCTAGGTGCTGACAGAGCTAAATTGGTTATATTCTGTTTTGAACCATAGTGAGATGGATGATTTTTTTTTTTTTTTGTATTGAGCTATGTAAGGTTGTTACACATTAGCATGATAACTTGTAAGACTAACTCAGTTATTTGCAGTATTTGTGATAGAAGGTTACAAATATTTATGTATACACACACATATTCACATGACAAAGGAGATGTATAGTCTATCTGTTATGTGATTTATTTGTCTGTTTTGGTGCTGAGGTACTGTGTGTAGTTTTTAGTCTAGTTATGGCATGGGTTTTCTATTGCCCCTCTGGATAGAGATTGCGTTGGACTGAGAGCCATGGCAACTAATGGAACTAAAACCATACATATGGCAATTACATGGAGCTATAGACACTCACTGTTGGGGAAAGAAGGTCATGGTACCATGACTGAGGATCGCTGGTCTAAGTCTTCCCTGTGGTACTCCAGTAGCAGGTGATTCCAGGCAATGCTAGAGCATACAAGGTGAGGACAATTAAGTGAAACTGATCTTCTATAGTTCAGCTTTTTGAATGTCCTCACCCATAACAAGGCCGGACTTGGTGGGGATGCAGCTGTCCTGGGGTCATCCATACTCCTGTCCGTAACCCCTCTCCCATGTCAGTAAGCCCATTGCCTCAGGTTTGCCTTCATGGGCTCCGGTGGAATCGTTACTTCACTTTGTCTTTGTAGGTTTCTCTGGGTCACTGGATGATAGTTCATGTCTCTAGTGAGATTTTAAGACACTGTGCTCATCCACAGTCTCTGTCTGCCCTGGTAAATTTATAGGGTGGTGCCATTTCCACTCCCAGAAATACTTAATTCCTCAGTCTATACTGAGTGGGTGGTCCAGGACAGGGTACATTTCACATATCCACCCAGAAATATAGTCATCCTCTATTCTCAAGTAGAGTAAAAACATGCTAATAAAGTGTCATCTCTCGGGGCAAGGCACAGTTGAAAGTCACTATTTTACACAGTATGGAGGAGTTAGAGGAAGAACATGCTGACTCCAATTGCACCTTAAAATGTTTCTAGTGAATCTTGATTTCCTGGTGACTCTAAATGGCAACAATCTGAGGGCCTATTCTAGGAGCCACCCTCTCGTGTGATGAGATCCATATCTGTTTCCTAGTCAATGAAGAAATTAAGAAAATTAACAGCATAAATGATATATTTCAATCTTGATTTTTTTTTCTGTTCCTCTAAATTAACATGTAACGTGAATGATTATTTTTTGTTTTTAGAAACATAATGGAGCATATTTGAAATAATATTAGAACCTATTTCAAAACACATCTTGTATAATGGAATATAAATAGTTTTATGATATTTTAAAAAGTTGTTTTATTCACCTAAATTGTCAATGTTTATATTTTTGCTTATTTATTATAAACCTAGGGCGATCTGAAGTCTTAGTTGTTGTTTCTTGAAGAGTACATCATTGAGAGTGATTTGTTTTGAAAAAAAAAAAAAGGCCTTAGAGATTAGGAAAAGTGCTTTGTTTTGTTTATTCTGTTGGTAAATCTGGATTTAAGGTGCTTTAGGGTCAAAGTTTAATTTTTCAAGCAACTTGCTTTGATCGTGACACTTGGAACAAGTTTTATTCTGCCAAAGTCCTTGCTTGAAAAGCAGCTAAATGGTATTGACCACATGGAGAGCTCAGCCCAATAAGTCAATGAGAGCAGCAGTTCTTTCCAGCTGTGGAGGTGGGGAAAGCCTTAGATGTACAGAGCTTAAGACCAGAACATCAGGGGCATGATCCAGACGGTGTGTCAATTCCAGACCAGCAAGAGAGATAACACAAGGCACCTTACAACAGGATAGAAACAGCTTCTTCCCTCCACTGCAGAGGAGCTGTGGCAAATGGAGGAGGGAAAGAGGATGAGTAATGATAGGAAATTGGAGCAAGCATTAACAATACCTTTTATTTCACATAATTACTAACTTTTGTGCCCCTAGTGATCCATTCTGGTCCCTGGTTCATTACAGTAGAGAAGGGGAAAATAGCAGTGTAATTTGGAATCATTTGTAACTCTTCAAGGAAATAGTAGAATCAATTTATGCCATATTACGAATAATCAGTTAATTTTCTGATATATTAGAAAAGAGAAAGAAATGAGTATATGGAGAAATCTTATTGGCTAATATGGCAACAGTTTAATGAAAGGTCCCTGTCACCATTATAACATCGGCATGTTTTAAAAGGAGGAGTTAAAGACAGTGACATAAGTTTAGAAAAGATGATCACACTTATGCAAATCATGAGTAAAATCTAAAAATAAAAATGACTAAGTAAAATAGCCCTAAGTAAATTTCCCCAATTCTTCTCTACCTTACTTCCTTAAAGGACCCTATCAGTGGAAAAGGGGCCTTGCCCTCGCTGTACAAGCTTGTAAGAACTGCATTAGACAACGTACATCAATGTAGTGCATTGTGTTGCAAGGATTGTTAGTGCAGGTTGTGTTCAGTGGTGTTTTATGATACATGGTTACATCTTCCCTGTGGTTGGTGTGGGTCTACAGCATGCTAAACACGGAGTAAATGCTCGGACACTTACAGGCTGCAAGTGTTTCCCTTAACAACGTGGTTAAGAAATAACTCGAAAGAAAACCAAAAAATAGGTACATGGAGAATAAAAGTGCCCAATAGCATAATATCTGAGATCCGTGGCCCTGCGCTACGTGTCTCCCACAGACCTTAGCAGTTTCTTCTAGCTGCCACAACGCACTTCTCTCTTGATGCTTTCTGTCACCTCTGCTCCATCTTTAGCTACACAACCCTTCTGAGCAGCTCAAACTTCCTGCTGATCACATTTGCCTCTTGGCTGCAAATGTGCTGCAACCACTGGCCTTTCTATAGACTGAACCTATAGGAAGCCACTACTCTGGCCCTGCAGCTTACAGGCCCTGCTTGAGCTTCCTGCCAGTCGCTCTCCAGTCTGATAGGACCGTGGCCATGTTTCCATCGCAGCTGTGGTGGCAGGTTGGCAGGGTTACCTTTGCGTGTAATCACTCTTCGACAACCTCTTTTGTAAAGATGCACACAGGCTTAAGTCACCAAAGCAGCCTTTTCAGTAGTGTGTTCTGGTGATCGGCTGCATTTAATGGATATTAATGGGTTCCTCTTATGAGGATTGCCATAACCAGATTGTTTTAGAAATAGCAGCCTGCAAACATTCTTCTTGGATATTGCAGAGAACAATCCAGACGATACCATAGAGACGATACTTGTTTAACTGTGACTAACGCAATGCTGTGGCTGAAGTGCACCATTGAACGGCACTCTCTTCAAGTCTTAGTCTAAAATATTTTTACACCATATTCTTCATTGTCATGCCCGCATGGTATTAACAAATCGAGCTGGACCCCCTGCTCACTGACATTGTGCACATGGAGGTAATTAATTTCCATGGTGACTTTGCTATGTGTTTTGTTAATTACCCTGTCACAGTCACAACATGGCTCCTGGTGATCTTGGGTTTCCTAGAGGCATGCACAGCAGGGAGAGGAAGGTGGGGTGCTAGTTGTGACTGCTTTAGAAGGCTCCTTAACATACAGATCCACTGGAACCTAGAATCATCCTGTCTGTGAAATAGGCTAGATCAACAAACCTAAGTGTCATATTTGTGACGTGGTAGGATAAAGACAGGAGTTTAAAAGAGAGACCGCCCGGGATATGGAAAGAGAAAGGGCGGGGAGAGAGGCAGGGAGGGATGGTAAGAGAGTATTTGGTAATTGTGTGCATGCATGAAAATGCTGTATTTGAGCCCATTACCTTCCCAATTAATATAATGTAATTAAAATGAAATGCAGATCTTAACTCAGCCCCTTTTCTAAGTCATTTATTCTTTGAAGCCAGGTCTAATAATCTACATTTCAAATCAACAATATAATGGTCAAAATATAGGAGAGTTCATTTTGAGTAAGTTCTTTGACAGATCACTCCTCTCTGAGCATAATGGTGATTGTTTTCATCAGAGAATGTGACTCCTTGCAGGGGACCTTCAAGATCAGGCCTACTGATGACTAATACTCCCCCATAGAAGAGGGATTGGGAGGGTTTTTGGGCCCCCAGCTGAGATTCCAGCTGCTTTTTCGTACACCTTTCAGTCCACTGGATGTAATTCTTTCCCAACT
Organism: Acomys percivali; assembly: GCA_907169655.1. Taxonomy (NCBI): domain Eukaryota; kingdom Metazoa; phylum Chordata; class Mammalia; order Rodentia; family Muridae; genus Acomys; species Acomys percivali. The sequence continues at coordinate 9,071,285 of OU015756.1, forward strand.
TGTAAGTTCCCTCTTCGCTTTGGGAAGTGGTAGAGTCCCGTGACAGCACAGGGCTAAATGGACTGGGGACACCGTCCATGTAGCTATGGAGAAGTCCTTATCTAGGCTGGAGTGAGTCTTTCTGGTGGCTGCAGCTGCTTTGGGGTTTCCCATATTCCTCTAAGTTACTTCTCACCTGTGCTCTGTAAGCCCAACAAACTCACTGGTTACCCAGGGTAGGCTTCGTAGAGGTCTATGTTTTTGTCATCAGTTCCCGGTAAGGAGGAGTTAGACTTTTGTTCATATCTCCATTGGGAAAAGTTCCTGAAACAAATGCCAGTGAAGGATAATTCTGTTCCACAAAGTAATGCAAACTTAGAAGGCTAGCCTGTCCTAAAAGTGGGCCTTGGGTGCCTCTCCATTTCCCTCCCCTCCCCTCTCCTCTCCCCTCCCCTCCCCTCTCTCCTCCCCTCTCCCCTCTCTCTCTCCTCTCTCTCTTTCATAGACCAGACCACTGGCCATCATGCAGACCTAACTCTTTTTTCAGTCTTATTCTCTACTGGATCTTGGCCTAATCAGTTCATTCTTTTCTTTTGTGTTCTGTGCCTTCTTTTTAGTTTTTCTTTGTATATATACTTCTTTCTTAATAGGCGCCTACCCATCTCCTCAGCACAGTGCTCTGGGAGTCCTTAGACTGTTTTGAGCCACTTACTTGAATCAAACCTGGACATACTTTGATACAAAAAGCTAGTGTCTTTCATTTTTCCTAGCGTATGAATCATTAGCTCCAATCCCAACATTCCTCAACCTGTGCAAATTGTGGAGTCTCTTTTGTACTATTAATTAGTCCACCACAGTTCATGTTTAAAATCTTATTAATATTCAGATATAAAGATGTGTTTATGGATCTCCCTGGGCCCCCACCACCATCTCCTCTTTTGTCTTGTTCTTGCTTAAGAAATCCAAACACTGCCTTTGGTTTTCCTTTGTATGCCCATCAGCTCCCTGTTTGGCCAAGAAGATATATAGGGCTTGAGAAATATGCAGAAATTGTGAATGTTGTTTGCATTTCACTGAAATATTTTTTTAGCTGAAGGGGATCAAATCAATAAAATATGATGAAACCATATGCTCATTATTTCAAAGGCGAACAGCCGCTGCAGGGGATATTGGTAGATTTATTAATTCCACCAGTACCTCTCAGTAAAGCTGGATAGCTCCAAACCTGATTTCCTAAATAAAATGCAAATCAGTAGTAAAAGTTCATGTGTAGTGTTTTCACTAATAATCTGTTGCTCTAATTCCATAATTACTTTTACGGTAGAGAAATAGTGCCATTAACAGTTGTCACTCAAACCAAGACAGTCTATTCATCAGAGAAGGTTTACAACATGGCCCAAGATTGGAAATACTATGGAGGAAGGAGGCCTGGCAAGATGAACGCTCATTACTGTGGGTGACATGTACATTTCATTGACTTTTGGCCATCTTGGTGCTCAACTGTCTGGTCCAAGAGTTATGTGTCTCCTCCTCTCCCTCTTCCTCCTCCTCCTCCTTCATATTATAATATGTTTTCATTTTAACTCCAGGTGAAGAGATATGGAGCTGCTTTTCAGCACCTGACTATGATTTGCCTCCTGCTCTGGTAGGGGCAGGATCTTGCCAGCTGCAGATAGTTGAATGGCAAACATATAATAATAATAATAATAATAATAATAATAATAATAATAATAATAAT
>OU015756.1:9073011-9124919 GCA_907169655.1 Acomys percivali
ATAATAATAATAATAATAATAATAATAATAATAATAATAATAATAATAATAATAATAGTAACAACAACAACAACATCAGTGGCTTTCTGGAGTTGAACAAGTAGAAGATCCCACACTGCAGGTGTATGTTAGAGGCTGTTTTTAGGGTGATGCCATGTTCTCTGTCATGCTTCTGGTGGCAGTGACATAGAGGCATGTATTTGTTCAAATACCTGTAATTGGACACTCAGACCTTTGTGTGCATAATATATATATGTATATATATGTATATATATATACATATATACATACATACATACATAAAGACTCTAACAAAAAAAGGTAGCTGAGAAGGCATGTTGACGTCTGTCTAAACAGCAAATGCTGAGAAGGTTTGGTTTCTGCTCTGACAAAGATGTGTTACTCCTGATGCCCAACTTCCTTATATGGCTGTTAACTACTGACATGGTGCAGCTGCCAAGGTAGGAAATTCAGTGCCATTTAAACTTGGGGAAGAAATTTAGATAAATAGAAAACCCTTGATGCAGCCATTAATTTGGTAAAAGCTTGATATAGAACGATTCTTTATGTCCCAAACATAATCACTTTTAGCAGATTTATAATTAGAAGATTTCTATGTTGTTTCACTTGAAATAATCAGCCCCAACCCCCCTCCCCCAATCCCAAGGCTTAATGCCATGGCTTCCTCAATTTAGAGTGGCCTCACTTAATTTCAGTTCACTGTAGAGGATTTTGAAATTCTCAAGTGTTTTCTCTTTTGACAACTCTCACCCCCCCCCTTTATTATGAAAATGCTTCTCAATTCAAGAATGTTTAACGGTTGGACTGTTGTCACACAGCCTTTATAATGTGGCATCAACATTTGGCAATGATTCTAAAAATACTTCTGAAACGTTTACTTTCTGTTTTGTATTAAATGTTGTGCATGGAGGAACCATATGGTTAAGCATTTTATAACTTTTTTTCAACTGGTGTTATTGCAAACCTAGTACATTGAACATAACCGAGAATATATAAAGTCTTAGTAAAATTTAAACGCTCAAAGGAGAGAGACATTGAGTTAGTGAAGATGCCAGGATACAATAAAAGCCCTTTAATTTACTAGCTACTGGAGGCAAACACACTTTAAAGCTGATGTAAATTAAGAAAAATTTTTTTGCTTCTTGTGCAAGAAATACACAATTCAGGGAAACAGAAGTTTTCTTGTTATCACAAAGGCGGAATTAACATTTACGTTCTCCGTACCTCATGGAGTTCATAGATGAGACTTTTTTTTCCTCTTCTACTGCTAATTAGTTTACACTGTGTTGATGAGAAGGAAGCTGAGCTCAGTCCTAAAACTGTCTCTGCCTGTGATGCTATTGGTATCATCTAATTCATGTTGTACCTTTGGAGCCAATGACATTCGCCCCAGGAACACTGCTACTTCTGTCCCCATTGCAGAGCCAGCTCAGTACACTAACCTCCTGAACAGTCACACAGACAACATTCAAAAGGTAAACACAAGTTAGTGATAGAAAAGTTAGTGAGGAAAGCAGACATGGATGCACGGTTAAAATATCATAGTTGCATCACATCCAGTGTGCAAGTGAAATCTGAGAAAATATAAATATTATTCAGATAATAATATTGGAATCCAAATAGTGTATTATATAAATAATATATAATAACATCAAATATGGAAGAACATTGTGACATGCTGATGTCCAGCAAATTTCCTCTGTCTCTCTCTGTCTTTGTCCCGCTGTCTCTGTCTCTTTCTGTCTCTCTGTCTTTGTGTCTCTGTCTCTGTCTGTCTCTGTCTCTCTGTCTCTCTCTCTGCCCCCTCTCTCCTAGAATTAATTTCCTTTATGGTAATTTCTTGTGGGAGTGATGTCAGGACACAAGCCAAGAGCAAATGAGAGGAAGTCTTTTCTGGAAGTTGGGCCTTTGCCTTTACCTCGTCCCTTGTCTCTAGGGAGACTCTGACACCCCAGAGTATCTCCAGGATGTTACTATCCAAACAGCAGGTGCAGAATGATCCCAAAATACATATTGTTATCCTGGCAAAATTACTCAATTTTTTAGTCTTGTAATTACTAAAAGGATTCCAAAGTTCTTTCTCGTGACTGGAGACAAGAGCAAAAGCTTTAATCCCCTATAATTCATAGCATAGATCCATGTGTCATTTCCTGACCTAACAAACAGGCTAGACACCATTTAGAATTTTTTAAATGCCTCTTTTGGTTGGGTTTCTTCTCTCCTTCTGTCCCTCTGTCCTTCTGTCCCTCCTTCCCTCCTTCATAAACAGGGCTAAGAAGGCATTTTTATGCACGTACATGATGTATTTGATATAGTCTACCACTCACAGTCTACTTTTATCTGCTTTTCTCCTCCCATTAGTCCCCTTTGATCCGAGGTAGAGTCACTTCTACTTTCATATTATCAGAACATATATTAAATTATGTATATGCATCATCTAGAACCCTCTAGTGAGAGAAATCTCATGTCTGTCATCGAAGACTGAAAATTCACATAACATCTCTGGTTACATACACCTCTCTTAAATAACTTCATTTTGCTTAAAATTTCCCTTGTGTTGTTGGACACATGGACTGTTCCATACAGGCTCTTATAAATAGAGTCGGAACACATAAATGTACAAATTTACCAGTGATGCTTTAACCAGTGTGATATATACAGCTATATTCTCTTTCCTGAGGAGTCTCCACGTTGGTTTCCAGTCCCACCACCAGCGATCGCTCTTCCCTTTTGTTTGCATCCTCTCCAGGATGCGTTGGCATTTGTTGTTGTTTTTATTTGTTTGTTTGGTGGTTTACGTTCTGTCTGAGGTAAGAGAGAGTATTGAGAGTAGAGCATTGCGCAAAGGGTATGTCTGCCAGAAGCACGCTGCCTTTAACAGCAGGTGATGGGTGCGATGTAGAAAACCAGTCATGACATTGGATGACTATGTGTCTACCATGTTAAACAAAGAGGGATTTAAGTTTTTAAAATTAAGTCCTTTCATTTTATGAATGTAGGTGTTTTGCCTGTGCTCCAGGTATGTTCATGACCTCAGGGTTTAGAAAAAGATGTCAGGATCCCCAAGAGTTGGAAATGAGCTTGGGTCCGCTTAACCACTGAGCCTCAGAATTAAGTTTTACTAGTAGAAAATGAACAGCACTGTTGAACATTGTCAGAAATATGTCATTGTCAGAACTTCATTTCTGAAAAACAAGTTGCCAATTAAAGGCACCCTGAGTTAGGCAGAGCTGGGGAGATGGCTCGGCGTTTAAGGGCACTTGCTGCTCTTGTAGGAGACCTGGGCTTGGTTCCCATCACTCTGGCAGCTTCAAGGCCTATAATTCTAGTTCTAGGGATCTGATACCCTCTTCTGGTCTCTCTGGCCCTGTACCCATTTTCTCAAACCCAAACATATATATGCAAAATAAATAAATACATAAATAAGTAAATCTTTGGGAAAAGGTGCTGACTTGTCAGTTTTGTAACATTTTGTATCAAAACACCATTTCATAGCTCTTAAATAGCAGCCTCCATCTTTTTTTTTTTAAAACCTATGTGTCTAACCTGAAGAACCATGTAACATATGTAAAAATGTCTGGGATGCATCATTTTTATTTTCATTTTCCCACAACCCTCCAAAAAATATTAATGGAGTTAAGTGACTTTCACATATAAGCTGTTTAAACATAAAAGTCCTATTTTTCTAAGTACAGTGCTTAGCAGTACTTAGTAGTCAGCCAGTGGAACCAAAGAGATGCCTGGCAGTGGAGAACATAAGCCAGTGACGGCTGCAGTCGCGGTGACCAGAGAGATCATCTTGTCAAGGAGCTGTGGACCAATGAGACTTACTGGGTTAAAACAAAATCAAAACTAAACAAACACACAAAAAGCACTGATGACATCATAAATCAGAGCTAGTTATCATGTCCTTCCATTATTTTGTTACCAAGGGCTGCTTTATTATTATTATTATTATTGTTATTATTATTATCATTATTATTGCTATCTAGTTTATGTTCATGGTCATTAGCTATGTAACTGATAATTAAATGTCTATACATACTAAATCTAATAACAGCAATATAATTATTATTATTACATTAACTCAAATGTCAGCCAAAACATGTTAACTGCTAATCAAGTGCTTGCAGATGTGCATGAAAAATTTGAGGATATTTAACAGGAAAAGATTTTGTAAAAAGAGAAGGATATTTATAACCTTGCCTTATTTACCTCTATGTGTGTGTTATCATGTAACCCTGGGGACTTTGAAAACGTTGGTAAATACATAAATAAACAATAAATAGTAATGTAGGTAAATAAATAAAAGGTAATCTATTGTTTAAATTGGAAATGAATCACAAACTCTAGAACACAGCGCACCAAATACTATATAACCTGGCTCCTATGCGGCTGACGACTTCATAGGAATGTGGAACCTAGAGGTACAGTGACCTTCATGACTTCACCTTCCACGCACGCGCAGTTCCACTGTGTAGCTTTGCTCCCTGCTGCCCTCATCCACACTCCTCTCAGGCCCCTGTACATCTCTGCTGTTTGTGTTTCATCTCAGTGTCTCAACTGACCGCTCATTCTTTTAATAAGTCTTCTGTCCACAAAGGCAGAATGCGGCATGGCTTCCTTTTCACTGCTCCAGGCTTTGGGCCTGTTTGGGGAATAGTACTTGAGAGATGCTTTTCCTATTTCTACGGAGGCCCCAGTGTTTTCCTGTGGCTAGAACGCGGTGCGATGTATATGTTTGGTTCATATAAATTGGTCCACAGTACTCCATTGCTCAAAATCCTCCCGTGGTTCACCTCGCATTTCAATTCAAGTCTTCCTTACGTCCTTTCTGCTCCCACTCTTCTGCCCCTGGCCGGAACCTGCCAGCCCTTTGCTCCCTGTTGCTCCCACAGCTGGAAGAGCCCATCGTGGCCTCAGGCTTTTTTCATTTTTACTTTCCTACTTTTACTTTCCTTTTGCTTTATCTCTGACGTCTCTCTTCTCTCCTGTTTCTACAGAAAAGCTCATCCTTCTCAGAGAAACGTCTGGCTCACTCGTTATACAACATTCTCAGTTTTCCTTAAACTTTTATAGCTTTCACATTTTCACTCATTAACAAGTACCAATCATTTTAGAAAATATTCTGTTATTTCTTTCAGCAAATGGAAGGTGAAGGGGGCGGGGACCTATATTGAGTTAGAGATAACCTTGTTGTTAATGTGAACATGGAGGTGGTAATTAACACATTGCACTTGCCCTCTTCAACAAATTGAGATTACAGTAGTCCGGAGAGACATTTTACCTCTTAGAAAGGACTGAGGTGTGTTTCCTTCGGATGAGTTAGCGCTCGAAGTCTCTGGAGATAAGTCCGGAGAGGGGAGAGGGCGTTCTGCCACTGTTTTTCAGAGAGGTTTGTCTGGGTAGGCGGAAGTAGAACCGAGACAGCGGATGTGGCTTTGATCTGCCATCCATCTGGAATAAGTGAATCATTTAAACCGGAAGTTTTATTCTCATAAATCCTAGCCTGATTCTCTTCTTTTACCCGTAAGTTGCAGAAACATTAGCTTTCTACACATGTCTCGTCATTGTTAGAAACATAGGAAGCCTGTTCGTGACCTCACGGTCATTATTTTCTCTCAATTGATCTACTTTTCACTATCCTCCGCTTGCCTATGTTTTTAATTGTTCTTTTTTTATTTTTTTTATTTTTTATTTTTTGGTATTTTGAGACAGGATTTCTCTGTGTGGCCTTGGCTGTCCTGGGCTGGTCTTGAACTTGCAGTAATCCTCCCGCCGCTGCCTCCGGAGTGCCGGGATTAAAGGCGTGCGCCACCACACCTGACCTCTTTAATTGTTCTTAAGTAGCTGCTGCCGATCCATGGCTGCCTTTCAGTGAAAGCATGAATTCTTATCTCTCTGATTTTAGTACGGAACGGGTTTCCTCATTCACTCCCCCACGCCCCCAATAAATGGAAACTTTCTATTTTATTGTGTCTTTGAAAATGGCTGAATTGAACTCATGTTAAATTTATACAATAGACTTGCCACTTCAAAAGGAGTACTGTGTAAACATGCACAATTATATCTTCTATGTTTTAACATTTAAATAGTCAATTATTAATGTCCAGGAGGGAAACTATTTGATTTATAGACATTTACTTCACATTAGAGCTACCTTAGATGGGAAAGGAATTTAGAAGCAATAGTGAATGTTGCTTTGTTGTCATTATCAAGTGTAGTGCATGAGAATGGCAAGTTCCTTGCCCATGGAAGTACAGAATGATCAATGCTAAGGAATTGACACCTGCAGCACCTATTGCCTACTGGACTTGGCATCTGTCACCAGCCTTGTCCTTTTCTTTGCATATAGCTAAAGTTATGGTGAAATCTAAGTTTGTCCAGAGACGTGCACTCCTGGGAGTCTTGGAAAGCAGAAAGACGCATGTGTTCTGTGTCGATGCTGACTTTCCTCTATGCAGTACACACCTGCTCCCATGAGTGCCTGGAAGCCGCACCATTTCAATGCACACAACTGTGGTTACAGAAGAATTTCTGGTCCTCTGTACCGTATCTGGCATAGTTTTACATAGTGAGATGGCTTAAGATGGCTCCTTGAACTTTTCTCATCCAAACCCTTCCTTGGGTGTTGTCGTACTGAGCTGCCTGTATCGCTTATGCAGATTTGGCTTCTTCATCTAAACCTACCTGATGCAGATGTGCTGTTTTTCTTATCCTCAATATGCTTATTTCAGGGGAGGCCTTTTGTAAAAGGAATGCTTTATTTTGCAATGAATGGCATGACACCTAATTGTGGGTTGCTTTGAACCCAGAAGCCAGGTCCTGAAGCACCCTTCAGCGCTTCCCATTTCAGTCTTAAATTGCAAAGCAAACCTCCAAGGACCACAAAAACTGAGAAACTTGTTCTGTAGAAATAGATGAGCTGATTTGAAAGGAGATAAAACTGAAACAGCACCGGTGTCAGCCTGTTCCCAATTTTCTGATACTTTAATATTTGAAGTAATAATGGAATAATTGGTGCTTCCTTTTTCTATTTCCTTCAGGCACGTCACTGGCTGAAATCATGAGTGCAGGAAGTTCACTTTTGAAATAGTTGAAAATTTATATTTTACCAAGAAAAATGTAAATGGAAGAAAATGTCTTAGTATTTAGGTTTTTTTTTTTCTTTTTTACACTAAGATTTTTTTTTTTTTCCCATTGAAGTAGTTGTTAGAACATCTCCTGTGCTATGGCTTTGAGAAAGACTGAATTCTGTACTTGCAGCTCACTGATTCTGTAACTCTCATGCAAAGGGTACACCAGAAAAGGACTCTATTATCTCCTGCCGGGGTATATTGTCTTTGTCAGTTATCACTCCAGAAATTGTTTGTTCAATGATTTTGCCAACAGAATACAATGGTATTTTCAATTACCGAGATACTTGCTGACTTCGGTTGTTTTACTGAAGGGGAAAAAAAAAAAACAAAAAAAAAAAAAAAAAAAAAAAAACAGAAAAAATTACATTCTTCTGTTTTTTTAATTAAGAGAAAAAAAAAAAAAAAAAAAAAAAAAAAAAAAAAAAAGAGGACAACAAACGTTGAGTAAAATATACCAAGGAAATAACTTATTTTTCTTGTACTAAATTTTGGGTAAATGAAAGATATACTTTTAGACTTATTCTGATATCTCCACTCTGTAACACTCTGTAAGCACCTTTTCTTTTGTATAGTATTTTCATGCTGGGAGCAGATACAGAGGACCACAGCCAGACACGAGGTTCAGGGAAACCTACAGAAGAGGCGGAGGAAGGATTGTAGGAGCCAGAGGAGTCAGGGACACCATGAGCACATGGAACACAGAATCAGATGAGCATGGCTGGCAGTAGTTCGCAGAGACTCAAGTGACAGTCACAAAGCATCGATGTTGTAGTTGTGTAGCTTGGTGTCTTGTTGGACTCCTTAATCTGGCAGTGGGGCTGTCTCTGACTCTTTTGCCTGCTCTTGGGACCCTTTTCCTCCTACTGGGTTTCCTCCTCCAGTTATAACTTATTATGCTGTGTTCAGTTGCTCTCCCTGGGAGGCCTGCTTTTTTCTGAAGAGAAACAGGAGGAAGAGTGAGAGAAGGGAGGTAGGGGTGAAGGACTGTGAGGAGTGGAGGGAGGGGAAGCTGAAGCTGGGATGTATGGTATGAGAGAAGAATAAAGTAAAAATGTATTTTTGTGCTAGTTATAGTTGTTGGATATAGTTGTAAAATTCTTAATAAGAGAAAATATTATTTTAAACAAAATATAAATGCCCATTTTCATAGACAGTATATTATTTATTCTTTTTTATTAAGTTAAATGTTATTGATACTTTGAGATATCTATTAAATGTATAGTTTGATAACCATGAGTCATTAGTAGATCCATACATGGCTATAAGAATACAGTTCCAGACACAAATGCTCTATAGTCCTATCAACATGAAGGGCATTTAGTACAAATGGTGTTGCAGTTAATTTATAAGTATACTTTATAAATGTTTATTATTAGGATAGCTATTATCACATTGGTATTTTCTAACCTGCTTGCTATCAATGAAAACACAGACACCTGGTGTATTTTAAAATAAACCTCTACCTTGGAAAGGCAGATATTACCTCCTGAGCTATCCCCCAATATCTCCCAGTCTCCATCCCATTCCATCTGTCTCTAATACTTTCTATTTGAGCTGCCTCCCATCCACAATCCCCAAATACTTGCTAATGCATCTCTTTCCATGAGGAGCTTCAGAATCCCTCCTCTGGGCCCACATGGTTCTATTCCTATTCCGTGGTGATTCTCCTCCTCCTCATTCTTCCATCCAGTCTCTTTTCTCCCAGGATCCTCTCCGCCCAAAGCCCAGGGAGCCTTCACTCTGCCCCTTCTTTCTGCCTGGTCCAGGTACATTTATTCAGCCAATTGGGGAGTCAAGGTTCAGGGCACTGACAAGGTCTTTTGAGCCAGCAATTAGCATCAGAATACATCAGACCAATTTTCAACGAAATGGAGTCGCACATGATGGGTGGATTCTTTTATGTCTGGATTAACCTGCTGCTAATGATTTGCTCAAGCTGGCAGGCACAACACTTTTTATTTTGTATTGATAACTGCAGTAAGAATCTTCAATTCTCTCTTCAACCCTATACACTCTCAATTCACCGGAACTATTCCACAAGCTATTGTTGCCACACATTTGGTTTATAAATGGCCTACAAACAAAATTATTTTGATTGTCATCTTCATCAGACAGCTATTGTTGTGTTAGACTTTTGTTGCCATGACAAATACACACCTGAAAAACAACTTCAAGTATTTTTGCATTTTCAAAGGTTCTAATCCATAGCCATCCGGCTCTACTGATTTTGGACCATGCACGCATGGTAAAGCAAAACACCATAGAGAAGGGTTCTGTGGGATGAAGCTGCTCACCCTGTGGCAGCCAGGAAGCAGAGACATAAGAAGGGGCCCAGAGACATGGCGCCTCCTTCTCGGCCACACCCCTTGTGACCTACCTCGTCCAGGGAGGACCTATGTCATGCTGTCTGCTACGTCCTAATAGCACCATTACGTTGGGGATTCATGAAGGACTGGACACATTTTATGAAGGCAAAGCCCTCAGCATCCAGTCTCTTCTGAAGAACACCACTAGCCGTGGTTACTTTATGGTATGTTCTTTCTATCCCTAGGTTCTTCCAGGCTTTTATCATGAAGATATTTCAGACTCTGTCAAAGGCCCAGTCAGAAGCTATTGAGATGATCATGTAACTTCTGACCTGCATAAGGCTGATGAGACCTCTTCTATCGTACTGACTTTCGTTTGTCTGGACCCAAATCGTTACTTTGTCCTCTATGTGGCTTCAGTATTACCTTTCCAGAAGTTTGAATGTAATGAGCTTAGATGTGAGTTTTACATTTTTGTTTTATTTTCTCTTTTTTTATGTCATATTTTTCATTATTTAAAACCATTTAAATTTTAAGAATATTTTGATCACATTTTTTCTTTCCCCACCTCCTTCCACGCTCTTCCCCCACCTATCCACCCAACTTTAAGTTCTTTCTCTACCCCACCACCAAAAAAAAAAGAAAAAAAAAACTAACAAAAACCCAATACAACAACAACACCCCCCCCAAAAAACACAAAGAAAACAAAAGGATAAGGTTAATAACTGTACTGTCACTTCCACCTCCTGGAAGAGGACAAAGTCGTCTTCTTCAGTAGAGTGGCACTGGGTAGATCAACCCTTCCAGGGCAGGCCTCACGGTGAGGAGCAGTGGACAAACGTATAACAGACTCCACTATTTTTTGTGAGGTTTCTTTTTTTGCCTTATTTTGTTCCATTGCAGTTTAGTGGGTCCCACACTGCACCCCCTCTTGTGTCTGTTTTCTTTTTAAAATTTAAAAATTTTTTATTCATCTTTATGTTTCTCTGTGTTCCTTGGAGATACAGCTCCATGATTTTTTCATATATTTCTTCCATGTGTCTTAGCTAGCTACCTAGGATTCTAATTTACTGTATAATGACCTATATAAGAATCTGTTCTCAGTCATAGGGGAGGGGAATAAGGGGAAAATGGGAGGAAGGGAAGAACGGGAGGATGCAAGGGTTGGGATAACCATTGAGATGTAACAATAATAAATTAATTAAAAAAAAGAATCTGTCCTCTCTCTTCTTTCTTTCTTCTCTCTCTCTCTCTCTCTCTCTCTCTCTCTCTCTCTCTCTCTCTCTCTCTCTCTCTCACACACACACACACACACACACACACACACTTATATTTTTGTGTTATGCCATGTTTATTCTCTATTGATTGCCCTTGTCACAACCACAGATTCGGATCTCCTATCAACTTGTAAGTTGATTTTACTAGCATTTCCATTTCATTCTCTGTCAAAGTCCCCTGTGCTCATATTTGCTGCCAACGTTTCCCACTAGGACCTATCCTGTTCACCATAATCATTTTAAATTCCCTGCTTGATCCTGTTGGTTATGTTGATTCCCAATAATGTTTGTAGTTTCCTGGTTTTGTCTCTCAACAATCAGTTCTTTCTTCTTCTTTCTTTTGTATGTTTCTTTTTAACAAATATTTTATTATTTTATTCCTATTACATTTCAATTATTATCCTATCCCTTGTATCCTCCCATTCCTCCCTCCCTCCCACTTTCCCCCTACTCCCTTCCCCTATGACTGTGACTGAGGGGGACCTCCTCCCCCTGTATATGCTCATAGGGTATCAAGTCTCTTCTTCCTACCCTGCTATCCTTCCTCTGAGTGCCACCAGATCTCCCCATCCAGGGGACGTGGTCAAATATGGGGCACCAGACTTTTGTATGTTTCTTAATGTTTAGAACTGACTAAGGTATATAATGTTCTCCCCAAAGTGGGCCTCTTTCTCTGCCTACTGTGCCTGATGCATGCCGACTTTGCCTCTGGTTGAGACTAGCCATTTAGATTTTATTGTTTCAATTCGTCTGAAGGTTATTGTCACTGCTATCTTTCCCCAGTGTGCCACATACTCAAAATTCTTGTAGTGGCACTTATGCTAACACAGGGATGTGTTGAGAGTACCTCTCCCCGCGCTCCTGCTCTGCCTTCAGTCTGAAGTGTGCTCTAGTGGCCTGTGCCTCCAGATCTCCTCCGTTCTCCTGTGCATCTCCCCCAGGCACACCGCTGCTGCTTGTTTCTGCACGATGACTAGGTACAAAGTAGTATGTGTTTATTGTTGCAGTTCAGCCTCTTTCAGCTAAGTTAAGCTCCATACGTCTGGATGAAGGGGTGGAGTTTCCTTTAATGATCTTACCTTTAAAGTGGGAATAAAATTTTAGTGGTCCAAGCAAAAGATTTCTTTTTAAGCCAAAGTAGATAAAGTTTCTTTCATTTTGTTGCTAGAAAAATGTGTTTTCTCATGCTCCTAGAATTGGTGTACACATAGACACAGACACACAGACACATACAGACACACACACACAGACACACACACACACACACACCCCTGTGATGGAGTTTGCTTCCTTTCTGACTGATGATGTCTTGGGTTTTGGACCTCTCCTATGATGATAGCAATCACCGCTTTCTCGCAGCAGCATGTGAAGATGATTTTCTCATTCTGGATATATTTCATGAACATGTGCTGAGAACCACACAGAAAAGCTTTTGAGTGGCTGCAAAATCTAACACTAATCCATCCTTAGCCTTTAACCAGTGATTAAACTTCAAGGCTGAATCCTTCTTGCCAGGCTATACGGGTAGCCATTTCCTCAAGTGTTCAGTCTCAGGAAGCCTGCGATTGATTGATGCTGGTGGCTGAGTGTTTGTCTTTAGATTTCAGGCTTACTCAGTGGCCTGTGATCTTTGCTTTTCAATGGACTTTTCAAAGGTTTTGTTTTGTTTTGTTTTTAGATTAGCTGCCTTTTTTTTTTTTTTTTTTTTTTTTTTTTTGTCGCTGGTTTAAGATTAAGCTCTTGCCAATGTTATATCCCCAACCAGAAGCTGGAAGTCCACTTCCATTTTAAATAACTTAAATTTTTTTTTTTTTTTTTTTTTTTTTTTTTTTTTGCTGGATAAAGAATGTGTGCTGACAGCCTTTTTCATCTATTGAAAGTTTCGTTGCGTCCTTTCTGCCTTGTGAGCCTTCGTGTGAGACGTCTATGACTTTTCTTTGTCTCCTGTGCTCACACCACCTGGCTGCTCAGGCAGGTCTCTCCTCTGCGCCTGTTAGCAGCTTTGTTATAAGGTGGCCCTTTGTATTCAGTCCATGCTTTGTTCATCTTCCTGGCTCTGTGGGTCCAGTTTTAAGAAAATTTGTGATTTTCTTCCTTTCAATGGTGTTGTTTCTACATTTCCAGCACTCTAAGTAATAACGGAACTACTTGAATTTGGCCTGTCACCCCTTCCTTTCTGACTAATCTTTTAGCTCCCGTCCCTCCTCTCTGTGTCTTAGCTGCATGATTCCTGTTGTTGTGTCATGGAGCTTACTGATCCTCCATCACTGCACTCAGCAATCTATTGCTAAGTCTGCCTAGCATTTTAGACAAAGGTATAATGTGCTTTTGATTTTAGAACGTATGTCTTCTATTATTTTATTACTTCCACATTGTGATTTTGTTTTGTTTTGTTTTTCACATCCTTGGTCATGTTTCTAAGAGTTGTGATATGATCTTTGTCTTACCTGTCATTTCTATGTCTCTCTCTGTTAACTGATTCTCCCCTGGTAAAGGAGACAATTTTTGGCTAACATGCATTCTTAATAATTTCAGATGAATGCTGGATATGGTTCCTTGATCAATTTATGCTTCCTCCTTAAGTTTGTTTGTTTTTTTTTTTCAACATGTGCTAGAAAGTGGCTTGGCCTTTCCAAGGATGACTCCTGTGCTATGGGCACATCATGCGTCTACAGTATCTCCTGAATGCTCCAGCATTTGACAAAGTTTCTTAACTCTAGTAACCTGAGTTTCAACATAAGCTCCAAGGCTTATGCTGTTCGTTCTCCACGGCATGAGTACACTTCACAGGTATTCACCGTATTTTTAGTAACACACCATAGGAAACTCCTGTGTAAATTTCTGGAAATTTTTGAACGGACTGTTTTTCTCTCATTCTCTCTCTCACAAATTCCAGCTGTCTCTAGCTCCCTGCTCTTCAGTCTTACAGTCGTACTAATTTAGCAGCATTTCTCCAATCGCTTGGGGTCATTTTACATCACCATCTGGAATATTCTTTTAGGCAGAAAATGTGTGTTTCTGGGCTCATTCATTCGCTTACTTTCTCTGTTGTTCATTTCCACTCTACAGTGTATAAAATAGGTCTGTGTACATTTTCCAGTCTCTAATTTAGAGCGAAACAGCAAATGTGGTACAGCTCATTACGATTGGGGCAATTTGTTTGTCCATATGGAGCTTTACTGGATTACAGTTAGCTTAATAAACTCAGCTATAATCCAAAGCATAGATGGTTTCCCACCATTCTTAACAGGTGTCTCTGTCACTTCATTGTCATTCAGACTGAGCATCTACTCCCATGCATAGCCTATTTTTACCGCAATCTCCTTTCTTATGACAGCGTGTTTCTCTCTGAGATTTTTCAGGCTTATTTGTACCCATCATTTTCACTCTTCCTGTAGAACATTATGTTTTAAAATTTTTTCCACTCCAAATGGCTTCAGGAAGTCCCTAAAACTGACTAGATTCCATAGTTCCCCAAGAGTATATACACAGTAAAGAGTGTTTAGCCTCATCCTTAGGCCAGCAAAGCAGCCTAGAAGAAGCAGAGATGAGCCAAGCTGCAAGGAAGAGGCTCACACTAACTGAGCGACCCGGAAGTGAGATTCTGCAACCTGTTGCACTGCGTATAGGCTATGCAGTGTGCTCCAGGTTCCCATCCATGGCGGCCTGCCACCTGTGTGGGGTGATGCGGCTGTCTGATTCATTTCACCTATATTCCTGTAAGTAACCCCATTGCTTCACACAAACAAGCAAACTTTGATCAATATATCTTCTATTACCAGGCAGTGAAAATATTTCTCACCAATGACTAGAATTGGAAATGTAGTTTACTTTTGATAATGTATTTTAGTACATCTAGCTAGTTCCAGTTCTTTTTGACATATTTGTTAAATTAATTGATACCTTCAGAAGCATCAAGATAAGCACGTAGAACTACTGAAGCATAAATCAATCTACATAAATATTTATCCAGCAGAATGCTTCATGACCCTGGATTTATAGTCTCCCTACTCAGATTTGTTGAATAAAAGGTTTTGGCAAAGGACCACTTTACAAGGTGAGGGTTTTGGCGAGATTTCAGATAGGGATGTAGTAACAGTGCCTCGGTTTCCCCTCGTCCTCACTCATTACCTTCTTCTTAGGGTTCATCAAATGTGAAAGCACACACGCATGAGTCCTGACATGACCTGATGAGGTGTGGTGGATGGGAAGGGCAACTCCCCTCTTCTAGGGAGCACAGGAATGGAGAGGGGGGGAGGAGAAGAAAGGGTGGGACTGGCAGGAGAGGAGGGATGGGGCTATGACCAGGTTGCAAAGTGAATAACAACTAGAATAAAATAAAAAGAGTTGCCATGGTTCTGGCGTCTCTTCACAGCAATAGAACACTTAACTAAGATAGTTTGTGTCTTAGTAAATTTTATCAGGAATATGAAACCTTCACAGAATCTTTGCAAACAATAGAAGAAGGATACTCGCATGTCAAGGGCTTATGGAGATGAACAGAGAAACACGAGAAAAGTGTCAATTTGAGTATCTAGATGCAACATTACAAAGTCCCTAAGTGGATGGTGAAAAGGATGCTACAGCTGAGATACAGACAGCCACTTTTCTCATCACCATGTTTCTTTTTTTTTGTCTTCTCTCATGCTGGTGTGTACTGTATTGCTTTGATGCTGCAGTGTGTGGTAATACTATAGTACTACAGGGCACAACCGCTGTCTGGTCACATCTGCATTGCTCATTGTGACTTCTGAATGGGGAACTTGGATGGCAGCTCCCCTTCTCAGCTCTTGTAGAGGCTCTACACTAATTCCAGTGCTCTGGGGTTCCTTTTGTTTTTATGGAACCAGTGGCTGAGGAGGGACCCGCACGGGAGATTATTCAGTCTGCCCGAGTTTCTAGAACATTGAGTGGCAGTTCTGTTTTTGTTAACATCTCTCTTCTCAGGCTTCCGGTGAAAAAGTAATTGACTCCTGAGTTAAGGGGGCACTTAAGGGCCAGAATGTCAGCAAACTCTCTAGAACTTCAGGGTCACTTACTGTTTTTTAAAACACCCATTTGACTTTTCTTGAATGCATAGCGCCATAAATAGATCTGTACATGAGTGAAGGCAAAGCTATGCCGGTGGCACACTCTTTGACACTACTTGTAGAGCAGAACTCAAGATAGAGAAGAGCCTATTTCTTTTAGGGTTTTGTAGACCCTTGAACACCTGCAGCACCTCCAGTTCCACTAGAGGGCAGTATTGTGTAAGTCTGGATGACCACCCGCCATTGGTGCTGTAATTGTGCATGTCCTTCCAGAGAGCTCTTGAAACTAGAAATAACTTCATATTTGGAATGTACGTTTTCTTGGCAAAAGTTCTGTGGAAAGATAAACACTTTCAAGTATGAACAGAATACAAACAAAGGTTAAGTTTTCTCTATTAGCAAATTGGTTAGTCTACTGAGTTCTGAGGAGACCAGACTCCTGACAGCCCTCAGAGGTCTGTGTTCCAGAGGTGCACACGTGCCTTTCACAGCTCCCTAGACCCTCCTCTGTCTAGCTAACTCGTTTATCCATCTCATGTCTTCCCTTCTTGGCTCTGTGATGTCTTCTTGCCTGAATTCCTCTCATACTCCAGTCCCCAACAGCAAACAGATTTTCTTGGAAAATGAAGGGCATGGAAGTGAAAAAGATATTCCTATTTATAAGGCATGTTAAGTACATCTTTGTGACAACCTTACACACATCAGGAATCACATTTGCTAATGCTTCCCATGAGTGCCTGAAACTAAGGTTAACAATGGTGTGCCCCATTTCCTCTGGGGCAGAAGCATCAGACTGGTCCCTAAGCAAGGGATGTTATCTCCTCTATGGTTCCAAGGTAGAAACGTGAAGGAGGCTTCTGTGTTCTGTGTCTGGTGTTCACGAATGGGAAGATTACTCAATGAAAGCCAAATCTATTTCATTCTTTGGGTATTTCCCTCAAAACACCATATCTATAATAGCGCCACCGTGCGAGACATGCTCTAGCTCTAGAACCCACTGTAGTAGATGGCACTGTCCTTGGCAAACAGCAGCTTCGGAGCTAGGGCTTCTATTGCTGCACTGAATGCCATGACCAAAAAAAAGGTGAGCTATAGAAGAAAGCCTTTATTAGGATTATAACTCCATATTGGTGTTCATCACCTGAGGAAGACAGGACAGGAACTCAAGCAAGGCAGGAAGCTGGAGGCAGGAGCTGATGCAGAGGCCATGGAGGGGTGCTGCTTACTGGCTTACTCCTCATGGCTTGCTCAGCCTGCTTTCATATGGAACCCAGGACCACCTGCCCAGCGATGACACCGCCCACAATACAATGGGCTGGGCCCTCCTCCACTGATTGCTAATTGAGAAAATGACTTACAGCTGGATCTTTTTTTTTTTTTTTTTTTTTTTTGTTAAACCTTGATTTATTTATTTATTTATTTTAATTTTTTTAATTGAAAAATAAAACCATTCATATTACATCTCAATTGCTATCCCATCCTGTGCATCCTCCCATTCCTCTTTCCCTCCTGTTTTCACCCCATTCCCCTTCCCTATGACTGTGACTGATGGAGACCTCCTCTCCTTGAATATGATGCTAGGGTATCAAGTTTCTTCTTGGTAGTCTGTTATCCTTCCTCCAAGTGCCATCGGGCCTCCCCATCAAGGGGACATGATCAAATATGGGGCACCAGAGTTCATGTCAAAGTCAGTCCCCAGTCTCCAATTAACTGTGGAGAATATTCTGTCCCTTGGCTAGATCTGGGTAGGGGTTTGATGATGACTGCATGTATTGTCCTTGGTTGGTGCCATAGATTGAGCAGAACCCCTGGGCCCAGATCTGCCCATGATAGTGTTCTTCTTGTAGGTTTCTAGGATCCTCTGGATCCATGTATAACAGTGAGAGAAATACAGCTGGATCTTACGGAGGCATTTTCCAAATTGAGGTTCCATCCTTTCACATGACTCTCGCTTGTGTCAAGTTGTCATAAGACTAGCCTGTACTCAGCAGCCTTGCCCTCCTCCTTTGCACATATCTGTGCTCTCTTCTTTCATTTACAAATATTAAAAAGTATATTCCTTGAAAGTATCTTACGTAAATACAATGTATCATGACCACATTCCCCTTCTGGCACACAGCTGCATCAAGCTTCCTACACGTCCCACTTCAAACTATATCATTTCTGTTATATGTTAACCAAAATGCATCCAGCTAGTCCTTCCTGTGTGCCCACAGGTATGGGATCATTAGCTAGAACATAGTCAACTTATTACTGGCCACAGAGGGAAATTCTATCCTTCTCCAGTTTGCCATCAGCTGGCATTTCTTCCTCAGCAAGGGGTGGGGTCCTTAGAAAGCCCTCCTCCATTCACTCAGGAATTAAAAAAAAAATTACTATTGTTTCTAGAAGTTTATACACATACATAATGTGTTTGCCAAATTCACCTGACTTCTCCACCAGTTCCTACCCTCTTCACCCACTACTGTCCTCTCTCAACATCATGTGCTTCATTTTTATACCCACCACATCCACTGCTTCCTGTCTGTGCATAGGTACAGAGAATGGGCATTGGACTGGGGCATGTGATCCTCCAGGAGGCATCAATGGCAAGCAGCTAGCAGTCAGTCTTCCCGAGTCTCTCTCGGTCCAGGCTGGGATTTTTAGCTGATTTGGTCTGTTCAAGTCTTAATCATACAGTAATAGTGGGAGTGAACACATGTGCAGCACATCCTGTTTTGCTGCAGATGTACACTAACTGTGGCTCTTAGGTTTTTTTTTTTTTTTTTTTTCTGCCTTCTATTTCTGGTTGATTCATTAGCCCCTGGGGAAGGAGATGTGACAAGGTTGTGTCATTTGGAGCTGAGAATGCCACAGTCTCTCATTCCATGCTCGTTGACCAATTGTGGGTCTGCATTAACTGTTGCCCAACAGAAAAAGAAGCTTCTCAGTCCAGACTTGGGAGAGTGGCCCATATCTGTGGCTATAAATATAACCAGTTAGAAGGCAGTTGGACAACATGGCCGTTTAACAAAATAACAATAGCCAGCTTTCTCCACCTTGAGGCTTATGACCTCCCCAGCCATGGGATTTGACCAGGCTTAGACAGCAGAATGAATTCTCTGTTGTAGAACAGGCCTCACATCTAATAACAAAGCAGTATGTTAGCCCCATCACAGTCACTATTGCACCAGTGGTACCTCTTGTTTGCCAGGTTGGTGTTGCAGCATCCATGGTCCAGTGCTGGGTCAGTCCATTTCTGTCTTTTCCTAGCTAAGAGCCTACATAGCACCCTCCAGGACCACGAAAGCCAGGCAGTAGGGAGAGGTTGCCTAGTCAGTTTGGAGCTGACTTCTCTATGTCTGACAACAAAAGCATGTGGTATTTCAGCAACAGGGTTTTGCCTTCTAGTTATTGTGGACAGTCAAGAGACTGACAATAGCTTGTGGTTTTCCCCCCCCAGACCCTTGTGTTTTTTTTCCCCAGGGCTTTCTTAACCAATAGCTCCTACATAGAGAAATATCCCGTAGCCTTTTAAATATTTGTTTAATAGAGTTGATCTAAAATTTGTTAAGCAAATAAAATTATTGCACAAAACTTGGATTTAATTCAAAGAATGAAGCAATAGTTTAGATCATTATTTGAGCAAAGCAAGCATGACTTTAAAAAAAAACCATGGTTGTCTAGACAGACTAAATATGAGGGGGAAAGTCACTGGTTAATTGCTCAAATTTCAAACATGCCTTTAAAAGGTTGAGAAACTCTATCCATAGTTCTGTGATAAAAATGGATACCAAGAAACCACATTTTTCCTTTTTCCAGTAAAAATAATAATTCTTAATATGTACAATGTAGAAACTGCCCAAACTGACCCCATTTTTATGTTACTAAAAGCTTCTAAGGATACATGATGCTTTAAAAGCTGTTTACAGTTTTTTCTTTATGAGATTTTTGAGTTGTGTTTCTGAAGATTAAATAATGTTAATACTAACATAGCAAAACAAGATTCCTTTTGCTGTTTTTTTCCCCTTGCTCAATTAATATAAATTTTCAGAATTACCTTTTACCTTTAACTAAATGAACTACATGTACATGTTATGATTCTGCATGTGGGAAACACACAATTACAATGTACAACCGTAGAACAAATCCTATTCACACAATTGTGAACCGAAACCTTCGCCCATCAGGTCACCCTCTTCCTCATGCATCAGAGTGACCAAGGTCTGTCCAGGCCACTGCATGACACTGAAGCCGTCCGTCCTAATTCAGCCTAGATGGGAGTTCTCCCGGGCACCCGCCCATCCATGTATCTACCGTTGTTTCTGAAGCACACATTAACAAAAGCAAGCTTGTGTGAACTGTGTCCTGACTGCTGCTGAGCTCTGCCTTCTGTGTTCCTGTTGCTGATGAATGAATAAGCTAGGGTTCCATCAACCAAACACGCACTGAACTAAATAACACATGCGTATATTTTAAAACAAAAGACAGCTTCCTTTTATTACAGTGAAGCTCCTCAGAGGATGGATAAACCAGCCCAATCTTAAAACATTTAAAACGTTCAAAAGGAAAATTGAGTTTGATGTAGACTCTATGAGAGGTAGGATTTTTTAGGTGATGATATAAAAAGAACTGAAGGTACTAATATAGAAATGGTACATAATAAAAGAGTCATTTACCGTGTGTCTATAATTTGTATTTGTTATCACATGTAATTGCCACAGTCGCTTTAAATTCTCTTTTTGTAGGTGTGGAAACAGGAGTCCAGAGACACTGTATTATTTGCTGACAGCCACACAGCTTCTTGACAGTAGAGGGTGGTTTCTTATGCACATAGATCTGTAACTGCTGGACCATAGTTCTTGAAGACATCTAGAATTTAAAGCTACAAATGACCTCAGGGAAGCTGATAGTTGAATAACTACACATGCCAGTAGCTAAGCAATGTCTTGTTTCAATGACAGACATGATATTTACAGCAAAATTGACCTTTTTTTTCCTGTATGTAAGAGGTTCAGTACAGGATTCCAGTTACTATAAAGGGATATGAAATTGACTGGTGAGGTTTGACCTTCCTATAGTGTTTTCAAGGTAAGACTAAAGGTGAAAAAAAAAATACTGATCCTGACAACAGTCTTATTCCAAATAGGTACTGAATGGGAGCACTGGGTAAGTGTAGATGGAATTACAAACGTTTACTGTGACAGTTGATAATGGTTATCAAATGTTCCCTAAAACAGTAAGCCACAATAAATACCCTTTTCTTAAGTTGTTTTTGTCAGCTGTTTTATCATCAACAAAGAAAGTAACTATACTGGCTGGTTTTGTGTCAACTTCATACAAGCTAGAGGCAGCAGAAAGGAAGGACCTTCACTTGAGGAAAGGCCACCATGAGATCAAGATGTAAGGCGTTTTCTCCATTAGCGAGCAATGGGCGAGGGTCCAGCCCATGGTGGGTGGTCCCATCCCTGGGCTCATGGTCCTGGGTCCTATACGAGAGCAGGCTGAGCAAGCCATGGGAAACACGCAGTAAGCAGCCCCCTCCATGGCCTCTGCATCAGCTCCTGCCTCCAGGATCCTGTGCTGCTTGAGTTCCTGTCCTGATTTCCTCAAATGATGGAAATGTAAGCTGAACCATTTCTTCCATAACTTGCTTTTGGTCATGGTGTTTCGTTGCAGCAGCAAAAACCCCTGCTAAGACAGTAACTAATAGACTTAAGTAACTAAAAAAAAAAGTATTATACCAACTGCCTGTGATAAAGATTCAAATCTTATATTTCTTTGGGAACAATTGAGGTTACATCCATGTAAAGTAGCATGCTATGGAAATTATGCAAGGAATCGCCCTATGTTCTTAACACTTCACCTAGAGCTGTGGTGGATATATGAGCACATCTTCAATAAAATACATAAATTACAGCCATTTAAAAATTAGTGTAGAAGTTAAGATACAAATATATCTATATATCATAAAGGTATATAAAAGTGTTATGGTACTGACACACAAGCAGACATATAGAACAATGAGCAAAAGAGATGAACCAGATGTGTGCACTCAGACATACCAGCAACCACCTGATATTGGACAGAGGCAAATTCTACACTGAAAAAAGGGCAGTGTCTTCAAGAAGCAGTGCTGGGATATCTGGATGTCCTCACGAAGAGGAATGAAATTTCACCTGTATCTATCATGCTGCCCCAAAATTATTGCCATGTGTATCAAAGACCTATATGTGAAACCTAAAACACTAAAACTGCTCAAAGAAACCATCAACAGTACCCTACAGGATACAGGTAGAGTATAAGGCATAGGAAATACTTTCTGAATAGGACTCCATTTGCCCAGGAATTAAAGCCAATGAATAACAAGTGGGAAATCATAAAACTAAAAAGCTTCTATACAGCTAAGGAAATAATCAGTCAAGTAAAGAAAAACCCAGAGAATTGGGGAGAATCTACCAGCTATACATCTGAAAAAGTACTAGTATCCAAAATATAAAAAGAACTTAAAAAAAAAATCTAGGAGACAAATGACCCATTTAAAAAGTGAATTGGGGATCAACACAGAAAGTTCCCAACAGAAAACATGAAAATCACTCAAAAAGTGTTCCTCATCCTTAGCAATTAGGGAAATGCCAACTAACACAACATTGAGATTTTATTTTACTAAAGTAAGAATGGCTAAGGTCAACAAAACAACTGATAACAGATGCTGGTGAGGTTATAGGAGAGAAACACCACTCACTGCTGCTGGAAATACAAACTGGTCCAGCTACTTTGGAAATCAGTGTGGAGAATTTACACACATACACACACACACACACACACACACACACACACGCACACGCACACAGACACACACACACACACACACACACACACGCACACACACACCTAAAAATACATCTACCATATAACCCAGCTATACCATTTCTTGGCTTATGCCCTAAGCCCTTGACATCCTAGTCCACAGCACTTGATCAGCTGTGTGTATTGCTGCTCTAGTCACAACAGCAGGGAAATGGAAACAGCCTAAATGTCCTTCAACAAATGGTTGTATAATGAAAATGTATACACTGTGAAATACTATTCATTTGTAAAGAAAAGTAAGATAAAAATTGCAGGTAAATGGATGGACCTAGAAAATGTTGCTTTGAGTGAAGCAACACAGCCTCACAAAAGTGAATGCCATGTTATCTCTCATCTGCAGTTCTGAGCTCCATGGCTTCAGATGTAGACACGGGAACAAGGAAACTATGAAGGGGCTAGCGAGTGGTGGCTTGAGAGGGGAGCAGCAGGGTGCAGGTGCTCGGGATCTGGAAATGAACAAAACCGGAGAAGGGTCCATCTGAGGAGGAGGGTGGGGGGGTCAATCCAGAAGGGGGACGGTAGAGACGGGACAAATGACAGCAGGGTTGTTTGATAAAGCCTCAAGGAATCTTATTATTTTAAACTTACCGTAAATCATACCATATGCACACATCTCTCTATATATTCTTAAATATACATTCATACACACACACACACACACACACACACACACACACACACGTGTCCTACTAGGGCTGGCTTACAAAAGCTTCAATGCTGCAATGCTAGACGTGAGACATGTCCTTTAGAGAGGAGGTATGGAAACAGTGGAGCAAAGAAACTTGGAGGAGAGGCTAGAGGGAGAAAATGGAAGGTGGAAAGTAATATAAATAATATTGTAATTAAAGTATAGAAAACACATGTGTGTCTTATGCATAACATCCTATATTTAAGCACTCTAGCGACAATGGTGGCGTCAAAATATGGAGACAATGCTCATCTTCGCTTGAAGAGTGAAGCTAGCAAAAGAAATTCATTGCTTTACTGTGATTAGCATGTTCCAGGCCAGGAGTTACCCTTTATCTGCATATACATAAGCAAACATGCAAACACTGTAACTAGGTAATGTGTAGTCTACTAGTAGATGCATGTTGAAGTTAATAACTCTTATCAGCCAAGGACAGCATTAATGGAGACTTTTAAATACTACTTTCTCATCATACACAAAGGAGCTACAATTTCTACTTCTTTGTCATTGTTTCTCAATTTGGTGATGAAATTCTATCTACAGTGAGAAAATTTGTTGCAGTATTAGGATGTAATATTTACTCTTGGAAATAAGTGGTAACTTGACATTTTTGAATCTCACTAGACTTACATATACCTAAGGAAAAGAATTCAGATATAAAGAGTGAAATATAAAGAGTTTATCATAGCTATCTTTAAATTTGTTGAGAGAATTCATTATTACATTTAATTTTAATAGAAACATTTTACTAGAACCCCTTTTTAAATAAAACAGATATATAATATAAAATAGTATACATTATTAAAGACTATTTATAAAGTTCTTAGAATAATATTTTCTTGAATCAAGGAAAATGATGTTATTAAATATAATTAGTAATTTTATTGCAATTAAAATTAAACCTAAAATTGTTGCAACTATAGTTGTAATGGCTTAAAGAAGGAGTTGTTTCTTAGGTATGTTCATTTTCATTTTGAATAACTCATAATTATATCTGAACCTGAGATCTTATCACTAAGATGTGGGTACTCTCTTTAAGATGATGGCTCACTTGTATGAATCATCTAATTGACATTAAGCAGCACAAGCTTTGAAGAAAAAGCCATACCCCTCAAGTGATTCAAGGGAAGAAAAGGCCTGGGTGTGTTTTCTTTCTTTCTTTCTTTTTCTTTTCTTTTCTTTTTTTTTTTTTTTATGACCAATGACTTTATTTTTTAAGCTCTTAAACTAAAAGAACCTCCACGCCTAGAAAACAAAAGAGATGATGAAGATGCATACCCCAAAATATGGAAGGCACCAAGCTAAGCCTTACCCAGCATGCTCTCTGTCAGATACTGATCATGGCTGCTTTTGATTATAGTTTCATTTGTGTGAGCATGATCTTCAAATCAGACTCACAGCTCCTGAGAGCAAGCACCTTCCTTCATGTTTGCCTACACAGCACTAGCCTAGCTGTTCAAAAAAACCCTTTTAGAAATCAG
The DNA here is from genome assembly GCA_907169655.1 of Acomys percivali. Taxonomy (NCBI): domain Eukaryota; kingdom Metazoa; phylum Chordata; class Mammalia; order Rodentia; family Muridae; genus Acomys; species Acomys percivali. The sequence goes on from OU015756.1 coordinate 9,097,803, forward strand.
GAAAAACTTAAGGGACACATACCAACGGGTAGACTGGTTCAAAGACAACAGAACAAGTCTGAACAAATTTATTCAGTTTTCTTCCTAACTTTCCAATTTAGGAAAATCTAACTGTATATAAAACAAATAGTCCCATGAACACAGGTGTGAGTGAACTCACAGCAGTCTTGTTTTACCCATAATTCTGTCTTCTCCTGCTACACAACCTGAAGCAATTCTCAGGCGGCATATCAGTTTATATCTGGACAGTTTCCAACTAGAGAAACTTTTTAAAAGTTGGTATTCATAAGAAATATTTTAAGGTTAAAGAAAATTATCAAACATCTGGTCAGTGTCCAAATTTCAAATGTTTTTCATCACTGTTTATTCAGGATGTCTTGGTTGGTTATTGGCAATTTGACACAACTAAGTTTTACTTGGGAAGAGGAACCTCACTCAAGAAATAACCCAGATCAGATTGACCTGTGGCCATGTCTGTAAGAGATGGTCTTGATTGATGATTGAAATAGGCAGGACCAGCCCACTGTGGGCAGCACCATCCTTAGGCAGCTATGTCTCAGATACACAAGAAAGATAGATGAACATGAGCCAGAGAGCAAGCTGGTAAACAGAATTCTTCCATGGTTTCTCCGTCTTATGTCTCCTGCCTTAAGTTCCTTCAACAACGGACTGTGACCTGGAAGCATAAGCTGAAATAAACCCTTTCCTTGCCTAAGTTGCTTTCTGTCAGAGTGTTTTGTTACAGCCACAGAGCTCAAACCATGACAAGACCCAATTAAGACCCACATACAGCAATTCATTTATATGAGCCTAATACTCGGAAACATCTATTAACTAGCTAATGGAAGATAATGCCCTACCCTCATTAACTTACATGTTAAAGAAAGTCAATCTGCCTCTAAAGTAGCCCGCAGTCTGGATTTGGCAAATCATTTCCCTAAAGTGCCACTAAACATGTGCCTCTGCCTTCAATTATTTTTTTATTAATGTATTCATATTACATCTCGATTGTTAGCCCTTCCCCTGTTTCCTCCCATTCTTCCCTCCCTCCCACTCCCCCTCCCCTTTTCTGACAGTGTGCCCTGGATGGGGAGGCCTGACGGCACTCAGAGGAGGGATAGCAAGTTACCAAGAAGAAACTCGATATCCTAAAAGCATATATAGGGGGAGGAGGTCTCCCTCAATCACAGACATAGGGCTGGGTGTGTTTTCAAGGTCTCTCTATGGCACTGCGACTCCAGATTGCGTCTTCCTTCCGTGGTTTCAGTAATCCCCCGTTGACTGCAGTTCTGTGGGTGTCATCTCAATCAATATGAAGGCACACTGGCCATGTCATAGCACAGTGAATAAATACACACATGTTAAAAGCTGGGCTGTTAATGAAAAGATCTATGAAGAAGGGAGTTTCCTTGGTGGGCCTCATTACAAGAACTATTCACAAAGACTACAATAGACCCACAACTTTGTATAAAGTCCACTTTAGCCTCCCACAGCATATGGTACTGCAAAGACCTTGGCCAAGAGCTGCTCTGTAATTTTAGGCTAATGTCACTCTGCAGCTGATGCTTGCAGACAAGGATGGTTGTTTCAAGATGTCTTGTGTAGTCCTCGGCATTGTGTCTGTCCTGAATCTGCACACAGCTTACCACAGTACAGTCATTCCCGCTGCTCTGCTGTGCTGTTCATAAGTAAACTTACTAATCTTTGGAGATTCTTCCTCTGTTATTTAAGGTGACAGTCTGACAACATTAAGTGTGACATTCCATAAATAAGCAGTTATTTTGAAATCATTCATGGCTCTGTACACACATGGAATCTACCCCTCTAGTTTACTGTCTAGTTTACTGACTGTCAGGTTGACTATCATGCGTGGCAGTGCCTATGTTCAAAGTAGAGTAAGCCACATGAGCATGAGCAAGCAAAGGAAGGAAACGGTATGGCTTGTGTTTTCAGGACATACTAACCTAGTCCTTGATTTATCAGCTTAACACTACATCACAATGCCTCCATTGAGAGTCTCATCTCACCTTTAGGATGCTCTGCATCATCTTACACCATCAAAGGAGGTGTGTTCATTCATCAGGCACCATTGTAAGGAGAGTTCACTCACTTAAGTTGGATAGTACATCACTATAACTAACCTGTGTTATTAATAGTTATGTTAAGTCCATTATCATTCCCAATTTATAAATTAAGCTTTATCATAAGTAGGTACACATAGTTGCAGAAAAATTTCACAGGTACTGGGCTCGTTACTGTCTGTGGTTTGAGGCATCCATCAGGGTCTCATGGCAAGGAGGGGACCAATGTCACCTTTTGCTCTGAATTTAACTCTGCATTTTCAGCATCTATACATAGAGGGTTTATGCTTGTTTCACTATAGAAACCGTGTTTGTCCCCTTCCCTCGTTTTTTGAAGATGAAATATCAGCTTGATTATTCGTAGAAGACAGGAGACTCCGAGGTCTTGTGCCAAGGCATTGACATTCTCAACTCAGCCCCAGGCTGTGAGCATCAGCAGACAGTTCAGTTCCCCAGCCCCTCTGCTCTCCGGGGGGAGGGGCATGCAGTGAGCGATCATGATGCCTCCGCAGACATCCTAGCTGCTAGGATCTAGGCCCTCAAGTGGAAACACTGTTTGAACCCCCTAGCTTCCCTCTGGCCAGACTTTCAGGTAAAGATGAGCAGTCAGGCCCACCCGAGGCGACCTATAGGAAGAAAAACCCCATGGCCGGGCAGCCTAAGGCATGTAATAGTCAGGGTTCTAAGAGGAGCAGGACTAACAAAGTGAAAACAACAACAAAAAACCAAAAAGCACACGTGGATGTCAAAATAGGGACAGCATTTGTCTCACAACTGAGAAGCCAAGAACCTGCTAGTTGTTTGGTGCTTGTGGCCTGGTACCTCGGCAGTCCCAAGTCTGGTATCAGAAGACCGGGAGGATTCCTGGAGAGCTGCTGGTCCTTAGCCATTAATGCAGATACAAGAAGCCTGGTTATGACATCAGAATAAGGCATTGGCAGCAACAGCGACAGGACAGGACGAATGAATTTGCAGTAGATGGAAGGCGGTACAAGAGAAAGGCAGGCAACCCTCCTGCTGCCGCGCACTGTGCTTTCCATCAGGCGGGGCTGCCCATCAGAGTGCAGAGCGCATTCGCGAAGCTCTTCATGCATCAGGGAAGGGAGGCAGGACCGGTCCCCAGGTGAGGCTCCCCACTCAGGTGATTCTACTTTACTGGCGTGTCAACCCCCAAACCAGCCATCACAGAGCAGAATCTTGCCTTTTCAAAACTAGGGTTTCGTTTCCCTTTCGTGGACTCATCATGGCCCAGGAGGCAGCGAAGGTTAGAGAAACGCAGTCAGGTCACATTCAGTGACAAAAATTGCACATTGCAATGGGCACAAGCTAGAAGTAAATAGGGGAAATAGAGTCAGAGATAACTTTTAAATTATCTTAGAAAACAACACAGGGGTAAAGGATGTGTATCTTTTTACCTGTTCTTTCAAGATACCTGCATGTACTGGGTGTTTAAGAAATGTTCGTTAAGTAGATGAGCAAGTCGCAAATCCTAATTTTTGCCATGGCCCCCATTCCTGACCTATGAGCCTCAGATCTTCTCCGGGTTGTGACTCTGTTTCCCTCTTGTGGCCTCCATTGGTTTTCCATGCTGCCTCTGCGGCTGTCTTAATTTGCAAAGGATCACATCTCACCTTTCCACACATCTGCACACCCCTCCACCCATGGCACTGTTTCTCATTTTGCTGTCTTTTCCTTTTCAAGTTAGCTCTTGGAGTACTTTATATAATGGGTTTTGATGGAGGAGCTCACAGCTGAGTAAGATAGATGATTGCCTTTCTCCCTCAGCAGCCTGGATTGCAGCCTTTGGGATAAACAGGGCTTCCAGGTGAGTACCAGCTACGTTTCTCCATGTTCTGTGACTCAGGTATGTGGTGTCTGCAGCAATAGGGTCTTTTTTCTTTCTTTCTTTCTTTTTTGGTTTGCGAGACCGGTTTCTCTGTGTAGCCTTGGCTGTTCCGGACTCACTTTGTAGACCAGGCTGGCCTCGAACTCACAGCGATCCTCCCGCCTCTGCCTACCAAGTGCTGGGATTAAAGGCGTGCACCACCAACGCCCGGACATATAGGGTCTTAACCATCAGTGCTTTTGGAGGGTGACCAAAAGCACTGGCAGTAGCCTGTGATGTCTATGGGACCTCACCAAGCAGCAGCCGCAAAAGAGTTAACCCATTCCTGGAACTTGCCTTTTCATTTGTTAGTCAGTGGTATCTAGTAGGGGCGCTGCTGCCTGGTTGTAGGTTAGCTCCATTTAACTCTCTTTGTATGTGTGTATGTTATATTTTAGGCAGCTTCTGCAGTATTAGGTTTCCTTATGACTTTCCCTATAGTTCTTAGTGTTAGTTATGCCTTGATGGCCTTACATTAGCACACACTAGTCAGCGGCCCATGCTGGGCAGCTTCCCAAGTCCAGCTTGTCTGTGTATTTTTATAACTGCCATTCAAGTGTGGTCTCAACAGGACTATATTGAAACTGCTTTTGTCTGTGAAAGTTAGTCACACAGTAATGATTGAGATAGTATAGCGAGCCCCAGGGATCACATTCTAGTTGGGTTAAGGAGCTAATGTATTAGAAAATATTTTGACATCATAATGTGTTGCACCACTATACCTTTTCTTTTTCTAATTGAAAATAGATTTTCATTCATACAGTATGTTCTGATTATGGTTTTCCCTGTCCACACTTCTCCCAGATCCTCCGCACTAACCCCACCAAAGCCTTTAAAGCCTATTTTCCTGCACGTTGTGCTAAGAATGATATATCACATGAATCTTAACTTTTTCCACCTCTATCCCAAGAATATCAGCATCTCAAAGCTAAACCCTGTCTTTTCATCTAAACAGTTCACAGAGGAAAGCATGTAAGCAATGAATGGATACAATAGGCCACAGCATACAAAGGGAATGTATCAACTTTAGAAATACCATATTTTCTCTCTTTACCCATGTTCTTGCTGTACCCTGAGAGGCTAAGGGAAAGAAAGAAATTCACAGGAATTTTTAAAATGCCTTTCCTCTTTAAACTACTCCATCCCACCATTCCTAGGCACTAGCAATGATGGCAAAATGTGTGGTGTCGCCCAGCTGCTCTTTCCCACTGTATTTCCCGGTCCTTCCCGACCTTCACCTCCTTTTCCATCTTAGGTTCTGACCACATAAACCTGAATCTCACAAGAAAACGTATTTCCCACTTGTGGCCTCTTCTGTCCTACACCAGGACTTTTTTCATTCTCTGCATCTGGGTACCAGATTTGTATTCCTAAGTTGAATGTTTTCTTCTTACTCAGAGGACAGGATGGCGCAGCCATATCTAATGGGAAAAGTGAAAGTCATAAAGCCAGCTCAGCTGTTTGACAAAGATCCAGTAAAGCTGAACTGAGTGATGCAAGCACTGGGGCTTGGTTTCCCCGTTTTTGGCCTGGATCTCTACATGTTTCATGCTTGGGAGCCTCTTATTATTTGTACAACTTGGGGATATTAGAGTGATGGAAATTTTCTTATGAATCAATTACTCCCTTTCCCAGGAACATTGCTTCTAAGTTTCCCAGGGAATGCCCTGACCACAGTACTCCTCCTGCTTTTGGGGAGATATCCTTATCTGGCCCTACCTGAAGGTCTTCCTCATGCCCTGGAGGTTGTGACTCAAATAATTATGACAGAGACCTCCTTATGAAGCTGTGACTCAAAGATACCCTTGGCATATCTGCCCTTGGATGCTCCTTACTCAGGAACAAGATAATCAAAATAAAATAAACTTATAAAGGTAAACAATATTTGGTAGCTAAGAAGTTGGCAGCAGATAAAATTAAAAGCCTCTTCCTTATACTAATGGACAAAGAATGACATGGATAAATGATAAAAGAATAAAATATTAAGGATTCCCTTTCTTAGAAAAAGTTAACTTATACAGAGTCACTATGGTATCATATGACCAAGGAACAAAACAATACCAAGATTAGACATATAAATAAATTCTATAAATATAAAAAATATAAACATTGTATCATGGCATATGAGTGTAGCAACTTTGGCCTGAATATTTTTCTTGGGCCATTGAAACCAATTTGCACTCTGACTATTAAAAGTTGATAGTATACTGCCTGGGATACAACAGTCTTCCCAGGCTGGCTCGGAGAGTTTCTTTCCGTCTAGGGCCCTTGAGATTGTAACAAGTACCAGCACGTGAATGGGTTGTCATACTTTGACAAAACTATGCTCTTGAAACTACAATGTTGTTATAATTTGGATTATGGGGTTGATGAGGGAAAATCATTATAAAAGATAATATGTTCTGTCATGGTTTATCAATGATGGCTAAACTTAGGACCAAGTGGAAGTTGAAACACATGTCCAGGGGGGGAAAAAGGATACAATCTGTGTTTTAGAACGGCATGCATCTATCCCTGCCTACTGAGTTCTGCATAAATAAAGAAGCACTCTGGCTGTCAGTCAGCATGTAAAGTCCTCCCAATCCCTGTGTCTGACTCTTCCTCCCTCTCTCTCCCCCACCACTGCTCTTGCATTCATCCATCTTCAAGCCCTGACCTCACTTGGGGCTGGACGCCAACAGCAGGAGACCTCCATGTTGACTACAAGCCAATATGGTATTTGAAATCTGGCTTCCCATTGGTCAATTTCAGGTCCTGGGCATACTGACTATACTTTCCTGGTTGCCTTGTATGCAGAAGGGGGTTATAATAATGTGAACATCATAGGGCAGTTCCAAGGAAGTAGGTTGAGGCATAATATTGTGAGAACATCATTGCTGATGTGAATGCCACACATATAAGTAAGCACAATAAAACAGTATACCAACTCAGCCTTGCTCCCCTGCAGTGGGAAGCAAGCTTGGCATCTGTCTTGGCTTGCAAAGCTAAATAAGTTTCTCTTTGCGGTTTCTAATATTTCCACTGGAATCTGAAGGAGTTGTGTCTTTCTGGATCCTTATCATATAACCAGGATGTGCCAGTGTTGGTTCTGAACAGTAATAAGATAAAAATCTGCAATTTTGGCCTCTCATTAACCTAAAGCTGCTTTAAAATTATGAAGACTTTGCATTAAGTACATATTAAATTTATGGTGATGTAAAATATGTAAACTTCATGGGCAAGTTTTCCTCAACTAAAAGCAAGGACAAAGGGTTGTAAATCCACTGTAAACAGAACAAGAGAAATCATTCTGAGGTGATTAACTTAGCGTTTTAAATTAACAGTTTTGCTGTGCGTGTGTTTGGAGGAAGCTTCAAAAGACCATGTGCATTCCTACTGCATTCTCAAGTAGACCGATTCCTTGTCAGGCTTCAGTTTCTTCCAGCTCAGGTGACTTCAGGAGTCTAGAATCCTCTCTGTTAGGAAGATCTCTCTCTGTATTTCCAAGTTTGTTAGTCAGATTGACATTCTATTTTCCCTTGGAGTTCAGATAGCTCTTTAAAAACAAACCCTCTTCTACCTGAAATCTGCCCAATTATATTTTTCTACTATATTATTAATTCCTTCAAAGTTCTATCAAACATCTAAATTCTATGAATCTCACCGTCAATTGTTTTCACTGAGTTTCTATTTCAGTCAACATAATTTTTGCAAACTACATGCTAATCCCAAGGCACATAGACTGGAGGACATCTGCCTTGTACAATTAGCTCAGAAGAAACAGAGTCAAGACCAGCTCTGGCTTCATGAACTGGAAGAAAAACACATGACGCATAATATTCAGCATGAGGCCTGTACAAGTCACTGTAGTCTAATGGGATGACATGCGTTGCTGTCCTTCAAACCTACAAGAATGCATCAGAAGGAGAGACTCCCCTCTGACCTTTGGAAAAGAGCTTGTGTCAATGTGAATTCCACAGTGCAGAGGGATGGCAACATGAAAAGGGTAGATGAAATTCTTCCAAAACATGTCAGGCAAGATCATCAACCTTGTGAGAACAAAGAGTGTCAGAATGTACTTACATTTTTAATGTCAAAAAATCAACAACGTTCTCTTTAGATAGAAAAAGGGTATGTTAAACATTGCGTTCAAATCATTCTTATGTACATTATACACACTCATTGGAATAAAAACAGCTGTTGCTCTCTCTTGCCTTATTAATCCCATTTCTATTCATCTAGAATATGGTTCTCAAGTAGAGCAGCTTTTCCCCTGTGGGCATCTGGTAACATTTGCAGAAGTGTCAGAGTTTACAGCTGGGAGTAGGAATGGTTCCTGGCAACTCCGGGTAGACATCAGGGTGCCACTAAACACCCTCCGGTGCTCAGGACATCTGCCCACTGGAGTTATCTCACCCTAAAGGTCACTCACAACCAACACCTCATGCTGTTCCAGGGAGCTTGGAGAAACTTTAATCACCTTCCTACAACAAAAGGCTGACAGAAATGTCAAATTACCTTCTCGGAAGGCTCTTGTTTTTCTTTTGGTTTCCTGATGTCAGGTTTTTGGTATAATATGCTTGAAGTGTTTGGTGGCATGATGAGATCAAACTCCACAAGAGCTATTGCTGAGGTAATGCCTATGGAGATGCTGTTGCTTATGGTTTTAGGCACCTTTCCTGGCTTTTATTTAGCTATGAGCACAAATTTTGCCCTCACTTGGTGCTTTCTGTGCTCCCCTCTCAATCGCCACAAAACACAGTGTGGCAATATTAATGTGAAGCCTTGCCTTTCTCAAATGTCACAGGTTAGGTTTCCAAGTCTATTTAAATAGGCAAAAATTTTTATTTGCTAATAAAGTTTTTTTTCCAAGGATGAGTTTCTGGGGCACTGGTAGGACAGTCTCTCTCTTGCTTCAGTGTGATGAAGTCGCCTGAAGGGCTTCAGTGACACTCAGCTGTCTGCAGACTTGTTAATACTGATTTGTTACAGGCATAATTCCTGTCACTTACCCTAGGAGATTCTTGCAAATTATATCCTTAGTAGTTTTAGATACCTTAGGATGCTCAACTAGGGAAGCAAATACTGTCATGATTGAACCTATGTTCACAAGTGAAGGAAATCAACACAGGCCAAAACAAATGTTTTTACTGTTTTTAGACTGGAGCACTTTTAAGATTCACAATGTGTCCAAATGGGAGTGAATAATTCTTTCATTGATCATTGATTCCAATTCCCATGGAATCAGTATTTCTTTCCCATCTGTATCTATTACAGACAGAAAATAACCCCCACTCTAGATAAATAGTTACAAGTCAAGACACAACTGGATTTACAAAAGAAATATCTATTACATGACCCAGAATTACTCTGTTCAAATAATCACACCTCCTGGCTCTAAATTTTTTTCACAAGGCATTGTAAATTGTATTGAAAATTTAAAGAGGCAGTTAAGGCTAATATATTTTTAAACCCATTTGTTGAAGTCAATCTTCATAAAAAGCATTAATCTGATATATTTCTATCACCATGGGCATGTAGTCCATCAGACATTTGCTAAGCCAACTTATGAGATGCAGCTTTGACAAGCTGAGTAGTCTGCCATCCCTTTTGGTTAACTTGCAGGAAGCGGAGGCAGGCAGCATCTTTGACCCATGGAGCGATTGCCAAAGCCATCACCCATATAGCTCAGGCTCAGGAGGAATGGCAAAGCTTTTCTTGGAAGCCATATTTACTATAGGAGTGTTTGACAATTAACCAGTGCATGCAAATACTAGTCACTTCAGCTTCCTCCTTCCAGAGGTTTACAGTCGGGGGGAGTGCTCATCTCTGGAGAAGATACCTTCCACAGAGACTACGCAGCCCCTTCCACTGTCTGTACATAGTAAATACCTTGACAGTCCATGTTGCCATGATAGTTTTTAGATACCCCTATATATTGCAGCTTCACTGTGTCTGTGTGTCTGTCTTATTCCCTCATTGTTTGTTGCCAGGGTTCTGGGACATAACCCATGTGCGCTGCAGAAAGAAAGTACTTGGCAGTTTGGAATCTGTTTGAAAAGAAAATACATCAATGCTTTCTTAATAATGGATTTACTTAATAGCTACTTAACTACAAGTTGAGTGGATTATTTATAGAAAATGCTTATAGATTATTTCCTGTCAGTATATTGATTTCAAGCACCAAGTATTATTAACGCAAAGATCAGTGGTTAGAGCTAATCACGCGGGTGAGACAACCAGAATAAACCAATGTGAGGCAGGGAAAAGTTCATTTGGCTTACAATTCCAGATTAGGGTCCTTCATTTCATAAGAAAAAAAAATTAAAGTGTGAATTCAAGGCAACAACTTGAAAGCAGGCCTGCTTGCTATTCCACACAGCACCCCCATCTGACAAATGAACTCACTTCACAGCCAAAAATTGTGACAGGCCTACACACATGTAGCTTTCTTATAAAATTCAGAACTGCCTGGCTGGGGAATGGCCCCACCCACAGTGGGCCGACCCTTCTACACCAATTAACAATTTAAAAAAATCTTTCCCAAACACACCCACATCCCAATATGTCCTAGGTGATTCTTCACCTAATATCATCATCTCATAAAAATTCTACTTTATGTCAACTTGACAGTTAAACTGGGACCATTTGGATTTCCAGTTTCCTAGGTGATTCTTCACCTAATATCATCATCTCATAAAATTCTACTTTATGTCAACTTGACACTTAAACTGGGACCATTTGGATTTCCAGTTTCCGCTCATACAATTTCGTGATGGTTTTAAAGAAGGTAGGGACATGTTGTTACTTTTCTCTTAGTGCTTTGTGCTACAAATTCCAAGCAGTTGCTGAATTTTCCCCCTCCCCCTGCCCTCCCCCCACATACTCCTCTTTTCTTACTGAAACATCACACTATTTCTACAGGTCTTCCAGTTTTCCAAAGCTTCTTTTCTATCTTACCATGTCATCCTCTGCCTGGTCACACCCCTTAACAAGTAACATTTGCTAGAGTTTTCAGCACTTGCTCACTCTCTGATCACCACAGCTTGAACTCTCCCAGTCTTAAATCTTTCTGTGTCCAAATTTAATCCCAATTATCTGGTTGAAAAATCTCTGCCCTAGGTGGGTTTCATTAAGACAATAAATGATACATCTTCCTCAGTGCTGATGTCTTTGTGATTAGCACGGCTGCTTCGTCCATGGGATTTTTTTTTTTTCTTTTCCTTTCAACCAATTCATCTGGAACTGATTGGACAGCATTCCAATTTTAACCAAACCATCATCCTTCTTCATTCCTGTCTTACTTTTTTTATTGCTGTGATGAAAAACCGTGATCAACAGCAACTTTGGGAGGAAAAGTCTTATTTCATATTTGTTTTATAGGTCATTATCCAGGGAAGCTGGGGCAGGAACTCAAGACAGAAATCTGGAGGCAACAGTTGATGCAGAGGCCATGGGGTGATGCTGCTTACTATCCTGCTTCCACTAGCTTGCTAAGCCTGCTTTCTTATAGAACCCAGGACAATCATGCCAGGATGGTAACTGCCCACAATGAGCTAGGCCCTTTTATTGTCTATCATCAACCAAGAAAACACACCACAGGCTTTCCCACAGACTGATCTGGTGGAGAATGTTTTTCAATTAAGGTTCTCTTTTCCAAATTGACTCTAACCTGTGTCAGGTTGACATGAAACTTGTGGCTCTCTTTCATTGCTGGGGGTCATTGACCACTGGTCCTCAGGAACAAAGGAGCCGAAGTAGGGATTCTGTGACCGTAAGCATGACCAGAAAAAACCACCTGGGTTTCAGCTTTGGGGAGGCAGCTCAATTTTATTTGGGGTGAGCAAGGGTTATATAGAACATGGGTAGGAGGTGGGGTTATCCAGGATGGGTAAAAATCATTGACTGAAGGGCTAAGGTACTGAGATGCCTAATTTGCATGGAGAGGCATTCTAGGAATTCCAGGAACTTGTGGGAGTTGGACCTGTAATTTCCTTATGGACTCTATGACATTCATCAGGTAAAGGATGTGGGGATCCAGGCTCCCCAAGGCAGAGAAAAGTAAGCCTCGCTAACAAGCACAAATGGAGTCCTCCATTTTGCACTGAGCTTAGTGCTTTCCAGTTATGGCAGCAGGGTTTCCCGACAAAATCTAACCAACACAAGCTTCTAAAGATGATTTAGTTTTTATTCTTCTGTCCTACCATAAACCTATGACCACATCTCAACTGTGTAACTTATTATATTTACTGATGTTATTGACCTTATATTTGTTCCAGTAAAACATTTACGATAGTTCAACTCTATTGAATATCTGCTGTTAAGGACAGAGTTCAAGCACCAAGATTTTCTTCCATCCCCTTGGTTATTTATTAGACTATTTGTTATTTTTTTCCATCTCTGCCACCTAATTAAATGGTTTGCTTTAAAATACAATATTTACAATGAATTACTGCTATATAGCTTCTGATCAAATGGAGAGATGTGATGACATTTTCTTCTCTTTCAATTTAACACTTGAATGTTGAAAAGCAAAAGAGGCTTAGTGTAGAAATACATCATTGAATTTTAAGACACTTTTAATGAGTGACAGCTGGACTGGGGCTACTGAACCCCTCTAAATATTCTGTAATTCTTGTTTCCAGATAGATAATGGCCATTTGTTGCAAAGCTCAGGTCATTTTATTTTTGGAGAATCCATGAATTTTCAAGTCACTAACTTCATTATGTCTCTAAAATTCCTTTCCTCTCTATTTAACATGTCTCTCTGAAGTAGGATTCCAGTACTGGTTATTGAAGGAAACCCATATTTCAAGTCTAAACTTTGCATTTCATTCATAATTTGACAGCAAATAAAATAAAATAAAATAAAATAAATATATTCAGCCCTAACTGAACAAACAAATATATTACTAATTTGCATTGTATGTATATTTATTTTTAAGTTTCATGTGTATTTCCAATTTAAATATCATTTGTGTTTCTCTCTCATAGATCTTGTCACTTTCATGAAAATTTAAAAGCCGTTTGTTCTTGACTGTAGGATAAATTATGTCCTGTGCTCACAGCATCATCAGCTCAAAACTTTAAAGTCAGTTGGTGTTTCATTTTATGAACTTCTTTCTAACTACTGTTCTGACCTCATCTCCATTTTGGAATGAGCCACTAAACATTCATTTTCTTTTTTATCCATCATTTGACTCCTTCCTTCTTGTATATGCTTGTCTCATTGAACTAAACTTTTATAGTTCTCATATCCTGAACAGAAAATGGACTAATAGACCCCTTTTCTGATCAAGTGTTTGCAGATTCTCCTTTGTTTTCATTATTTCCTTTTCATTAAGCAAACACATTAACATGTTTAAGACCAATGCTTATAATTTACCAATTTATCTACCAGGGAAAACTTATATAATCATATACTTTTTATTTATTGTGCTTAAATTGGAAATGCAGCCTTAAAAATAAAATATATTTCAAATTTCTTATAATTTGAATATTAAGTTACTTATAAAGAAAATATTTTTGTTTGTTTGTTTGTTTGTTTTTCAAGACAGGGTTTGTGTGTGTATCCTTGCCTGTCTTAGACTCATTTTGTATACGAAAGAAAACATTTTAAGTACCTGCCACAAAGGCTCATGTTTTCAGCCCAGGTCAGTTGGCTCCACTGGCTTTCGTCCATGGTGAAGCCGACCATCATGGTGAGGGGCTATAGTTGAGCAGTTTACCTCATGAAAGTTCAGAAGGAATGTGGTCGGTAGGGTGGGAGAAAGGAAAGAGAGAAAAGAGATACAGAGGAAATACAAACCAGAGTTCCAGTATCCCCTTCAAGGCCAACTCCACCTTATGATCCCACCTATCTCTACTGTGCTCTGCACCCTAAGTTCTTACTAGCTCCCAACACCACCACTGACATCAACACATGAACTTTAGGGCGTGTCTATATCAAGGACTCTGAATACCTCAGCCAATGGAAGCGTCAAAGCTTTCTGTGGATGAGCCTCAGGGGACTGGCAAAGTCTTCTGCTGGTCCACGTGTGGATACCAATATGTGTGCAGAAAATGCCTACTCACTGGATGTTTACAGTCTGAAGATGGCTTAGCTAGAGAGAATGCTACTGTAGCTTATATAAACCTACCCCCATGTACAGCTGAATTGGGAAACAGAGTTACTCCATTCAGCTGAACATAATGAACATGCTGGGCTCCTCTAACACCTCAGTTTACCCAATCCCAGCCTTCCTGTGTCCAACTGTCCCTGTGTTTGTCTTTTCTTTAGTGTCATCTCCCTAGTTATGGTTCTGCGACTCGAGCCATGGAAGGACTTGGCCAGGAGCCTTTGCGGGATGTTTGGGATCAAACTGGAGCAATGCCTAATAGATGAGAAGTAATTAAGATGCACCTAGAACTGTGTTATCTGCTCCAAAGGCATTATTGCATGGCATCTCAAAACAGCTTTCTGTAGGCAGGAACGTCTGTTGCACCTGAAGTTTACAGAATTTAAAGGATGTGTCTGAGATCCTACAGTGAGTGGAGAGAAAAGCTATAATGCTGAGACATTGCTCACAACGTTACTATTGCCCATTTTTTAGCTAGGACAATGTAAATTCAACCAGGCTCAAGGCAGCCGTGTGATGCGGGAGGAGGCTGGTGCGATTACTAACCGCCCTTACCCTGTCACTTTCCATTACTCAAGTGTCACATGAAACAGGGGTGTCCTGAGGTTTTTAAAGCGCAGTCTAGTACCTGGTTTTGTTACCTTTGCTGGGAGAAAAGTGAACAATCTATCAAATAGAGTGTCAGCAAAGCATCTTTAAAATGTATACTCATCTAAAGAACAACCTGCCATTTCAACAACAAAATAATGGGCCTGCTGTAAAAAGGCCGACTGGCAACAGAGAGGACCTGTGCATTTGGAAATAACTTCAGGCAAGAGGGAGGAAATCATTTCACATAAAATGACATTTTCACATTATATAAATTTACCCTGTAGCCCATCTTCTTTTGTAAATATGGACAACTTTACTTACTCAGGAACTATTTCATGTATTTATTTTTACTTATTCTAAAATTAACTCTTTAATATTCGTAAAGCGCCTTAGAAGATGAGTGGGTTTTTTTTTCCCCCACCTCAGATGTGGTGTCCTTGTTTGATCTCTATACGCCAATGGTTCTCTTAAACTACTATTTATCTACGTATTGGCTTTTGAAATCAGACATTATTTTGTAAGTGTACATGTTTCAGCTGAGCTGGGAAAATTCTGCCTTCCAGACATAAAACTAGAGTCAGGCTAGTTTGGCTCGCTGATGCTGCAGTTAATGATGCTACAAGCATTAGGTCTGTTTGCTTGTTTCCTTATGGTGCTGAGGTTGATCTTGGGCTCCCTCTCATACATGCTAAGCAAGTACCTTATGACTGAGGCATACTCCTCCTGGTCCACGACAGTGTTTGATCTAGCTGTTACCCTGGCCCAGTGTCCTTCAGTTGATGGTCAGGCAGTTTGACCATGCTGATGCAGGTTCAGGGAGGCTAGAAAAGGTGACAAAGGGAACAACTACTTGGATATTGTTGCAGGAATTGCTTTTGTTCATCATAGGAGGCAGCTCCTGGCTGGTTGTAATGAAGGGCTGGGCGTCCAGCACTGGTTAGGACATTTTCTGGAGTTATAAAGAAAAGACAGATGGCGTTCTGAGTTGGCATTTGTTCAGAAATAGAAATATGATTGCTACTGTGGGTAAGCGAATATAACCCTGTTTGTGGGCCCCTCGAGTGCCTGTCTTCACAATTCCCTTTGTTTCTCTTTTCTAGTAACCCAGAGAGTGTCTTGTTATTTTAAAAACTACTTTGAAGTTAGAAAATAACAAAACAAAAAGTAGATCAGACAGCATTCCAAAAACACTGTATTTTATGTATTGTCAAGAATTTAATGCTTATTTCTCCCTAGTTTTATTGTAGTATATAGCTCTGAGGTCAGTGTATACTTTGCAGTAGGGAAGATAGCTTTAGGATCAAAGAGAAACAATAGTTTCCAGAGTAAACCTGACTCAAGTCAGTAAGTAGGGTCAATACACATTGATGAGACAATAATTTTGATACTGATTTTGAAGATCTGCATTAATTAAAAAGACAGTCATCAAAATGTAGGGCTAAGTATAATTTTGAATAGTCTTTTTTGACTCCTTCAAAAACCCACTTAAAGTTCAGATCATTGTTTAGTTTTCTCCTTTTCATCCTATAGCCTTGGTCCATGACACAGCATGAATGTTTCTTAGGAAACATGACCACATATCTATTTTAAGTCTGTTTGAAACTGAAAACATGAAACAGAACTCTTGATTCATAGATTTCAGAGATTACCTATTCCAGAGTGATTGATCAACCAATTGTAGTTGTCACTTTTGCAAGTCATTTATCTTCCAAACTAGTCACATTGAATCGCTTTTTAGAGAAAAATAATCTAATATCGGTATCAGCAGTAAGTGAGAACCTCAAGTTTTCTGACTTCTTGCCTTCAGGAAAGTCTGCTTGTGTGTAGACAAGCCTTAGTCTAGAGAAAATGTGGCCTTAGAAAGTTTATTATGCCTATTATTCACTTGGACGAATAAAATCGTATGCATTTACAGATTGCAACATGAGACTTTGAAATATTTATAATAACTACACTCTGAAAATTAAGATACACAGTACTCCAGCTGCGCATTGTTTTATTAAAAGCTCTTCACTAATTGCTTTCTTAAGAAATGTCAAGTATTTTATATTTTGTTGTTATTGTCATGGTGACAATAGATAGTTCTAACCTAACCCTTTCTAAGTGGAATCCGTGTTCTTTGAGTAGCATCTCTCCATCCTCCCTCACCCACAGCCCTGGGTACCACCAGTGCAATGCCACTCTCGGGGCCGTGAGGTGTTTGTCTTCCTGTGATATCTTATTCCATTTATGATAATGTTCTCCATGTTTGTCTCTGTTGTTTCAGATGATCTTTTTAAGAGGTCAGATTTATTATTTTCTTTATCCACTCATCATTTGATAGAAACTTAAGTTGATTTCACATCTTAGCCACTGTTAATAGTGCTGGCATGCAGCTATTACTTCAGCTGATGAAGAAAGGGAACACGTTGGCCATTTTTTCCTGTAAGCTAGTTCCTTGGGGGTTGAAACGTCACCTGCTTAAAAGAGAAGAGAGGCTCATTATATGCAGGAGGCCAATGGAGATGTAGGCTTGAGATGCTCATGACACTTGCAGGATCCAGAAGATTAGAAAAATGTCAAGGTTCACAGTCCTTCTCCCCAACGTTTTGTAAGCAACAAGCAACTTCTGGGAGAAGAGGACTCCATTAGAATTGCCTGTAAATTGAGCAGGAAACTCCCAGGGATGTAGTCTCTATGACTGTCATCCATGCCAGGGTAGTCTTTTTGGTTACACAGCTACCTTTATGTCATCTATGTTACCGTGTAAGCCCAATAAACTCACTGTCTCATCAAGTTAGAGTTGGATGCAGTTGCACCTTTGCTGTGATATCAGTACTGAATCTTGGGTAAGTGAATCTTGGGTACTATTACATTTATGTCTCTCCAGAAAGAGTCATACAATGAGATATCAAAGCATTCTGGGTAATCTGTAGCTCAGGATCTTCTTTACAGAAAAGAAACAAACACACAGCCAAGATAAATAAAACATCAGATGGTAGCATGACCTCATGCTAGATGTAACTGATACAAATCTAAAGGTCTTGGCAATTAAAGGAATTTATTCTTTGATATCAAAGCCCTCTCTAGTAAGACACGTGTGGGACAGTGCTTGTGGGTATCGAGTTTACTTGGCATATAATACTGACTTACCACTTCCTAATGTGCAGTGATTTGTCATTGAATCATTTTAGGTGGAATTTCCACATTTTTCAAAGATTTTATTTTATTTTTTGGAACATAAATTTATATTATTACACATAAATACAATAAACTACATACAGCAAGAAGAACCACAAAATTATCAAGAATTATATTAATATTACATTCATAGAGTTTTGGTTATTTGTATTTGGCATCCTTGAAGAAAATCTCTTTCCAACTTGGTGAGTCTAAATTTCTGAATGTAAATCAATATCTATCATATCTCATCTCTATCAACTTAAAACATCTATCTAGATGTAAAAATTTCTTAACCCTTAAACAACTAAGCTTAATTATAAAACTAAACTATCTGGTTTTCAACCTTAACAGAAACTTGAAATGGAATAAAACTTAATTACCTGAATAAACTAGAAGTGCAGGTTAACAGCTCCCAAAATGAAAAAAATACAGAGACAGTTTGCTGCGTGAACAGTCACCCAAAATTCCTTATAATGTTGGAGCATCATCTTCAGCCTTCTGGCCCAATATCTGACAGACATATTTGTGAGGCAGGAGCTATTGAGGACTTGCTTACCCTGTCGTGGTAGAGTTTGGCAGTCAACTCTGCCTGTATCCAAGCTTGCCCATTTTTAGGCAGAATTCTGTCTGTGGTAGAAATGAGGACATTTTTTCCCAGTGGCTTGTTTGCTGAATTTGAAGCCATCTCCATAAGGAGGTTGTTTGATGCTCATTGTCTTCTTGAGGAAGGCTGGGTATTGCCAGGAGTTAACCTGTCTTGTTGTCAAAGAATCTTTAAAATAATAAAAATATCTTTAAATGCTATATTTTGTAGGTCTCTGAGGCATTTGAAGACCCAATATAACTATTTTACTTTATATAGCTATAGAATCATATCAATCTGTTAGACCTAGGATGTATATTCTTGTGATAAAAGTAGACTAGTAATTGACACGACCATGATTTGATCAACTAACAATTAGCTTGTATTACTTAATTGTCCTAAAAAGCCTGCAATAGCACTTTCAAAGTATTCTTTTGGGCTACAGATGCTTCTCATTGGGAGTTGGTTATAAGTTATTATTGGTCTTATTCAGTGAGAAAACGAGGTTGGACTCAGGGATGTCTCTCTTTTCCTTTATCTTTCTTTTGTAGATATAGAGTTAGGGGTTCAAAAGAAAGAAGAGGGATAATATAGAAATATAGAGAGATGATAGGATAAAAAGTAGACTACTGAATCTACTCCTTAAACTAAGGTATTATTTGTTACTAATAAATAAGTTTATTTTTAATTCATTGGTATATAATTTTGTATATTGACACAAAATACGTTTAATTTTGATATGTGATTATAGAATTCAAACTTAAAATTATACTCCACACACAATATATATATATGTATATACTGATATACATATATATATTTCTACTCTAGTATAAGGTATTGAACTCATACAACTCAATTATAATACAAATAATTTCCACATTTTTAATGTAAAGAGAATCAGAGACTCTTTTTTTTAAAGGTCATGGTAATGATTACCATAATAATTCATTGTATTTACGGCTATTGTAGTCACTAGTCCTTTTAATCCATTCTAGATCATTATTGCTTTCCCGGTGATGATGTAGGTGGTAGCTAGGTTCTGAGCTATCAAACGTATGGACATCAAGGGTCCGTCCTCAGTAAGCTTGTCTTCCAATAAGGATGGTGGACACACACAGCTATGTATCACATCAATGAATAATAGAAATAAGTGCCAATGATGTGCTGGAGAGGGAGGAGGAATAGCCACAGATGAAGATGGGACCAACACATTACATTTTGATTTGCAATAAAGTAGTTTTTCAGGCCTCTTTAAACTTAAGAATTCTGTGCTTTATCAGACTTCAACTTGGTTTGTACATCAAAGTAGGTGGAATTATGCTCTAAAACCAAGCTTGTTTTAGTAATAATAGAGTATAATACATAAATAATGAAATAGTAATAAATAATAAGAACAATAACAATTTAGGATTGGAAAGAGAACATTGAAGTTTGACAATGCCATGTGTCTTTGAACAAGGGTGAGGAATTCAGGAGAACACCACGAGACCATGTGCACTGAGAAGCACATTTTCCACTGAGAAACTAATTGCTCACTTAAAAGTCACAGAGAGAGAGAGAGAGTGGCTTCAGGAAGCGTGCTTTCACTATTAAATGGCAGTTTCATCTCAATAAATGATAAATTCAAATACATGCAACAGGAAAAACAAAACTCTCCTTGTTAAACTGAGGTCATCAGCAGGCACAGCATTTTTTTCTTAAACATTTTTTATTTTTTATATATACATTTATATTTACACTTATATACATATATACAATAAACTGTCTATAGCAAGAAGGACATGACACAATCAGGAATTATATAAATGTTATATTCTTAGTGTTTTGGTTATTTGTATTTGACAGCCTTGAAGAAAACATCTTTCTTATCTTGGTGTGTCTAAAATTCTGAATGTAAATCAGTATCATGTCTCCTCATTATCAACTTAAAACATCTATCTAGACCTAAAAGCATCTTAACCCTTAAAGAACTAAGCTTAATTGTAAAACTAAACTATCTGGTCTTCAACCCCATCAGAGACTTGAGAAGGAATAAAATTGATTACCTGAGTATACCAGTAGTGAAGGTTAGTAGCTTTCCAAGGTTGGACTCAGGGATGTCTCTCTTTTCCTTTATCTTCCATTCTTAGGTTTGGAGATAGGGGTTGAAAAGAAAGAAGGAGGAATTTAGAAATATATAGGGAAGATAGAACAAAAAGTAGATTAGTGAATCTACTCCTCAACTTAATGCCTTAATTGTCACTTACAAGGTCATTTTTAATTTACTGGTATAGAATTTTGTATATAGATGCAAAATAAGTTTAATTTTAGGCACAGTGATATAGAATTCAAATGTAAGATTATTCTTCACACACATTAGATATATTTCTACTCTAAAATGAGGTATTGTACCCATATAACTCAATTATAATACAAAGTTTACTTCCAATATTTTGAAAGTGCTATTGCAGGCTGTTTAGGATAAATAAGTTATACAAGTTAATTGTTAGTTGATCAAATCATGGTCATATCAATTACTAATCTATTTTTATCACAAGAATATACATCTTAGGTGCAACAGATTGATATGATTCTATAGAAAGATAAAGTAAAATAGTTGACAAGGTCTTCAAAAGCCCCAGAGACATACAGAATGTGGCATTTAAAAATGTTTTTATTATTTTAGAGATTCACTAATAATGAGACAGCCTAACTCCTGGCAACACCCAGCTTTCCTCAAGGAAGATGATGAGCATCAAAGAACCTCTTTATGGAGATGGCTTCAAATGTGGCAAACCAGCCACAGGGCAAATTTTTCTTGTTTCTACCACAGACAGAATTCTGCCTAAAAGGGGGCAAGCTTGGATGCAGGCAGAGTTGATGGCCAAACTCTGCCAAGACAGGGTAAGCAAGTCCTCAATAGTTCCTGCTTCACAAATACGTCTGACAGATATATATTGGGCCAGAAGGCTAAAAAGGATGCACCAACATTATAGAGAGTTTTGGGTGACTATAGAGGTAGCAAACTGTCTCTGTCATCTTCTCATTTGGAAGGCAGAACAGTGTTTAACCTCAAATGGCTGTAATTGGATACGGAGTTCTTCAATACTTCAGTAAGCAGCCTCACCAAATCTGCTCAATGGAGTTTCTGATTTTGTTTCTTTCCAGGACAATGATTTAGCTGTGCAATCGTGCTGTCACCAGAAGAGATTCATCACAATAATGATGAGTCTTTTTGCTAAGGACATTATCATAAATCATTTGAATACAGCCCAAGAGAAAGATTCCCAGTTAAACTTTCTAAATGTTACAAAACGGTTGTAAAGCACGACTTGATAGAAATCGGCATTATTTTTACTTCAATTTGGGGAGCATATGGCAAAATGATTATTCATTGATGCTGAGTTGATTTAGTGAATGCATATGCATAAGGAATATCTTAAGAGGTGCTCAGGGTCTGTTCTGCTTGGATACTGGTGTCAGGTTATTCCAGTTATATTTATCATACCTTGCGTAACTGATCTAAACACTGGGTCTAAGCTTTAAAAAATAGTTTGATTATTTGAAAGTTTTATGCATTTGTATAATGTGCATTAATTACGTCTGTCTACCATTTCCTCCCTCAAGCTCCTCATGACAGTGAATGTGAAGGCCAAAGGCCAACATTTAAAGATTACATCTCTGTTTACTGGAGTTTCTCCTTTCTTCTTTCTTTTCTTTTTAAAACAGGTTCTGTCACTGACTCTAGAACTTGCCATTTGGCACACTGAGCCCTGGTATCTGTATGTTTCTAGCCCACCCACACCTACCACTAGTGTCATGGACATACTCATCTGAGCCAGCATTTACCTGAGTGCTGGAGATACGAACTCAGGTCCTCATGCTTGTACAGTAAGCACTTGCTCCCGTGGGCCATCTTTCCCAGCCCAATTCTTATAAAATAAAGATACAGGAAACACTTGACATTTACACACTTGTTACTTCTCAAGAGAAAGTAGGAGATGAATTGACACAGGAAAGTGAATTGTTTGTAGTTAAGGTAAGCTTAGGGAAGGCTCCTAGATTCTCTGTGCTTGTGTGGCAGTGTTCTAACCATATTGAAAAAGATGAGCCACAAGCCAAGAAATATGCACATGTTAACTCATGTGTCCCCTGTGAAATCTTCCTGAAAGGCAGGCTAGCACCAGGATTGTAGCACTTGCTTCCTTCAGCATGGAATCCTGGGGGAACTGTAGTTCTGTGGGGTGTATTGTCTCAATAGCCCGACAGCCACGGGGCACTGTCTTCTCTCAGGCTAGGGTTCTATAAGCAAACAGTTAAAGCACTTCCTTACCCTCTGCTTCCTTGTTTTCATTTCTACTCTACTTTTTGTGTCCTTTTCTACCTCATTCTTTACTTTCCTATTATTAATCTCAGTGTTATCAGGTTAAGCATATACCATGTACACCTCTAATATTTGTTTGCAATCTTGCTTCATCCTCACAGACTAAACATTAAATTCAAGAAAATTATTACAGTGAAGTTTTTCATCCAATTACTTATTCCACTCTCATGTCATGGGACTGCTTTTCCTAAAAATCTGCATCTATTCAAATATAATATCTGGTCAAGAGATTCATGTATGAACTTTAATTTTCGTATCTTTTGATACAACCAATTTTAAACTATTGTGTATAAAATATAGTTTATATTCAATTGCTGTCTAATTATAATCACAGAATCTCCCATGCCTACTTTCTTCACAGCAGTTATTTCAGTCAAAGTATTGTTATTTACAGATTATATGATAATATCCATAAGTGATTCTAAAAACTCCACCTGGGTTAAGTGAAGTGACTAAGATACAAGATTAATGTTTAAAAAAACAACAACAACAAAAAAAACAAAACAAAGCAAAACAAAAAAATCAACCCAAAAACCAAAACAGTAGCCCTCCTATATAGAAATGAGAAATAGACTGAGAAAGAAATCAGGGATACAACATCTTTCACAATATCCTCAAATAGTATAAAATCTCTTGTGGTAACTCTAGCCATGCAAGTGAAAGACTTGTATGATAAAAATTAACATATTTGAAGAAAGAAATTTAAGAAGATAGGAGAAAATTCAAAAATTTCCCATGCTCACAAATCAGTATGATTAGGATAGTAAAAATGGCTGTTCTACCAAAAACAATCTACAGATGCAGTGCAATCCTCATCAAAACTCCAACACAATTGTTTACAGACCTTGAAAGAACAATTCTCAACTTCATATGGAAAAAAAACAAAAGTACCGAAGGTATCTAAAACAATCCTAAGCAATAACAGAACTACTGGAGGTCTCATCATTCCCTTATTTCAAGAAACATTGATCAATGGAATCTAATTGATGACCCACACATAAATCCAAACACCAATGAACACCTGTTTTGTTTTGTTTTTTCATAAAGAAACCATAAATACATATGGGGGTAGGGTGGGTTGGGAGAGACAGTATTTTCAGCAAATGGTGCTGGTCAACTGGATGTCTGCATGTAAAAAATATAAAAAGATCCATATTTAACACCTTGAACAAAACTCAAGTCCAAGTGTATCAAAGACCTCAAAATAAAGCTGGATACATTGAACCTAATAGTAAATAAAATGGGGGAGTAGCCTTGAACACATTGGCGCTGGAGATGAGTATCTGAACAGAACACCAACAGCTCAGGCACTAAGATCAGTAATTAATAAATGAGACTACATAAAACCGCATAAGGCAAACGATACGATCATGTGAACAAAGCAGCAATATACTGAAAGGTTAAAGTTTTTACCAACTCCACATCTGGTAGATGAGAGCCAGAAAGGGAGTAGAACAGGAGGAGAGAGTAGAGGAAGTGGGGAGGGACTCAGGTAAACTATAAAAATAAATAAATAATAAATAAATAAAAGTCATATACATTCAAAAGAATAAAATTAACTAGAAAGAAATTGTAAAGCTGAGTGCTGATTCTAAATGCTACTGAAATAATTTTTGACAAAGAAAGCATGGAGCAGCTAAGAAATTTCCATTCCTGGTAATCTGGTAACTTGTGTTTTTGAATTTACATGGCCTATGCTTTCTGTTGGCACCAATTGCTAATGGTAAGGATAACACTCAGCTTAGTCATGGAGAGTGAGTCCTCAAAGAATGCAGGAAGTGTCAGCTGGACCAAAATGAGAAAAGGGCTCGTTTGTTTAATCCCTTAAGAAGTAAGCTCTTGTGAGATGCTTTTCATCATTTGCACACCACTTATATCTTCTCATTGAAACAGAGTAAAAGTAATTTTATTATTATAAAAAAAAACCTTTAAATATCCAGCAGTCAAACTTTACCTTGTGAGACAGTTTCACACGTGGCCCGGTCTGACCTTGAACTTATTATGTAGGCAGAGATGGCTTTGCACCTTGATTCTTCCATCTGCTGCTCTCAAGTGCTGGGTTTTCGGACATGCATCGCCTTGTCTGAGTCTGTGGAGCGCTGTGACTGAGCAAGGGCGTGTGCATGCAGGTGAGTGCTGTACCAACAGGACTTCCTCCCCAGCCCATTATTTTGCACACGAGTTGTTTTAGGCTTTTCTTTTTGCCGTTGTAGCAAAGTACCATACAGCAAGTTCTTTACAAAGACTAAGAGTTCAGCTTAGGAGTTTGTGAGCCTGGGAAATCTGCTGACCTCCCTAATACAGAACCTTTGTCATTCAACCAGTATCTATTCCTCTGCATGGTAAGGGTTTGGTACCAGCTGCAGTTTGTCCCACAGGCCTCAACAAGCTTCAGGGAACAACTACAGAAGAAGTGAATCCTTGTTTATCTCAAGTGAGAGTCACTAGGCCATGTTTAAGTTTTAGGCGGGCTGGAGGCTAACTGCTCATTCATCCCTACTGTTTACTCCATAAAAGAAAACGCATCATTGAAAAGTACAACCTCAGAGGTCACAAAATAGTAACAACTAAAACTCATTAAATATGTGTTCTATGCCAGGCTTTTCAAGCAGAATTTTAATAAATAGTACCTTCCTCGGTGCTCATCAGTACTTTTATATTTTTTAACATATAAAGGAACTGAGTGAGGCTCCTGTAGATTTATATAACTTGCCCAAGTTTACACAGGGGATAAGTGTAGACTTAGATTAGGTGGTCCTGTAGACATTTGGTGAGGCATCATCTTGATTAGGTTAGTGGAGGAGGGAAGGGGTGGGTAGCACTCCTGGGCCTGAATCCTAAAGCAGATAAACAGAAGAAAGCACCTGAACAGCAGCATCTCTTCTTGCTGACTACAGACTCAGTATCAAAAGCTGCTCCAGGCTCTAGTCACGCGCCATGACGAGCTGTGCTCTCCAACTGTGTGCCAAATAATCTGTCCTTCCTTCGGTTGCTTTCATAAGAGTGTTTTTAACACAGCAACATGACAAGTGATAACAGGTCAGCACACAATTACAAATGTGAAGCGCAGAGTGGGTCTATATCATTTAACCATGAAAACAGCGTGCTTTGTGCCATGGCACAGGAGTCTTCTTTCTTGGTTGATCCAGAAGACATATTTTCTTGGCAGGATAGGCTTCCAAACAATAGCTTATATTTAAGAAGCCATGTACTGACCAGCACTTTGCGCTGTATTAATTATTAATGATTTAAATGCAGGCATCTGCTGTATCAGAGTCCGAGGTGTATTGTGAGTGATGTCCTGTTGTTACAATCAGTAAAGCCAGTGCTCTCAGGAATGACCTTCCTGAGGCCTGTCAAGTGAAAGAAGAGGAAGAAGGAATACTTTAAAATTTCAAAAGCCTCTTTGATTTCCAGTCTAACGAAAAATTGGGTGTTTGTCTTGGAGCTCTCAGTGTTGTTGATTTCTTTTAACGTTTAAGCACAAAATAGCAGTTTCCTTCGCCAGGCTCTCTGAATATTGAATACAGTGTGAAGTCAAAAATATCCCAGATAAAGATAGTGGAGAATAACAAAGAATGAGAATTAGATACAGCAATTCCGAAGGATAGACAAGAGCCAAGCACCTCTGTGCTTTTACAGTCATTTTTGAACATGTCATTGCCCCACTAACCCTCCTGAGGACATTGGTAGCACTGACAATGAGATATACTGTTTTATATATCTTCCACATGTGAAAACAATCTATTTGAATAGAAGAAATATTGGGAAATAGGACTCTATTTCTGAGCAGATTTAGCGCTACAGAAATTGTGTCACCCGACCAACCCTTTAGAGCCATCGGTGACTTCCTTATTTCTTTGGTAAAACTGAGTATCGGCCCTGAGAACCACACAAACAAGAGTGGCCAGGAAAACTAGCCAAAGCTCATATCCTGGAAGTCTGAACATCAAACTGTTCTCATATTTTTTTTTTCAAAAATATCTCTTCCAAAATACATCATGAAAATATATCCCTTGTAAATTAATGCATTCTTCAATATACTAAGGGGACAGAAATATAAAACAAAACATTCTACAGTAAAGTGTATAAAAGTAAAATGTTCAAAACTATACACAGATTAATAAACCAAAATTGGGATGGGTTGGAAATTAAAAAAGGAAAAATTTCAATAAATCATCATATAACAACAAAATTATACTTTCCCCTGTCAATCATGACTATCGAATATGTCCCATCATTGTTTTCTTACTCTCTGCCTCTGGAGCATTCTCTTCTCCCTCATCTCTCTCTCTCTCTCTCTGATCTCTCTCTCTCTCTCTCTCTCTCTCTCTCTCTCTCTCTCTCTCTCT
>OU015756.1:9124929-9135903 GCA_907169655.1 Acomys percivali
TCTCTCTCTCTCTCTCTCTCTCTCTCTCTCTCTCTCTCTCTCTCTCTGTCATCGAGAGCATCATTTATAGATGATAAAAGCTATGAAAGTAATCATTATGCAAAGCAGAGAAAGCCAAAATTTAAAAGGGTTCCTTCCATTTTTCTGGGCTGAGCTATTCATTATTCAATTAGTTGTACTTGTAAAATTGAGTAAGAAAATAATTTTACCTGAAATTAATTAATTTCATGTCCTTTAATTTGAATGTTCAAATTATCCAATTCAATAGCAATTATAATGCACATGTAAAAAGGGAGCTTTAGAAAAGACATCTTTAAAAATGTGCTTCATAGTCTTGTCGTTGTTCATTTCTGATCTTTGCATGAGTAAAAAATGCTATTAATTGAGCCAATTTTGTGATACAAAGTGGCTTCCCTTGTGCTTTCAGTGACAAAAGAAGATTAACACTGCATTTGTCAAAGCTGCAAAGCTTTTAGAGAATTATTCTATTCTATAAAGTAGTATAGATTTATTTTGTTTCTGGTAGGAGTAAACATTCCACGGTACATACTTAATATAATCTGCACAGTTCTTGTTAGCCTAGAATTTAATCTTAAAATGTTTCCATCTGCCTGTTTCTTCATATGTCCGTTGTATTCCCCAAATGTAAGAATCTCAAGTGCATAGTGTTGTCTCTAAGCATCCCAGCGTCTGACTGGGTGTGAGTCTACCTGGACTGCACGTGGTCATTCCCTAGCAGAATACCTAGTAGGAATTGGTGAAATTTGGCTCAGCGTTGAAATAACAAATTTCACAACCAATAGATGGCACTAGAAGTATTCCAAATGTTTTATCATTTCTGTGCCAGTCAGTAGGATGACTTTGACCAGCAGAATGTCCGTGTTGAAGAAATTCAAACAATTGATTGGGCACGTGTTTTAATTTTTTCAGCATCCTAATGGTATGAAAGCTCTCTCTACTCTTCTACATTTCACCTGCTAAGGTTTCTGGGACATTTGTAAGCTCATGTGATGTGTGTGGTATCTGCAAAGATTTCAAGTTTGGTGCAGTTTGCCTGTTTGTATGATGCTGGTGGGAGGAGAATTGGTGAAAAATATTAATTAAGCCTTTTCCTTGCTGGTCTTCCCTGGATTTCTCAAAAATCCAACTTAGCAAGTAGGCTTTTCATTCTCCATAGTGAACAACATTATAAATATGTTCAGTGAATCACACACAGTAAAAGAGAAAATGCACAAAATACCCTTTCAACAACAATAATCCACAGCAAATAAAGTAATCTGTATATCATGCAGGATTCATCTCCCCCCGCACTTAATAGTTATTTACTTATTTGTTTTTATGTGCACGCATTCTCTCACATAGATTTATGTGCACACTCCATGAGTGTATTTTCAAAACTGTACACACATCAACAAACCAGAGGAGAATATTGGGTCCTGTGCACCTTCAGTACAAGAGCTCGTGAGCCTTCGTGTGGGCGCTGGGGAGGGAACATGGATCCTGCACAGGAGCAGCAGGCCTTCCTAGCTGGTGAGCTGTCTCTCCAGCACTTCTCCCTAAACCTCACTAACAATGGATGTGATTTCTAGACTCGCTTTGTGTTTTTCTTTTCTTTTCACTTTTAAGATGAAGGTTGAATTTAACAGGGTTATTGCATACATAGGCCGCCAGGATAATATTAAGTCTGTATTGTTAAGGAAGATTAAATGACCGCTTTAATCTTTGCCTTTAGTTTTTGTAAATAATTTGCAGTTATATTAAGTGCTCCATTGTCCCCAAGTGATATTTTCAGAAAAGTGTTCTTAGCACAGTGCAGCAGCAAACACTTTAGGTACTCAACCTACAGATTATATGTCACCACCTTTTCAAAAACCTGTCTTAATACATTGCTGTCACCTCACAAATGCAAATCTGTTTCATGAATAGGCCATACCAAGTGACCCTCACAGTCAGCTGCCGAAGGGCCACATTTCAAGCTAGTCACATACAAATAAAGCATTTAAGTTATAAATATTTTGACATTTTATTTTTTAAAAATCACCATGGGATAGAGGCACACAAATATAAATGTATGCTTATGCATATTCCATGATTGTGGCTTTCATGTCTCATATAAAATGAGACAAATATAGGCACAGGGTGGGGTACAGCACCTGGGTGTGATTTTAAGTACCTACTTATTATAAGTTGCTCGAAAAACATGAAACCATGTTCAGAGATTAATTATATACTTTCTGTGACAATATTACATACACCCCCCATTTCTGTCACTGAGACCATTCTTTACTTTTTGGCTGTAAGAAACCCTCTGTGCTCACTGCTCCTCAGTAGGAATCCTGAATGCGCTAGCAGCTGTTGTTTAAGTGTTGTCACATTCCTCTGACTGACTTTAGCCAAAATTCATGTATTATACAAGGAGCAGGATGACCTCTGAGATTCTTTCAACAAGATCCCATGGTGGGTTTTTGTTTGTTTGTTTTTTGTTTTTTTTTGTTTTGTTTTGGTTTGGTTTGGTTTCTTGTGAGTTCACTAGTACCTGAAATAAAAATAATGCAATGTGTTAATGTTTCTAGATATGGACATTGCTACTTAATGGGGGCACATAAAAGAATTGTCTACAACCATTCTCAGAGAGCTCCAGACTTGATGAGGAAAAGGCTGTATGGAACAATGCCTAGTGTGGCACGCACATACTTTTCTACTTAATACAAAGGTGTGACTTAGATGCCTGGACATTCTGGAACTGGCAGCAGCCACTGTTGTCTGCATCATAATTTCAATGATATTTTAATCTTCCTAAAACTTTAGATTCTCTGTATAGCAAAGAAAAAAAAACCCAGCTACTTCCCTGCTTTGCATTTTAGATAACAAAATTACAGCAAAGGCTGGCAGTGCTATGTAATATGAACAAAGTTGCGTGTTGTTAAGCTTGGTTTATAGGAAGTCGTTCATCCTAAGAGGAAATAAGAAAGCTGATTGAGAATGTTTAATTCAGTCAACCACAAAATAAATGTCATCAAAGCGGTGGAGCTCTTCCCTATATTGTAAGAAATAGATATGTATGTCAGAGATGGTTTATTGTCAATGTTATTTTTTTTTATTGTTGTTGGTTTTATATAGTCTTCTGGGTGGTAAGTTCCACAATCAAGAAAGAAACAATTTATACGTAGTGACCCGGAATAAATTACCAACTCCTCAAACACCCAGGCATGTCATTGATGTAAAAAATTTGTCTACCTCAGAGAGGCATGTTGAGAACTATATTTAAAATTTGCTTCACATAAAAGAATGTGTTGTTAACCATTTGGCAGTATCTCAATAAATTAAGCATAGAATTATCTGAGACCCCATAATTGCACTTCTGGGTATTTATTAAAAATAATTTAAAAACAGATGTTCAAATAAAAACCCGTATGTGGATGTGCATAGCAGAACTCTTTAAAAACAGATGAAATAATGAAAGCCACTCCATGTCTGTCAGCTAACGAGGAATGAGATGTGGTAAATGCATGCAATGGAAAATTATTCCAAAAGGATGAGATATTGATATCTGCTGTCATGTGGTTGAGTCTTGAAAGCAGGCTAAGTGAATAAAGCCATATAGGATATCTACATATTATATACAGTTTAGGAATGTCCATGTTAGGAAAGTCATGAAGAATGAAAGCAAGTTAGTGGTTGGGACAAGCTGGGAAATAGGAGACGGGGCGACTGCTCAGTGGTTTTGAGGGTTCCATTTGTGGTCATGAGATAGTTTTAGAACAAGATAACAGCATCAGTGGACCTAATGCTACTGAGTACACCGTGGCGTTCTCACTGCTCCCACATCTTTGGTGGGGCTGGTAATTGGGGACTTACTCCTGTCATTTTAAAAGCTAACTATAGCACTGTCTTTTCTAGATCATTTGACTTTAAAACAATGTAAACATTTACCAATGAAAGTTTATCAGTTTTTAACTTTTCCTTGTGATAAGGAGATAAATGTGTTTCTGTTTTAAATTAAGGTGGCCATTTATTATTAAAGCCACAACTCAGACAAACAGAAACCCTGGATAAAAGATTGAAATGCATGTTACATCAATCAAATATCCCTGAACCAACTGACCTACTTTAGCACATAAAATATCTGGTTTTTATAAAGAAAATAATCTTTCATAAGCTTTAGCTATTATGACATCAAGTTAAAAAAAAATACCTACTAGAATCCACACACAGCAAATCATGCACCTTTAAATTCAGCACGCCCTTTGTCAGTGGTTCTCAGCCTTCCTAATGCTGCAACCATTTAATACAGTTCCTCATGTTGTGGTAACCCCCAGTCATTAAAATACTTTCATTACTTCTTCATAACTGTAATTTTGCTTCTATCATGAATCATGATGTAAATATTTGTGTTTTTCCATGGTCTTTGGTGACCCTGGTGAAAGGGTTGTTTGATACTCCCAAAGTGGTCACGATTCACGGGTCGAGCTTGTTGTGAAAGTGGCTGTCTGAGTGGTGGTGCCCTATAGCATATGTGTGCCCCTCCACATGAATGCATAATGAGTAAGCAAACAAATAAACAAGACATACAAATTCAAGCCAAAGAATGAATTCTAGGTTACCCAAATGACACAGTGACATTAAGATTAAATCCCAAGACAGTCAACAAGCATACTTTATATGCCCTTTTATATTAATTATATGATAACCGAGGTAAGAAAATATAAATACTCACCAGGATGATTTTGTGTCAATTTTATGAGTATTGTGCTAGATCATGTGTGTGAGAGGATGAGGCTATTTACAGCCTTCTTCAAAATTTCAATATACACAGAGGCTGCACATCAGGGAAAGAGGAACACTTATCCACTGCTGGCTATGGAGAGGAGGGCGGCTGCTATAGAAGTCAGAGTAAAGGTTCCTCAAAAAGTCCATCTATACTCCCAATAACCAAGGAATGAAAATAACTCATTTTTTTGATTAATGAAGGTATGGATAATAAAAATGTGGCATACTTGCACAATAGGATATATTTCAGCTGTTAAAAAGTGAAATTATGAAGTTCTCAAGTAAGTGGTTGGAATGGAAACAACCATTGTGAGTGAGGGAACTCCAAGCTAAAAAGACAAATGTACCATATTCTCTGTGATTTGTGGAAGTTAGCTTTGAATTTTTAGATAAACAATGTCCTGTTTTGAATACCTGCGTCGGTCAGGAAACTAGTAAGGAGTCACAGGGGAAGGTTGGTTTCAAGGGGAAGGAAGGCAGAATGTAGGGATACAAAGTGAATAATGAGCAGAATGGGAGAAGGGGTGGGAGGGAAGGGGAGAGCAGAGAACACCTGGGTGGATAACAGAAATAAGACTGAAAAAGTCACGAGAAACTACTGTAGAATATGGATATCCTACAGAATATCCCTATCTATTTGTCTGTCTATCTGTTCATCCTTCTATCTATCAATTCTTCCATCTATCTATCTATCTATCTATCCATCCTTCTATCATCTATACATCTTATATCTATCTATATCTGTCTATCTATCTGTGGGGGGGCTGCTAAATGAAGTTCGCCTATAATGTAGGGAGCCACGATCACCATACTAGAAACTAGAAACTATGCTAAAAATAAAAAAGCCCGGTGTCAGAATTCTCTTGCCTCTACTGGAGTTGTCGACTAGTGAGGTCTCATAGACGTCCCCCCACCCCCTGATTCTGGCTATTGATGTTGCTTTTGGTTACTTGATGGTAAGATCCTATTGTTGAAGACATCATGTGTTTTAGTCATAGAACATGGAAAAATCAAGCTGGGGTTGATCTGGAAGTTTCACCTCTACCATTTAGCCTTCACGGTACTGCATGGTACCATAGGAGAAAAGCAATCAACAATCATATCCAGCTCTGAACTCCATGAGCATCAACCTATTTGACCAGACACCTATTGGTATAATAGTAGCAAAAATGTCATGAGTGTAACCAAGCACATTTTGAGTGGATTTAAGGCCCAGTCCACAAGGCAGAACCCAAACGTAGAACAGTTATTGGGAGCAGGACCCTGTGGCTGGATAGGTCATCCATCCTAGGGGAGAGCCAACTGCTATTACTCTGCTAATGAGAGTCAGTATTAAATTGACTCCTAATCACTCGTGCCCATAGATTAATGCAGCTCTTTTTCTTTTTTTTCTAGTAATTTTTTCAAGACAGGGTTTCTCTGTGTAGCCTTGGCTGTCCTGGAACTCACTCTGTAGACCAGGCTGGCCTTAAATTCACAGTAATCCTCCTGCTTCTGCCTCACTGAATGCTGGGATTAAAGGTGTGCACCACCACTCCCGGCTTTAATGTAGTTCTTAAGCCTTGTTGGAGAAGCTTCCTTTTGAAGTAGATGATGATGAACTCAGACCTTAGAAAACAAGTGACTGTGGAGTATTCAACCCTAAGTGGCGTATCTATATCTCATGCCCCTCCTCCATGGGCTCAGGTGCCACTCTGGAAGACGGGTAAAAATGATAGCAAGCCTCAGGTGGTGGACAACTACAGCTAATAGTGTTTTGTAGTCACAACAGGGAGGTTTTTCATTTGCACCCACAGAGGTTCTGGCAGCATATTATGTATGACCCATGACATCTCAGGCCAGACAAAATCTCAGCAAGGAGGAGAAGGGGGGTATACACAGAGTTCCACCCATAGCTGAAGAATTATTGGCAAATGACCTAAGAATCTTACAGGAAGGTGGGCATTGCAAGTTTCGGACACTCAAATAAGCATCCATAAGAACCAAAGATGTAAAATAACAGTTGTCATCTACCCAGAAAAAAAAAACACAAGTAGGGAACTGAGTGTGGGCCACTGGTTTTAAAATTATTCATTTCTGCCAATAGTACATCTGGACTGTGTGCCTCAGAATATGTAAGAAAATTTTCTTGTCATTCACAACACACCCCAAACAGGAAAATAACCACTATGAAAAATTTTAGTCCAGGAGCAAAATTTTGGAAATTAATGGAAATATTTGAAAATTAAACTTAGCAGGAGGATGGAGGCATGACAAAATTGGTGGTAAAAAAATTTATTATTAATCTGGGTTTTCTTTTTTGAGTAGAGTCAGGCCAGGACTGCTACAGTAAGCAGCAACCATTTTTTAAAAATATATTTTATTGATTTATTCATACTACATCTCAGTTGTTAGCCCATCCCTTGTATCCTCCCATTCCTCCCTCCCTCCCATTTTCCCCTTACTCCCCTCCCCTATGACTGTGACTGAGGGGAACCTCTTCCCCCTGTATATGCTCATAGGGTATCAAGTCTCTTCTTGGTAACCTGCTATCCTTCCTCTGAGTGCTGCCCAGGCCTCCCCATCCAGGGGACATGGTCAAATATGGGGCATCAGAGTTTGTGTGAAAGTCAGTCCCCACTCTCCACTTAACTGTGCAGAATGTCCTGTCCATTGGCTAGATCTGGGTAGGAGTTCGAAATTTACTGCACGTATTGTTCTTGGCTGGTCCCATAGTTTGAGCAGGGCCCCTCGCCCCAGATCTGCTCATCATAATGTTCTACTTGTAGGTTTCTAGGACCCTCTGCATCCTTCTGTTTCTCCATTCCCCCTTGCTTCTCTCACCTAGAGTCCAGGAAAGTGGGACAGAGGGGAAGACTTCCAATCCCCTAATCTTAACAGTCTGAATGTCCTCATGAATATCCACTCAGCCATTGATGATCCTCCATAACTGTAGTCCTGATAATCTGACCTTCAGCAACAGTCCATTTCAACATCAAGGTTTTCCAGTTTGATGAACTGTTTGTCTGTCTTCAGTTGGTTTGCTAAGCTGTCTCCATGCAGGGGGATCTGCTTTCTGTATCATCTGCCTTGCTGTTTTTCTTCTTTCTGCATGTCTTCCTTGAGAGGTGACTTTTATTTGGAAGCCCCCCCCCACTTCTCTCTGGAGATGGGGTTTCTCTGTGTAGCTCTGACTGTCCTGGACTCATTCTGTAGACCAGGCTGGCCTCTAATTCACAGAGATCTGCCTGCCTCTGCCTCTGCCTGAGTGCCAGGATTAAAGGCATACACCACCACATCCAGTTTACAATTCAGAGTCTTTTAGCTAATCTTATCCCCATTTCTGTTTCTCAAGGTACAATTAGGTCTTTATGAGTCCACACATAAACTAGACATTTAGGCAGTCTCACACGCCAGTGAGCTGGCCTCTGTTCCAGCAAGCCAGGCTTCTTACCCATTATCAATGGACTGTCTACTTTGATCTTCAATTTCATTAGGTAACATATGTTCATAATTAAGCATTTCCTGTTCTATTAGTTCCTCTATCTCTTGTCTCTCACGCCTTTGTATTATCATAGCTGTTTTTTCTTGTTGTATTGCTATTTTTTCAACCTTTATTGAGAGGAAAAATATTAAGATTGCAATTGACACTATAGAGGGGTTTACTCCAGTGGTCGTAATTACAATGAGCACTGCAATGGCTTTTTCAAGCAATGTTTCAATATCCTCAACTCTTGCCCTTGTTCTCAGAGGATCTGAAATGGAGTTTCCCATTTTTAATGCAGGAAAAAAAAATCTGTCTATATGGTTAAAATTCTCTTTTGTGGTGGCTTCCTGTGATTCACTGAGAGGCTCCTGTGTCATTCTTCGCTCAGTGCCCACTGCTCCATGGTCTCTGGAGTCTCCCTGGGCATCCAGCTGCATTTTGAAGAACTGAGGCTTCCTCTGGAGACGATCCCAGGTGAATTCTCCACTATGGCTTTCTGTCAGATGTCCTCTGCTTCTGCAACGCTTGTGGGCTTTCTTCTTCTTTAATCATGTTGGGTTTTCTTACTAGCCACATTGGATGCCATAGGCTAAAGTAACTTTTATTCTCCTGGCACAATTGTCCGGAGAGGCTCACTGCCTCCTCCTGCTAACGTAGGCCTCGTCCTGGAAGCTTCTCTTTTCCATACAATCTAACCTAGGCCTAGTATGTTTTCAGCCTCTGAGACTTACTGCTTAAGAAGCTCACCTTTTCTTGTTCTTTCTGAGCTCTGGGCTGGCTGGTTCAACTCAGCTGTTCTGGCTCAAACTCTCCTCCCAGCTGACTTATTCAATCTGGCTTCTCTCTCGGCCTGGAATTGTTCTGCTTGGCCTTAAACTAACTCAACAATCTGCTCTAATCTCCTGGCTTCTTCTCATTTTCTGGCTCATTCTGTCTTCACCTGAGTTCTTTCTGCAACCCATATCTCTGTCACTGTCCTGGTAAAAACTGCCTCCTCTCTCTGTAAAACTGACTCTTATGAGTGCTTCCTTCTACAACCTAACTTTACTTTCATTGTATGGGATTAAAGACATGTACCACCATATCTGGACCTAAACTTTTCTTTACCTGATACTTGCTCCTCTATACTAAGCTGGCCTTGAACTCAGATCTGCTTGCCTCTGTCTCCTGGATTAAAGGCATGTTTGTATTCCAGCCAGATCACACAGACCTAGAAGATCTTTGAATGTGGTCTTTTGCCAGAGCAGCCATGTTTAGAATTAACATTCCTCTACATTTGCCCCTTCCCCTTCCTACCTCCAGAGCACCCTCTCTCATGCACCCTCTTGCTCTCTTTCAAATTCATTGCATCTTTTTCATATAAATCAACACACACACACACACACAGACATATACAGACAGACACACATAGACACATACATACATACATACATACATACATACATACATACATACATTCATACATACATACACACAGACAGACAGACAGACACACACACACACACAACCTATTCCTAAATACATTAATTCAACCTGTTTAGTCTTTGCAATGTTACACATATGTCTATGCTTTCAGGGCTGACTACTTGGCATTAGGTAACCAGTTGCGGAAGACCATTTCTCCCCTCTCAGCATTCCCCAGTTACCTGTAGTTCTTTGTCTAGGGTTGAGGCCCTACCAGTTTCCCCCTTTCCACATTAGCATGCCCATTGGTATTGCTGAGTGCCAATCAAGTCTTGTTTTGGTATCCATACTAGTGAGGCTTCATGGGTGCAGCCTCTCTGCCATTTCTAGGGGACCACAATCTCACAGTAAACTTCCTGTCCTTCTGGCTCTTACAAAATTAGTGATCCATCTTCCACATGATTCACAAGCCTTAGACTTACAAAAGTGAGCTATAGCTCACACACACACACACACACACACACACACACACACTATATATATAAAAATCATATTTATATATTCAATATTCAATTGGGACTGGCACCACACAATCTCTTGTTCTGTCTATTTAGATAATTTGTGGTTTTCTGTAATTGTCTTTGTTGCAAAGAGAAGTTTCACTGATGAGGGGAGAACTACACTTATCTGTGGATACAAGAATAAATGTTGGGAATTTAGTTAGTAATTGTGCTGAGTAGAAGTTGTGATTCTCCTCTAACATGTGTGACTTTACTTGTCCTGGTTGGCTAGGATTCTAATACCAGGCATGTTTTTCCTCTTGTTGAGCATTCCTTACATTTAATTAGAGAGCTGTTGGCTATCTCCAAGTTATGAGTGCCATTCAACTGAAAATTTCATTTCACTTTTTTTTTATAGCTACATGTAAAAAAATATACCAGTGTTGAAGCTATTTTTATAAAACTGTATTTGTTTCTCTTAGCTTCTCTCTTAACCCAGCTATCACACAAATAATTGAGACTACCTTGTATTTATTTGAAATTAAGTTTCACAACACAATCTTGAGCAGTTACATCTATTTTTAACCTTTTATGTTATTTTGTCTTACTCCCAGGACACATCCCAGTGATACTTGCATTTTGTAGCTTTTCTTGGCTCCAACTCCTCCCTCCTTATCTTTTTTTGGACCTCTCTCTCTCTGGCTGAATCACCTCTTATAACTCTCCTTCCCCTGACTGGTAGGAAGTCCAGACCTCTTCTCTCCCCTACTCATTGATTGGCTGTAAGCTGCTTTCTTGACATATCGGGGGGACAATTGGAAAGCAGTAAATTCT
>OU015756.1:9201163-9224600 GCA_907169655.1 Acomys percivali
TAATAATAATAATAATAATAATAATAATAATAATAATAATAATAATAGTGCATGTTGCCTATTTCACAATTGGAAGTGGCCCCTATGGAAATATTTATTATTATTATTATTATTGTTGTTGTTGTTGTTGTTATTATTATTATTATTATTATTATTATTATTCTAAAAGTAGGTAGGCTAAAACCATGATCTTAAGTAGGAGTAATGATGGGTAGCTAAGATCACATGTAATAAATAATTAACTTTTTAAAAAATGATGGAGGTTTAGCCTGTTTTAGTGGCACCCTTCTGTTTCCAGCAGTCCAGTGGTGAGAGGATTAGGAGTTTGAGCTCACCACTGGATACAGCCTGTGGCCCTATATCAAAAATAATTACATGCAGCTCTTTCTTAAGAGAACCCCACACCTATGTTCCCAGGTGTCCCTATCCTTTCTTTTGACTGTCTCATTTTAAAAAATTATTATTATTATTATAATTAATTCACATTACATCCCAATTGTAATCCCCTCCTTCTTATCTTCCGGTTTCTACCCTCTCTCCCTTTTCCATTCTAGTCCCTTACCCATGACCTCTGACAGGTGGGGTCCTCCTCCTCCTCTGTCTGACCACAGCCTATCAGATCTCATCTGGATAGCCTGCATCCCCTTCCTCTGTGTTCCCCCAGGACCTCTCCCGTAAGAAGCAGTGATCAAATCCAGGCCACCAGAGATCTTGTCAGAGCCAGTCCCTCACTCCGCCCACTCCCCATGTGAATGAGCTGTCCATTGGCTACATCTGATCAGGGGATCTAGGCCCTCTGCTTGCCATGTCCTTGGCTGGTGCATCAGTTTGTGCAGACCCTCCTGGGTCCAGATCCACCATCCTTGATAGTTTCCTTGTGGAGCTCCTGACAGTTCCCCC
This sequence comes from Acomys percivali, assembly GCA_907169655.1. Taxonomy (NCBI): domain Eukaryota; kingdom Metazoa; phylum Chordata; class Mammalia; order Rodentia; family Muridae; genus Acomys; species Acomys percivali. Next base: position 9,202,064 of record OU015756.1, read on the forward strand.
CTCCCCCATCTTTCCATCCCCCAACTCTTGCAACAGTTTGAAGCATTTCACCCAGAGTCTGGCTGCACGTCCCAGTCCCGATTTCCCACTGGGTGGACTATCTAAGAGGACATCTATGTTGGGCTAATATCCACTTATAAGTAACTATATACTACGCGTGACTTTCTAGGTCTGGGTTGCATCACTCAGGATGATCATTTCTAGTTCCATCCATTTACCTACAAATGTCAAGATTTCCTTGCTTTTGATAGCTGGGTAGTATTCCATTGTGTAAATGTACCACAATTTCTTTATCCGTTTTTTTTTGGGGGGGGGATGAGGGACATCTAGGTTGTTTCCAGATTCTAGCTATTACAAATAAAGCTGCTATGAACATAGCTGAGCAAATGCTCCTGTTGCATGGTGGAACATCTTTTGAGTATATGCCCAGGAGTAGTATAATTGAGTCTTGAGGTAGTGCTATTCCCAGTTTTCTGAGAAAGCACTAGATTGATTTCCAAAGTAGTTGTACACGTCTTCACTCCCATGGGCAAAGGAGGAGTGTTCCCCTTTCTCCACATCCTTTCCAGCATATGCTGTCACTTGAGTTTTTTATCTTAGCCATTCTGATGGGGGTAAGATGGAATCTCAGAGACGTTTTGAGTTGCATTCCTTAATGACTAGGGATGTTGAGCATTTCTTTAAGTTTTTCTCAGCCATTTGGTATTCCTCTGTTGGGAATTCTCTGTTTAATTGTGAGCCCCATTTCTTAATTGGGTTATTGGGTTTGGTGGTATTTAATTTCTTGAGTTCTTTATATATTTTAGATATTAGCCCTTTGTCAGATGTAAGGTTGGTGAAGATCTTTTCCCAGTCTGTAGGCTGTCGCTTTGTTCTGTTGATGGTATCCTTTGCCTTGCAGAAGCTTTTCAGTTTCATGACGTCATATTTATTAACTGTTGATCTTAGAGCCTGGGCAGTTGGTGTTCTGTTCAGGAAGAGTTTCCTGTGCCAAAGAATTCAAGGCTCTTCCCCATTTTTTTCATCTAACAACTTAGTGTGTCTGGTTTTATGTTGAGATCTTTAATCCACTTGAACTTTAGTTTTGTGCAGGGTGATAAATAAGGGTATATTTGCATTTTTCTCTATGTAGACATCCTGTTGTCTCTCATTTTTTACCCTCATACTTAAGCCTATTAAAATATTTTTATTAAACCCAAACTCTACTTCAAAACTGTGTGTGCGAATATATGTATATATACATATATATGTGTGTGTAAAAATACATTTATATGTGTGTTTAAAAAGTATATTTATTTTTCTGTACTTAAAAACAAAAATAAAAAACTAATATAGCACGAAGACTTGCCACCAATCTAATATAACCACAGATATATTTGTCTTTGTATCTCTTCCTTGTAAATTAGGAATAAAAAGACAGTAACGTTTCTTCACCCATTACTTGCACCATGGCTATCAAACTTTTAACAAAAGACAGGTCAACTTAAGAAAAAAACTAGGAGATCCAAGATGGCGGCGAGCAGTGTGGACCGTGTTTGGAAGCTCCAGTGAACAGTTCGGGGAATTGCACAGATTTCTGAGCCAGGAACACCAGGATCCCGACACCACGGCAGCAGGAGTGCTCCACGGTTCGGAAGGACCAGAGTGCGGAGGACCTGCGTGCCCCTACACACGGGAGGAGTACGGATTTTCTCGGATCAGAGCAGCGGCGGCACAGGCGGCGTCAGCAACACCAGCAGCAGCGACTGAGGTTTGCAGCTCAGAGCCATCCAGTGGAGGCGGTTAGTGTGGTGGCCGGTGGGAGTTGCTGCGGGAGAGGGGACACTGGACAGGATTTGGGTCGCGTGGTGCTTTGTGACCCAAGCTGGACACGGCGGACAGTTCAGCCCCAGAGTCCCGGGTACAGCGCAGGGCGCAGTGCTGTGGAGACACTGATTCAGCGCAGCGGGCAATCCTGCCCAAGACAACAGCTTAGCGGAGCTACGGCTCCCCTGCTGTGACACAGGCTAGGTGGAGCACTCAGTTCCGCCCCAGGCCCGTCTCTGCACAGCAGCAGTTCACCTGCTGTGACCCAGGCTGGGCGGAGCACTCAGTTCCACCCCAGGCCTGTCTCTGCACAGCAGCAGTTCACCGGCTGTGACACAGGCTGGGCGGAGCACTCAGTTCCACCCCAGGCCCGTCTCTGCACAGCCACAGTTCACCTGCTGTAATGCAGGCTGGGTGGTAGCGCTCAGGTCCACCGAAGGACCACCTCAGTGCAGCTAGTTCACCGGCTGTGACGCAGGCTGGGCGGAGCCCTCAGTCCAACCGGAGGCGCTAGCACACATCAACGAGCAGTTCTGCTCAAGACATTAGCTCTCCTCAGAGGGCAGTTTTAGGGCGCTGACGCAGGCTGAGGTCAGCACGCAGATTCAGCCCAGAGGCCCTAGCTGGGCTTGCCGGGCGGATTAGGCCCAGGGATTCTTCCTCAGCTGTGCACACGGGCTCGGCGGCCCCAAGACTCTGGCTGGACTATGCACGCAGTATAGGCCTGGAGGCCCGGGCTGAATTCAGCGTGCAGTGTGGGTCCATAGTGTCTGGCTGAGCTCGGAGCACAATTCTGCCCCTGAGACTCGGGTGGAGCTCGGCGTGCAGCTTAGGGCCACAGTCCCTAACCGTGCTTGGCAGACAGATTGGGCCCAGAGTCTCTAGTAGAGCCTTTGGCACAGTCCCGGCTCTAAGACTCTGGTTGGACACAGTGTGCAGTTTGAATCCAGAATTCCTGGCTGAGCTGCGCGGATGTTTCGGGCATGAGTCAATAACTGACCACAGCAAGCAGTTTGGCCAAACACCCCTAGCTGAGCTTGGTGCGCAGTCCTAGCCCGAAAATTCTGGCTGGACCCTGTGTGCATTTTGAGCCCAGAATTCCTAGCTAAGCTCGGCAGAAGGTTCAGGCCCTGAGATACTAGCTGAGCTCAGACGGTGGTTTGGGACTAGTTTCCCTGGCTGGACCTGGCAGGGAACCCAGAAGGCTGTGGATAACTTGGCCTGACCCAACGCTCATCCAGAGACCCAGAACGATTGCAGGACCCACAGCACAGGAGAGCTGAGGATCACTGGCTGTGAGAGCCCAAAACGCCAGGGCTAACCTCCTGCCATCCACAACAGTGAAACATAAGAGCTTCCAACCTACGGAAACCGTGAGGAAACAAGTGAATCTATCATCAGACTCCCTCCATCCAACTCGGGAATCTACCCAACGAAAACAAAGCCGGCAAGATGTCTAAAGGACAGCGTAAAAGCATACGCAAAAAACCTCAAAACAACATGGCGTCTCCAGTTTCCAGCTATCCCAAAGAAAACAACCCAGAGAGCTCAAATACAACGGAAATACAAGAAAATGACCTCAAATCCTTAATAAGGAGCATATTAATGGAGGAAACAAATAAAATTCGTAATCAAATACAGGAAGATGCAGCAAAACAGGTGAGAGACATAAAAGAAGCACATAGAGTGGAACTGGAAAAATTTAAGGAAAATGCAAATAACCAGATGGAAGAAATAATTAAAACGGTTCAAGCTCTGAAGACCTATAAAGAGGCAATGGAAGAAACTCAGGAATATACAAAAAAATGAGGTGAAAGAAATAAAAAAATCAGTTCAAGATCTGAAGACAAAAATGGATTCAATGATAAACACACAGACAGAAGAAAAACGAGAACGTGAAACCTCAGAGAAGAAGGTGAGCAACACAGAGGTGAGCCTTTCTAACAGAATCCAAGAGACGGAAGAACGAATTTCAGGTCTAGAAGATACAATCACAGATCTTGAAGCAACCATTAAAGACAATGCCAAATCTGGAAAACTCCTGACACAAAACATCCAAGAAATTCAGGACACCATGAAAAGAAAAAATCTGAGGATAATAGGCATTGAAGAAAGAGAAGATATCAGACTCCAAGTCCCAGAAACTATTCTCAACAAAATTATAGAAGAAAATTTCCCCAACCTAAAGAAAGAGATACCTATAAACATACAAGAGGCCTACAGAACACCAAATAGAATTGACCAGAAAAGGAAAACTGCCCGTCACATAATAATCAAAACACAAAACATACAGAACAAAGAAAAAATATTAAAAGCTGCAAGGGAAAAGGGCCAAATAACATTCAATGGCAAACCTATCAGAATTACACCAGACTTCTCAGCAGAGACCATAAAAGCCAGAAGAGCCTGGACAGAGATCCTGCAAACCCTGAGAGACCACAGATGCCAGGCCAGACTACTTTACCCAGCAAAACTATCAATAAACATTGATGGAGAAAACAAAATATTCCATGACAAAAACAAATTCAAACAGTACCTATCCACAAATCCAGCTTTACAGAGGTACTAGAAGGAAAACTCCATCCCAAAGGGTCAAGCTACAACCAAAACTACTCAGGAAATAGGTAATTATACCATGGCAAAAACACAACTACACAAACACTCGATTGGAAACAACATCAAAATTAAGACTCTTAACAGTCACTGGTCGTTAATATCTCTCAACATCAATGGTCTTAATTCTCCAATAAAAAGACATAGACTATCTGAATGGGTGCATAAACAAGATCCAACATTTTTCTGCATTCAAGAAACACATCTCACCTATAATGATAGACATTACCTCAGGGTAAAAGGTTGGAAAAAAATATTCCAAGCAAATGGTCACAAGAAGCAAGCAGGCGTAGCCATTTTAATATCAAACAAGATAGACTTTCAACCAAAATTAATCAAAAGGGATGCAGAAGGACACTTCATACTCATCAAAGGTAAAGCCAACCAAGATGACATCACAATTCTGAACATCTATGCTCCCAATACAAGAGCACCCACATTTATAAAAGATCTGCTAAAAAAACTTAAACCACACATCGATCACCACACAATAATAGTGGGAGACTTCAACACCCCACTCTCACTGAAGGATAAGTCATTGAAACAGAAACTTAGCCGTGAAATAACATCATTAACCAATGCCATGGGTCAAATGGATCTAACAGATATCTATAGAACCTTTCACCCAAACAAGAAAGAATATACCTTCTTCTCTGCACCCCATGGAACCTTCTCCAAAATTGATCACATCGTAGGTCACAAAGCAGGCCTCAACAGATACAAGAGGATTGAAATAATACCTTGTATCCTAACAGATCACCATGCTCTTAGGCTGCAATTCAACAACAACAGAAACAACAAAAAGCCTACACGTACGTGGAAAATAAACAACTCTCTGCTAAATGACACATGGGTCAGGGAAGAAATAAAGAAAGAAATCAAGGAGTTTCTGAAATTCAATGATAATGAGGGAACAACATACCCAAATTTGTGGGATACATTGAAAGCAGTGTTAAGAGGAAAACTCATAGCACTAAGTGCCTTTAAAAAGAAATTGGAAACATTGCACATAAGCAACTTAACAAAACAGCTGGAAGCCCTAGAAAAAAAGGAAGCAGAAACACCCAAAAGGAGTAGACGTCTGGAAATAATCAAACTCAGGGCTGAAATTAACAAATTAGAAACTAAGAAAACAGTCCAAAGAATCAACAAAACCAAGAGCTGGTTCTTTGAGAAAATCAATAAGATAGACAGACCGTTAGCCAAACTAACTAAAAGGCAGAGAGACAGTATTGAAATCAACAGAATCAGAAATGAAAAGGGAGACATTACAACAGACACTGAAGAAATACAAAGAATCATAAGATCCTACTTTGAAGGCATATATGCCACAAAATTTGAAAATCTAAGGGAAATGGATGACTTTCTTGATCAATTTCACTTGCCTAAGTTGAGTGAAGAACAGATAAACAAGCTAAATAGTCCCATTTCCCCTACAGAAATAGAAGCAATCATTGATAGTCTCCCAAGCAAAAAAAGCCCAGGGCCAGATGGTTTCAGTGCAGAATTCCACCAGACCTTCAAAGGCGAGCTAATACCGATACTCTTCAAGCTAATCCAAAACATAGAATTGGATGGAACATTACCAAATTCATTCTATGAGGCCATAGTCACGTTGATACCTAAGCCTCACAAAGACTCAACAAAGAAAGAGAATTTCAGACCAATTCCTCTTATGAACATCGATGCAAAAATACTAAATAAAATTCTTGCAAAACGAATACAAGAACACATAAAGGATATCATTCATCATGACCAAGTAGGCTTCATTCCAGGCATGCAGGGATGGTTTAATATACGGAAATCCATCAATGTAATCCACCATATAAACAAACTGAAAATAAAAAACCACATGATCATCTCTTTAGATGCAGAGAAAGCATTTGATAAAATCCAACACCCATTCATGTTTAAAGTTTTAGAGAGATCGGGGATACAAGGCACTTTCCTCAACATAATAAAGGCTATCTACAGCAAGCCAATAGCCAAAATTAAAGTAAATGGGGAGATACTCAAGGAAATTCCTCTAAAATCGGGAACAAGGCAAGGCTGCCCACTCTCTCCATATCTCTTCAATATAGTACTCGAAGTTCTAGCCAGAGCAATAAGACAACAAAAGGAGATCAAGGGTATCCAAATGGGAAAGGAGGAAGTCAAACTATCCCTATTTGCAGATGATATGATAGTGTACATAAGTGACCCTCAAAATTCCACCAGAGAACTCCTACAGCTGATAAATACTTTCAGCAATTTGGCTGGATACAAAATTAACTCCAAAAAGTCTGTAGCCTTCCTATACACAAATGACAAGCTTGCCGAGGAAGAAATTAGGAAATCCACACCCTTCACATTAGCCACAAGCAATATAAAATATATAGGAGTTACTTTAACTAAGCAAGTGAAGGACTTGTTTGAAAAAAATTTCAAAACTCTGAAGAAGGAGATTGAAGGTGACATGAGAAGATGGAAGGATCTTCCTTGCTCATGGATAGGGAGAATTAACATAGTAAAAATGGCCATCCTACCAAAAGCAATCTACAGAATCAATGCAATCCCTATCAAAATACCTACACAATTTTTTAAAGACATTGAAATTTCAATTCTGAACTTCATATGGAAAAAACAAAAAACCCAGAATAGCAAAAACGATCTTGTACAATAAAAGGTGCTGTGGAGGAATCTCCATACCTGATTTCAAATTGTACTATAAAGCAATTGTAATTAAAACAGCATGGTACTGGCACAGCAACAGGCTGGTTGATCAGTGGAATCGAATTGAAGACCCAGATATGAATCCACACACATATGGTCACTTGATTTTTGATAAAGAAGCCAAATCCATTCAATGGAAAAAGGATAGCATCTTCAACAAATGGTGCTGGTCTAACTGGATGTCTATGTGTAAAAAAAATGCAACTGGACCCATATTTGTCACCTTGCACAAAACTCAAATCCAAGTGGATTAAAGACCTCAACATAAAACCAGAGACACTAAGTCACTTAGAAGAAAAAGTGGGGAGAGCCTGGAACATATTGGCACAGGAGACAACTTCCTGAACAGAACACCAACAGCCCAGGCCTTAATGTCAACAATTAATAAATGCGACCTCATGAGGCTGAGAGGCTTCTGTAAGGCTAGAGACACGGTCAAGAGAACAAAGCGACAGCCTACAGACTGGGAAAAGATCTTCACCAACCCTACATCTGACAAAGGTCTAATATCCAAAATATATAAAGAACTCAAGAAATTAAACACCACCAAACCAAATAACCCAATTGAGAAACGGGGCTTGGAACTAAACAGAGAATTCTCAACAGAAGAATATCAAATGGCTGAGAAACACTTAAAGAAATGCTCAACCTCCTTAGTCATCAGGGAAATGCAAATCAAAACGACTCTGAGATTCCATCTTACACCCATCAGAATGGCTAAGATCAAAAACTCAAGCGACACCACATGCTGGAGAGGATGTGGGGAGAGAGGAACACTCCTTCATTGCTGGTGGGAATGCAAACTCGTACAACCACTTTGGAAATCTATCTGGTGCTATCTCAGAAAACTGGGAATAGGGCTTCCTCAAGACCCAGCTATTCCACTCCTTGGAATATACCCAGAAGATGCACCAGCACACAGCAAGAAAATTTGCTCAACCATGTTCATAGCAGCCTTATTCATAATAGCCAGATCATGGAAACAGCCTAAATGTCCCTCAGTAGAAGAATGGTTAAAGAAACTGTGGTACATATACACTATGGAATACTACTCAGCTATTAAAAACAAGGAATTCCTGAAATTTGTGGACAAATGGATTGAGCTAGAGATGATCATAATGAGTGAGTTAACCCAGAAGCAGAAAGACTCAAATGGTATATACTCACTTATAGCTGCATACTAGCCCAATGGACATGTCCCATGAAAGCCTTCCCTTACCAGGAAACTGGGACCGAGGGAAGGACATCCTATTGGGACTCTAGATGAGAGAACAATGGGTGAATAGCAATGTAGAAGGATCCAGTGGGTTCTAGAAACCTACAAGTAGAACATTATGATAGGCAGATTTGGGTCATGGGGTCCTGCTCAAACTAAGGCCCTAGCCAAGGACAATACAGGCCGAAAAATTTAAACCCCTACCCTGATCTAGCCCATGGACAAGACAGTCTCCACACTTGAGTGGAGAGAGGGATTTGACTTTCACAAGTACTCTGGTGCCTCACATCTGACTATGTCCCCTGGCGGGGGAGACCTAGTGGCACTCAGAGGAAGGACAGCAGGTCACTGAGAAGAGACTTGATACCCTATGAGCATATACAGAGGGAGGTAATCCCCCTCAGGAACAGTCATTTGGGGAGAGGAATAAGGGGAAAATGGGAGGGAGGGGAGAATGGGAGGATACAAGGGATGGGATAACCATAGAAATGTAACAAGAATAAATTAATTAAAAAAATAAATAAATTAAAAAAAAAAAAGAAAAAGAAAAAAACTAATCAGTTTTGCATGGCAAAGGAAGCTTCAGAAATGAGAACTCGAAACTCAAGTAGAACTGGTTTTCCTGCTAGGTCTGATGATGGATGTGTGCAATTCTGTTGTGGACACTTCTACTTAAGAGCAGTGTGATCTAATAGCGGTAAGCTGAGGTACCCCAGCAGTGCCTGCTTCCCCCTTCTCTGCTTGGATGCACTATACAGGGTTCCCTCCTTCTGGATATGGGGTGAGACTATGAGTATCTTTTGACCTATTTTCAGAAAAATTATTTGGAAAAGTAACCTTTTCTCTTGAAAAAAAAAAAGTCATATATAACTGTACATATTTTTTATGGAATGAGGTACACACTGTGATTTCTTTTCAAGACATATAGATCTTTCACCTTTTATATAGTATAGTGTGACATTTGCATACATGCCTGTGATATCTAACAATCAGATAAACATACCTGATGTATCATTAACCTTGGATGCATATTTTCTTTGTCCTGGTAGCCTTTAAAAGTGCAATAGCTTTGATGAACAGGGTGTGGTATAAGGGTCTCATTTCGGGCTGGATATTCTGTGGTCTCTTATTCTCTGCATGTCATCCAGATGTGGGTCTCTGTTAATTACTATCTACTGCAGAAAAAGTTTCTCTGATTATGGTTTAGAGACTCATATATGGGAATAACAATAAGCCAGTTATAAGAGGTTATTTTAATATATTCCCACTTAACAGAATAATAGTAATAGGGCCCTGGCCTGTCTGCTCATGAGCTGTTAGACAGATGGTGGTACCAGGTGTGTGTTTAGTCTTCCCTAGTTACTTTTCTATTGCTGTGATAAAACGCCATGACCAAGGCAACTTTCAAAAGTAGTCTGTGACATTTAGGGCTCTATTGGACTCCACTGACCAACACATTTTTTAAAAAGTAACTCATTTCTTGTGCTAAAATTTGTATTTTCTAGTATGCTGTATCCTTCTGGGGATTTATGTCCTTAATATGTAATTTCACTTGAATTCCTTTTAAATATGTATATGTATATATCTTTTTAAAAAAATTTTTATTAATTTATTCTTGTTACATCTCAATGGTTATCCCATCCCTTGTATCCTCCCATTCTCCCCTCCCTCCCATTTTCCCCTTATTCCCCTCCCCTATGACTGTTCCTGAGAGGGATTACCTCCTTCTGTATATGCTCATAGGGTATCAAGTCTCTTCTAGGTGACCTGCTGTCTTTCCTCTGAGTGCCACCAGGTCTCCCCCGCCAGGGGACATGGTCAAATATGAGGCACCAGAGTACGTGAGAAAGTCATATCCCTCTCTCCACTCAACTGTGGAGAATGTTCTATCCATTGGCTAGATCAGGGTAGGGGTTAAAGTTTACCGCCTGTATTGTCCTTCTATATCTTAAGAAAGCATGTACAGTGGCAGATTTCTAAAAAGGCCTTTAGTACTGATTTTCCATCTCCATATTCCATCCTTTGCCCTCCTTCCCCTCCTCCAAACCACTTATTTAATCTTTTCAGTTTCACTATTCTCCTTACATGGAAAGTGGATTGTAAAGGGTATAATCTTTTTTTTTTTAATTTTTATTTTTTAATTTTTTATTTTTTTATTAATTTATTCTTGTTACATCTCTATGGTTATCCCATCCCTTGTATCCTCCCATTCTCCCCTCCCTCCCATTTTTCCCTTACTCCCCTCCCCTATGACTGTTCCTGAGAGGGATTACCTCCCCATGTATATCTTAATACAAGTCAAGAAGTAATTGGTTATAGACATTAACTTAAGTTGCAGATGTAAATGAGAAAGCTAAAGACAGACAAGAAACGATGAGAGTGGTGTCCTACGAGTAAGCGGTAAGGAATTCCAGTCATGTGTGATGCTGTTCATTTTTAAACCCAGCACTCAGGAGGAGGCTGTGGGAAGAGGAACAAGAATCTGAGGACAGCCTAGGTGAAACCATGCTAAACAAACCAAAGGTAAAAGAAGAGAAACACCATCATTAGTGAAGATTTTGTTTAAAGAAAATTGAAACAGCTTCAGCAACCAAGTAGGGAGGCCAATGAAGGAGAATCTCAGTCATAGAGAGCTTTTGAGAGTCACACATTAGCGAGTCCATTTTACACCATGCCTAGGAGACTACAACACCCCCACCCGCACCGCTACCCCTACCCTCACCCCCACCCCAATGCTAGTGGGAAGAGGCAGCACCGCCCTCTAGTTTCCCAGAGTCCCTTAAGGAACATGCCTGTTAACTTTCTGTTTCTAGTCTTCTCTTACTGCACCTCTTTCTGAGGGCTCTGGTCACTGAACCCACCTCCTCCTTTTTTATCTTAAACCATTTTGTGGCAGGACTTTTGTGGGTGTATCAGTTCTTTTTGCCTGAACAGGAACATTGGTAAAAAGAATTCGTTACATCATATTTCAAAGCAGTTGAAAGAAGAGGCTGGCTGGAGCTCAGAAGAAAGGTGCAACCAATGCACCCAATGCCTCTGGGCCTCACAAAGAAGGTGCATTAGGGCTGCCAATGCATCAGGGCTGGCAGGAAACGTGAAGGGGAAGGTTTGCTTCCGGAGACAGTCTGTGAGGGATTAGACATAGGAGCTTGGCTTTTTTATGTGGATGGTTTTGTGAGGCTTTCAGGTATCTGTGATTAGTGGTGTATTAGGTTCAAATCTGTTCCTTAAAAGGTCAAGGGGGCAAACAAGAAAACACACACACACACACACACACACACACACACACACACACACACGGAAGAAAGAGGCAGAGAAAGAACTGGAGGGTTGTGGAGATCAATTAAGAAGCTGTGATGTTTTCATCCTTTATAAAAAAATAAAGCAGCTAGAAATGAGAGAAGCTGGGTTGGGGGAGATTATGGGGTGTGACTATCAAAATAAAGGGGCTCCTTAAATGTGCGGAGAGAAATAAGATCATCTGAAGATAGCGGTGAGTGTGGGGAATCTTGGGGTGAGCTTGAGAATCCCAAGTGTTATAAGTTACAGCCATTTTTATCATACTATGCTTCTCTGAGCACACAATCATTATGCTTATGTCATAACTGCATTTTTGTAGCAACTTGGAGGACCCAGTTACATACATACATACACACACACACACACACACACACACACACACACACTTATTATTCTCCTCACTTCTCACCTCAGTTTTCTCCATGCAAAAGCATTTTATGCTTTTGTCCATTTATTTTCTTTAAACTACAAGTAGACCAACAATCCTTAGTATGTGCTTGGAGATGTTAGCATTCAATTTTCACAACACCAAACAAGGGAATTAATATTACACAAAATTTGTAGACAAAGAAATTCAGCTGGGCGTGGTGGCATATGCCTTTAATCCCAGCACTTGGGAGGCAGAGGCAGGTGGATCAATGTGAGTTCGAGGCCAGCCTGGTCTACAAAGGGAGTCTAGGACAGCCAAGGCTACACAGAGAGACCTTGTCTTGAAAAAAACCAAAAAAAAAAAAAAAAAAAGAAAAAAAAAGAAAAGAAATTAAGGCCCAGGTTGAGACTCAGCATTCTAGCTCCTAAGTTGCCGCGCCAGGGTTGGAGGCCAGCTGAGCAATACCCTTTAGTACTGCATTAGATGCTTTAGTTCTGCTCTCTGAAAAGGTATCCCTGCTCTCTTCCTTGGGAAAAAAATATTGCCACATGTTTTCTCATTTGAATTGCTTCCCTGCTTGATCTTGAAGTCGACATGGCTATCTTATTCCTCTGATGGCTAGCAGCTGTCTATGTAGATGTCCTAGCTTGTACATCTCCTGGTTTGCAGAGTCTTTTAAAGCAAACCCAGCTTCTCATTCCTCTCTGTCTTACAACATAAGCAGGTGAGGCTCCAGCACAGACTAGATGCCACAAGTCCTGCAAGCAAAGCCGAGTGGACTCTGTACGCTGCCTTGCTGTGCAGCACAACTTGAGACCTGATGCCTCAGCCTCTTGCAGTGAAAAGCCAAAGGCCATCTCTATGTGTTTGTACTGAAGATTAATTTTAACATAAGTCCTGATACACACTGGGTGTCTATTGTTTTCATTACTGGCTGAGCATAAAAAAAAAAAACTTTTCACAAGTATTTGAAGATAATTGATCCAGTCATTGAGACTACATACCAGTATGTCCACTGAAAAGCATGAAGTAGCCACAACTAGCTAAAGTCACAGAAGACATGTTTAAAATGTAATTATAATCAAGCAATTTTACCTTAGTGTATATTGTGTGGTTATTTACCTACTTTTGGTTTGAAATTAAGTTTTATTTTTATCTGATACATAACTCCTATACCTACAAAATCATACTCCTAATTCTCATATAACACCTGATACAGAAGACCTCAGTTCAGCTTTATTTGAAAGTTTACTCACAATATTACAGTATTTCCATTTGTACAATGAAAAATGACTCAACCCCCCTCATTAGGGCTAATTATACTTATAAGATAGGAATTTAAAATGAGAAATATTAAGAATAAATATCTAATAAGATCAATTGGGACTGAGAACTAATTATTTTATGAGTGTTTTATTGTTTGCAATAGAAACAGTTTCCTTCGCTAAGAAATCATGGAAGATAATTTCATGCAACTCTTTGCTTTATTCTCTTTGTATCCTCATAAGGAAACTTTCAGTGAAGACTGTTCTGACTCAGGACAAAAGATAAGGAACACTTGGCTCTCCTTTCTCAGACTACTGCAAAGGTACCATGATGCGTGACTCACTGAAACTCAAAATCACTCTCTGCTCTCACAACACAAGCTAGATTGGGAAATGTCTCAGGAGCTACACAGTAGCCAGTATTGCAAAGCAAACAGTCTATGTGTACATTTCTTTCTTAAAAGTGTTTTCTAGACTAAGAGCCATTGTGTTTCACTAGGTGAGAGGGGGCAGTGTTTTAAATAAAACTGCATGCCTTTTAAATGCCATGCCAGCTTTTGACATGTGGCTTCTTCTCCTCCTTCACTTTCCTTTGTAATATAACTTTGTATATCTAGTTTAAATTTGTGGATAAAACAGTGTGTAAAATGTATAAGATGGTGTCTTCAAGCATATACATAGTATGAAATGATTATATCTCAGTAAGCAACATCATCATTTCACATAAATATCATTGTCTTAGTAAGAACCGATAACATGTACTCTCTAGCCTTCCTCAGAAACACTTTGTCATTTGCTATAGTCACCATTATATATAACGGATCCCTTAAATTTCTTCCTCCTGAGTGCTCTTCTATCTTTTGAGCAATATCTTCCTAACAACCCCATTATCTCAGGATCACTATTCTCCTTCCCATGAGATCAACATTTGTGGATTCTATATATGAATGGAGTCAGTGGTACTTGCACCTGGTTGGTTGACTTAGAATCGTGTTTTATATTCTCTACCATTTTGTTTCGAAATGCCACATCTTAGCTGAGGCATGTCCCATCACAAGGCAGGATGATGATGCAATGTGGTGGGGTGTTCCTTGGTCTTTGCTTTCAGGCCCTTCACTTTTATCAGAGAAGCTTCCCAGAAGAAATGTAATGCCACGCCCTCACAAAGGCTGAAATGCCTTGGGAAGAGTAAAACAGTATGCAAGCGATCACTTAGAGGAACACTTTAGTCATCCCAGGGAAGCCTGATTAGGGCTTGAATTAGGATTAATGTACATTGTCTAAAAATAAACTCCTCTGTCTTTAATAACATCTTACTTCAAGTTCTTGTAGTAAAAGTGTTCCTGCTAAATAGACTTAGAAGTTACTGAAGCAGTAAGCCATTGAAATCTAACGGCTGTAGGAAGAAAGTAGGCAGTGCACTCAGAGTTACTAGAGGGGAAATATAAATTCATTTGAGCTCATGAGTCTTGGAGTCTCGTTGTGATCACTCAGTGCAAGAGGGAAGGTCCGAGCGCCTTGGAGCAGTGACCTCTGAGGAAGTAGGAGCTAGCTTGACTGATTGGAAATGGCAGAAGGTAATTGCTCTGCAGGAGCACAGTAGTTTGTGAGCTAGGTGAACACATTGTGTCGAGCCCAGTGGAAAGCCCCCCAGGTGAATGTAAGCACTTCCAGCGTTGTTCAGAGAGTTCCCTGAGGGATGCGGGCACTACTGAATTGGGAATGTGCCTGTGTAATAGAAAACGTGTCAAGAGAAGGAAACAAAATTTACAAGAGTTTATTTTTTCTTTTAGGATTAGAAAACATGAAACAAAATAAAAACCTAAACAGATAGTTGCCAAAAGCTGGAGGCCAAGTTATAGAGCCAATTACTGATCCTAGTACTGTTTACAGGGATCTGCACAGTTACCAGAACTCCAGACTATACACTTTAAGTATGTGTGAATTATCCTTGAAGGAAGTCATACTTAAAAACCCTGAAAACCATATTAAAAATGAGTATGTTTCACTTAGAATGCCAAGACTACTATTGTCAGTAAACATGCACACACACACACACACACACACATGGCTGACAGTCTACTGAAAGGCATAGTCTACTTCACATGGTATTAGATGAATGAGAGTTGAGAAAGAGAGAGCCCTGTCAATCTTATCTATAGCTTGTCAAGTATACGTGGAAATACATATGTCTTAGTAGTTGAGTGATAGGCACATAGATGACAAAGATAGATAGATGATAGACAGATGATGATTAATACAGATGATAGGTAGATAGATGATAGCTCATAGATACAGATAGATAGACAATAAATATATGACACTTAGATGATAGATTGATTATATGTAATCTGTGTGTATGTTTCATTAACAGAGATATCATCAAACCAACAAAGGTACTTGCTATAGTCTCAATGTGCCCCCCACCAACAGCAAATACCTCGGGATATGGCTATAACAATAGTTGTAAATGTGATGTGGGCTATTCCACCTGTGAACTGGGCAGGTGGGTGTAAACTGGTGGTGTGCTTACATTTACATGGTAGGAAGTTAAAAAGCACATCTTTCTTTATGTTGGAGAGAGAATGCCTTGGAAACCGTAGGACCACTGCATTACTAAATATTTTCCAGAGGACTAATCTTTCTTAAAGCCCAGTAAGCTTATTTCCCAGCCAACAGGATGATGTATCTTACCAGGACTCTGGTGTGCTAGCCCCCCAGTGGTTCAATCAGCCAGGTAGGGCAATGTCATCAATGTTTGTATCAGCTATGGAGTTTTGTGAAATGTTCAGATGGACAGTTTTCCTCATGATCTACCATATATTAGCGAAGGCTGCAAAGTTTGCATGGTCTTGAGGCAAAACTCCCAATACAATATTTTTTTTCTTTTAGATATGAATATCAGGTGGTTTTCTCCTCATTTCTGAGTGATACAGCACAGAATTGATCCTCCCAAGCATTGACTCTAAGCTGCATATTCATGGCTGAGCTAAACTACAGCAAAGACGGGCACTATTGCACATGGTGGCGGTACCCAGAGCTGTTGCTTAGTTGAGCTTGTAGTAGGTTATAATCATTTCTCAGAAATTACCCATCTTCTATAGGAGCCAGGTCAGTGAACTGACATGTACTACCCATGAGATCACCACCCCTGCCTCCTATAGACCCTTAGAGTGGCCTTCGTCTCCTTAGCTCTGCACAGCCCCCATTGCCATGTGATCGCGGTTAGATTTACCAACTTGTCAAAAGAGGGTGAGCTGGGCTCAAAGACTTAAATTTGACCTTTCTCATTATGATGTCTTGTCTGAAAATTGGGTCAGTATGGGGGTTGCTTTAATTGCTTGGTTAGGTAGATTGTGTGTCTGTGTCTTTTCAAATATCTATGAATTGAAACACTACCTCATACCAGGGATGATTATTTGCAGCGAAGGATATATGAAGGTAATTTGGTTTAGATGAGGCCATGAAGGTGACTTTGAGACTTAGTGCTCTCTCTCAGAGAGCTTGCCCGCAGGCTCCTGACATTGTACAAACACAACTAGAAGATGGCCGTCTGCACATCAGAATTCAGTCTCTTACCATGTACCTGGCCTGCTGGTAACCTACTTCTGCATTTCTGGCAGAGATGGGTGTGTATTGTTTAAGCCACCCAATGCATTGCATTTTACTACAGCATCCCTGAGGAACCTGAAACATCAGCATCTTAATGCCCCAGAAAACTGGCTACTGCATGAGGGATCAAAAGAGAAAGCCGACTTGCTGAGATGAGCCTTGGTTGTATAAGACTGTTTAGCATCCAGATACCCAACGTCTATGAAATGGTATGCTTTCTAGGTGCCCAGGCCAGCCCATGCTCTCTATCAGTCTATTTGCTATGTGAGTATTCTTTGTCCTTACACGTGGACATAGGTACCTTCAGGGAAAGATTGTAACTGTCCTGCTCTTGCAGAATTGTTGCTTCTGGAAGCCACTCACTCGTGTAGGAACAGTGTTAGAGCTTAAAGCATGGCTCTAGGTGCAAATGGAGAGAGTTTCTAAGCATTAAAAATAACCTTCATGATACATGTTTTTATACAAATTCAGCTGCTATACAATATATTGGTTTCCTTGTAACTTTTTTTTTTTTATATGGGGTGGCCATACACCTCTTTACCGTATGTTAACCCAATTCTGATTTCTTTTGCTGCTTCAGTGTCAAGAGTAGACACTTCAGCCTGCCTGCTAGTCATTCATAGCGGAGCTGAAAATCTTTTGATGAGAGTTCTGGGGCGCATAGAGCTGTGTCATGAAGACAGGAGCTAATGTGTAAAACAAGAAACAAATAACAACAGCAAAACCAAAAAGCAAACGAAGATATGTGTTTTGCTCTCTCTCCTGGACAGCAGGCCTAGTTTCCTAGTGGACACAGGATGAAGAAGCCTGTGACCAATTCTGTTGCTTCTACTAATGCTACTCAATTTGAGGCAGAGGGAATAATGCTGAGAGGGACAGAAAGGAGCCTGTGCTAGTAGCTTGGTCCTCTAGGTGGCAATGTTGAGACAACTGGGCTTTGGAAAAGCAATTTGGTCATTGGGGATGCTACCCCCAGAAGCAGCCCCAGTGACAACTCCTCCCTTCTCCTCATGTCTTCCCTCTTGTGTACACTGTTCATGACACCTTCCACCATGCTTCAGCGTTCTTGGAAACCTCTGTCCAGAGCAGGTGCTGGTGCCATGCTCTTGAACCTTCAGAACTGAGATCCTAATTAACCTCTTTGCTTTATAAATATCCAGCCTCAGATAACGTTTATAACAACAGAAAATCCAGTAAGTGTCAAGGAGTCCTTTTTCTAAAAGTGCTATACAGCCTCTTGTCACAGCCTCCTGAAGTCTATGTTGGTTGTTCCGCATTTAGAAGTGGACTACACTGTGATCCATCGGTCCTGTGAGCCTGCTGTTTTACGGCAAGAGGGATTTTTAAAAATGTGAGATCACAACTTCAAAGGATACAGATTACCTATGTAAGTTCAAGTTACTCATAGGAGCCCTTACAAAACAGACTGTTTGGAGAAGGAGAAGGTAAAGAAATTCAAAGCATGAGACAACCGGAGAGTCGGTTGTTTTGTGAAGATGGAAAATCAAGGTAACTGGGAAATCTGGCATTTTAACACAGTTGAGATGCTGTTACTCAACAAGAATCAAGAAAATGGGGCTGGATATAGCTCAGTTGGTGGACAGCTAAAAGGCAAGGTGGAAGCTCTGGGCTCACCAGAGCTCTATAAAAGTGCACATGCTAGCTCAAGCCTGGATTCTCAGCACCGGGCAGGTAAAGATCTTTATTAGAAACTGATAGCTGTGAGCTAGAGACAGCTCAGCGATGAGAGTAGTCACCAAGGATTCTAGGAATCAACACCTAAGGGAGGAAGTTCATGAACTGTTGGCTATAAGCCACCAACTCTGTGGTCGATTGTTACGGCAGCAATAGAAGACTCATACTGACTTGGGATTCCCTTGAACAAGGTAGAATGTAGTTGGACACAGAGCGATTTCGCCCCATTCTTAAAAAACAGGCTTCAGTATGCTTCCATTTCTGAGCAAGCCATCATACTCTGGTAATACCAAATCTTGTGGCGAGATCATGTTTAGATGATCCTATTGTAATGTGCACAGCAAACATGACTGAAGATGTTTCAGTTGTGTCCAACCTTCTGACATTGTGACGTGACCTTGTCATTTCTAAAGTTCATGCTTGAGAATCATCCAGTCAAATTAACACGAAAAGAAAAAGGAAAAAAAAAAAAGAAAAAAATTGTAATATTTTAAGTAAGGTTGTGCTTCTGTGTTGAGCCCCATGCATATCTGGGTTGTAGGTTAGACACGCCTGCATGATATTAGCCCGAGCTCTTCTACTCCAGTCGGCCTGAGGCTCTGTGTACCACAGAGTAAAAAAATCAATCAATCCTTACTCTGGAAGCAAGATCTATAGGCACCATACGATTGTTGTTGGCTTTACTGCTTTTGTTTTTGTTTACAAAAAAAATAGCAACAAGAAAGGAAGGAGACAAAGTTCCTTCAAAGAAAAGGAGACGTTTCTTTACAGGCCTCACACCTACAGTAGACAAAGAGATAAATTTCTCTCTAGAATACTTAAGGGCCAGGTCACAACTTACATCCGAAAAATTATTGCAGAGCCTTTGATGTAATCAGCACTAAAGTATATCGAATGAACAAATGAAACAATCAAGGTAAGTGTTCTGAATTTCTGTGGACCGTGTAGGGGTGGGTCTCTACTACCAAACAAACTCCTGGTAATATAAGCAAAAGTAAGCAGAAAGTGTATGAACAAGTGATTATAGTAGTTCAATTCAATTATGCAGTTAAAGAGGGAGGCACAGAAAAGTGACTCTGAAAATACTCTGCACGGGCACAGTAGGTCCTTAATAGATTCCTTCTCACTGTAGAACGATGAGACCATAATGACAAGACTATGAGAAAAGTTACTATCATCACAGGGAAAGAGGGCATGCGCAGTTCTGATGCAGCTTGGTGACCTGGACTGGATTGGAAGTGGGGTTCCCTTTTTCCTGGAAATAGAGGAGGGGGAGGGTGGAGAGGAAAAGAAGGAGGGTCTGGGAAGTGAGGAGGAATGGGCCATGGCCAGCATGGAATAAATACATCAATTAATGATAAGAATAAAAAATAGAAAGAAAGAAGACAGAGAGAGAAAGAAGGAAACAGAGAAACAAAGAAATAAAGAGGAAGGAAAGAAATTGGCATGCAACATGGAGTGAAAGAGCATAATATTTCCTGGCAGGTGGGAAGTAGAAACCAGTGGAAAACAGAAGAGCAAGGTGCCTTAATTTTAAATAAATAAGGCGACTGCACTGATAATCCAGCTTCTTGAGAAGTTCCCGGTTGAGTGAATTTTATGTGAAAGTTTTCAGTGATCTTGAGGTTATTATGTGAAAGCAAATAGTGACTAACCCTAAAAAGCATTCTGAAAACATGACAAGTTTCACAAGGACCAAACAGGCAAATCTACTGTGATGTACTATGAAATATGATCTGCATTGTTCTCCAATATGAACAAGAAGCCTATTTTTGTAATATGTCTTATTTTGGTAAGTGGATTTGTTTTGCAAATTTGTGCTAAGTTAGTATTTTTCATTGTTTAAGATTGAGCATAATTTCTGCACTTCTTTGTAGCCTTAATATGCTTCATACTTTCATAGAATTTTGGAATGTGAAACCAACTATTAAGGTTTTAAAGTAAAATCCTTTGACCCAGGGAGATACATGCACAGAAAAAGGCACTGTCTTACTTAGTTTTCAGAGTGACACACCTGACAGAAATAAATTAAGTCAGTGGTTCTCAACCTCTCTAGGAGCCAAAAGACCCTTTCTCAGGGGTCACTGAAGACCATTGGAAATAACTGATATTTACATTACAATTCATTACGGTAACAAAATTACAGTTATGAAGTAGTAACAAAGTAATTTTATGTCTGGAGTAACCCCAGCATGAGAAAATATATTCTAAAGGGCGCCATCATTGGGACGGTTGGGGGCCATTGTCTTAGGAGAAGATTTACTGGCTTGCAGTTTCAGAGAACACAGTCCATCACGAGGGAGGAAGCATAAAAGCATGGTAGCTTTTGCTGGCTACATCATGTTGGCAGCCAGAAGGCAGGGGATATGGGTGGAAAACAGAAGCTGGGCCTTTGTCTCTCTGACACATTTCTTCCGAAGGTTCCAAAACTGTTCAAACAATACCACCAACAGGGAACAAGGTGTTCAAACCCATCGGAGGGGACATTCTCTATTCAAACTCCAACAGGCACTAAATCCTTGGTTCTTTGGAGCTTTATTCAAGTACCATGGAGCACTTCACACAACTAAGTATTAATTCCTCACAGGTCATGATTATATGATCTCTACTTCTCAGTCTGTGCCTAATATGAAAACTTTAAACCCAATCTTCAAATCGTGTATGAGTTCAGTGTTTCTCAACCTTCCTAATGCTTCAACCCTTTCATACAGCTCCTTGTGCTGTGGTGACCCCAACCATGAAATTATTTCATTGCTGTTTTATAACTATAATTCTGCTTTGGTTATAAGTCATAATTTAAGTAACTGATATCCAGGGTATTTGATATGTGACCTGCAGAGTGGTTGTGACCCACAGGTCAAGAACTGTAGATCTATAAGATATATATCCTATATATGGATCTATAAAACTAAGGTGGTATCCATTCAACTTAGGTTATCAATAAAATGAACTGATAAGGTGTTTTTTATACTTATTCATTTTTAAAATTCTCTCATCCCCCCTTCTCTCTTCATTTCTCTCTCCCTCTTCTCTCTCTTTCATGTTTTCATGTGTGTGTGTGTGTGTATGTGTGTGTGTGCGTATATGTCCGTGCGCGCGCGTGTGCGCGTGTGTGTATTATGTATGTATACGTGCTCATGTGAGTGCAGGTACCTGCAAAGATGACCAGGTCATCAGGTCCCTGGAATTAAAACGAGTTGTCCATAGGAGCTAGAATAGAACTCTGTTTCTCTGAAAGAACAGTATTTGCTCTTAACTGCTTACCCATCTCTCCTGGCCCAGATAAGAAGGGTGATGCTGAATCTGCTGAATGAAATTTGGGATGAGCCATGAAGTCTTCTGGAACAGATCCATCAGTGCTATGGTAGCATTTTTTTTTAAATTTATTTATTTTTTAATTAATTTATTCTTGTTACATTTCTATGGTTATCCCATCCCTTGTATCCTCCCATTCTCCCCTCCCTCCCATTTTCCCCTTATTCCCCTCCCCTATGACTGTTCCTCAGAGGGATTACCTCCCTCTGTATATGCTCATAGGGCATCAAGTCTCTTCTCAGTGACCTGCTGTCCTTCCTCTGAGTGCCACTAGGTCTCCCCCGCCAGGGGACATAGTCAGATGTGAGGCACCAGAGTACTTGAGAAAGTCAAATCCCTCTCTCCACTCAAGTGTGGAGACTGTCTTGTCCATGGGCTAGATCAGGGTAGGGGTTTAAATTTTTCGGCCTGTATTGTCCTTGGCTAGGGCCTTAGTTTGAGCGGGACCCCATGACCCAAATCTGCCTATCATAATGTTCTACTTGTAGGTTTCTAGAACCCACTGGATCCTTCTACATTGCTATTCACCCATTGTTCTCTCATCTAGAGTCCCAATAGGATGTCCTCCCCTCGGTCCCAGTTTCCTGGTAAGGGAAGGCTTTCATGGGACATGTCCATTGGGCTAGTATGCAG
>OU015756.1:9250711-9277586 GCA_907169655.1 Acomys percivali
ATGTAGCTGAACCAGGCCAAGTCAGTTCCTCTGAAAACCTAATGCAGCGCCCTTGCCTTGCAGGACTGACGTACATTCTACCTGACCCGGAGGCAATACCAATTATCCATTAAGATGTCGTCTTGCTAACGTACCACCAAAAAAAACATTTGACCCATGAACAATCCTACTGTATGTGTGCGTGTGTGTGCATGCCTGAGAAGTGTGTTGCGTCATTGTGTATCTTCCACTTTTTGTATTTTAATGGTCTACATTAGTCAGGATTTAATAAGATCTCTCCTTTTCTCATATTTCATTTTTATTCCAAAGCTGATCATCAATCAGAGTTTTTACAAATCAAAACCATGACCGTTATTATATCTTTTAGAGATCACACTGCTGATCGGAAATGCCAGCAAAGGTGAAAAAAAAAAAAAAAGAATTGTCTGAGAGGTACATTTAGGACCTCGAGTTGAAATAATTGCTACTTAATCTGGCACAAAATGTGGTAGATGAGGACATACCTAAGATGATATCTAGTTTGGGGCTTGGTTGAAAGAACAGTAATGTCACTGTGGGAAGTAGGTACACAGGAATGGCGGAGATTGGTCTGGTGTACTTCGATGATGATTGCTGCCTGCTGTCTCTGTGCCCCACCTTGTATCTTGCCTAATAACCTGCTTGACCAATAAAAGCCCATCATACCTGTGCAGGAGAAATTATATAGGCCTGGCAAAGGATCCTGGGCTTTTGAGGAGACAGAGAGACTCTTGGGAGAAGGGACCAGAGAAGAGAGGAAAAAGGCAGCTATGCCATGGGTTAGATGAAGGACAAACACATGGCCTGCATGGATGGAGGGTGTGATACAGATGAAGAGCATTACAAAGTATTTTGGATTATGGATGAAGACAGCTCTATAGAAATTATTAGAAACAGATGTCATGGGATTGAGGCAGGTATCCCATACCTGATCCAGTGTGGGAAGTAGTTTAGGGGATTAATATCTGCCCTGCCCCAGGTTCACTAAGGCTATTTTAAAATAAAACGGGTGCCTGTGTCTTGATTCTTGATTGCTAGCGGCTTAGAAAATATCACCATAATAATAATTATAGGCTTAATAATAAACATTAGGCAACACAGATAATTTAACCACCACACAGGAGTATGAACCAGTTTCAGGAATTTGAGTGAACCTGAATTTGTATTTCCAATTACTTTATGTCATCTGTGATCCACAAAGCTGAGCGTGTGAGACTGTGCTCTGCAGTAAGTGCTCTAGTGTGGTAATGTCTAAAGAGAGCTCAGAGGGAGACATGAAGATGCTTCACTTCACACATGATCTTCATCTAGAGCATCCTTCACAGTGCCCTAGTGAGCTGGGTGCGGCTGCTCATGTCAGTATCCTAGACCCAGCATTTGGTAGTCTGAAAGATGAGGATTGGCTTGAGTTCAAGACTATCCTGGGTTACATAGTGAGTTCTAGGCTAACCTGAAAAAAAATGGAGAGCAATAAAAAATGAACATGCTAGTTTATTTTTAGTCATGATAGAATTCCACAGGAACTCCCTATCTAAACTAGGCAAAAAATATTGTGTTTTCCCTTCAAAGAATA
Organism: Acomys percivali; assembly: GCA_907169655.1. Classification (NCBI taxonomy): domain Eukaryota; kingdom Metazoa; phylum Chordata; class Mammalia; order Rodentia; family Muridae; genus Acomys; species Acomys percivali. The sequence continues at coordinate 9,252,303 of OU015756.1, forward strand.
TTCACAATGCACATACATAGCAAATAATGGTGTTTCTTATAGATGAGGAGGCCATGACGTCTCATCCCCCTTGGGCTCCCCACATCCAAGGCGAGCAGTACTGAGTGTGATTCCTCTCAAAAATAACGAATAGTCTGCTTGCTACTAGGGAATACACAGACAAACATATGTATGTATACATATGACATTAGAACAATATGAAAGGAAGGCTCTAAAATTACTATTTAAACAGAAAATACACAATTGTTACACTGCATTGTAATAAAATTAACAAACTGTACATTTAAACAAACCAGTAATTAAATAACCACAGGGATAAAACAAATTATCATTTAGTGCAATGATTCAAATTATATTAGCAAATGTTTAGAATTTGTGATCTTGTCCTTTCTTATTGTCCTAATGGAACAAAATATAGAAAGAGAAAGCGTAGAAGTCAGACATCTGAAAGAAGCAGGATACAGTGCTTGGGTTATTTAAAGCACATGCAGATTAGCAGCATTAGCATTCCTTCAGTGTGACAGTCTTGAAATATTTGGGTTAGTAAACATACTACATACTTTATACGTGTGCCTTGCTATTTGTAGTGGCCCATATACAATCTAATTGACTTTGGCACTCCTTGTAATAATCAATTTTATAACAACTACAGAAAGGAATAATCTGCTTTAATTCCTTGGTAACATTTGAAGATGCAATCTCAGGTAACATATACTTACTACAATAAAAGGAAGTTTTTTATAATGACCTTAGAAAACTAGAGGATGGAAAATTTGTAGTTAGATTGGATTTTTGTCCAAAGAGTGACAGAACAATCAGGAATTTCATTCATATTACATTCTAATGATTTGGCTGTTCGTATTTGGCAACCTTGATGAAAACATTTTATCTTGGTGAATCTACAATTCTGAATGTAACTTAATATCTGTCATATCTCATCTCTATCAACTCAAACCATCTATCTAGACCCAAAAACATCTTAACCCCCAGAACACCAAATTTAATTTGGTCTCCAATCCCATCAGAGACTTGAGAAGGAGCAAAATCAATAACCTGAGTAAACATGAAGTGCAGGTTAGCAGCTTTCATATTAAAAAAACAAAAATGACAGAGACAGTCTGCTGCCTGGAGAGTCACCCATAGCTCTCTAAAACATTGGAGCCTAATCTTCGGCCTTCTGGCCCAGTATGTCTAACCGACATATTTATGAGGCAGGAACTATTGAGGACTTGCTTTCCCTGTTTTGGCAGAGTTTGGCAGTTGACTCTGCCTGCATCCAAGCTTGCCAAGTTTTAGGGAGAATTCTGTCAGTGATCAAAAGGAGGGCATTTTGCTCAGTGGCTTGTTTGTCGCATTAGAAGGTATCTCCATAAGGAGGCTCAATGATGCTTATCATCATCCCTGAGGTAGGCTATGTGATGCCAGGTGTCGAACTGTCTTAATGTCAAAGAATCATTAAAACAATATAAACATCTTTAAACGCCATATTCTATAGGACTCTGAGGTTTTTGAAGACTTTAAGTATTTTACCTTATCTGTCTATAGAATCATACCTATCTGTCACATCTAGGATGTATGTATAGTCTTGTGATATAAATAGACTAGTAATTAAAATGATCACGATTTGGTCAGTTGACAAGTCACTTGTCTAACTTACTTATCCTAAACCGCCTTCAATAGGATTTTCAAAGAATTGAAGGTAGACCTTGTATTCTACTTGAGTGGTATGGCTGTATGGCTCTCTCTTTGTTCTGTTGACAGTGTCTTCTGCCTTACATAAGCCTCTCAGCCTGATGAGGTCCCACTTATTAATTTTTTATCTTAGAGCCTGGGCTGTTGTTTGTTTGTTTGTTTGTTTGTTTTTAAAGGAAGTTATCTCCTGTGCCAATGAGTTCTAGGCTTTTCCCCACTCTTCTAACATATTTAGTGTTTCTATTCAGGAAGTTGATGTCTTTAATCCACTTCATCTATAGTTTTGTACAGGGTGATAAATATGGATCTATTTGCATTTTATTACAAGTAGACACCCAGTTGACCAGCACCATTTGTTGAAGATGCTGTCTTTCTTCCATTGTATGGTTTTGGCTTCTTTGTCAAAAACCAAATGATCATAGGTAATGGCATGGTACTGGCATAGAAATGGGCCAGTTGACCAATGGAATAGAATTGTACCCCATTTTTTGTTTTGATCATTTGATTTATTGGTGTTTAATTTCTTGGGTTCTTTATTTATTTTGGATATTAGCCTTTTGTTGGATGGAGGGTTGGTGAGATCTTTTCCTAGTCGATAGGCTTTTGTTTGTTCTGTTGACAGCATCATCTGCCTTACAGAAGCTTTTCAGTTTCATGAGGTCACCTTTATTAATTGTTGATCTTAGGGCCTGAGCTGTTGGTTTTCTATTCAGGAAGTTGTCTCCTGGGCCAGTGAGTTTAAGGCTCTTCTTCATATTTCTTCTAACATATTTATTGTATCTGGTTTTATGCTAAGATCTTTAATCCAATTGGACTTGTGTTCTGTACAGGGTGATAAATATAGATCAATTTGTGTTTTTCTACATGTAGACATCAAGTTAGACCAGCACCATTTGTTGAAGATACTATGTGTTTTCCATTATATGGATTTGGCTTCTTTGTCAAAATTCAAGTGTCCATAGTTACATGAGTTTATTTCTGGGTTTTTTATTTGATTCCATTGATAAACCACCCTAATTCTATGCCAGTACCATGATGTTTTTATTGCTGTTGTTGTATAGTACAGCTTGGGATCAGGGATGGAAATTGCTCCAGAAGATGTTTTAGTGTATAAGATTGTTTTAGCTATTCTGAGTTTTGTTTTCTAAACTAATTCTATGAGGTCACAGTACTTGATACCTAAACCACACAAAGACTGAACAAATAAAGAGAATTTGAGACCAATTTCTCTTATGCATATTGATGTAAAAATACTCGATACAATACTTGCCAACTGAATCCAGGATCACAGAAAAAATGTCAGTCACCATTACCAAGTATGCTTCATCCCAGGCATGCAAGGGTGGTCCAATGTAGAGAAATTCATCAATGTAATCCACCATATAAACAAATTGAAAGAAAAAACACATGATCATCTTCTTAGATGCCAAAAAAGCATTTGACAAAATCTAACACACCTTTATGTTTAAAATCTTGGAGATATTAGGGATACAAGGCACATATCTAAACATTATAAAGGCTACATACAACATGACAGTAGCCAACATCAAATTAAATGGAGAGAAACTAAATGAAATTCCACTAAAATCAGGGACTATACAAAGTTACCAACTCTCCCCTATCTCTTCAATATATTACTTGAAGATCTAGCTAGAACAATAAGACAATAAAAGGAGATCGGGGGGGGGGGGATCCACATCACAAAGGAAGAAGTCAAAGTATCACTGTTAGCAAATGATATAATAGTATACATAAATGACCCCCCCCTCCTGAATATGCATCAGAGCACTCCTCCAGCTGATAAACACCTTCAACAAAGTGGCCAGATACAAGATTAATTTTAAAAAATCAGTAGTCCTCCTGGATACAAATGATAAATGGGATGAGAAAGAAATTAGGGAAACTACATCCTTCACAATAGCCACAAATAATATAAAGTATCTTTATGTAACTCTAACCAAGCCAGTAAAAGATTTGTGTGAAAAATCTTCAAGTCTCTGAAGAAAAAAATTGAAGAAGATATCACAAAGTGGAAAGATCTCCCATGCTTGTGGATTAGGAGAATCAATATACTAAAAACGGCCATCTTACCAAAAGCAATCTACAGATTCAATGCAATTTCTATCAAAATGCCTACACAATTCTTTACAGACTTTGAAAGATCAATACTCACCTTCATATGAAAAAATATTACATATATATTCTTAATGACTCTGTACTTCTTTGTGCTCTCACCAAGCTACAACCAGTTAGTTGGGGCACACTCTATGCTTAAGCCTTGCTAAATTGTTCCTTAGTATAATCTGATTAAGAGAAAACAAACAAAATCTTTACTAGTCTACTGCTTCTCATGGCTGTCTTTGTATCTTTAATCAAAGTTCTTCTGCACTTAACCTGCTACTTAATATGTATTTCTTTCATTTCTTTATGTTTTTTTCTTCAGTGTCAAGGGTGAGAATTAAGGCCAAGGCTATTATCTTCTGTGCACACACTTAACTACCTGTGTCCCAGTCTCCTAACATATTTGAAATTTTTCTCTTTTACATATTACACACCAGAATTTATGGCTTTGGAAGGACCCTTCTTCATATATGGGCACTTTATTGTGAGCCTTCAGAAAAAGCCTTCTCATTTAATTATTTTAGTCTAGATTGACTGTCTGAACAGAGTTTATTAAGATATTTCTTACTTGTTATTTTATTATGCTGCATCGTTATTGCACATTATGAATAGAATGAAATTTATTACAGATTTCTATATTCAGCAATGCTTTGTAAAGGTATGTTCCAACTTATATATCATTTTTCCACATGTAAAATTGGCCACTGATACTGGAAATTTTCAAATACAGTCACCTTTACAATCAAAAGCTTCCAAATATTAAACCTTGCCTAACAATTCTACTTGAAACATTTTCTCATCATAAATTTAAAGAAATGCTCAATATCTTTAGTCATCAGGGAAATGCAAATTAAAACAACTCTGAGATTCCATCTTACACCCATCAGAATGGCTAAGATCAAAAATTCAAGTGACACCGCATGCTGGCGAGGATGTAGAGAAAGTGGAACACTCCTTCATTGCTGGTGGGAATGCAAACATGTACAACCATTTTGGAAATCTATCTGGCACTTTCTCAGAAAACTGGGAATAGGGCTTCCTCAAGACCCAGCTATTCCACTCCTTGGAATATACCCACTTATAATTGGGCACTAGCCCAAAAGGCATGTCCCATGAAAGTCTTCATTTACCAAGAGATTGGGATAGCTGTGAGGACATCACACTGGGACTCTTAGTAAGAGAAATATAGGAGATGGGGAAATAGAAGGATCCAGAGGATCTTAGAAACCTACCAGAAGAACATTGTAACAGGTGAATCGGGGCCCAGGGGATTCTGTTCAAACTATTGCGCTAACCAAGGATAATGCAAGTAGTAAGCATCAAACCCCTACTCTGATCTACCCAATGGACAGGACATTCTCCACAGTTATGTGGAGAGTGGGGACTGACTCTGACATGAACTCCAGAGCAGAGTCCCTCTATCCTCCCTTCAACTCTTTCACAGGACTTCCGAGCTCTGCCTAATGTTTGGCTGTGGGTCTCAGCATCTGTTTAGATTCACTCTAGGGTGGAGCCTCTCACAGGGGAGTTAGGCTAGGCTCCTGTCGGCAAGCATAACAGAGTATCATTAATAGAGTCAGAGGTTGGTTCCCTCAAGACGTGGTAGGCCTCAAGATGAGCCAGCCATTGGTTTACCATTCCCTTAATTTCTGCTCCATCTTTATCCCTGAACATCTTGTAGGCAGGGTAAACTTTGGGTTGAAGGTTTCGTGGGTGGATTGGTTTCATTCCCCCCTCCACCTGAAGTCCTGCGTGGCTATAGGAAGTAGACTTCAGGCTCCATATCCCCCACTGCCAGGAGTTTCAGCTAGAGTCACTCCCATATCATCCTAGGAAACCTATCACATTGCAGGTCTCCAGTTTGTCCCACAGATATTCCCTTCCCTTCCCAGACCTCTCACCTCCCATTCCCACTCTTCTGCACCAGATCCCCACCCTCATTCCCATCCTCCCCAATCCCTCTTGCACACGGTTTTCTCTCTTAATCCATTTCTATGTCTATTTTATTTCCCTTTCTGAGTGAGAGACAAGCATTCTCCTGTGGGCTTTCCTTGTTACTTAGCTTCTTTGGGTCTGTGTATGGTAGTGTGGTTATCCTGTATTATCTGTCTAATATCCATTTTAAGTTAACACATACCATGTGTATCTTTGTGAGTCTGGATTACCTTACTCAGGATGATATTTCCTAGTTCCACTCATTTGCCTTCAAGTTTCATGATTTATTTGTTTTTGACCTGAGTAGTAGACCATTGTGTAAATGTACCACATCTTGTTTATTCGTTCGTCAGTTGAGGGACATCTATGTTATTTCAAGTTTCAGGGTATTACGAATAAAGCTGCTTTGAACATAGTTGAGCAAATGTCCTTGTAGTTTGGTGGAATATCTTTTGAGTATATGACCAGGAGTGGTATAGCTGAGTCATTAAATAAAGAGAAACTTAAAGCAATTCCGCTAAAATCAGGGACAAGACAAAGCTGTCCACTCTCAACGTATCTAGTCAACATAGTACTGAAATTTCTAGCTAGAGCAACACAACAACTATAGGAAATCAAGAGAAGACAAATTGGAAAAGAAGTCAAAGTATCTCTATTCACAGATGATATGATACTATTCAAAAGTGATCCCACCCCCCCCTGCCCCTAATTCTACCAGAGAACTCCTACAGCTCGTAAACAGTTTCAGCAAAATGGCTGGTTACAAAATTAACTTAAAAAAATCAGTTTCCTTTCTCTATACAAGAGATACGTGGAATGAGAACAAAATTAGGGAAACAACACCATTCACAACAGCCACAAATAATATAAAATATCTTGGTGTAATTCCAACCAAGCACGTGAAATACCTGCATGACAAAAACTTCAAATTTTTCATACATCTTTATTTGAGTTTGTTATTTCTGCTTTTTTCACCTTTGTTCTTTTAATTTCTTTTTTCTTTCTCTTCAAAAACATTTAACCTATACCTTATTACTGAAATTCGTGTGAGCCACTAAGCTGCATATCTTCTATCCCGGTAATATTATATAACAATGTTACAGGATATTTAATCAAAAGAGAGAAGTATCAAAGGATTATAGACATTGACCACTCAGATGTCTTACCTAGGCTGAGTAGGTTTTCTTTTTAGCTCTAGATAAGTGTCCATTATTAGTAGGCCAGCAGATACCATAAAGATGGTTGCTACATAATTGTTTAATTCAAACTCTGAAGGCGATGGAGAGTATTTGACTTTAATACCAATATCAGCCAAATATTGAACTTACCAAATACTAAATAATCATATAGTATAAAACATTTACTAGAATTTTCAAATCACGTACCACTGCACTTTTATCATTTAGATGCAATTAGTTTTAATGCAGTGTACCCATAAAAAATAGGGAATTTGGGGCTGGAGAGATGGCTCTTCAGTTAAGGGCTCTGCTGCTCTGGCAGAGAACATTAATTCAGTGCCTAGCGCCCTGAAGATCTAGGGGGTTCTCGTGCCCTCTCTGTTCTCCGCAGGTACCACACATACATGGTACACAGGCATATATGCAGGCAAACATCCATTTATACAAAATAAAAAGTATAATGTTAAAAATAGAGTAATTAATATATATATACTTTTATTATTACAAATGGATATTGTCCCATCAAAATTCATTTTTTGTAACCCTAATCTCCATATGTCTGTATTTGGAAATTTAACCTGTAGGATGAATGTTTTTTATGAGAAGGGAGGGAGCTCTCTATTTCCTGGTGTATACACATGAACACACGGTGTGATGACATTTTACCTATGAGGAAAGCAATGAGGGCTTAACTTGAAGATGTACTATGCGCATACTTGCATCTTTGTCTTTCCATCTGGAGAAATAAGTTTCTTTAAGCCACAAAGTGTCTGGCATTTTGTTATGGTAGCAGCAGCAAACACATGCATTGCCAAAGTGTTCTTCATGATGAAAAGTTTTACCTTCTCACAGGTTTTATGTGCCTGTGACCACCTTAGAAATGCAGCTGTAGCTCATTCCAATGTGTTTGAAAGTGGCTTCTCCTAATTAATTATCAAAAATGGGAACCCACTTGCAAACTCTTCAGCTATATCAGCCTTATTTTCCATTACGTAATATCTGAATTGATTTTTTACATTCAAATAAATATTTTAAATGTATCTGAGAGAAGATACTGAAAATAAATTATATAATTATGTAATAAAAACCAACTCAAATTAAAATGGTATTGATTCAATATATGTATGTTTGTAAAAAAGGTTAAAAATATGAACCCATATACTGTCCGAGTTATTTTAAAAATAAATTGCTGTAATAAGCAGCTAATTATAACTTATCCCGTGAAGACACGATAAGAGACATTATTTCATTAAGTGTGTGAGAATAGTTTAATCAGGTATTTTTATTGGGTGTTATTATTAATCTTGTATTCAAATTTAATGAAAGATAAAGGTGGATACTATTAAAATATAACCTAAGCGTTATTTCTCTTAATTTTTAAATAATGTTTCTTTATTAAATAATGCTTTATTATTTCATATGTACATATACAGATATTTATACATTATATCACAAATATATAAAATTTTGACAAATGAGGAGATACAGCTCAGATAGTACATTACAGTTGCATACAATAAGTTTTAAATGTCTACTATACAGTGTCAATGATGGCAAATCAAACTATGTTGCATACCTGACATTCCTTAAGAGTACCCAGAGACCAAGAAAATAAATATACCATAGCACAAAATATGAATATTACAGGCACAAATGTTTATGATACTTTGGAAGCCATGAGATTGAATTAGACAGGTGTATTTCTAGAAGCATCATGGCAGTATCATATAAAACTAGTTTTGAAGTATAGACAAAAGAAACATTACCTTTTTAAGGATAATGAAAGCAACGTTTCATCCAAATTCTTGGAGTACCCCCATGCTAGGAAGAAAAATTTCCATAAGCACACATATATTTCAGCATTCCTTGGAAGTAGGTGTATTAGTTACTTAAAATGAATGTATCTTGGAAAAACAAATTATATATTCTTGATTGGCTAATCGACTAGATCCATATATATGTGTATGTTTCACATATATATCTACATATGAAAAGTTTGATAGAGATTAAATTATTGTAGCATTTAATCTAATAATGCAAACATCAGGAGAGCTGCCTTCTTTCCAAGAGGGTTCTGACATAACTTTTTAAAACTATTATTTCAAATTTTAGAATAAGGGAGCTTTGTAAAATTTAATTGCTTTTAGTATTAGACAGTATGAATAGCACTTGTATAATTATTAGGAATAGGTTTTTTATTATTTAGGATCTTTTAGGCTGCAAGTAAGAAGTAATCAAGACAGTCCATTGATAAAATAGTAAGATAATTTTAGATATGCATGAGGAGCAACTGGCTACATCTAATCGTTGACCTTCCTCTAATCTAATCTGTCAGTATCTTCCTCACCTTTAAGCTGTTTCACCTCACGGCTCTATGATATCAGTGGCATCTACAGGGCTCATATTCTCATGAAAGCATCTAGATTATGATTTTCAAAATAATTTTAGAGAATCTCCCAGACAACTTGTTCCTGTATGAATTGATCTCAAAATTTTACATTCAAGGAAGGGTCTGATCATGGCATTAAGTCACCAAAGCGGCACCGTCATTAAGTAAGAAATATAATGAGGACCCAGCTAAGAATGAGGCAGAAGTGTGTCTCTTGGCCTGGCACTAGTATTTTCTGCAACACAGCCTATTTTTATCCTCTAAAATTTAATCCAATGAATAGAAAATACAGTACATAAATATGTCAAGTGCAACTTTTAAAAATTACTTTATTCAGATTACATCTCAATTGTTATCCCCTCACTTTTATCTTCCCATTCCTCCCTCCCTCCCTCTTTCACTCTATTCTGCTCCCCTAGGTCTGTGACAGAAGGGGACCTCCTCCCCCACCATGTGGTCACAGCCCATCAAGTCTCATCCTGGTAGCCTGCTTATCCGTTCTCTGAGTGTCACCAGGCCTCCCCACCAAGGGGAAGTTGTCAAATATGGGGCACCGGAGTTCATGACAGAGTCAGTACCCGCTCTCCGCTCAACTATGGAGAACATCCTGTCCATTGGCTAGATCTGAATAAGGGTTCAATGTTTACTGCAGGTGTTGTCCTTGGTTGGTGCAGTAGGTTGAGCAGACCCACTGGGTTCAGATCTCCCTGTAATGATGTTTTTCTTGTAGGTTTATAGTTCCCTCTGGTTCCTCCTATTTCCCCATTCTCCCATATTTTACTCAACTACAGTCCCAATAGGAAGTCCCCGTATCTATCCTGATCTCCTGATAAGTAAAGACCTTCGTTGGACATTCCTTTTGGGCTAGTGTCCAATTATAAGTGAGTATATACCATGTGAGTCTTTCTGCTTCTGGGTTAACTCACTCGGGATGATGATTTCTAGTTCCATCCATTTGCCCATAAATTTCTGCGTTTCCTTGTTTTTAACAGCTGACTAGTATTCCATAGGGTAAATGTACCGCTGTTTCTTTATCTATTCTTCCTCTGAGAGACATTTCGTTGTTTCCAGGTTCTGACTATTACAAATAAGGTTGCTATGAACATGGTTGAGCTTATAACCTTGTTGTGTGGTGGAGCATTTTCTGGATATATTCCAAGGAGTGGAATAGCTGAGTCTTGAGGCAGCCCTATTCCCAGTTTTCTGAGAAAGCACCAGATTGATTACCAAAGTGGTTGTACAAATTTGCACTCCCACCAGCAATGAAGGAGTGTTCCCCTTGCTCCACATCCTCGCCAGCATGTATTGTCACTTGGGTTTTGATCTTAGCCATTCTGATGGGTGGAAGATGGAATCTCAGAGTCGTTTCGATTTGCATTTCACTGATGAGCAAGAAAGTTGAGCATTTCTTTAAGTGTTTCTGAGCCACTCGATATTCCTCTGTTGAGAATTCTTCATTTAGTTCTGAGCCCCATTTCTCAATTGGGTTATTTGGCTTGGCAGTGTTTAATTTCTTGAGCTCTTTATATATTTTGGATATTAGACCTTTGTGAGATGGTGAATATCTTTCCCCAGTCTGTAGGCTGTCACTTTGTTCTGTTGACAATGTCTCCTGCCTTACAGAAGCTTCTCAGCCTCATGAGGCCCCATTTATTAATTGTTGACATTAAGGCCTGGGCTGTTGTTCTGTTCAACAAGTTGTCTCCTGTGCCAATATGTTCCAGGCTCTTCCCTACCTTTCTTCTAATTGATTTAGTGTCTCTGGATTTATGTGGAGGCCTTTAATCCACTTAATTTTCCTCTTAGCAGTGCTTTCAACGTGTCCCATAAATTTGGGTATGTTGTTTCTTCATTTTCATTGAATTTTAAGAAATGCTTACTTTCTTTCTTTATTTCTTCCCTGACGCAGGTGTCATTAAGTAGAGAGTTGTTTAGCTTCCACGTGTGAGTAGGCTTTTTGTTATTTCTGTTGTTGTTGAAGTCCAGCTTTAGACCATGGTGATCTGATACAATACAAGGTATTATTTCAATCTTCTTGTATCTATTGAGGCTTGTTTTGTGACCTATCATATGATCAGTTTTGGATAAGGTTCCATGAGGTGAAAAGTTTAGTAGATATCTGTTATATCCATTTGATTGATGACATTGGTTAATATCATTGTTTCTCGATTTATTTTCTATTTCATTGACCTATCCTTTGGTGAAAGTGGGGTGTTGAAGTCTCCCACTATCAAAGTGTGGGGATTGATGAGTGGTTTAAGCTTTGTTAATATTTCTTTTACAAATATGGGTGCTCTTGTAATGGGAGCTCAGATGTTCAGAATTGCGATGTCATCTTGGTTGATTTTATCTTTAATGAGTGTGAAGTGTCCTTCTTCATCTCTTTTAATTAATTTTTGTTTAAAGTCTATTTAATTAGATATTAAAATGGCTACAACAGCTGCTTCCTGTGTCCATTTGCTTGGAATACCTTTTTCCAGCCTTTTACACTGAAGTAATGTCTGTCCTTGTGGCTGATATGTGTTTCTTGAATGCAATGGATAGGCCTGGAACCATGCACATACTGGTAGCACTAAGTGGACTCAGTTGCTTTAATATAGAATATATGAAATTGGGCAGGAAAAGTAGGAGGAAGGCTATAGAAGAAATTGGAGGGGGAGGGGTGAGGTAGGTTGAATGGAGCACATCATATTCATGTATAAAATTTTCTTTTTCTCCAAAAATCTTTAGTCTGAATTAACATTTTAGATAAGATGTTAGTTCTTCTGCCTTCCTTCTCTTTTCTCATAGAACACAGTCAATTTTTTCTTAAGCAGATGTGATAATTAAAAGTAGTGGTCAAATGAATTTATAAATAAAATGTTATGGTAGAAGAGGACAAAATGAAGAGACATTTTTGCCATTTTAGCAAAGCAGAGTCACAAAACTTTCTCACAACTAGGCCAGTGGCAAGGATGGGGATTGATATTTGTAAATAAAAGAAAATAGAAACACATGTATTCTGAAAATGAACAGTAGATGTGTAAGTTCATTTCCAAGTAACATTTGGTGCCTCATGAAAGTGTAGGTGTGTCATCTTTGGGAATGATACGAGTTTTACATAATTGGATACGTATATGTGTATATGTATACATACATGTGTGTGTGTGTATATATATATATATATATGATATATATATGGAGAGGGAGAGAAGAGAAGAGAAGAGAAGAGAAGAGAAGAGAAGAGAAGAGAAGAGAAGAGAAGAGAGAGAAGAGGGGGCATACACAAAGGGAAGAGTGAATACAAATGATGGCTACAAAGCATGTTACTCTCTATTACACCTTTCCCTATAATGTATCTGGTACACATAACCATGTTAATCCCTTTTCTTGGGATCTACAGTTACTCAAAACCCTCCTTGAAATGTATGTCTTTATTTTATCCAGAGAATTGAAATGCTCATTGGATACAATTCCAATATACTCCACATGTCTTCAGATAAGACAAATATGCATGAATCCACATTAATCCAATGGGGCAAGTCGTCAGCAAAGACTGTGGAAACTAATGATAATTTCCCTGTTCAATGCTTTAATCTCCATCAGTTGTGACGTAAAAGCAATGGTAGTGTTCCCTTGTGTTTCTCCCTAAGTGGATGCCTCCACGGAGACATGAAGAAGGGCAACTTTTCAATTCCAAACCCAAGGGCAAATAATCATAAGGTAAACAAATGGAAAATAGGATTCTATCCTCTGTCTAAATAAAAAAATATGTTCCTAATTCAAAATATCTTTGAGAAATATTTCAAATAAAAAGCCATTGTTAGTTATAAAAATACTACTATAGTGAACATTGACACATTTCTATAATTACAATTAACTTCTTAGAGTCCAGCACCGTTGTTTCTCTCATTTCATTGGACAGAAAACCATAAATTCAAAATTGAAGTATAGCAAATAAAAAATGATATATCATGTACTCTTATTTATATAGAGAAAAAACATGAGCAAGAACTTTGAGTTTGTGTTTATAAAACATAATAGTGTATGAAACACACTTGTTTTTCTATATGTAGATCATATCTGAACTTTATGATGGGAAGGACAGTTGCATTCAGAGTCCGCAAGACAATTTTCTGCTTCTGTGATTCACTCAAAATATTCACAAGACACAGCTAACCTGTCAGGCTAATTATTGTGGCTTTGATATATTACATTGAAAACACACACACACACACACACACACACACACACACACACCAAACAAACAAACAAACAAACGAATGAACAAACAATAAAGAGATAGATAAAGTAGAGGGAATGTCAAGTTCAAACTCACCAGGTCTCCCTTCCCGTTGAGTCACACTGAATGCCTCATTTTCCCTAGAAATCATTGTGATGATAGTCACCACCAGTTGTCTACCAGGAAACCACTCGGAATCTTGGCACTTGCTGCTTGTATTGGTGAGCTGGTCACAGAGGCAGTGTGTACTGGTTGGCGGATAGCAAAATTCCAGATTCCTCAAAGCACAAGTGAACATCATGTTCATAAAAGGTGGTCAGTGTGACAAGCACAGCCTTTTATACAAATTTCTGTGAATTAGTTACCTCCTGTCACCAATTGGTGAATACTCCTATCTACTTCCCATGTCAGACAGGATCCAACATTGGAAGCCAGCATTCCTAGTTGACTTAGCCCTGGTGTTCTAAATATCCTCTGCATATTAGTTAAAAGTAGTTTGATAGAAGGACTTGGAGGTGACAGGAGCTCCACAAGAAGACAAACAGAGCCAACTAACCAGGACCCAGAGGGACTTACAGAGACTGATACACCAACCAAGGACCATGCATAGACTGGATCTAGGTCCCTTACACAGATGTAACAGATGAGCAGCTCAGCTCAGGCTTCATGTGGGTCCCCTGTCTCTGACATGAACTTGGTTGCCTGATTTTTTATACTCCCCTCTGGAGGAGCTGCCTTGCCAGCCAGGCCACAGGTAAAGAGGAAGTACTCAGTCCTGATGTAACTTGATGAGCTAGGGTAGGTGGATAGGTGGGCATGGGTTGAGAGGAGGGAGGGCTCTCATTTTCTAAGAAATAGAGGAGAGGGCATGGGTGAATAGGGAAGAAGGGAGGGACTCGAGGAGAGGAGAGAGGGGGCTATGATCCAGATGTAAAATGAATAAATACATTTAAAAATATTTTTAAAGTTTTATAATCAAAATACCCGGACTCAATCTACATTTTATTACTTAATATTGGTAAACTCTTGAATCAATTAGTCAAATTCTTTGCATCACAATTTCATTAGCCTTTAGGTTTAATTAGGATGTTCAGCCACAGGATTACTATGGCAGTCTAAGAAATAATGCATTCACAAATCTTAGCACACTGTCTGGAAAGAGTTAGTAATAATTACTTATAAATAATAATAGCATATGGCAACTACCTGTGAAGAATTTATAATAAAATGCAGTCAAGACACATGGAATGAGAAGAAAACAACTGTTTGCTGTGTGTCTTACAATCTGGTAGTGCCACAGCCCCTAGAGAATGGGCAAACATAGATGGGTAGCAATATTGAGACCCCCATACTACTGTCTCATGAAGCAGATTGTTACAATTTCATGAGCGTGACCATTATTCTTGCTTCTGTGATGTTGAGGTTGTCTTAAATGAGTGTCACAGGAATCAGTGACTAGTCCAGTCTTCTATGGCTACGATCTAATCTTCTTGTGAACGGCTTTGGAAATAAAGTAGATTTTTCATAGTTATACCCACCATTTGTGTATGTAAGTGAGTGGCATGACCAATAAAAGCATTTTGTTGAGTGTTGACTTTAAGCTGTTTAGGTGTGGCGTTATACAACTCTGCAGATAGTAATGTTTATTACTGATGTAGCTAATAAACATTATTTATATACATTACATATATAATATATGTAACTAATAATCATGTATATTAAACATTGTGATTACATAAAGAATATATTGATTTTAAATATTCAGATTTGTGGACAAAAGCAAATTAAATAAAAGTAAGCATAGAAAATAATCAATCCTAAGGCTGAGCAAAAAGATATTTTTGGTTGTAAAGCCAATTCATTGCTAAGAAAACTCATGTATCATGAGAATGTAAGCTTTTTGCATCTTCTTCTTTTTTAGTCTTATGAAAAAGCAAGCTGATAATATAACAAAGAGCCATGTCCCTAGGTGGTGGGGATTACTTTCAATGTCAGATGTCTCCTCAAGCTATTAAGTATCTTGGGATTGTTTCCATAAAAAAAAAAAAATGTCTTTATTTTGTATCATACCTTTAAATTCTATTCACAGCTCCTACAAATTAGAAAGACTTTAGGAGTGTTACTAAGTGTTACTATTAAGAGGTAAAGAGTTTTGCTTATGTCTAAAAAGATCACTGATAAGGTAAATCTCATGGGAATGCAAAAAGATTATATATGATATGAATATACTCACACAGAATATCATTTAACTAAGGTATGGAGTTTAAAATAAAATTAATGCATTAAGATTGGAAATTTCATTTAAGACTCCTTCTCTACAAAGGAACACCAACATCACTAAGTTGGTTTTCACACTTCTCCATATTTAATAGCAACAATGAGAAAGGAATCATTGGATGAGATTAATTCAACCTAGGGCTATAGATGTATAATTGCTTGACATACATTATAAATTAAATTGTGATTTGTGGCTCAAGTTCCTCTTTGTATTTGTGAAATTTAGGCAAAGGTCCTTATTAATATAGTAATGAAGCATGTCATTTGTCCATGAATTACTCAGGCACCTTACCAAAAATGGAACATAAAATATAAGAGCTGAGCATGTATCAATTTGTCAGTCCTGATCATTGATGAGCACCTTGGATTGTTTCGATATACTATTTATCATACTATTTATCATCATTCATGAATTACATTTCATTAGTGTCTCTCCTAAATTAGAATACTTTGAGGGTTATAGTGTGTTTCGCTTATTATTTTGTTCTTTATATAAGTCAGCTGGCTTTATTCTGAGAGCTCAAGCAATGGACTCAATTCCATTAAGCTGAATTAAATTGAGTCAGTTAACTAATTTTAAGAAAAGAAACAGGAAAAAAAATCCATAAATGTTGCCAATCCCCCAGGCCAGCTCCAGGAACAGCGAATAAGAAGAGAGGTGGCTCTGAGGCAGGGAGAACTGAGCAGTCATTGAAAGGCTGGCTAAGGGAACCACCCACTGATTGGTTTAGCTTGAGGAGCCACTTGTTGAGGATAGGTTCAGGAATGGAGGGAATAAAACTTGGAGACTCAGGCATATGTGGTACAAGCCGAAGGTCTTAAAGCCCACGCGATCTTTATTTTCTGTCTGTTTCTGTGCGTGTCTCGCTTTCTGTCTGACCGACTCCTTGCTTGTTTCCAGCCGTCTTTCTACCCCTCTCCCTGATTCCTGTTACCCATCTTTATATCTCTCTCCTAATTTACTGTCACCCATCTTTCTCTCCTCTTGCTTGTTCCCCATCTCGGTCTCCCTTGCTGTTCCCCATCTCACTCTAGCTTCCTCTCTCACCTCTGTTACTGGCTTGCCCTTCCTTCTTGGACCAACCCCAGTATTTCATTGAAATGAAGTTCAGCTTTTTTTTTTTTTTTCATTACAGATTACATCATGATTTTTTTTTGCATCTTTTGCAATCACTAGGGCAATCAAAAATCAACAGAGTCACAAAGAAATACAAAAGTACTGTAACCTACAGCAAACCATACAACAAAAATCAATTAATTTGCAAACAATGGTCAGCATGACCTGATTATTACTTCTAAAACAATGCTCAGGAAAGTTTAATCATAAATTTCCTTGGGCTAAAGCCATTGTGTTTACAAGATGGTCAGAGCAACATACCTTGAGCTAAATGTTCTCTCATAAAGAAAAACCTTGATTGATTCCAGTCCCAAATCAACAGGTGTGCTATCCAAGCCTAGGCTAACAGCCAAAGGGTCCTCTAGTGTAAAATGTCTGTAAAGCATGACATTTCAAGCCCACCTTTTAATTCTCTCAAAGCAGATTCGAAGGAAATGTTTCTAGAGGTAACAGTATCTAGCCAGGTACTGTTATGTCTAGGTCTTAACTTTCTTTCATGCAGTTTCTGCTTGGGTGCTCACAGCCAGAACAAAAACCTCTATCATTGTCTCAAGCCTCTGGCCAGATGCCCTCTTTCAACATCCTCTGTGGGAAAAAGTTTTTCCCTGTATGATTTTCGTTAGGGCTGAGAAATGAAGAGAAAACGCAGTTTTAGGAGACATAGCAGATTTCTAAATATACTTAAACCTGGACCTGGACTATACATAATTTTTAGGGACAATAGTGATCAGCCGGAGATGTTTGGAACTTTGTCAAGCAGAGCCTCAACAGCTGTTCTGGATGTCTAGAGATCATGCTGGACAGTTGGAGGTTTCTGGAACTTTGCCAAGCAAAGCCTCTATGACTTATCCTCATGTCTGCGACAAATTATCTATAACTGAGTTTAATAATTACTGATCACAATTTATTCTGATTGTCTCTTTTTCACTCAAATCTATTACAGTTTAGCTATATGCCTTCCAAGGAGGATGCTTATTTTCTAATTAATAGGGTCATGTTAAGTATTATATAATGTGCAATTTTTTGTTTTCATCACATCGCCAAGGGACCTTTACCATATTAAGAACACAATTCCGTTCCATTCACTTATCTAATAATTTATCCTTTAGTTTTGTTTCCCAACCCCATTGTTTTGGAATATGTGTATTATATTAATTAGGTCTTTAAAACTTCTGCTGATTTAAGTACAAGGTTTTATACTGTGTTGGAGTCATCTCACTTGAAAATTACATTGTAACTAATTGTACTTGCATGAATGAATGTGTGTATATTAGTAACAGAATTTCAATATATGTTAACTTTATCACATAAATATTCTCAAATGCAGCATGAATGAATGCAAGAAAATTTGAAATTGTACTACATGTTAAGAATTTATTTTTCTAGACCAAATTTTGAACCTCAATTCTGTCCTAGTGTGTATTTATTTCCCTTAAAGCAGTATCCCTAGTTTAATATGAAATATAATTTTAAGTTACAGATGATATTTCAAAGGAAATATTTCCTAGATGGGCAGACTGTATAAATAGACTTTCATCAAATCTGAGTTCAGTTATTAAGTTGCATTTGCATTTTTGCAAGACCGAAAAATATTGTCCACTAAAGCAAAACACAATACTTTAAGGTTTGTAATTTATATTTTATAACACCTAAGACATGATCTCTGCACATAATTAAATATGCATTATTTTAATGACCTTTATTATTTTTGAATGCTTATACTTGCATATACATCCACACAAATGCACTGGAAAATATATGTTAAATAAGCTGTGACATTTCTTCCTGAAACTTCTTAGGTAGGATCGCCTCATCCTGTGGGCAGCTTCAACCAAGAAGCCGCCCTCACTCTGTATGGTTTTATGCTGCTGCGTTCATGGTGTTGTGACAATAGGTGACATAATGAACATTTGAGTGAAGTCAGAATTCCTTTTCATATTCTTTAAAATGTGAATTTATGGTCATGGAAATCATAGGATTTAATACAAAGTCCAAGCATGTGCAGCATGATGGCTGTGTTAGTGATGTGCGATTGCCATGTGAACAGCAACAACCAGCATCTTAAATGAAGGAAGTGTGGGCGTAAAAGACAGCTCAGAGGTAGTGCCAGCCCCTGAGAACCTGACACCTCATTATGGCCCCTAAGGGCAGCATATACCATGCATGTGAGAGTACACACGCACACACGCACTCACACACGCATACACACACACACACACACACACAAATATTTTAAAAGTAAGTAAAATAAAATAGCCCTTCAGCTGGAAGGGCCAATGCTTCCCCCTAGTTCCAGATGATCAGGCCTTTGAGACAGGATCACCTTGGCCCAGGAATGCAATGTAAAACAAAAGTTAAGTACAGATCAGTATATTGGATAGCCACAATTATATTATGTGGGAATTTATCTTCCTTGATCACCAAACTGCAGTTTCTCAGCATTCAGAACAAGGAATATTAAGGATAAACCTTTGACCCCCTCAACTAATATGTTTTCATCACTTGTCTACCTCAGGTCCCATCAGTAGTATATTGGTGAATAAATATGGCAGCCGGCCAGTGGTGATTTGCGGAGGGTTATTATGCTGTATTGGAATGACCTTAGCTTCTTACAGCACCAGTGTGACAGAACTTTACCTAACTGCTGGTGCCACTACTGGTAAGCCTGCTTCTTTTTTCATCTAGACTGTTTGAAAGTGATGAATAAGAAATACTTCTTACTGTTCTATTTGAGTTTGGTTTTCCAAAACAAGTCTATTCTGGGGTGTTTTTTATCTGATGCATTACAATAGTAGTTACAGTAGGACTAAACATTTCACTTTAGGAAGTATTTTTTTAAAAGTCATCATACAGTTATTTGTGTGTCATCCTACAGATATGGAAACAGAAGCAGCTTGAGTTGTTTTGACTTGGTCACTTTTTATTCTCGAGCGAGTTGTGGTGGTGGTGTGACTACCTCCTGGTGTAAGAACTCTATAAAACACATCATTAGTTCTGTTTAGAGTATCTGACTTAGCAATAATAATAAGTTAAAACTTGTGTCAAATAGATATTTTAAGATAACACTGATTAAACATTAACAATAAAAGTATTGCCAAGTGTGCTTTTAGCTCTTGCGCATTAGTCTGTCTCTCCCTTAGTGAAGTACTTACAAGCACTCTCGCAAACTGTGCCTTATGAGGGAGTCCTTTTCACTCAAAGCCATCTATACTATTCAATATTTATGTTCCTTATCAATAATTTTGATTAAAAACCTACATTTCACATTTTAAGAAAAAATAGTCTTCTGTATACCTAAGGTTGCATCAACATTTTGTATTTTTGAGTGGAGGTCAATCTAAATGTATACATATAAATCTTTGATGAAGAAAAGCATAAGCTTTAGAGACCAGTGAATAGTACCCGTTGTGGTACATGCTTATAAAACCAGCACTGGAGAAACTGGAGCAAGAGATGTGAGTCCTCTGGTAGCTTGGGCTGCAGAGTGAGTGCAATACCCACCTGGGCTACATGCTGAGAACAAAGAGCTACAATAATATTGATGATAATTCTTTGCTTTTGGAACCACATTTTGTCCCTCTGAATTTTTTGTCTGGCAAAACATTTTTTTGATATTTTAAATATCAAATCTAAGTATTTCATATCAGAGCATTGTTGTAGAGAGACTGTCCATATGTCCTGTATACAGATATCCTGATGTTCCTGTATCTCAGCAGAGAAGACAAAGAAGGTGCAGTAAAGATGCCATGTATTGATGTTCTTGTATTTGAGCTGTCAGTAATTTCGCTGCTATTTCAACTTAATTTGTTTGAGTCTCAGAGGCCTGGTATTTCTAGAATGAACCACTGTGTGGTATTTTTAGAGTGGACCAACGTGTTTCACTTTACTTAGTTGGCATAACATCTAAAGGCAAAAAAGTCCTCATCTTTTTTTCAGGGAGAAAATGAATAAAGATAAATGAAATACAATACCTGGGTCTTAGCTCAGCTTCCTCTGCTTACACACTACCTGCCCATAAAGTGATGAGAATCAGCTAATTACACCCTTTCTGCATATCTCAATGATGTGCTTGAGGGAAGGTTGGAAAGGTTGCATCCTGTTTCCCCTAAAGTATGGTTTTGGTTCATTCCACAGCTTTCAGAGAAAATTAAATTCAGAAAACATCATCAAGCATTGGAGTACTTGTACTTAGTGCTGTGACCCATGATGTTGAGTACTTAACTACTTAGGAATATGGTTTCCGTTTATCCAAATGAGTAGGATGAAGGATTCTTACCTTAATACTGATTTTTAAAATAGAATAGTACCAATGCTAGTATAGCAAGAGTTTAATGTAAATCAGTTATATGCTTTTAAAGCATTATTTATCTAGAGTAGAATCATGTCTCGGTGATCTGCAAGATAACCTGTCTCTCACAGATGGACCCAGCAGGGCCAAGGATCTCATGGTTGGCACTTGTCCCCAATGAATCAACTAAAACTCCTGAATTTAAACTATACTCCAACTCATAAAAGGAAGTCATTTTTAATTAGGCCATGTGTAGATCTTTAGACTCTAAATTTAGAATGTGGTGGATATGCATTGAAGTAATGGAATAAATTTATTTCTCAATTTTATTCCTGCACAATATTGAAAGAAATATGTGAACATGTGGAAGATAGTTAAAAATTGTGATTCTTTTAGTCTGTTTAAAATTTGTTTTACTGTCAGAGCAGAGTAGCCCCAATTTCAAATCTCAGCAGAAATAAATGTAGCTTGTTTATTTGCATATAAGTACATATGAGAAGGGCATCACTAATTTATCTGTGGGATTATATTATTATGATTTAGGGTTTGTAATTTTGTCTTCACTATAGCCTCTTCTTAGATATTTTTTTCATACCTCAGTATTTCCTTATTTCTGCTCCTTGAAACAGAAGACTTTGAAACATTTCTACTATGTTTAGTTATGAAAACCAATTTGGTTCTTTTTTGTACAATTACAATTCTGTTTATAATCTTCAAAGATTTCAACTCCCTGCAGGATGTATGATTGTCTTACACTCTATCATGAACATTATGAGGAAGTTATTTGGTGAGTGAAATAATGTGTTTGTATTTTCTTTCCCCCTTTGTCATTTTTGTTTTGTTTTGCTGATTTTGTTTTGTTTTTGTTTTCTGTTTTAGGTTTAGGACTAGCATTCAACCTGCAACCAGCCTTAACAATACTCGGACAGTACTTCTATAGGAGAAGACCCATGGCAATTGGCTTAGCCATGGCTGGAAGTCCTGTTTTCTTAAGCACCTTGGCTCCTTTCAGTCAGTACCTGTATAACCAATATGGCTGGAGGGGAAGCTTCTTAATTTTGGGAGGAGTATTTTTACACAGCTGTTTTGGTGGGTCCCTTATGAGACCAGTTGTGAAAAATCCACGTACTTTAACATCTAATAAAAGTAAGATTGATTCAGGACATCCAAATACGAAGAACGACAATAAGTTATCACTAGCAGACAGGATTAATATGATGTTAGATTTTAGACTTTTTAAGCATAGAGGATTTATAATCTACCTGTCTGGAAGTATCATTATGTTTATAGGGTTTTTTGCCCCTGTTTTATTCTTGACTCCATATGCTAAAAACAAAGGAGTGGATGATTATTACTCAGCTTTATTGCTGTCTGTGATGGCTTTTGTCGATATGTTCTCTCGGCCTATTGGAGGATTAATAGCAAACACCAAGTTAATCCGTCCACGGATCCAGTACTATTTCAGCCTTTCAATCATCTTCACTGGCATATGCCATCTCCTCTGCCCCCTGGCCGACACCTATGCTGCTTTGGTGGTCTACGCTATATTTTTTGGCCTTGGATTTGGAAGTACTTCCTCTGTCCTCTATGAAAGTCTCATGGACCACGTCGGACCTGCCAGGTTTTCCAGTGCTGTGGGACTTGTCACAATCACAGAGTGTGGCCCAGTTCTTATCGGCCCTCCTCTTGCTGGTAAGAATATTTTTCTTTGGTTGGTGCTTCCATCTCTGTAAACCCCTATGGGTCTATGTTAGTTGACTCTATTGGTCTTCTTGCAGTGCCCCCTACACACATGTAACTGATGGGCAGTTTGAACTTCATGTGGGTGCCCTAGTAAGTTGAGTGGGTGCTGGCTATGACATGGACTCTGTTGCCTGCTTTCGATCACTTTGCCCTGCCCAGACCGCCTGCCCTAGCCCCAGTGGAGGAGGAGCAGCTCAGTCCTCATGTGCTGGTGTGGGTTAGTAAGGGAGGGGTGTCCCCACTTTTCTGAAGACAAAGTGAAGAGGAAAGAAGGTGAGAGGGAGGGATTGAGAGGAAGGGGAGGGAGGGGCTATGATAGGGATGTAAAGTGAATACATAAATTAAAAATAAATGTTAAAAAAGAATCTCATCAATGACAGCAGAATGGATAGCATCAGTATCTGTGAACAAGTACTTTGTTCATGGTGATTAAGTGCTTTCTTAATTTATTAAATATTTAATGTAAATAACTCGAGTTGCCTAAAAGACTGGAGAGATTTTACACTTGAAATTTTTATAATTGGGTGGTATAACCCAAAATTTAAGAGCCTGTGATTACAAAGTTATGAACATAAGTTGGATTGATGATGTGTACCATACTTTGGGGTTATCATGTATATCAGTTATTTTATGATTTTAAGACTATATACATGTCTAAAGTATGGCTAATATTAGTGAACAAGTAATTGATTTTCTTAAAAAAATGAGCAAAAATATAATATCCTGAAAGGATTAGAATTTGGATTTTTATGGTATTACATTAGCTGCCTAAAGTAGATACATTTCAATATCATTGGTGCAGACTAGAGATGAAGGGACATGCATTCCTGTTTAGTTTTTTGAGTAAATAATGTCTGCTACATATTTCTAAATGAGAGATGAGATATAGTTTGCAAGATCTGAAATTGTTTCAAAGACGGCTGTGGAAGTATCTATCCTAAAATTCCTACTGAAGAAACTACATCAAGAAGTTGAGAAAAAAGCCTAAATTTTTTCAGATGGAGAAGGGATGGCGAGAGAGAAGGAGAGGAGAGAAAAATCAGGACAAAAATAAATAAGACTAGAAGGAAAAAAAGGGAGGGAAAGACATGGGTAAAATAGTCATTCTATACTCAATGGGTTTGGTTGGTTTTCCTATGGATTGCTTTGTGGCTTCCTTTTGAAATATATTGGGAGTACTCTTGGATACTATGGGAGACAGCTCTACTGTTTAAATGCACAGTATAATGGCAAATGGCAAATGCATCCCATGCATGATTTAAATTAAAACCTTTTTTAGTGTTCCATGTTTAATTGTTTTTGATGGTGGTGATGATGGTGCTAACGGTTATTCCCAGTGGGTCTTTCCTCCCTGTCACTGAATGTGTATAATGAATGCAGCTCATTCATTCAGGGTCTCTGTCTACCCCCTTGTGTTCAGAGTCATGTGATGTAAATTTTCTACAATGTATGTGTGATGCTTACTCAAGCTCACTGAACCCTGATTGCTCCATCCTAATTGTTCCTAATTAAAGCAGAGTTTTCTGAAATAGGTGTATTTCACAAAGCTCGATTTAGTAGTAACTGTAATATTGTCAAAATGCTGGAGAGCCTGGTAAAGAGGTGCACTCGAGGGTCTACACCACAATCCCTTCAGGTGTAAGTGCTATGTAACAAACATGCTAATATAAAAGTTTGTCCATAAGAGTTATTAAGAAGTTAATGCTCACATGAGGAAAATGAAAAATTAAACATGAGCTAAAAATGTTTTAGACTCAGCTAATCTTTAGTGCCATCAGAATAGTTTTAAACAAATGGAACAAACAAATAAGTTCTTCCAGGCTAGTTTGCAGATTCAGTAAAACTAAGAAGGTATTTAACCTCCAAAGTGGCACAGCACCTGTCTATAGAAGAGACTGGGTGAATCCATTCTGCAACATGGTTAAGAATATGAGCTATGATGAGATTCATTTAAGACAATCTCAGTCTCCAAGTGAGTTCCCTAGAAAGGGAAGTGGGGACTGTCTCTGACATGGACTCTGTTGCCTGGTCTTTGATTACTTCCCCCTAGCAGTTTGGCCTTGCTGGCCACAGAAGAAGAGGATGTAGGCAGTCCAGCTGAGACTTGATAGGCTGGGGTCAGTTGGTAAGGGAGGAAGGCTCTCCCTTTCTGAGAATTAGGGGAAAGGGATGGAGGGTAGAGAGAGGGAGGGTAGGACTGGGAGGAGATGAGGAAGCCAGAGAGGTATGGAGGGAGGCAGGAGGCTACCATCAGGATGTAAAGTGAATAAATTTTAAAAATAAATTTAAATTTCAAAAAAAGTTTACAATCTTGGGAGTGGA
>OU015756.1:9288810-9300628 GCA_907169655.1 Acomys percivali
CACACACACACACACACACACACACACACACACACACACACACACAAGCTCAGGAAATTTCTCTCATGTTAAAAACAATATATTATTAGACCAAAGTTTAAACTTAGGTTTATCTAAAAGCAGAAGGAGTCCCTGGGGTGCTCATTCAACTTCCAAATTCACATGGTAAGACACAGATACAAAGGTGTAAACATTATACTGGAAATTAGACCAAGCCTCAGCCTGTGTTATGCTTCATGATATTTCCATCAGTTGTCTATACGGACAACATGATATCAAGCTGCCTGCTTCTCTTATCAGTTCAAATTACCTCAAACAATGATAATTACATAATAGCTAAAGTGTGTTCATAAGCCTTTTCTCATATAATTATGATTTTATATGACTCAAATATAATACATTTTCCCTAAAGTTGGAATAAAAATTGTTTTTTATTACATGTAAAATAGTCCTGTATTTGTTGCTACCTATGATGTAAACTAAAAAATTACTTACTACCAATTTGAATTTCAGTGGCTTTCCCATTTATAGGACTGCCCCAGAAAGCAAGAAGTAATGTTTTCTGGATCAAGGTAATTCAGTTTGTCAGTACAATATATTATTTTCATTAGCTGAAAAAACATAACCCATATATGTACCTATTAAAGTTCGTCTGAGCATGCTCCTTGTTTCATGGAGAACACAGCTGTTACTGCTTTTGTCATCTTCTCTTGTTGGACACTTTGAAGAGCTTATGCATCCCTCCTTGTTTGATGAGATCCATCTCTGTTCATTTTCCCCATGACATCATCTGTGATACAGATGCCCTTGTTCCTTTGTCATTTACAAGAATAGTCTCCCTGAAGCAATATTTCAAGACAGAACTACATCTTCAAAAAGAAGAAAGACCCTTCCGACTCCAAGCTTCAGAATTCTGAGATTTTAAAGATGTTCATGGTCTGGAAGGCATCTTTAAAATAGGGATTTTTCCATATGCAGGAAAAATTACATAATTGAATCTTATTAGACAGAACCTAGCAAAACAATTCTACTAGTCATTGGCACTTGCCTTATGGAATTTTCCAATAGTGCCTCAGGCTGTCAGGAATTAGAATTCATTTTGGTATCACTTCGTCAGCAATACAGTGCTACCACTGATGCAGGCCCACCCCAGCTGTTTGCAGCTCCAAATGTCACTCAGACATTTTTAAAGTCTTGACATGTACTCTCACCACTTTTACAGACTGACTTATGTGTATGTAGCTCCATGCTCTGAGTGAGTGCAAGCTTGACGATAGAACCCCTCTTTTTATTTCCAATATGTTTTTACTTCTATTTACTACACAAGCCCTGCTTTCATTATGTTGACTTTATACAGTGAGTAAAATAGTTTCCTAGAAACACACTTGAAAGTCTTCGTATCCAATATAAATGCATTCCTTCATACTTTGCAATGTCAAATTTGTATATAATTTGATTGCCACAGTACAGAATTCTGGGTAAGTCACAGACAAAGTAATGCACTACTAAATTTTACACAATATATAATATCATGGTAACATCAAAGGCCTAGGTACCAGTATTATGTTAATAAATATATCACTGTTACTTTAATTACCCCATTGCCTATATTTAGACAATATTTTTAAAGACAATCATTTACTAAACAACTGTCATCATTTAAAATAAGGACATAACTAATATAATGCTCTAAGCATCTGGATCTATGTTAGGAAAAAATATAATGATTCTATCAGGCAAAATGAGATACTTAACGGGTAGCTAATAAGAGTGGAAATAAAGCTTTGATGCCAGAGAATGCCATTTACATCTACTATACACGTGCAGATAGCATTTCTAGACGTTTCTTTGTTTTCATATCCCTCAAGGGGTCAACAATAAATACAAAATTATAATTCATAAAGAAATCTCTGGAAAAAGCGTGGTGACTCTTTAGAGGTCATTTTGGCAAAGCATAAAAAATAGTAGCACTAGCTATGTGTTTGGGGTAGTCCCTGGTGATGTCTACTTCAGGGTCCACTGTAGTGTAGGGTTTCATAAAGCAGCATGACCCAGGAGAATCTTGTTTGCCTCTGGGAGACCTTACCACTCCTCCAAGAAGGTGAGTGTTGGTTATATTCAACCAAAAGTTTTGGTTATATTCAACCAGACTAAAGCAAGTAGCCATGGTTTAAGTCCATTTTGGTGTATATTTTGTGAAATATTTTGTATATGTAGCAATTCTTAATTTAGGAAATAAGATATATAAAATTGATCCCCCCCAAAAAAATGAAAGATAACTGGTGTTTTCATAGAAATGCATATTTTATATCGCTAAACGTTATGTGGATTTATTTGAGTTCAGAGTAAATTGTTTCGGTAATGAGCTCTTTTTTAAAGAAACTTTCCTGAGGTACTGAAACACTCAGGTCCTGTCCTGCTGTGGTGTCACATGGGCCTAATACTTCAGAAAAGGATCCACTAGAGTTGCTACAGTCCGCTGCTTAACAAAGTTGAAAGCAAATGCCCAATTCCTCTGTGAGAATACATGCTTTGCCTACTGCTTCAAATGTGTTTCCAGGGTCTCTTCTTTCCGCCGAGACTGTAAACTTCTTGTGGACAAGGATGTCTCTAGAATAACACCTCTCATGCTCAGCATAGACTAATTCCTCTTGGAAATGAATGAATGGACCTTGATGGCTGAGAGTCCCATGGTATTCTCTGATGTGGCCTAAGGCGTAGTAGGGTAATTCTCTGACTACTCCAATCAGTAGGGTTGAAAGCACCTTGGACTCTTTTCTCAACCCAAAGGATGGGATTTTACATCTCAAAACATCTCCCAAGTAATGTCTACATATAACAAATCATTTCTTAGAAGATATTCTTGTACGAATTTTACATGTATTCAGGAGCAAGACATAAGTCAACCCCTGTTCTAGTTTTAGCAGAGGAGGAGGAGTGGGACACAGCAGCTCATCTGGATATAGCTATGTGGAGAGACATAGCATGAAGAGGAGAGCCACCTTCACGTCTACAGCCAGTGGTTTGAAAAACCTCATGCAACTGATGGACGCCTCTGTAATCTCTTCTTATTCTACTCTAGAGCCAAATGCCTAGCTCCTACATGACGAATGGTTCTCCTTCTGGTTAACCAAAGATATCTATCTTATCTTAATTTGGGATGTATTTGAAATAAGATGACACTGAAGTATTAATTTTTCTATAAAAACTATTTCTGG
The DNA here is from genome assembly GCA_907169655.1 of Acomys percivali. Lineage (NCBI taxonomy): Eukaryota > Metazoa > Chordata > Mammalia > Rodentia > Muridae > Acomys > Acomys percivali. The sequence goes on from OU015756.1 coordinate 9,292,029, forward strand.
ATTATGCAACAGCCCAATTTGTCTATTAGAAATGATCTACAGTGCATGCTTTTGTTGTAATTTATTTCTAGTGGTCTGTTTCCTAAATATGTACATGTGTTATATTTAATGATATCATCTTTTATTTCTATTTATAATTTACAAAGCAATTCTATTGAAGTTGTCTGGCTGACATTTTTTTTTTTTTTTAGTGACCAATAGAGCTTGTACCATTTATGAAGAATATCACCTTAAACATTTTTGTGTTTTTGCCCAAGCTGGATATTAGGAGCAGAAGTCTAGATATAAACACATTTCATATGCCTACTAACATAATTATTTCACAAATTGTGGTATTTTAAAATAATAAAGCACATGGGTAATATTTCATGCATAAAAAAAAAAAGTTGACAGTATCTCCTGGGAGGAAGGGGATGCAGGCTTCCCTGAAGAGACCTGACAGACTGTGAGCAGATGGATGGGGTAAAGACCCCCTCATCAGGGGTCTAGGGGAGGGGAATAGGATGGAAGAGGGATGGTGGGTGGGAAATGGAAAATAAGATCAGGAGGATAACAATAAGGATGTAATGAGAATAAATTATAATAAATTAGAGAAACAGAAAAAAAAGTTGATGATACATGTCCACACCATTATTTACATATTAATAGAAATTATTAACAAAAGCAGTCCAAGTGTGAGTCCAAGGGAATTGATTTGTGGTACTTTTAATACCACAGAATACTTCTTATTAAGGAAATGTACAAGCCTCATAATAGAGCTACATGGATATACAGAGAACAAGAGTTTGTGTACTAAGAAATACATAGTGCTCCCATTATATAATGTCATACATGAGGAAACTCAATCTCAGGCCAATGGTTTTCTGAGGTAGAGGGAAGAATGGGAGGAAACATAGGGAGGGCAGCTGCTGTCTTCAAGTGTTAGTTCCATGAGCATATGTAAATTTGCCATAATTAAACTTGTGAAATGCATATAGCTTAATGTATTTGAGTTCAGTAAAGTTTGTGTAAACCAAGGCTGGAATATTGAGGGCAAAAAGCCTAAAACACAAAGCACAAAAAGCAAAACCCAAACAACAATCACCAAACCCCCCTACAATTTCCCCTTGACTCTTTAGCATCATAAACAAAGGCCATTAGTTTGAAGACTACAGTGGAAAGCCCTCAAGTCTTTATAAAACACATTTTCAGGTCTCTGGATAATGTTGCCAGTCAGCCTTTTATTTCTATAACTAAGAGCCCTAGATAATAAGCTGAAACAGAGCTTTGCCCTCTGGGAAGTTTACAGTCCATGCAGGTTTGGGGATTGTGACATGCAATGGAGCAAAATTGCTTGTTTCCTTTCCAGACATGGAAAGAGAGACAAGAAGGAGCTTGGCATTAATACCACCTCCATTAACATGCCATGAATGCTCTGTGTCTTCCATTAGGCACTACCTCCAAAGGGTACCATCAAACTTCAATTGCATCAGTAGTATAGACAAATCTAGTAACACATAGGCCTTTTGAGGGCTTCCAAGATCCAAAATATACCAATAACTCTTCAGCTGTATAACTAAGACTTTATTTCAATATAGACTCAAAACCATAAATATCGCTTGGCACACCTTGTGTCTCAAGATTTTACCTCCGTGTGTTTGTAGACATGCTAATTTGGTGAGTGCTATGGCATCAGCACCAGAGACATTGTGACAGTCCTGGGCTGGTTGTATGCTTAAGGTCATTACAACTTACATCTGAAAAAAATTATCGCAGAGCCTTTGATATAATCAGCACTAAAGTATATCCAATGAACAAATGAAACAATCAAGATAAGTGTTCTGAATTTCTGTGGACCTTGTAGGGCTGGGTCTCTATTACCAAACAAACTCCTGGTAATATAAGCAAAAGTAAGCAGAAAGTGTATGAACAAGTGATTATAATAGTTCAATCCAATTCACGGGGTTAAAGAAGGAGGCACAGAAAAATGTCTGAAAGTATACTGCGTGTGGCACAGTAGGTCCTTAATAGATTCCTTCTCACTGTAGAACGATGAGACCATAATCACAAGACTATGAGAAAAGTTACTATCATCACAGGGAAAGAGGGCATGCGCAGTTCTGATGCAGCTTGGTGACCTGGACTGGATTGGAAGTGGGGTTCCCTTTTTCCTGGAAATAGAGGAGGGGGAGGGTGGAGAGGAAAAGAAGGGGGGTCTGGGAAGTGAGGAGGAATGGGCCATGGCCAGCATGGAATAAATACATTAATGATAAGAATAAAAAATAGAAAGAAGACAGAGAGAGAAAGAAGGAAAGAAGTTGGCATGCAATATGGAGTAAGAGAGCATAATTGAAGGAGAGAACCCTGTGCTTTAGGATCCCAAGTGTGGGATCAGAACGGTCTCTTGAGAGCACAGGTGATGTTAATTCACTAGAAGAGCAATCACCTTGTGCAGGAGCTTAAGTGCGGCCAGCTGAAAAGATCCTGTGACCAGACTCTGGGAGGAGATATATAAATGAGCCCAGAACTGACGGCGGGGGTGATTGGAGACTTGGGATAGATTTGGCTGTTCATTGCTGCTCTTCAAGAGGCTCCTAGAGAAAACCACTCGAGGGAAGGCGTCAGAGCTCGGCTCTTGCTTAGGCTCTGGGGTCTGGTTACTCTCGGTTCCAGTGGAAAAAATCCTGAGGCTCCCGACCAGAGAATCGGAGAATCATTCCTCGGAACTGATATCCTTAAGGTTTGTAATTGTGTCCATTAATCCTCTTTTTTTTTTTTAAATATTTTATTTAATTTTAATTTATGTCCATTCTTGTGGGAGTGCCAGATCTTGGAGTTACAGACAGTTGTGAGCTGCCGTGTGGGTGCTGGGAACTGAACCTGGGTCCTTTGGAAAAGCAGGCAGTGCTCTTAACCACTGAGCCATCTCTCCAGGCCAATCCTCATTTCTTACTGTTTTGGTTAATCGGGTCATAATTGACTTAGGCTCGGTAACTAAGTTGTTAATAAAATATTTTGGTTTTGAAAATTGAGTCTACACATAATATTTCCTGGCAGGTGGGAAGTAGAAACCGGTGGAAAATAGAAGAGCAAGGTGCCTTAATTTTAAATAAGTAAGGTGATAGCATTGATAATCCAGTTTATTGAGAAGTTCCCAGTTGAGAGAATATTTCCCTGTGGATGACATTATTTTTTATTTTAATTTTATTAGTTTATTCAGATTACAACACAATTGTGATCCCATCACTTGTATCCTCCCATGCCTCCCTCCTTCCCCCTTTCACCCTATTCCCCTCCCCTAGGTCTAAGACTGAGGGGGACCTTCTCCTCCACTGTATATTCATAGACTATCATGTCTCATCTTGGTAGCGTGCTTATTAATACTGATTTTTCTGCAATTTTATTGAAAATTCTGCTTTTAAGGGATGAGGTCTTGCCATGCCCTCTGTTTCTTTCTACATCTGTTTTTTATTGAATGTTCCACAACTCCTTATCTCATGGCTTTGGCTATTAGCATTGGACTGTCTATAAATTTTTTTTTTCTTCTCTCATTTCGTGTTGTATCCCTTCCTAATAGTCATGTTGGTCCACTTGACTATCATGTGTCACTAAAGTGTATTTAGTATTTTCCTAAAGCAAGATCTGCTTTTTGAGGAAAAAGAAAGAAGCCATTAGCACCTCTTTAATAGATATTACCAAATAATATGGAGCTAAATAAAGGTCAATGATTTGGATGGAGCTGCAAGGAACCTAAGAAATTGTGAGTGTGATGTCCCCTGTGGGACACCTTAGCATCTCTGTGGAGAGTAAACTGGCCACTGTGCCACGGGGAGAATATTAATTACACACAATAATGACCTGCCACGGGAGGACAAGCAGATACCAGATCTGAAGCTTACATATCAGAGATTGCTTTCTTTCAATATTCATTTCAAGTAACATAAACCATTAACACAAGAAAAATAATCCAGTGAGGATATGTATGCATGCTTATTGTTTAATTGCATTTTTATTAATAACATCTATTAGTTTTGGTTAGTAAGAACCTGTTTCTGTTTGTTTTCTAAGGTTTCCCCAAAAAGAGGACATACTTATAAAAACATCTACTCTATTTAGAAATGTAATTGTAACTGTTTACTAAGATACACAAATATTTATTATGACATTTCATATATAAATGTGTATATATGTACCTATACATATATAAAACTTGTCTTTTAAGTTTTATTCTTTGGGCGGACCTTCTGCCCAATAGTTTTTAATCTCAAACTATTTTTAAATTATTACTCCTTTTATTAATCCTAGTTTTCACCAGGCCTTGTCTCTATAAGTAACAGTACTTAATATCCTCTGTGATATATTCTCAGATAATGCATTATAGTCTACAAAATTAATGTTTTCTGTCTCTGTGTATAAGTGAGCATGTCTATGGTATGTGCACATACTGATGTTCAGAGGAGACCGGAGGAGGCTAACATGTGGCCTAATCTAGCATTCGCTACCTTCTTCCCGTGAACAGGGAACTCATCGACCCTGGAGCTGGGGCCGGCCTGGCAGCCAGAAAGCTGCAGACAGCACTGGGGTTACATGTGCGCTCCTGAATCAGAGTGCGCAACTTCAGGACTCTCTTGGTATCTGGCAGTTTTTCAAATGGATTCACACAGAATTTTTTAATTAGAAAAGCAGGAAAGAGAAGATAGTTAACAAGTTTGATGTCTGTGAGCCAAAGTTTGGGAAATGGTGCCTTCCAGCATCCTCAACAGCCCTGTTCACTGTCAATAACAGTCTAGTCCTGGAACTTGTTATAGAAATGCCCAGGTGAGTTAGGGAAATGGTTGTAAGCTCCCACCCTCAACCCTCCCCCATCTTCTGTGTTCTTTCTGACCTGTAGGATTAGCTCCTCCTTGTTTGCCCCTGTGCCGCACTAGAGGAGATCACAGGCACTGCAAAGCCAAGTCACCCCGGGACATGGACCTCTGGGTGGTGCTCTGGGGATTGACTCTGGGTGGGACTCTCTCTGGGCAGGGAAGATGAGTGCAGAAGGGGAGCTGAGCAGGAGAAGCATTCATAGATGCTCCTTGACTGTGGATGCCACATGACCATCAGCTCCCGCTCTTGATGGCTGCCCTGGCTTCCCTGCCATGACCGCTGGATGCTGAACTGTGAGCCAGAGTTGGTTTTGTCAGAGTGTTTCATCACAGCCGCAAGAAAAGATACTAGAACATGTTTGCTTCGTGCACTGTAACAAAAAATGTCACTTTCTCAACTCTCAAAAAAGACAGCCAGTCAAGGAAGTATGAGGAATTACCGGGTACAATTGCATACTGTTCCATTTTTTGCTGTGGTTATGGTTGTTCATTTTTAGTTTCTCTTATTTACCTATCTACAATCTGCCTTTCCCTCCTAAATGTTCCATTGTTAACTGAATACTTCTGTAGACTGGCCCAAAATCACAGATTACGTACATTTTTCAAACAATTGTTCTTTTAAAGTTGTTTACTAAAACCAAAGGACCAAAACCAGCCGTTCACACAAGAGGGAATTACTTAAAGCAGGCTTTCCTGAATATCCAAGGCTTATTCTATGAGCATTGAGACAAAGGGTCAAATTGGCAATGTTTTCGGATTATGACAATATTATTGAGCAGTCTCTTAATGTTGCTAAGAAGGACTGACATGTAGATAGTAGACTCTCTGGAGCCTACTTGTAGCACATGGCTCCAGATTGTATCTCAGGGTGGGAAATATTTCTAAATAGACAGTTTGGGTTCCAGGAAAGGACTATTTTTCTCATAAAAACCCTAATGATTGAAAAGAACTGGATTGGATGTGCTCTCATGTTATTAAAAGGGACCAGCATAATATGAGATGATCAAAGTGCCATGCTGTGAAACTTCATTTTATTATAGAATCAAGTATATTTTGTGAAATGGCCCTGTTGGCCATTGTGTCTGAGGTGGTTTGTCCATTTGCATAAACACAGTAGGCAGCATGACAGCAGTGTGCACAGGGCCTTCATCAGGTGGTGATGGTGTGAGGGTGCACCAGGGGATCAAGGCTTCATGCAGCCATGGGACCCCTTGCCCTCCTACCTTCTACCAGAGGAGAACACAGCATTCCCCTTTTCTGGGACAAGTCAAGCAACATTCTGGAGGGAGAAAGGCAATGTCTATGCAGATTCTGAATCTGCAGGCACAATTACCTTGGCCTAGCTTCCTACCTGTGAGAGTCCCTGTGCTTTGGAAGTTACCCAGGCTGTTTTAGGAGCCATCTCCTTTCCACGTCTCCAGACTCTGTCTCAAATCCTGCAATACTGAAACTTAATACACACAGTGGCATAATTTCACTCTGTGTTTGTTTTAAATATAGCAGTTATCATGAATAAAACCACTTTCTTCCTTTTACACTGATTCTACTTTTTTTTAAAAAAAAAAGAATCTCATGTTAGGAGGATTTTCTGTCAGGATAGGAAACAGGTTTATAGAGAGATCTGTGTGTCATCATTGAAAGAACTTCATATGTAGTGTTCTCTGTGAAATCAACACTGTGTATCGCAGTAATGGCTCCAATGACAACGCCCTCCCTGTTACCAGGCATTCTTCTCTTGGTGACTGTCTATGCCCTTGGAGCATCATGGTCGATGTGGCTGTGACTCTGTAAATCCGCTCCTGGACTGGCCAAAGTTGAGTTCTAGTAAGTCTGTGTACAAGAAAATATTTTCATAAACTTTGCTATATTCAAAATAAAAGTGCTTTCACCCATGAGAGCTCCCTAGAGCCAGAGATTCACAAAGGGGACTGCTAGATCCCGCTGTTGCCTCATTGCGCAGCCTGATCTGCCTCCTCCACTGTGACCTAACTCAGTTGGTTCCTGGCATTAACTGTAGGTAAGGGTGCTGACCTCTGAAGTGCCATCTGAATATGTTAAGGTGTTCTAGCTTCTGAAAGTGACTGAATACTCCAGTTAATTACAACTAAAGCTGCCAGCATCTTGCCTCCTGACATCTATCTTAGAGGCCAGAATATCTTTTCAAGTCATCGCAGGGGAAAGGGCTTACCAGGTATTTCCACTTTCTAAAATAAGTTGGGGTTTCCCTAGTTTTCTTTCATAGTGCCTCCTTGCTCACGGCTCATCCTTGTAGCTCATCACAATATCAACCAAATTGAAATAACAATACTGATTTTTGAAAAATATTGTCTAAGATATAGTTACAGTTCATATAACTTCCATTATTTTTGTATTTTTGTTCAAATTAGCCTATGTATAAATATGCATTTAAGGGTTTTTTATTTAAATAGTGCATATTTTAATCAAATTTTTTTCTGTATCCTTAACTCCTCCCAGATCCTCCTCACCTCACCACCCACTCAATTTTACAATGTTTACAAAACATAAGAAAAAATAACGAGATCAAAACAAACCAATCAACCAATAAGACAAAGAAATATCATCCAACTAAAGCACACACACCCCAAACCATGGATGTCTTTTAAGAGTTTATTTTTAAGTTGATGGAGAAACATATCACTGACATGCTGGAGGGCAGAAAGGCAGTCAAGTGGCAGTCATACTGTGGACCAGATGACCACAGTCAAGATGAAGATTGCAGGGGGGCTCATGGCCTTTAACTCTTCAACAGTGTCATTCTAAAGTGAGTTACATCCTGAAGGAATATATTAAAGCTTAGAACAATATGTTTACGTTCTTCAGTTTCACCTCTCTAAATTGAGGACCAAATAATTCTATAAAATAACCTGCATGTTGAAGTGGCAGGTGGTGCCCTGTTCAGTGATAAATAACTATAATGTGGCATGTAAACCTACATGTTATTTGTACAGTCAGATGCCTATCAGAAAATGCTATTTGCATCTCTATGTTTGTGTGGTGGTCTTCTCTAGGTATACTCTTAAAATTTTTATAATTGTCCAATAGTATTAACTCACTTAGGTGGTACTAAACAGAAAAGTAATGAAAGCCAAGAGATAGTTTTCATTTAGATAACTTTTAAGTATAGATGCTTATTTCTTTATTTTATTTAGTGGTCATATTTGAGTAAAAAAGTAAAAAATGTGTAATATCAATTTAATGTACTTTGTATTATATTATATAATGGTATGAAAGCTACACTCAGTTACTTTGATGAAATATAATTTTCTTGCACTCCTCACTTGAGCATCATAGACTACAGCACTACTATGGTATTCTTTTCTGTACTTATTTGCAGGCTTGCTGACACAGGCTTATATCTTCATTTTAATGACTGTTTTATGATAAGTAGTATGTTATTATATAATTTTCATAGCATCTGTCTAATTAATGCACAAGAACTTATCAAGAAGCTAGTATTATTTCCAGCCAATGTCCTGAGGTGCCATTTATATGCTCTGGTTCCCTCATGGTTTTAACATAATCAGTCAAAGGAGGTGGGGGGCAGAGGCTATGGAATCCCATGACTAATATGTGTGTCATAAATGGAACTAAAAGTGTCCATGCTTCTGAAAGGAACAATGTTCCACAGGAGAGCTCCACTGTCAGGTGGCTAGAGGAGTCAGTAGACAGAAGAGGCTCATCTTGGTGACAAGGAAGACCGTGTGGCCCCGTGTCTCTGGCCACACCGACTCA